>CM072998.1:2027500-3227500 GCA_037038555.1 Rhynchonycteris naso
TATGAATGCTGAATTTCAATGTTAAGCATAGATAAGAGGTATTTCATATCTGCTTTGTCTTCTCCTTATTTATTTATTTTTTAGACTATATGTACTTTTATGTTTTATTTAAATCTTGGGGTGACATTGGTTAATAAGACTATATGGGTTCCAAATGTATGAGCCGGCACGCTGCGTTGTATGACTATCACCCAAAGTCAAATCTTCCATCTCATGTTTTCTTTACTTTGTTATGATGAGTTGTTTTGGGAGGTGATTTACAAATGCTTTCCAATTTCTTATCCCAATGAGAATGCACCCCCTACCAAGTAAGTAAAATTCAATCTTAAAAAGAAAAAAAGGACATGCATTTTTTCCCCTTTCCACTTCGTAATAATCCTGACATTTTCTAAGTATTTAGTATGCACAGAGCAGGAGAAATACTTTATTAAAATAGCTGTGATCAAGTGTCTGGTTAAAAAGGAAAACAACATTATTTTCCTCCTAATGATCCTGCTTATATGTGTGGAGTTTTAAATAGTGGAATAATGAATTTATGGGAAACACACCTGTCTGTAAAACCTCGCTGAGGTCCTGTTTACCCCAAAGGCTTGCTGAGCAGAAAAACAGAAGGATAAATAGAAACTGCTGGTCATGCTAACTGAAGAGTCCCCGCTTTCTTCACTTTTAAAATATTTGTTTTCATTCGGAAGGGTTCATAAAATCACTGGATCCATTCAAAGGGTTTAGGAGGCATGTTAGCTCAGTTCTGATGAAAATAAAAACATAAAACTCATAGGTCATCTGCCTGACCAGGCAGTGGCGCAGTGGATAGAGCGTCGGACTGGGATGCGGAAGACCCAGGTTCGAGACCCCGAGGTCGCCAGCTTGGACCCAAGGTCGCTGCCTCCAGCAAGGGGTTGCTCGGTCTGCTGAAGGCCCGTGATCAAGGCACATGTGAGAAAGCAATCAATGAACAACTAAGGTGTTGCGACGGCAACGAAAAACTAATGATTGATGCTTCTCATCTCTCTCCGTTCCTGTCTGTCTGTCCCTCTGTATCCCTCTCTCTGACTCTCTCTCTGTCCCTGTAAAAAAAACAACAAAAAACTCATAGGTCATCAAGGTGAGTGTGAGGTAGAGATGGAAAAGTGACCTTCAGCTGCGTCCACAGCTGCCCTGACCCCTCACTCTCCTGTGGTTACCCTCTGGGGGAGGAGAGCCCTGGGCCTTCGAGCAAAGACGCATGAGCACTCCAACACAGTGTAGGGTGTGTTTGAAACCTAGAGGGATATATTGAGTTTTTAGAAATTTATATGAAATACACTGTATTTCCTATTGTTAAAAGATTTCAGCAATCAGTTATTTTTTAAATTATTTGGTATCCCACTTCTTTTTTTATATATATATTTTTTCTGAAGTGAGAAGCAGGGAGGCAGAGAGACAGACTCCCGCATGTGCCCGACCGGGATCCACCGGCATGTCCACCAGGGGGCGATGCTCTGCCCATCTGGGCTGTTGCTCCATTGTAACCAGAGCCATTCTAGCACCTGAGGCAGAGGCCATGGAGCCGTCCTCAGTGCCCGGGACAACTTTGCTCCAATGGAGCCTTGTCTGTGGGAGGGGAAGAGAGAGACAGAGAGAAAGGAGAGGGGGAAGGGTGGAGAAGCAGATGGGCACTTCTCCCGTGTGCACTCACTGGTAATCGAACCTGGGACTTCAACACGCCGGGCCAATGCTCTACCGCTGAGCCAACTGGCCAGGGCTCTCACTTTTTATATATATATATTCATTAGAATACTGACCAAATCCTAACATAAGGAGAAAGAAGGTCAGATTTTTTTTTCAGATGCTATATTCATTTTATTTTTATAATTTAGTTCTCATCGTTAGAACCAATTATTCCAAAATGGATATACTGCTGAGTTCTGACCCAATTTATCTTATTCATGAGAGCTTTATTTACTGCCTTTGCAAGATCACCTGCTGAGTGCCAGTTAAAAATGAAAAGGAGAACAAGGCGTGGAGGGGACACCTTTGGGCAAATACTCACCATGACACAGAAGCCCACAAAGAACGGAAGCCTTCTGTGCTCTCAGCGCAGCCTCAAAGGACACTATGTCACTATTAGTTCTAATTCTTAAGGAATTTTATTGAAAACTAAAAGTGCAGACTTCAACTGACCTCACAGGGCTCATGTCCTCCCAGGAGAGACCAGAATCCTGGCCAGACTAGAATCTTAATTCTATTAGAACCCAAGGTAACCGGCGAGGGAGAGAGGATTGGTACACACACTCAGAAGAATCAATCGGCCGCTCCTCACTGACAGAACCCAACCCGTGCTGAGAGCCTGTGAGTGCACGTGACCACATCACAGGTATGATTTAACACACAGGAAGAAGTGAGATGGGTACTTGGTCTCACACCGATTTCCATCCTGTGCTCACTGAAATCAGTCATGAGCCCAGAGTGGTTACTGAGGAAAAACTCCCAGTTTTCCAAATGAGAGTTTGATTATCTTTCCTTCCACACATTTTTCTTTTAACCGAAGGAAAATGACGGACCCCATGCTGCATCAGGGTGGCCTTTGTGGGGAGCTGATTGTGGTGGCCATGTGTCACCGCTAGGGCGGCGTGGGCACAGGTTAGACACCCTACATGCGTCTCATTGTGTGTTGAGTGACTGGCCCAGGGTTATTGTCCAAGAAGGGCGTGATTATTAGGAGAGTGGGAGGTGGATACAATGAATGTTTATGGAAACTTGACATGGAGACCAAAGCTCAGTGATGCCCGTGAACCAGCGGAACCCAAGTTCAACTCCAAGACGGCGCCTCAGGCATTGTGTCTTGCGTCAAACGTTGACTTCATAATCTCAGGACGCTTGTGGCTAACGTTTACAGCAATGCTCTTATTCACACAGTCCCCTAGGTATAGAGATTAATCATTTCAAGCCTGACCAGGCAGTGGCGCAGTGGATAGAGTGTCGGACTGGGATGAGGAAGACCCAGGTTCGAGACCCCGAGCTCGTCACCTTGGACCCAAGGTCGCTGGCTCCAGCAAGCGGTTGCTGGGTCTGCTGAAGGCCCGCGGTCAAGGCACATGTGAGAAAGCAATCAATGAACAGTTAAGGTGTCGCAATGGCAACGAAAAACTAATGATTGATGCTTCTCACCTCTCTCCGTTCCTGTCTGTCTGTCCCTATCTATCCCTCTCTCTGACTCTCTCTCTGTCCCTGTAAAAAAATAAATTAATTAAAAAAAGTAAAATTAAAAAATAAAAAAAGAATTACAAAAGCAACAATGTGACCCTTGTTTTCCCTCTAAGGAAGTTCTGAAGAAGACATGCAAGTGCCGATTGGAGAGAGGAGACTGTTAGTTTGCAGACTGAAAGGATTGTCATGGGGATGCTTCTCAGAGGTGTTCTCTTTTTTATTTTAGGGTACTCCAGGGCAACATAGCACATTTGTTCCATTTATTAGTTACAACTGTTCATTTAATCTGAGAGACTTTTTATGTCTATAATCACTAAGGACATTGTATCAATATAGACATCCATTTTCTTAAAACTCATGCAAGATATTACTGTTTAAGATGTGATGGATTCTTAGGTACAGAGAGTCTCAAGTACAATGTTACACGAACTACTACCCTCCCAGGAAACTTCATGATCTACGGCTTGAAGGGTTGTAAAACTTTACTAAACGTCAGTTTGAGTAAACAGCCAGATGCTAATTTAGATTGCACTTTATGATATCACCCAGTCCCAGTTTCAAAACTGTCGACTGTTAACACCCAGCCCCTGAATGTTATAAAACAGTGGATAGAAATATGTGTCTCTCATTCACTCCGAAATATATGGAAAATTACATGAGATACCAGGTAACACTTTCTGAAAGTGTAAACCTCACAAAACGTTAATCAAGAGCGAGTGCCAATTCCCGTTGAATCCGCGCGGTGCAAGGCACCGCCTGGATTGTGCGTGTCTGCTCAATGTAACGCAGGTTTGCTGTCCAGTGAACGGGCTCACGTCTGCAAAGCTTCCCCAGACGGGAAAACTAACATCACAGGACACCGAGCTTCCCTTGCTAGCCCCCCCCCAAAAAAAATTACATGCTAACTGTCCTTCCATTGTTTATAGTTGTGTGTGTGTGGGGGGGAAGCACACAAATCTATATAAAATTTTATATCAAGTCCTGTGGTGAAAACGGAGTGCTTCAATGTGATCTGCAGAAAGTTAGTTAGTTTTAACTGGAGCTTTGAAAGATGGTGTAGGAACTCCCAGGAGGAACGTGGGGACACGGGTATGTGTGTGTGTGTGTGTGTGTGTGTGTGTGTGTGTGTATGTGTGTCCGCGCGCCGGGGGCATAAGCAGATTTGTTTGGCAAAAGTGGAGAGGTTCATCTGGGAAGTAATTAGTGATGATGGATGGTACCAAGGTGCCTCTGATCTTTTAGTCATTATGTGGGTATCGGTGTGCGCCCCTGGCCGGAGGGGCTGGGACCAGCCGACTGTCGCCGCAGGCGCCTTGGCTTGCGGCTTGCTTTAATTATTTGGAAGGGCGAGGAGGTAGGAGGGTTTTCTTTACAGAGCACTAGCTGTTACTCTGGAGCAATTAGAGATGTAAACGCAAATTATTTGTCTCATCTCAACAGTCTCTATGGAGTTTCGGCACAGAAACTCTTTGGTTAACAGGACACCGTGGATACATCCTAATAATATTTTTATTAGCCAGTGAGTCACTCAATCAATAGATCTTTCTCTTTACACAAATTAAATTCTTCAGAGGAGAAGTGAATTATTAAATGTGACAAACGTATAGCTACACATTTGATATTCTATCCCTTTCTAACCGAGTAACATTCTTTTCCGCTGCTTTAAAACAACGCTAATGGCGGAATTGTGAGGGTGAGCGATGGGGTGCAGTGTAATTTTGCACTAATGGTAAAATGGTTTTTGTTTGACGTAGTAAACATTGAGCCAACAGTCTACCAGAATAAATTAATCTCCTAAGATGCATAAATTGTTGAGCTTATTAATTTACAAGCACATAGTTTTTATCACTCGGAGGATAAACTGATCCAATTTAGTGTGTGAGTGACAGGCTCCTCACAGCGCTTCAACACAATCGTGTCCTTTCGATTTGAAAAAGCTGACCTTGAAAAAAGACCCTTGAAATCTTTGTTCTGAATCTAAAACAAGAGAGATGCAGGTTTGTAAATAACATATGAATGTAGATAAGCTGGACCCCGTTTCTCTTATAAAATATAGCATTTTACAAGTTATTTTCAACTTCCCATTGTGCTTTACCTTGAAACAATCTTATAAGCAT
The DNA here is from genome assembly GCA_037038555.1 of Rhynchonycteris naso. Taxonomy (NCBI): domain Eukaryota; kingdom Metazoa; phylum Chordata; class Mammalia; order Chiroptera; family Emballonuridae; genus Rhynchonycteris; species Rhynchonycteris naso. The sequence continues at coordinate 2,032,807 of CM072998.1, forward strand.
AAGTTTTTGAAAAACATGGACCACCGATTACTTAAGAATAAAAGCAATATAAGTTCACATATAGAAGAAAAAAAGAGTCAAAATTTTAATGATGGCTATTCTGAGATAATGATAGATATATAATTTTAATATTGTTAAGGTTTTTATTTTTCTATATAAGTAATAATGTCAGAACTTGTACAGGAAAATATATACTTTAAAAAATCATGTGAAAAATAAATAATGACAAGGAACAAAAGTACATCTTAAAATAAAATATTCACTATATTCAGTCAAACTTCAATTTTGTGCCGAGGTATTCATGTGCGCATGCATGTGTGTGCGTGTGTGTGTGTGTGTGTGTGCGTGTGTTGAGATGGAGGAGGGGAGAGGAATGTGTGTACATAAGTATATAACAAAAAATCAAAACATACGTCACAACACTGCCAATCAACATGGAATTTTAATTTTCTTCTTTGTGTTTCCCGTTGTCTCAGGAATTTTTATAGTATATCTATGTTACCTCCATCATAAAACATTAGGGTACTTTTAAAAAATATATCATATATTTTAAATGAATCTCTCTTGCTAAGTTCCTAAAGTCCCAAAATATTATTTAATTAGGTTTTATAAAAATATCCTATTTCTACTGTAATTGTTCCATATTGTGACCTGAATATTGATAACTATCTTCAAATAGTTTCATGACTGCTCAAAAGTTTTGAAATTTTAAATATCTTTTTTAAAAATTATTTTTATTTATTCATTTTAGAGAAGACAGAGAAAGAGAGAGAGAGAGAGAGAAGGGGGAGAGAGAGAGAAGGGGGAGAAGCAGGATGCGTCAACTCCCATATGTGACTTGACCGGGCAAGTCCAGGATTTTGAACCAGTGACCTCAGTGTTCCAGGTCGACACTTTATCCACTGAGCCACTACAGGTCAGGCTTAAATATCTTTTTTCCATCAAATTGTAAAAGTCATTGCATTTCTTTTAAATGTATGTCTGAGGTCTCCGACTAAAAGCCGTTTTCATTTAAGTGCACACGACTTGACTGCTCTTTCTCTTAGTGGTGGGTTTCCACGGCATTGCTAGCTACCCAATTACTAATTACTAAGTAGCTAGTAATTCTACTACTAAGTAGTTAGTTACTAAGTAGTTAGAAAAGACGTAACGGGGGAAAAGAGAGAGAAAAAGACATTGCATGCCCTTACAAACTGCAAACCCACGCAGATTCTGATTACCAATTCAACGAGACTTTTTTTCAGATGGTACCGGTGGTATTTTATGGTAGAGCTGAATCTGCGTACAGTGCTGTGGACGTGCAGTCCCCTGATTCCAATCTCCCTTTGCCTCCTAAGCACAGAAAACTGTAAGTGTAACCGGCCCCAGAAACGGACACAGCAGACACACAGACCAACAGCGGATGATGACAGAATGCCCCCCAACATCCTCCAACAGGCCACCCCTTGAATCCTCAGTCTTAATCGTCATCAGGAGGTAGTCTCATGAAAGCGCTCAAGTTGTTTAACGTGAGGGAAAGCCCAGCGTGAAATCGTCCGTAGCGTAGAAGAAGACGGGATTTTGTTTCTCTTGTCTTCGTCTAGCCTCTTGAAGTTAGCATTCTGCCAAAGTAAAGCTGGATACGTTAGACCTGGAGCCTCAGGAAAATGACCACAATATATGGCCGTTGTTGCCGCTGACAATCGCGGCTCTCTTTAGGAGATCAATACTGCACCGTAAAGACACCTGCGTTTGGCTTTACGAGGCTGCCGTGTCCATCCGCGGGCCATCGCTGGGGCTGACCTTCCCCAAATGTCCCTCATCTCACGCAGTGTCGAAACAGAAACAAGCACGGGATGTCATCATGGACGCTGATACCGACAGCATGCATCTCATTAAGAACGTGGACATTAAAATCGGATGGCGGCTTACATTCAGTGGAAAACGTTAAATTGAGGCTAATCCTGTAAGATGATCGCTCCCTGTTTTCCTGGGAGTAACAGACACTCCATGTCCCCTTTGGGCTGCTCTGGACACGGTGTGCAGTGTATACAACGGGGACCCTCAGGGAACCCCCCGAGCCATGCCATCTGCGCTCCGACAGGGAGACCTGCTAACTGGACCGCTCCAGGGCAGGAGCGTCCCTGTTTATTCTAAACATCCTGTGTCTCCTTGTGCTGCGCTGCTCAGATTCAGCTAGCGGGAGATGCCAGCACATTTCTGTAAAAGCCCTTGGGTCGCGAGCAGGTGGGCAAGGGCTGTGCCCCAGCTGCTGCCCTCCACCGGCCCCCCCTCCGCCCTCAAACAGACGGCTCTTTCTGGGTTTTAAGAACAACTAGAAACAACTGGGGCGAACCAGGCACCTACACATGTAGACACTGTCACTTAGGGTGTTAGCTCTGGTTGAATGTTTTGTACCGAAAGCGTGCTGGAGGGTTTTAGTACGGGCTCCGATTTCAGGTACCCGGGAGATAATTTCTGGATTGCCTAAGACCCGCAGAACCGAAAGTAAGTCTGGGATTCCAGAGTACTCAGTTATTCCTCTGGGACTTCTGAGAAGCGCAGACAAGGACTGCCCAACCCTGCCCCCAACTAATGGAGAGCTGGGGGGCAGCGCCAGCACCCCTATTCCCTCACCTTGTCTGAGGGCTTCCTGAGGGGTACAGCCTCCCCCAGCCAGCCCTGTCCAGGCTGCAAATGGGGACAGCCCTGGGGGTGCGTTTGGGGGGGTGGCTCAGAGCTGGCATGGAGCTGCCCCCTGCCAGCCCCCGAGGCCTGGGGCAAGTCCTGTGAGCAGTAAGGGGTCACTTGCTGTCATGCTGAAGACAGAAGGGAGCTGCCAGGAGGCTGTAGAGAGAGCTTGCTCCATGATATTGATACTAATAGACACCTCCTACTGATCTGCATTATCAACACACCGGCCTCCTTGCTAAAGAGGGACGGACTCAACAGGGTCCTCCGAGGCTCAGCTGAACATTGATGATGGGGGTGCTTATCAGGCAGAAGAATGAAGCGGATAACACGGATGTTTTAAGCAAACGTTATAACCCTGAGACAATCCCTGAGCCCGTCAGAGCGAGACAAGTGCCCGACGACGCTTTCACGGACACGTGGAATCCCACGGACAAAACACACCAACAAACAAAATAAACAGAGAGACTCCTAGAGACAGAGAACAGACTGACGGCTGTCAGAGGGCGGGGCTGGGGGAAACGTGAAGGCAGTAAACAAAAAGTAAAGTAAAATGAAGAAAAGAACCCAGACAGCCTGACCAGGCAGTGGCGCAGTGGATAGAGCGTCAGACTGGGATGCGGAAGACCCAGGTTCGAGACCCCGAGGTCACCAGCTTGAGCGCAGGCTCATCTGGCTTGAGCAAAAGCTCGCCAGCTTGGACCCAAGGTCGCTGGCTCCAGCAAGGGGTTGCTGGGTCTGCTGAAGGCCCGCGGTCAAGGCACATGTGAGAAAGCAATCAATGAACAACTAAGGTGTTGCAATGGCAACGAAAAACTGATGATTGATGCTTCTCACCTCTCTCCGTTCCTGTCTGTCTGTCCCTATCTACCCCTCTCTGACTCTCTCTCTGTCCCTGTAAAAATATAAATAAATAAATAAATAAATAAATAAATAAATAAATAAATAAATAAAGGACCCAGACAGCAGAGTGGGAGGAGGCCCAGAGAGAAAGGGGTGGGGCGTGAGGGTAAGGGCAGGAGTGAAATGAATAACTGAGCGGATGAAGGAACCCATGTCCAGTCAGAGAAGGCCCTGGCTGTCCCCAGGGTGCGTAAGATCTCATCACTGCTCCCTGCTGCAGGTGGAAACACTCAGCTGCTCAGGAGTCTGAATTGCATGGGGCTGTATCTAAGGGACCCAGTCAAGGATGCTGGTAACATTGTGACACACACTATCCACCGGCAGTCAGAGCCACCCTGTCATGTTTACACAGCAGAGCCCACTGCAGACAGAAGCGCACCATGACTTGACGGACACACTGTATACTTCCCAAGGCAGCGAAGCCATCATCACCCTGCAGCCTATAAAATCCTAACCTCTGTGTTTGTCTTTATTTCATTTTGCTACATTGACATTGTTAAGGAATGAACAAACAAATGATGAAAGGAGGAACGAAGGCTTCCATCCGGCTAATGTTCGTTGTTTCTCAGTTACATATTCAGGAGTATTTGGATGTCCTGTGCTCCAGGCTCATAATCAGCTCCGTGGTATCTCATAGGTCATATAGCCCAGATGAACGTGGATGGCTCCTAGTTTTCAATGGTGTGTTAAAATGTATTTCGTGTGTACATTTTAAAACTGAGAAATTCTTCTATTTCAATATATAAAATCCACAGTGTATTGTCTTAAATACATTAAAATACTCTGAGTTACCAAAAAAGGAATCGTTTGAGGTTTAAACTTCATAAAATATATAGTGTGCTATTATATAACCTTTTTTTATTAGATTTTATTCATTCACTTTTAGAGAGAGAGAAAAAGAGAGAAGGGGAAGGAGCAGGAAGCATCAACTCCCATATGTGCCTTGACCAGGCAAGCCCAGGGTTTCGAACCCGCGACCTCAGAGTTCTAGGTTGATGCTTTATCCACTGCGCCACCACAGGTCAGGCATAGTGTGTAATTGTATTCGAAAGTTTTAACACTAAAATGTTTATTTCTAAGCAAGATGCAGTCATTATGACAGGGATACAAACATACGACTATCAAGACAGTTCCTAACTTAAGTCAGACTAAAACTTAACATTTTGAAAAAAACGCTGCATAAAACTTCAGTTGTTAAATGCAAATGGTCACTTACAGTTTTTTTTTTTTGTTTTTTTTTTCTGTTTAAGAAATTAAGGTATACCTGTTCATTGGCTCCTGGAAAAATCTCTAACTGGCTTTAACCTTCATTCTCTCTCTCTCTCTCTCTCTCTCTCTCTCTCTCTCTCTCTCAGAAAGGCAGTGTGTTGAATTTACAAGCTATTGAGTCAGGCACAGTGACTGAACATTACCATAATCTACAAAGAAACGTCACGCTTTGCATAAATTATTTCTCATTAATAGCACAGCTGGAGCTACTTGCTTGAATAAATTCATTGTCAACAGTATAAAAAGAACCTGCTTTCTGAAAAGAAGTCGGCCATCCAAGTCACCAAACAGGGTGACAGCTAATTTTCATCATAACCAATAAACATTAAAGTCATTTTAAAAAAAATGAAATAAAAGATGATGTAAAATTCAGAGTCATTTCCTAAATTGTACTTTGGGCTCTTGTTCCCTCTCTGAGACTTGGAGCTCACCAACTCACATTCCCCAGGGAAGAGCCAGCCTGAGCAGGACGTCGCTGAGGGCCCATGCTGGGGAGAGGCACGGGAGTTTGCTAGCATTCCAGCACAACACGCAGAGCGGTCATCTGCTCTGGGGCAGGCCTTGCTGGCCAGTCGGGGAAAGAGAAGCAAATGTTGGGTTGCCTTAACTCACTGTTCACTCCGGGAGCCCTCGCTGAGACAGAAGGGAATGAACTCAGAGACACAGAGCACAGACTGACACCTGTAGGAGGGTATGGGGTTCGGGGTGGGAGGGCTGGGTGGAAAAGGTGAAGGGCTTAAACAACCAAAGAAAGAAAGAAACAAACAAGAACCTCACAGAGACACACAACAGTGTGGTGATTGCCAGGTGGAAAGAGGGGGAGGGAGGAGGGGGTAAAGGGGATCGATGGTGACAGACGGAGGAGACGCGACTTGGGGTGGTGAACAGGTGAGCTATTACAGAGTTGTACACCCAAAACCCATATGATCTTATGAACCAAGGTCACCCCAATACATTCAATAAAAAATTAAGAAACGATTTTCAGGGGAGGGAGGAAGGGAGTTTCAGCGACACAGCTAAGCAGTGAACTACGCAGCTTAATGAAAAAATCATGCAGCATTCAAGAGAAAGGAAAGGAGGGGATTGTGGGGTGAGGGGTAGGGGGCAGAATAGGGTATCGGGGGATAAATGGTGATGGAGGAGACTGGACTTGGGGTGGTGAACACACAACACGGCGCACAGAGAGGTGCTGTAGAACTGGGCACAACACGGCGCGCAGAGATGCTGTAGAACTGGGCACAACACGGCGCGCAGAGATGCTGTAGAACTGGGCACAACACGGCACAGAGATGCCGTAGAAGTGGGCACAACAGGGCACAGAGATGCTGTAGAACTGGGCACAACACGGCACAGAGATGCCGTAGAAGTGGGCACAACAGGGCACAGAGATGCTGTAGAACTGGGCACAACACGGCACAGAGATGCTGTAGAACTGGGCACAACACGGCACAGAGATGCCGTAGAACTGGGCACAACAGGGCACAGAGATGCCGTAGAAGTGGGCACAACAGGGCACAGAGATGCTGTAGAACTGGGCACAACACGGCACAGAGATGCTGTAGAACTGGACACAACAGGGCACAGAGGTGCTGTAGAACTGGGCACAACATGGCACAGAGATGCTGTAGAACTGGGCACAACAGGGCACAGAGATGCCGTAGAACTGGGCACCTGAATCCAGTGTCACCTCAATGAATCCAATCAAAAGGAAAAGAACTATTCAACAAACAAACAAAAGAAATGAAAAGGAAGGAATGAACAGCACCAAGAAATGGATACAAGGGGAAATTAACCTGCCTTTTAGGTTAATTTATTTCTCCTCTCAAATCCCAAATATAACTGTTGAGTTCCATCTGATGCTTGAATAACCCGGTTTGAACAACGCAGGTCCGGGGATGTTGTTGAATAAATACCAGTACAGTTTTTGATCCGTGCTTGATGAGTCTGCAGACGAGGAGAGCCCACTACGCGCACAGCTGGCCTGTCCCTGAGAACACAGAGGGCACTAGGTACTTGGGCAGGGTCAAAACATATACACGGGTTTTGGGGTGCATGGGTGTTAGTACCTCTCGCCCCTGCATTGTCCAAGAGTCCACCGTAGCTTCCGGAAAGGGATCAAATTCATCTGCTGCTTAGATTTTCCTGTACTTTCATTTTAACACTGATCTTCATCATTAAAGGAACAAATTGTTTAGGAAGCTGAGGAATACCGTGCGTCTCTCACAAAAGACTAATCGACTCAATAGTGACTCGCTGAGAACCACACATCGAGTCAGATGGGGCTTGTTCACTAGAATTTCTACCTTTATAACAGGTGTGGCTAGGCACTACTCACGTTTTATAAATAGAGTAAAATCATCTTTTACGTACACATCTCTCTTCCCTTTGTGTTCAACATGTAACCTGTTCCAAGTCCTTGTGGGCCCCCAGGCCATCGATTCTCTCGTGGGTACAACAGAGGTGATTTCTGTCTAAGACGGGTATAGAAATTAAGTGAGATGACATCTATAAAGCATGAGTTGCAACATCTGGCCATTGAGTGACCAATGTGCTGCTATTATTATCACATTATTATACAGATATACCTGTATCTATTTAAACTAAGCGTCCCCAACAGAAGCCACCAGAAGACAGAGGGAGGCGGGAACTCAGGGCTGCCGGACGTGAGCGTAAGTCCCAGACCTTAGACGTGATCCTGGAATCACGCCCTTGAACCAGTTGCTAAGATCTCTCAGCATCTGTCTCCTTGATGCTAAAAGGATGATGAGGTTCTTCGGCTTTGAAATGAGATACTATGTTTATTCAAAGTTTCTGTACCAATATATTGCCACATAGACGTGGTTTTTCAGATGGCGCTGGAAGATTGGGTGGAATGTCTCTGATGTCTCTGGTAGAACTTGCTCTTTGATTAGAGGATATAACAAAACAAAATAAAATTTAAAAATTGCTTTTTTAAAAAACAAAACGAAACAAAAAGGAAGTGCTGCTTGCTACACACCAAGGAGCATGGCTGGAGTCCTGAGCTCTGAGAACACCAAACGCCGATGAGGAGAGGCGGCCACGGGAAAGCTCACTGGCTGCCGGGGGAGGCGCCACTTCCTGCGGCCGCTCCGGAGGACGGAGTTTCTCAGAAAGCTAACCCCACTCTTACCGTAGAGCCCAGAGACGGTGCTGCCCCCTGTCCACCCGCGGGACCTCAAAGCCACGCCCGCACGAGACGCTGCAGCTGCGTGTGTACAGCAGCTCCCTTCCTAACGGGAATTACGATGTCCTTCCGTGGCCGATCGCTAAGTACACTGAGGGTCAGCGAGACAACGGGACATTTTTTCTGCTCTGCAGCGAAGGCTCAAGCCGTGAAAAGACAGGGCAGAGTCTGAAACGCCGTGACCAAGGGCAGGAAGCCGCCTGACGAGGCCCCCACGCCGTGTGATTCCACCTCTGTGGCATCCTGGCAAAGGGCCAGCTGTGGGGACAGTTAAAAGATCCGTGGTTTCCAGAGGCTGGAGGAAGCGATGAGAGGCGGGTGACGGAGGATTTCTAGGCACTCTGTGTGACGCCGTCATGATGGACACACGTCATTACACATTGACCCAAACCCACAGAATGTCCACCCGCACGGGCGACCCTGATGCCAGCTGTGGACTCTGGGGCATGATGGCGTGTCCTGGCAGACACATCGGTTGTAACAAGGGTACCTCCAGGAGGGGACTGATCATGTGGGGGGGCGAGCGTGGGGGGGGCAGGGGCAGTTTGGGTAAATGCTCTGTCTTCCTCTCGATTTTGATGTGAACCCACAACAGCTACCAGGTCACAGAATCGGCAGCTTTCAATTCCCGGCCTCACAGTTGAGTGTTCTTCTTTTTATAAGAAGTAAGAGCTGGTTCAAGTCATACTTCAGGAAAAAATAAAAATGCTCCCAGGAGGAGTGAATTTCGTTTCAGATAGAAGGAGGCACCGGAAAGAGAATCGTTCTAGAATACAGCAGACGCAACGAGTTAACTACGTCAGAGTTAACGAGAAGGGGCCAGAACGAGACCGTGTAGGAAGGAGGAACGCGTGAGCCTGGCTTACGTCACCCTGGCTAACAGGACGGCAAAGGGGATGAGGACTCTCACGTGTCAGTGTAAACCGCCTGGCAGTCGGCTTCCTGGCCAGTGACTCCCCTCCCGTGTTGAGTCCGCATCGCACGCTGCGATCCCATGCAGGGAAGCTCACACCCTGCGTGATGACACGGAGACCCAGAGGCACACTCGCTCAAAGGATAGACCCACGAGCAATGAGACCTCGAAACAATTTTGATTTTTTCCCCCTAGTTTTTGCTACTGGCATACTAGGAGGAAGAAAAGAGCTGGTTCCTGGCAGGGAAAGAATACATGTTGGTATTTTCAGGCGTACTTGGCTGCTGATTTCTCCCCTGGGAATACTGGCGCGTGGTTTGTGGTCCACGCTGCTCATATGCATCACTTTATTTTTTAATTTAGTGTATGAAGTGCCGGAGGGTGAAGACCATGAGTGTGTCTCACGGTACCTACCACCTCAGCTCACACGGCGCCTGGCAGGCTACTGACATTCACACACCTGCACACGCATGCATACACATACGATCGGACGGGAAGGTTTGAGAATGAATCTCAAAAACCAACTTATTGATTGAACCAAGCCGGGACATCGCTCATGTTAGCCATTTCATGTTCCACACGGCGTATCTGACGAATCCTCTATTTTCAGTTTGAGTTAGGTGCCAGGGGTCTGAATGAGGAGGTCCGTGGTATGACACAGAATGACCTCGAAATCCAAAAGTCTTCCATCCAATTCTACAGAGTTGGGGACACGCTGTATGCTACAGAGTTCCCTACAGAACTGGTGACATAGTCTCCGAGGTCGCTTTGGGCTATGTCATCCAGGCATCAAAGTCAGACCTGGGGAAGTTATGACAGAAGAAGAAGGCAGGCTATGGTCTCCGTAGAGGAATAGAAAATATTATATTGCTTCCTGTTTTATTTCAGAATGTTCAAGGGCTGAAACCTCCCCATTCTTTTTTACTCAAAACCTCATGCAGAACAATTTTAAAAAAATAAAAGATTTGAATATATATATATATATATATATATATATATATATATATATATATATATAATAACAATTCTACTGTAAAGATAATTATCAAGAAAATGAAAAGTCAGACTGGGAAATGGCAGGAAACCCGTTCAAATCACAGGTGTGATAAGGAATGAGCAGCCAGACTATCAAGAGAACATACAACTCGACAGGAAAAAAGCCAGCAGCAAAAACTCAATTAAAAATGGGCAAAGCTTCAGAATAGACATTTCCCAAAGACAACATCCAAATGGCCAACAGGCCCACAGAAAGGCAGTTAAGGTCACTCATTGTCAGGAAAGTACAGAGCAAACCCACCGTGGGACACGGCCTCACACCCGTCAGAATGGCTGTCATCACCAAGACAAGAAATAAGGAGCACCATCGAGGATGTGGAGGAAAGGGGACCATGTCACTCTGTGGCAATGCAGATCGGGGTGGCCCCGGTGGAGAACATGACATTTACTCAGGAAACTGAAATGCAGCCCCCAGATGATCCAGCAATTTCACTCCTGGGCATTTGACGGAAGGAAGTCCAACCACTACCTTGTAGGGACATCTGTATTCTGATGTTCATGGGGTCATTCTGCACAGGCGTCTAGGTGTGGAAACACACTTAGTGTCCCCCAATGGACACATGGATCAGGTGCTGTGTGTGCGTGTGTGTGCGTGTGTGTGTGTGAGAGAGAGATATTATTCAACCTTAGTAAAAAAGGAACTTCTCTTATCTGAGACACCCTAGATGAACCCTGGGGAAACTGTGCCGAGGGAAAAGAGCCAGACACAAGACGGTAGATACTAAATGATAAGACTTATATGTGGAACGGGGATAAAAAGGTTTTACGTTGAACTCATAAAATCAGAGAGGTAGAACTCGGGTGGGGTGAGTGGGGTGAGGAGCACAGGAAAAAGTAGGTGAAAGGGGACACACTGTCACTTACCAGGTCTGAGGACCTCCTGGACGCCATGGGGACCGTAGTTGATGAAATTTGGTAGGAACATCTTCACCCAAAGCAAAAGAGGTGAGTGTGTGAGGTCCCGGATGCGTTACCTCCACGGTGGGAACCTTTCGTTGCAGGCACATGGACACGTATGTCAGGTCATCGTGTGGCACACGGTACAGACACCCCAACTCTCTATCAACCACACCTCGACCGGGCTGACAAACGAGCACACACACCAGATGGCGCAGCTGAGACTTGGCGGGTCTGTGGGGGCTGGAAGGGGGGGTCCCTGGCTCCCTGCCCCCCCCTCCAGCCCGTGCCCCACTGCACAGAACGCCTGGCATGCGAGTGCCCTCCGTCAGGGTGTGGAGCTCACACCGCCGGTGAACTCACATCGACTGACCCTTGTAAAACGCGCTTGACCCTTTGAGCAGCGTGAACGTCCATGGAGGCCCTCGTGCCTCCTGACCGTGCAGAGTGCGATCATCACAACAACTTTTATTCTAAAAATGGGGAAGGCAACATTAAAAAAAGGCAAATGTACATTCTTCTTGTTTCCATTGGTTATCAAACAAACATGATTTTAAGTTGATAAAACTGGAACTAATTTCATTTCTTTGAAAAAAAGAGAAAACTCACTCCCAGGGGTCAGTGAGCATGAAAATGATCTCACTTCTCCGAGGGTTAGTCTGGAGAAATGGGTGTGAAATGGGAATGGCCCTCAGGAGACACAGGACAAGACCCCCCAGTGAAGTTCTGAAACCACACACATCCACTCCGGCGTCCCCCCAATGCTTCCCTCTTCATGGGACGGAAGCGCCTGGTGGCTTCCCTCTGCCGTCTCTGAAGGCCAGCCTCGCTACAGTGGTGCTCGGGGGCCACTGTTGAGGAAAGCGAGGGTGACTAAACACAGGCACTGCAGTACTGGGACCGTCCAGCTGACAACCCGATGGCCACTGAGGGACAGAAGGGCAGCCGGAGAGGCTGGACAAAGGGATGAGTCACGTCCCAGGTGGGAAGGGGCCAGATGGTGTGCGATTCTGTCACCTCAGTCACGACGGTGTGCCATTGAAAGTGACTGATGCAGGGCTGGGTTCTGGAACTCTCTGCTGGCTGTTTCTGGGCTGCAGCCGACCACAGGGAACTGAGACCATGAAAAGCGTAACCGCAGATAAAGGGACCGCTCCGCCCGGCTCACGGTGGTGGCACGGAGCTTACATTGTGCCCTGGAGGCTCGCGGTGCCGAAGAGAAAGAAGAGGGAAAAAGGGGCAGAACTCTTCCCGGGCACGGTAACTGCCAGGGCGGTGACCGTCACAGAACTGCTCTGTGACCAAGGGCTAGAGATGATCCTCTACCTGCTGCGAATACCTTGTATCATATATAACAATGTAGCACATATACGGCCCACTGGGACTAAGTGCAGTGATTATGTGTATATTCACGCCCCACCAGCCGGTGGCGCAGTGGATAGAGCGTCGGACTGGGATGCGGAAGACCCAGGTTGGAGACCCCGAGGTCGCCAGCTTGAGCGCGGGCCCATCTGGCTTGAGCAAAAGCTCGCCAGCTTGGACCCAAGGTTGCTGGCTCCAGCAAGGGGTGGCTCGGTCTGCTGAAGGCCCGCAGTCAAGGCACATGTGAGAAAGCAATCAATGAACAACTAAGGTGTCGCAACGGCAACGAGAAACTAATGATTGATGCTTCTCACCTCTCTCCGTTCCTGTCTGTCTGTCCCTATCTATCCCTCTCTCTGGCTCTCTCTCTGTCTCTGTGACACACACACACAGAATAAATATATTCACATACACATATATAAGCACATATGTACTGATTTATACACACACACCCCTCATTGGACTGTGTTCACCCTTTATGCACTTCACCATCACTGAGTCTTTGAGAAATGGGGGTTTCTGGAAGCTCTGCCTTCAACAACCCTACCCAGTGCCATTTTCCCAACAGCCTTTGCTCACTTCCTTTTTGGGTGTGCGGTATCTTTTTTAGCAATAAATTATTTTTCATTAAAATATAATGTACATTTTTTACACCCATAATAGACTAAATCAATGATGGGCAATCTTTTGAGCTTGGTGTGTCAAAATTCGCCAAAACACTGAGCATAACTCGGGTGGTGTGTCACCTGGAGGAAAACGGCCTCACCGGAAGTCCCAGAACTAGACGCTCTGTGCCGGAGTTCTGTTGTTCTGGCCTCCAGACCTCCAGCACAGAGTGTCTACACTACAGCAAGTGTTTTATCCTCGGCTACTGCACCTGGCCGTGCCTGAGCCCAGGGTGAAACGTCTTTCTCGGCATGCGGCCCCCATGCTTCTCTGGTATGTGGCTGCATGCAGCCACGTGTTATCGAAAATGGCTATGCATGTCCGTGCTGACACACATGTCATAGGTTCGCCATCACGGGACTATACTGTATAAACAACTTCATATGCACAGAAAGCAAAAAAAAATTCTGTGATTCCCATTATTGTGATATTCACTTTACCCACGGCGTCTGGAAGAGAACCCACAGAATCTTCAACGTCTGCCTGGTTATAAGACAACTATTTGAATTCATTGATTGATTGACTGATTGATTTTAGAAAGAGAGGATGTTGGGAGAGGGGAGGAGAGAGAGAGAGAGGGAGGGAGGGAGAAACATCCATCTGTCCCTGTTTGTTCCCTGACCAGGGATCAAACCAACAACATTTGCAGATTCTAACCAACTGACCCACCAGGCCAGGGCTAACAACTGTTTTTAGTTTCAATAGAATGGCAGCGTTTCTCTCAGAAAAAGTTTCATGGGTGCCTGACCTGTGGTGGCGCAGTGGATAAAGCATCGACCTGGGAACACTGAGGTCGCCAGTTCAAAACCCTGCACTGGCCTGGTCAAGGCACATATGGGAGTTGATGCTTCCAGCTCCTCCCCCCTTTCTCTCTCTCTCTCTCTCACTCTGTGTCTCCTCTCTAAAAATTAATAAAAAATAAAGAAATTCAAAAAAAAAGTTTCATGGAACTTAGAACATCTTGGTGTTTCTCCCGGAAGCATCGCTGACCCCACAGCGCAGGACGCTGAGCATATTTTACGTGGGAACGACGGCCCTAACATATCGGGCAACCACGTCAAAAAAACAAATAGCCGGTTTCTTGCTTCTAAACACATTTTGCTCCTTGTTCCACAAATACTCTTGTCGACTTCCTGTAACGGGACTTTTCCAGATCAGGGTTCAGGACCCAGGACTGTGGCAGAAATCCCTCTCTGTTGTGGGTCTCAGCAGCAAGGACGGAAGCCTCCCTAGGGTTGATTTGTGCCAAGCGGCCACCCTGGTGAACAGGACAGTGACCCACAGGGCGCAACGGCTCCATCCTCATTTCTGTCAGTTCACCCACTCCCATCCAGGGGGACAGCCCTGCCGTCACACAGTCCTGCTGCCCGGTGTTTCACAGCTGAGCAAGGACGGTGACAGGGAGGCAGGGAGGTGATTTTCATGAGGATGAACTTTGAAAACTCCGTGAAGAGAAAGACAACGGCAGAGAAAGGCGCACAAAGCCATTTTGTGGGTGGCTGCGCACGCGGGGGGAGGGGAGATGGCCGCCACCCCGGTGTCTCTCCCGTGGTAACCCAGACGTGGCAAGGACACGCTGTCCCTGTGACAAGCTGTGCCCAGTGGAGACTGGGGGAGTCCCACCCTGAGGAACAGGACACAGCCCCGGTCCTTGATGAACCACGGGTCCATCCCAAGCCCACGGAGCAGGGCTGGTGAGGGGACGCTCCGTCTGAACCCAGGCGCGGGGGTGACAGCCCGGGTCCTCCCTGAGTCTTTTCCCAAAGTGCTTTCGGCTGGAGACAACAGACGTTTTTTCGGGGGACCACTGCCCTCTTCCTCAGGCTCTGTTTTGAAAGGTGAATGGCTCCAGGAGGGAACGGGAGGCCCTTAGGGAAGTCATTCCTCAGAAGCCCGCCCTGTGCTGAGAAGGGGGTGGGGGCTCCCCCAGGGAGCTCACCGCTAGGCCCCGGGGAGAGGAGTGGAGAAGACCAGCTATGGGCACACACCTGGCGTCCATGAGGCCAACATGGGGACCAGGTAGAAACTGAATTTCAATAGCGATTAATAAACGAACCCAAGCCAGGCTCTTTGTTGGACTTCGTCAGCATCTCCATGGGTGTGCAGCTCCTGGTCAGTCTGAGGGTGTCCCCACACGGAGGGCAGAGACCAGCGTGGCCAGCACCCTTTCGTGTGTGTGGAAGGCTGACACGGCTATGCCCCCGGGAACAAGGATGGGCGGACACACACAGCTTGGAAGACCCTCCGCTGGGCACCCTCGTCCCGATCCACCCCACGTTATCCTGTAAAGAGCGACTGTTCTTCATTCACATCTCTCCTCATTTTTAAATGTGATGTGTTGATGTCTCATCTACAGTCTCCCTGAAGCTTCTTAAAGGCACGAATCCAACGTGACATCTCGTCGGCTCAGCGTGCCGTCCACGGAGCATCACGGGTTCCGTGTCCAGGACTGGGACCTCAGGCCCCAGCCCTAGAAGGTCAGCCAAGCTATTGTTTGAAGAGATGTGGTCAGTCACTGCACCCTTCGTCTCACTGATGGGTCCCTATCCCCCTGTATCCTAAGCTCAGGAGAGGATTCCTTTAAATAAAAAATATGGTGAATTTGGTGACAGCTGCTTAGTGCTCTTTAAGTAGAAAGTCCCATCTTAGACTTCTGTCCAGTGTGTCCTCAGGACACATGTGATGACCAGTATGCAGTGCAGTGCAGATCAACCGCTTGGGTCTCTGTGCTGCCCATGTTGGAGTGACCGTGTTGGGGTGACCGTGTAGGAGTGACCATGTAGGAGGTGACCGTGTAGGAGTGACCGTGTAGGAGTGACCATGTAGGAGTGACCGTGTAGGAGTGACCGTGTAGGAGTGACCGTGTAGGAGTGACCGTGTAGGGGTGACCGTGTAGGAGGTGACCGTGTAGGAGTGACCGTGTAGGGGTGACCGTGTAGGAGTGACCGTGTAGGAGTGACCGTGTAGGAGTGACCGTGTAGGGGTGACCGTGTAGGAGTGACCGTGTAGGAGTGACCGTGTAGGAGGGAACGTGTAGGAGTGACCGTGTAGGAGGTGACCATGTAGGAGTGACCGTGTAGGAGTGACCGTGTAGGAGGTGACCATGTAGGAGTGACCGTGTAGGAGTGACCGTGTAGGGGTGACCGTGTAGGAGTGACCGTGTTGGAGGTGACCGTGTAGGAGTGACCGTGTAGGGGTGACCGTGTAGGAGTGACCGTGTAGGAGGTGACCATGTAGGAGTGACCGTGTAGGAGTGACCGTGTAGGAGGTGACCATGTAGGAGTGACCGTGTAGGAGTGACCGTGTAGGGGTGACCGTGTAGGGGTGACCGTGTAGGAGTGACCGTGTAGGGGTGACCGTGTAGGAGTGACCGTGTTGGAGGTGACCATGTAGGGGTGACCGTGTAGGAGTGACCGTGTAGGAGTGACCGTGTAGGAGTGACCATGTAGGGGTGACCGTGTAGGAGTGACCGTGTAGGAGTGACCGTGTAGGGGTGACCGTGTAGGAGTGACCGTGTAGGAGTGACCGTGTAGGGGTGACCGTGTAGGAGTGACCGTGTAGGAGTGACCGTGTAGGAGTGACCGTGTAGGAGTGACCGTGTAGGGGTGACCGTGTAGGAGTGACCGTGTAGGAGTGACCGTGTAGGAGGGAACGTGTAGGAGTGACCGTGTAGGAGTGACCATGTAGGAGTGACCGTGTAGGAGTGACCGTGTAGGGGTGACCGTGTAGGAGTGACCATGTTGAAGGTGACCATGTAGGAGGTGACCGTGTAGGAGTGACCGTGTAGGAGGTGACCGTGTAGGAGTGACCGTGTAGGAGTGACCGTGTAGGGGTGACCGTGTAGGGGTGACCGTGTAGGAGTGACCGTGTAGGAGTGACCATGTAGGAGTGACCGTGTAGGAGTGACCGTGTAGGAGGTGACCATGTAGGAGTGACCGTGTAGGAGTGACCGTGTAGGAGTGACCGTGTAGGGGTGACCGTGTAGGAGTGACCGTGTAGGGGTGACCGTGTAGGAGGTGACCGTGTAGGAGTGACCGTGTAGGGGTGACCGTGTAGGAGTGACCGTGTAGGAGTGACCGTGTAGGAGTGACCGTGTAGGGGTGACCGTGTAGGAGTGACCGTGTAGGAGTGACCGTGTAGGAGGGAACGTGTAGGAGTGACCGTGTAGGAGGTGACCATGTAGGAGTGACCGTGTAGGAGTGACCGTGTAGGAGGTGACCATGTAGGAGTGACCGTGTAGGAGGGAACGTGTAGGAGTGACCGTGTAGGAGTGACCATGTAGGAGTGACCGTGTAGGAGTGACCGTGTAGGGGTGACCGTGTAGGAGTGACCATGTTGAAGGTGACCATGTAGGAGGTGACCGTGTAGGAGTGACCGTGTAGGAGGTGACCGTGTAGGAGTGACCGTGTAGGAGTGACCGTGTAGGGGTGACCGTGTAGGGGTGACCGTGTAGGAGTGACCGTGTAGGAGTGACCATGTAGGAGTGACCGTGTAGGAGTGACCGTGTAGGAGGTGACCATGTAGGAGTGACCGTGTAGGAGGGAACGTGTAGGAGTGACCGTGTAGGAGTGACCATGTAGGAGTGACCGTGTAGGGGTGACCGTGTAGGAGTGACCATGTAGGAGTGACCGTGTAGGAGGGAACGTGTAGGAGTGACCGTGTAGGGGTGACCGTGTAGGAGTGACCGTGTAGGAGTGACCGTGTAGGAGTGACCGTGTTGGGGTGACCGTGTAGGAGTGACCGTGTAGGAGTGACCGTGTAGGAGTGACCGTGTAGGGGTGACCGTGTAGGGGTGACCGAGTAGGAGTGACCGTGTAGGAGTGACCGTGTAGGAGGTGACCGTGTAGGAGGTGACCGAGTAGGAGTGACCGTGTTGGGGTGACCGTGTAGGAGTGACCGTGTAGGGGTGACCGTGTAGGGGTGACCGAGTAGGAGTGACCGTGTTGGAGGTGACCATGTAGGAGGTGACCGTGTAGGGGTGACCGTGTAGGAGTGACCGTGTTGGAGGTGACCGTGTAGGAGTGACCGTGTTGGGGTGACCGTGTAGGAGTGACCGTGTTGGAGGTGACCGTGTAGGAGTGACCGTGTAGGAGGTGACCATGTAGGAGTGACCATGAGGTGGCTGTGTTGAGGGTGACTGCAGCTTAATATCCAAAATGTGCTCAAACGTGCGTCTTTGGAGAAGCCATGAGAACACGTCAGCCCCATATTCGGGGCTAGAATCTGCACTGTTTTTGCTATGTTGACACCGGTGGGTATTATTGATATATCAAATGGCGATTTTGCCAGTAAAATAACCATCTGAAGTTGCTCCAAAAGAATCATATATATCATTATTTTTATTTACTGAAGCAGAAATGTGATAACCCCAAGGAGAAAGAAGGATGTTTAAACGAAGTATTCATCTATGAGAGAATTTCTGCAAAGCTGTCAAATTTGATTGCTGACTGAATCCATGTAATTTACAAAATTCATCTTATTGAAACAATTTCACCCAGCATTTTTGTCCCCCAGGGTAAGTTGTGAGTCAACATGGGACTGAGTGACTTGACAGGAATGCCACTCCACGGTTACCGTAGAGTCCCCACTGAGTCGCTAACCTGGGGAACAGCCTGTGTTCCGTGCATCTTTGAAACTAAACACACGTTCCTTCTCATGGGAGGTCCTGATTGTTTGCATACGGTCCAAAATGATGGCTTTTTGTGACACGTGATAGTCAGATAGAAATCTGTCCAGTTGTGAATTTTCTTTTAAAAGATAAACATGGCCCTGGCTGGCTAGCTCAGTGGTAGAGCATCAGCCCAGCGTGTGGAAGTCCCGGTTCTATTCCTGGCCAGGGCAAGCATCACAGGAGAGGCGACCATCTGCTTCTCCACCCTTCCCCCTCTCCTTTCTCTCTGTCTCTCTCTTCCCCTCCCACAGCCAAGGCTCCATTGGAGCAAAGTTGGCCCGGGCACTGAGGATGGCTCCATGGCCTCTGCCTCAGGTGCTAGAATGGCTCTGGTTGCAATGGAGCAACAGCCCAGATGGGCAGAGCATCGCCCCCTGGTGGGCATGCCGGGTGGATCCTGGTCGGGCGCATGTGGGAGTCTGTCTCTCTGTCTCCCCCCTGCTTCTCACTTCAGAAAACCACAAAAATAAATAACTAAAAGATAAACTCATGCCCAGAGACCTCCTCACGCCATCGCTTAGAGGAGCAGAGTCAGCTGGCCGAGGTCTCTGATACGCGGCCTGCGCCCAGGCACGGAGCACAGCAGTGACGGCCGAGGACCCGCAAGCAGCAGCAGGTGTCACGAGCGGCCCCTCTGGGGCCCAGCAGGACACCCGGCCCTCTGATGAGATTCATTCTGGACGTTATTGACGTAGGGATGCGGCCGGCTGCAGGGACACTTGCCCACGTGCTTCCTCATGGAGCGATTACAAGAAAATTCACCATCTTTTATCTCCGGGCTCCAGAGATCCAGTGCAGGGCCAGTTCTGAGGCCAGTCGTTGCCGCTCTGTACTTGGCATGTTGCTCTGGTCACGGCAGCACTCTGGGCAAAGGAGCAAGGGGACACGTCCAAGGGCATCGTGCAGAAGGCGCCAGAACGTCAGCCTTCCAGGCCTCTAGTCCCTGAGTGTCCCTGTTAGCCTGAGGGGTGGCTAACGAGACCGGGGTGTCTGTGCGTCCACAGATGAGGCACATCTCAGAGGGCCTCACACTGTACCGTCTAAGCGTCTCTGAGCTCGGGCCACGTGACACACTCCACGTGTGCTGCCCGCCACCCCCCACAGAGAACAACGCGGACCTCCTGCACAGGTCAGGAGCCCCCTGACCTCGGGGTGGCAGAGCGGGGCTTCTGCTCTGTTCCCCGGTCCCAGGTGCTGATTGGGATTCTCCTCACCTCCACCAGCCCCAGCTGCCCGGTCACGTGTGTGCTGAAAATACCGATGATTACTCTGCCCGCTAATTTCGCATGGGATCTTTTTCAAGCCTTTTTTTTTTTTGGTTTTGTTTTTTTCCCCTCTCGGATGTGCTTCAGAGTTGACTAGTCAAATCAGACGTTTGGAGCTCAAGAGCCTATTCAGGAAACCCAGACGGCAGGCCTTGTGGCTGAAGTTTAAGTACCAGGCAATCCAATTCAATGAAAGCTAGGACTTATATACACACACACCAGCTCACAGAAATCGGGGGGGGGGGGGGTTCAAAATGACTACAAAGTTATAAAATATCCCCTATGTTTTGTGAGCAGTATAGATAGATATACGACCATTTTGCATGATAGTCTCAATATTTATACTATTTTTCCTTGTATTTCCTCATGTCAGTCTTAAGACAACTCTGTTCCATTTTAAAAATAAAGAAGCAGAGGCCCAGAGAAGCGCAAGGAACGTAATAAATGCATGGTCTTCTTGCAAGACCGGTTCCCGTGGCTAAGCTGATGGCAGTGCTGTCAACATGTGACCCAAGCTATTGGGTTTTCTTACATTCAGCAGAGGGAATCGTCGATGTACGGGCAGAATGAAACACCGAATTATTCTCTCTGTCGTATGAATTCTTTGACCTTTTCTCAGTGTGCCTGTGTACCCACTGTCTACGTTCCCACAGCGCTGATTTATTTATTTATTTATTTTAAGTTTCTTCCTTGAAAGAGAAAGAAATAATGTCATGGAAAACACAGGGACTCTTTTTTGAAAAAAATAAATAAATTTTTTTTTCTAAAGCACTGTTTCCATAAGGTGGGACGCCTTCGACTTCAGAGTTCTGAGTTCCCAAAACTGTCATTGTTTTCCTTCAAGTTTCACTGTCTGCTCACAACACGCTTGCTGGGAGCACAGAGCATGTGATCAAGACGTGGGAATAACTGATGTTCACGCAACGTGAGATCTCTGTCACCAGTGTTTCCTGGGCTCCTCTCTCCTTCCTTCCCTGGACGTTTCTGCCTCTGTTCTTCCTTGTGAACATGGTTGTTCTCAAGGTCAATGTGACCACACGGCACCCAGAGGGCCTCTCATACGTTATTTATAAGAGGGTGCTTAGTTTTTATGTGCTACTAAGGCATTTATTTGAGGTAGTTAACATTGGATAGTACATTCAACAACCAATTTGAACCAGTATCCGCATGCACAGTGCCAACAGCTACATCTGCCCAGTTCGTGCGACTCACAGTGCCCAGTAAATCCATTACAAATGTATACCATCCACGCGCCCTTCAGGAATCAAGCTCATGGGGGAAAAAAAAAATGTCTATTTACAGATAGACTTGAACACTGATCTCGTAATTACGTAAAATGGAAGAGAAAGTAAAATCCCACCAAAATATAAAGTAGAAAACCCAGCTAGGGAACTCACATCATGGAATTCGGGAAAAATAATGAACAAATAAAAGTAACAAAATTGAAGTGATTTAAATGCTTCAAGGGGAAGAGCAGTGTAACAATGTTATTTACCAAATGATTATCATTTTCCCTGGCAACCTGGCAAGAGCATTTTCCCATAATGCACAGGGAAGCGTTGTTCGCTGACAGGTGTGCTGCTTGTACTAACTGAATTCTTCCTGCGCACCGTCCACTCCTGGCTGCTTGTTAATACCGCGACATGGAAACGGCTATAAGATAGAAAAGGTGGCGGCCGGTTCACTTGTTTTTCTCTTTGATATACAGTATAATTTGTGGGTGGTTGCAGATGTTTATGGACACGAACTGAAACGCTAGGCTCTGGGCCATACAGCACTGTGAGCAAAATGGGACGTTTCTTTGCCTCGCCCTGACGTGGAAATGCCTCACTCCCGAGAAAGAAAATTCAACTATAAAATACCCTAACGCATTCCAGTGGCATGACTCTCAGGGCCTGGAGGATGGAGGAGACTCTCCACCCACCTGGGATGATGGTCAGCCCTGCCCCAAGGAGAAGCCACACACACACCTCATGGGACTTAGAAGCAAGGCTCCCGTGCAGAGGGTCCCTGGGGCTTCCCAGCGGGACTTGGCAGCACTGATTTAGGAAATGCCACAGACCTGACTGATTCAAGGGCCAAGGTGGGAACCAACATCCACTATAGGCAAACTGAACAAAAGAAGGGACATGGTGCCCAAGTAGTCTCATGCTCTCCTACAACCTACTTATAAAAGCAGGCTGCAGCCTGACCAGGCGGTAGCACAGTGGATAGAGCGCTGGACTGGGATGCAGAGGACCCAGGTTCAAAACCCTAAGGTTGCTGGCTTGAGTGTGGGCTCACCAGCTTGAAAGCAGGGTTGCTGGCTTGAGCATGGGATCATAGACATGACCCCATGGTCTCTGTCTTGAGCTCAAGTGTTGTTGGCTTAAAGCCCAAGCTCACTGGCTTCATCCCAACGTCATGGCTTGAGCAAGGGGTCACTCGCTCTGCTGTAGCCCCCAAGTCAAGGAACAAATGAGAAAGCAATCAATGAACTAAGGAGCTGCAACAAAGAATTAATGCTTCTCATCTCTCTCCCTTCCTGTCTGTCTGTCCCTATCTGTCCCTCTCTCTCTCTGTCTCTGTCACAAAAAGAAAGGCTTGTATATATATTTTTACTCAATAACACACCGCTCACATACCATTCCCAGTTATTGCGGCCGTTATTTCAATAACAAATCAATATTGTGTCTTATTAGTGGCCCTGTGAGTGACTGAGCGGTCTCAGAGAAGCTACTTGCAGCATGCGTATCAGTCATTAAATTCAACAGGCAATGATCACGAACGCGGGAGATCGAGTTAATGTGAACACACCGTGGGCGAGGCTTTTCTCTTTGGCCTGACGTGACTAAGAACCTAACGGGGAAAACCCATGAGCCATGGGGAGTGCTCTGCTGCAAGGAGGCTCAGCTGAAGAGTTTATTGTTTAATCACGTATGCACTGGTTTTCTGAATACTTTAAATATGTTTTTCAATATATAAATATATATATTCAGCCTGACCAGGTGGTGGCGCAGTGGATAGGGCGTCGGACTGGGATGCGGAAGACCCAGGTTCGAGACCCCGAGGTCGCCAGCTTGAGCGTGGACCCATCTGGCTTGAGCAAAGCTCTCCAGCTTGGACCCAAGGTCGCTGGCTCCAGCAAGGGGTGGCTCGGTCTGCTGAAGGCCCGCGGTCAAGGCACATGTGAGAGAGCAATCAATGAACAACTAAGGTGTCGTAACGAAAAACTGATGATTGAAGCTTCTCATCTCTCTCCGTTCCTGTCTGTCTGTCCCTATCTGTCCCTCTCTCTGACTCTCTCTCTGTTTCTGTAAAAAAAAAAAGAAAGAAAGAAAAAATATATATATTCATATACATTATAATTTATCCTCTGAGTTTCCTCATACCTGTCAGAGTAAACACGTACGTTTTTTTCTCACATGGTCTGCGCTTCTTTAGTGACTAAACCAGAAAGGTACATATTACTACGCTGGTGAGGATACTTAAGTTATTGTCAGGTTGTTTACCATTCATTCGTGTGAACCCCATCAGGGTAAGGTTGGCTTCCTTTGGTTGATTTATGTCTGTTTGCAGGGTCTATAACTGTGACTAGGGCAGAATAGCTAATAAATACATGTTAAATGGAGTCAAAATATAGCATTACAAGCTCCCGTGCGTCTTATCAGGAGCAAGTAACACAGGGCAGGAGTTGCATGGGCAGCAGTTTCACCTCACGGCCGTGAACTTGGACCACCCACCCTGACCGCCATGTTTCGCCACGGCCAGGTTGTTCTGACGACCGAGACTTTCCACCTACTGACTCATGGGACCTCCACAGGAACCCTGTGGGACTGTCACCACTGCCAGTGCTGTTTTATGGACGATGAGAACGAGCTCCCAGAGCTTCAAGGACCCTGCTCAAGTCTCCATGCCGTGTGAGTGGCATCTGTGGCTTACCCCAGGGTACAAAGTCCATCCTAGCGGACTCAGGTGAGTTGTGTACCTGAGATGGGAGGAGTGCCTCTCTGGGTCAGCAGCTCATGGCGCGGTCTCAGGCAGAGGGAAGGTATGAAGTCATCATATCTGTCCGAGTGCCCCTGAAGACAGGCTGTTTCTGGGACAGCCACGGTCCTCACCTCTGTACAAATATATTTTCTACAACCCCACACGCTTGCAATGCGAAATTATTGTCATCACGTCTAACATTGTGATTAATATGTTTGCATATAAGTAGTTTTTTGGACTAATTTCTTAGGGCTAAGATACAGAATTGGGTGGTAGACACAATTTTGGTTCTTGGCCAATTACTCTCTGAACAGAAAAATTTAACTCCTAAAATAGGAAATTCTCTGCTTTGCCATATTTTTTTGAGTCTTAGAAAAAAATGAGTTAGACAAGTGTTTTACCTAACTTTTGTTTTCATTGAAATGCGTTGTTGCTAAGGAGCAAGGTTGTTATAGGTATATATTACATATTATGAAGTTATCATATATAAGCATATGCACTTAACTTTATATATAAATTTACATACAACATGTTTGCATACATGTATACTATGGATAGATAACTGGATAGAGATGTATACTTAATCTCTATTTTGTATGGCTTGTTTATTTAAACCCACAGGCCACTTTCTCCCTAGTATCTTTGGGGATTTTCCCCTCATATTTTACATGAGTGTATGTTGGTCAAGTGTATATAGGCTTGGACCACTCAGTGTTGTCAGAAGTCACTTTCAGGGTGATAGCCCCATCACTGTAGACCCTCAAATGCAGGCACAAGTCAGACCCCAAATAAGGATGGAGTGTGGGCTGGGCTAGCACCCCAATAAATGTTTTAGTGCAGGCGAGGACGATGATTTTCTCCTTTTAACACTCGAGCCTGTGTTTAAGATGATGGCTCAATGCCCAGAACTGATATCCAAGACGAACTTCAACAATTGAAATATTTCTTTCTGATATTAACAATTCTTAGAGCTCACCTTCTTTCCACAGCGTAGAGGGGGCAGCCGGGGCTAATATTTTTTAGATGCTTTCCTTTTTTTTTTTTTTCTCAGCTTTATTGACATATAATTGGCTTTCTACTTTTCATATCTCTTCCTATGACTAATTTAGAATTGTATTCCATCTCAAAGAAGCCCCCTTCACGCTACCTGTAAGGCCGGTCTAGGGGTAGTGAGCCCCCTCGGCGTCAGTCTGGGCACTAAGAGGAGCGGCTCCCAAGGGCCAACGTGACTGACGCAAGGGGGTTGCCCCGTATCGTTCTTTCCTTCATTTCTGTCTCGGAAGCCTCAGGTTCCGCTACGGCCGCTCTCTGACCAGGCTGTTCTCTCCGCCAACATCTGCGGTCCCATCCCATCCCATTTGTATGTATCTGCTTTCCTGTGTGTGCACAGAGTGAACACGCGTGGAAGGCAAGACACTGCACACGTCTAAGAAGAAAAGAGTCGATGAAGTTACAATAAAAAGGATGAATACACACGGACAGGGGGTGAACAGATCATCTCCCCAGACAGAGAAGGAGCTGAACTTAATTTTAGCTACGTGAAGTGCCTCGCCCAGACAGAGGGACAGAGACTCCTCGGACTCCCAAGCCCTTGCCTCCTTCCACCACAACGGGAAATCCTGCTGGCCTCACGCTGTGGTCTAAAAATAATTTCAGTTGTAGAGATTCGGTTGATGTGAAAGGCAAATATTTTCAGGAGAGAACAACGGCCAAGTCGTATAAGGATTCCGTCTCCAGTTATATAAAATAATACTAACATTTTATTAATGGATAGTTTAGCCTTAATTACCCACTCTATACACTCTACAGTGATTTTGTACCAAAAATAAAATGATAATAAAGGTTACTGCAGAATGAATCGTGGTCCCACAAGATCACGGAGCGTACACGTGAGCCCTCCAAGGAAAGTGACACCCCGCAGCAGCACAGTGAGTTTCCAAAGTGTTTATGGAGATGATCGTCACCATCAGGAGACTGAGTTCTCAAAGGGGAGCTGACAGCAACTCCTGGGACCTCGGCCACGCACACTGTGGACGCTGCTTCCCGTTATGCGAGCGATCCCTGCTACCACGGGAGTGAAACGGGGAGCGTCTACACCGAGTGACATGCCCAGCCCTTGCTCTGCATGAACAGCAAGGTCATCCTCCTAGTAGTCATGTGGTATAGTCCTTGTCACCCAGACTGGACGTCCCCGACGGAATCGTACCCAGCGTGGGGCACAGACAGAATTCGAGAGGTGAGTGTGTGTGGACATCAGGGTTTACTCGTCATTATTATTCGCTGTTGCACTGCTGTGTTCCAAACAACCGCAAGCCTACGTTTGCCCCGCCCTGTGTATACTTCTCCCGGTCCATCTAGAAGAGCCAGTAACGCCTAGAAGATGCCCAAGTAGATCATGGGATCCCTGAGGAAGAATGCTTTCTCCCCTCTGGATATCAGGCTCTACCCAGCACAGCTGGCCAGACAACCCGGAGGAGAAGGGGGGACTTAAATCAGCCTGCTGAAGGAAGGAGGGAACATGTGAACGTGTGCGTGTGCGTGCGTGTGTGCGTGTGTGTGTGTGCGTGTGCATGTGCGTGTGTTTTCTCTGAATTATTGGGGATGGCATGGACAGGGCTTAAGAAATCACAGCCAGGGAAACTCGCAGGGAATTGGCCACAGAATTTCACCTTGTTCTCTTTGGAATAGAAAATGTCTTTAGTTTTCTGGGTCCAAGGACAAAGGCCCAGGTTAGATTTCATTGTTAAATGAAGTGAGAAAGTAAAAAAAAAAAAAAACAGCCCTTTGCCACCCCTGAGAGAAACCCGCCTCTCTGATAATGAGAGCGTGGTAAACGGCCAGCCTCCTCTTTGCCATGGATCCGTGGAAATTAAAAGTTAAATATTAATTCTGGTCCCCGCGATTCTATTCATCTCCGTTGGTTCTTCATTCATTCACTCCTCCCGCCTTTTGTTTTCTACCTCATGATATTACTCTGTATCACCTGAGCTCAAGCTGGGCACCGGAGGTCATCGGGGAACGCAGGTTATGAACACACGGAATCAGAGAGTGGACGGTCCCGGGTCTCTGGGCCCGTCTCCCCCACGTGAGGCGGAGAGAGCGGGAGTGCGTGTGAACCCCTGCCTCCTGCTATCTCACGTGACCACGTCCCCCAAAACACGCGTCATCCAGGAGCCAGTGCTGACCTCTCTGACTGTAAATTTGAATTTTCCCAACCTGCCTACTCCATCCTCATAGCACGGGCCGGACAGCTTCCGACAGGGTAGCAAAGCCAACGGCAGGTCTGCTTGCCAGAGAAGCCGCCTGTCCAGGGAAGGCTGTGCCCGTCCGTCCATGCATAACCGTCCCTGTTGGTGGGACAGCCCTGCACCCAAGCCCCCCAGGGACCCGGGTCCATTACATGGGGGTCACCCCTCAGCCTGCAAAGCTTCCGCCACCCTTAAAGGGTCACACAGCCCTGTGAACCTGACCGTTCACACGTCTCTCTCTTTACTCTGCTTTTCTTCTCCCTCTAAACATATACACTTTATCTCATTTATAAAATATGCATCATCCCCGGATGTATCCGCCTCATATTCTTTCTACTCGGACTCTTGGAACCTGCCTACCAATAAAGGCACAGTTGCAAGAGACCCCCCGAATACACCTGGACTTGAACTATTTCAGTACCCTCTGGAAAGCGGCTCTCAAGGCACACAGGGGAATCTGGCAGAGGGTCTCAACAATACAGGTCCTTCTCGGGGCTAAAGAACGGATTGAGGCATTTTAGTGGGGACGGGACACAGATGGACAGTGTGACCCGTGCTACTCACGCTCCCGCGGCCCAGCTGGGCTCTAATCATCGCTAATTGAATGCCCTGATATTGGTGGGAGAGGCGGGTGCCCACGGCACTGCACGGGCGCCTTCTGTCTCATGCTCGTTAAGGCGGAGGGCTCCTCTTCCTGGAAACCTCCGTGATTGACTGAGGTCCAGTCTGCTCACCAGACCTTCCCAGCACGCCCAGTAGCTTTCATGAAAGGCACACCGGCGGGGACGAGGAGCGGAGTGGGAATTGGTGGCTCAGATCCCACTGCTATCTGAATGCCCCCTGGGACCTGGAGCTAGGCCACAGGAGAAGGCAGGAAAGAGACGAGCGGCGCCTCGTCACGCCCGGGCCGTGGGAAGTGTCCTCCAGGTGCGCCCGGCAGTGCGTGAGCAACAGTGACGTCCGGTGGTCGGTGCCTTGTCCCTCCTCAGACGTACAGCTCTGCTTGGACACAGCAACAACAGAACTCAACCTGTGTTTAAGGGGGGGGGGGATTTGGACACCCCTTTCCTGGCCCGCTCTCATTTATTGTGTATGATGTATCAGAGGGGACAGGCCGGTCTCCTTTGGGTCAGTACCACAGGCTGTGAAAGGACCATCAGGGAGGGAAGGGAGGTATCGGCAGGGCGAAAAGGCCACAGGGAGAGAGAGTGGGGGCCCCGGGGAGCAAGCCTGCATTCACCTTATAGGATGTGTTGGGGACTAAGCGTGTCCCCCGAAATGTACGTGGAAGCCCTCCTGCCCAATGTCCTGACGTTAGGGGGGAAGGCTGCCATGTTTAAGGACAAATGGAGTCCTGACGTGCAGCCCCCATGCTGGGGTCACTGTCTTTATAGAGGAAGAGCCCCCAGGTGAGTACACAGAAAAGGTGGCCGTCCGCAAGCCAGGGGGACAGCTTCGCCAGGACCTGAACTGGCCGCCACTTTAGTCTCGGACCTCCATGCCCCAGGTTGCCGGAAATACATTTCTATTCATTATAAGCCATCCAGTCCATGGCGCTTTGTCACAGAAGCCCCAGCAGAATGACACGGTGTGGGCTAAAGTTTAGAGACACCCCGTAAACACAATGGCGTTCCCCAACAAGACCACGGGCACGTTTGACATAACATTCTCCTCAGCCAGCACAGGCTACGTTGCTGACACGCAGGGGAGCACCTCCCAGGTGTCTCAGCCCGTCTGTCACCAAGGAAACGTCTGAGCTCTTGTGCCTCACCCCCTCGCCCGCGTGACATGGTCTATTCCCATCCGGTGTTTTTCTCTGTCCTCTCCTTTCCACGTGTCTTAATATAAATTCCTTTCTCTTTTCTCTATCACACGGTGCTACACCGTTTGTCAGGCACTTTTCTAATGCGTGAGTTCATGTCACTCTTAAGGGTCCCGTGAGCTGTGCCTCCGGCGGTCAGCCGTGGGCACAGGCGGGGGGACACTCTCGGGGCGCGTGAGCGGGCGGGCTTCACCCAGCGCGTCCTGACGCCGCTCCCTCGGGCCGGGACTGCGGCAGCTCACCGGGGCTCACACGGCATGTGCGCCTGGTCCTTGGGGCCCGGGGACACCACACGGCACCCCCTCTCCGTCACCTGGCCCTGCCTCACGCGCTCCCGGGCGGCGTCCCTGCGTGGTGCCGGGGGGTCTCTCGTTTTGGTTCAGTTCCCTGATGGCAGGTGTCCCACTTCCGCTGCCTGATTTGGTTGGTGACCCCGAAGGACACCGCCTCACCTCTGCGCAATGAAGCCCGCAGGCTGCACGCTTTGCAAATAAAAATTCACTAGGATTTCTGCCCACCATTTTCAAAATGGGGGAGTATCTTCTGCTCTCTCTCTCTCTCTATTTCTCTCCAGGGGACCGTGGGACAGGGACAGGCAGCCCGGCCTGCTTCTCCACCTCCTCGCGTTGCAGGCGAGCTTCCACCGGAGATGGAGGGGACACTCGATGCCACGGCCTCACAGCGGTCACCCGCCCCCGTGGCTGCCTCGGACAGTGGTCACCGTCTCTGCAAGCCCTTCCTCGTTCTCGGGGGAAGGTGGTCATTTCAGGCGGGAACTCTGCTAACTGCCCTAACGCACCTGCCGTCTTCACTGGGCTTCCCATAAAAGACGGTGACCTTCTCCAGGAATAGATGCCCACAGAAGGGTGCAAACACCTCCCCTCTCCTCCCACATTTAAAGTGACCTACATCATCATCAAACTGTCCCCTGTGCACTTACTGAGCCGTCCGTGAAAACAAAACAGACCAGCGGGACCACGTGCCGAGAGTGTGGAAGAAAGCAGCCCGGAGATGCCAACTCAGCGCCCCGCCGCGGTGAACCCTGGCATCAATTTTAACTTCTCCCTTTCTCTTGGCCTTTCGCGGACTCCTGTCACCAGATTACGTTTCTCAAACAGCCGCCCTGGTGGTGACACGACACAGATCATGCAGAGGACGTCTTCATTACCAGCTCATGATTATGGGACGTGGTGGCCACCAGGGCGAGGCTGTCCCCTCGGGGAGTCTGTGAACCATCTCACGGGGAGTCCACGGCAACCCCGAGGCCGTCCTGGAGAACTCTGCCCCGGGACAATCGCACGGCACTTGCGGGAAACCGGGTCCGTGCCTGGGAACAACACACACGGTCGGTGGCAGGCTGAGCGCCAGACTCCACAGGGACGCGCCGACTGCACCGTCACACGGGCACCATCGCACCGAGACGGGCTCTGACCCACGGCCACGGAGGGACTGCTGACCACAGCTGAGTGGCCGTCTCCGGGCTTCGAAAGTCTGACTGGGAAGCAGTCAGTGCCACTGGTTAGAAAGTGATGGAGAGCCATGAAGGGACACCCTGCTCTGTGTTTCTGTCACGGGACAGGGGGCAGCACACAGTGACGAGAGCCCTGCGAGTCATCACATCCATGAGGGTGACAGTTTCCACCCAGGACCTTGAGGAGAAACATATAGACAAGTATAATATTTTGATTTTTCACTCAAAGTAAGGAATTGTAACTGGAGTTGGATTTGCCTATTGCTTTTTTTTTTTTCTTTTTGTGACAGACACAGAGAGAGGGACAGACAGACAGGGAGAGAGATGAGAAGCAGCAGCACATAGTTGTGGCTCCTTAGTTGTTCACTGATTGCTTTTTCATATGTGCCTTGACCGGGGGACTCCAGCCGACCGAGTGACCCCTTGCTCAAGCCAGAGACCTTGGGATCAAGCCAGAGACCTTGGGATCAAGCCAGCGAAGACAGGGTCATGTCTATCATCCCGCACTCAAACCAGCGACCCCTTGCTCAAGCCAGATGAGCCCGCGCTCAAGCCGGCGACCTCGGGGTTTCAAACGTGGGTCCTCAGCATCCCAGTCCGATGCTTTATCCACTGCACCGCTGCCTGGTCAGGCTGTTGTTTTTGTTTTGTTTTGTTCGGTTTGTTTTTTCAAATAAACCAAAGTGGTTTTTTTTTTATTTTTTATTCAGGGCACAGTGTCCCGATGATGCACACTCACACACAAGAGCACGCACGAGTGTCGGTGAGAGCACACAGAGTGGGAGGGAGGGAGAGGGAGAGAAAACTGGCGTCTCTGGGAACACAGCATGCTCTCAGGTCTCTGCTCAATCCACACGAAGCCTACAGAGATAACACAAATTAGATCTGGGGGGTGGTGAGTGGGAAGTGGAGGGCCCGGGTGCAGAAATAATGACCCCCCTCTGCCCCCCAGGGCTGCTCTGCGCAGGGTTTCACCAGATTCATGCTCTCGGGAGCCACCATCACAGCTCGGATGCTACCTCGGTGCAACTTGTTATGAATAATGACGCCCGAGAGAGACCCCAGCTCCTCCAAATGAGGGGGACCCGGTGTGACGGATGGAAAGGGAGCCTCCCTGGTCCCTCCTCGCAGCTGGGGGCAAGTTAGAAGGAGCCATGGAAGAACCAAGGTGTCATAAGTTAAAGTCCCGTTTCTGTCTTAAGGGGAGAGGATGCCTGCTGCCCGAGAACCAACGATGCCGTGAGCAGACACGTCCCCTCTCATTTACCGGGTTACTAACTACCACGCTTACTCTTCAATGTAGGAAGTGAATGAATAGCCACTTCCTGTTCAGTCTCACACGCACACGTGCGCTCCCTGAACGAAGCCGCTGCCTACTAACGTCTGCCGCTTCCACAGTCTCCACGGTTACGGAGAGCGTTCACGCCTTCTCCTGACGCGTCTGCCCTCCTTCTGAAGGAGAACAGATTCCGTAGCTTGAGTCTGGCCACCGTCTAGGGCTGAAGCTTTTCCCGAAGCGTATCTTGGATGCATCAAACCTCCCCAAGGCGGACACTGCAGCACAGCCCCTGGGCATGAAGGGATGTCCCCAACTCAAATTTTGTCCTGAGACCGTCTGGCCACTCAATTCTTTGTCTCTTCCAACTCACTATGCTCTCTTAAACATTTCTAACTTTTTTTGTGTGTGTGACAGAGACAGAGAGAGAGGGACAGATAGAGACAGACAGACAGGAAGGGAGAGAGATGAGAAGCATCAACTCTTTGCTACAGTTCCTTTGTTGTTCATTGATTGTTTTCTCATCTATGGGGGGCTCCAGCAGAGTGAGTGACCCCTTGCTCAGGCCAGCGACCTTGGGCTTCAAGCCAGTGACCTTTGGGCTCAAGCCAGGAACCATGAGGTCATCTCTATGATCCCACACTCAAGCCACTGACCCCGCACTCAAGCTGGTGACCCCACACTCAAGCCCATGCTCAAGACGATGACCTCAGGGCCTCAAACCCGGGTCCTCTGCATTCCAGTCTAACACTATCCACTGCATAACCGCCTGGTCAGGCACATTCCTGACCATTTTGTATGAACTAGAAGATCTTTTCTTTTGACTAACTCTAGCCTAACAGCATTCCCTGTAGCCTTCTTCTTCCCGGTGAAGCCAGACCCCGGCTCTTTGCTGGTCATTGAATTCCTGTTCTTTTTTAGTGTCCTCATAACAAGATGCCAACCTAAGTAGCTGAGTGTCACCCGCAGGGATGAGCCGGGTCTTCCCGGCTGACGTAGAACCCTCTGCCTGGAAAGCTCTTCCGAGAGCCTTCCTACTCTAACCCACCGGGTGCCCTGTGCTGATGGGAGAACAGAGGATGGACCTTACCTGTCCTCACTAAGAGCACCAGCATTCTGCACACTCACCCCCACGTTTCTCAATCTTCCATTAGAACTCTTCCAGGTTTTCAACCCAAGTGGAGTTTCCAGAGCACACTCGGGCATCCCCAATCCCATCGTACTTCCCAGCCTGCGCTCAAGCTGGAGAGCTCGGGGTCTCAAACCTGGGTCCTCCGCATCCCAGTCCGACACTCTATCCACTGCACCACCGCCTGGTCAGGCAAAACTTATAACATTTTCAACAAATTTGATGGTCCTGGCCTGTGGCTCGGCGGATGAAGTGTTGGCCTGGCGTAGGACATGCTGGGTTCAATTCCCGGTTCCGGGTGCACAGGAGAAGCGCCCATCTGCTTCTCTCCTCCTCCTCCTTCCCTTTTCCTCTCCCTCTTCCCCTCCCGCAGCCAGCAGGTCAGTTGGTTTAAGCGTCAGCCCCTGGTGTGGGGTAGCTCCATTCATCCGAGCAGTGGCCTCAGATGCTAAAAATAGCTCAGTTGATTCGAGCATCGGCCCCAGAGGGGTTGCCGGGTGGATCCCAGTCAGGGCACATGTAGGAATCTGTCTCTCTATCTCCCCTCCTCTCACTTGAAAAAAGAATAAACAACAACAAGAAACAAATTTAAAGAGGATATACTGAACTAAACAATATCATACTGTTTACTAAAATGTGTACTTTTCAAGGAAAGAAACTTATTATTAATAATATCACATTGTTTTTTATGGTTTTTGAGGTATAATTGTCAAAGTTAAAGGTGCAGTGTGATAATGTGATATATATATATATATATATATATATATATATATATATGTATATGTGTATGTATATATATGTATGTATATAAAAGTGAAACCTTTCTCACAATCAGATTAATACACCTACCGCCTCATATACATTACTTGAGTACTATAGCATGGGAGTTCTGGTGAGAAGGCTTAAGATCTATTCTCTTAGCAACAGAAGATAGTACAAAGGTTCTCAAAGAGTTAAAAACAGAAGCAGCACAGGATCCAACAATCTCACTTCTGGGTATTCATCCAAAGAAATGAAATCAGCATGTTGAAGAGCTATCTGCACCCTGTGTTCATTCAGGTAACATTTGCAATAGCCAAGATACAGATACAACCAAAGTGTCTATCAGCAGAGGAACAAAGAGCACACAAACACACACACTTACACGCATACACACACACTCACATGCACACACGCACACACTCACGCACACACACTCACGCACACACACTCACACACACACACACACAATGGAATATTTTTCGGACGTAAGAAGAAAGTCCTGCCATTGGCAAACACACAGGCGGACCTTGAGGGCATTGTGCTGAGTGACATAGTCACAGGACGTCACACACTGGACAGGGCAGGGCAGAGGTGGGTTTACAGCTCTGAGTGCATGGGACACAGAGCTTCTTCTTGTGTTATTAATTATTGTTTCATTGTTCACATGCACCACGGTGAACCTGCTAGTGCCACACGCTGCATATGTCACTTCTACGGGGAACAAAATCGATTTTGTTAAAAACGTCAAACTCATAGCAGGACCAGAGGGGAAGAGGGTGGTTCCCAGAGAGTGGATCGGGGCGGGGGTGGAGGGGGAGATGTTGGTCACAGGAACACACTTGCAGTTACAAGGTGCATAAACCCCGAGGGTCTGATGTACGGCACAATGGTGGTCGTGGGTACCAGACTGTCCACTTGAAATGCAATTCAGTACTTTAGGCCTCTTGTTCAACTCTCTGCGCCGCCCACAGACAGGCACCCTCACCGGTCAGTCTGGTTCACAGAGCAGCGGCCGCCACCTGGCCTGGGAGCTGTTGTAAGTGCAGACCCTCCGGCCCCACCCCATCATTGAACCACACGGTCAGCTCCTGAGGAAGACCCTGGGGGCTCTGTGCCCGACATCGGAGAAGCCCTGGACGGGGGACATTCCTGGTCAGGGCGAACGTTATGCCCTCAGAGACTTGCTAAGTAGATGCCCACGCGCCTGTAGATTCTCACATTTCAACTGCATGCTGTACTTTTCACTGTGTCTCGGGACACAGCTAGCACCTGGATCATCAGGAATCGGGACTGTAGGCACAGCATGGTCCCCAAACGTGAGACGTGATTCACTACGGTCAGACCGATCACCCAGGACGAGTGGGGCTCAGCCTTCGGCGTCTCCCTTTTGTTTTAAAGCAACAGTGTTTCTGTGGCCTTCATTTTCACAGAGGTTCACAGCCACAAGCAGACGCAGGTTTTCAAAGTCCAGCATTGAAAACAGGCTTTTAAAGTCGATAGAGCTGAAGGCCATTTTCTGAAAACAACCATTTAAAACTAAATGCAACGTAAAAACACCATTGGGTTTTAATAAAGAGCCACCGGCTTTTACTTCAGACGACTGCCGTGTTCCCAGGAGGGGTCTGAGCTCACGCGGCTCTGTTTTCGGAGCCACAGGATGCGGTCAGCGGCGGGCACAGTGCCCGGCCCTCGCCAGGTCCCCTCATTCCCTCTCCACCAGCCCATACCCCGCCCTGCCCTGCCCACTGACCGCATCTCGCAGAAGGGATCTGGCATTCGGAGCAAGCCTGCTCAGGTGGTGAGGCTCAGCCGTGGCCAAACCCAGACGTGAACCACGTCAGGTGAGGCCCGAGCTCTGAGTCAGGGACCGTGGCTGAGCCGTGTTCTGCGCTTTGGCTTTTGGGAAGAACAGGGTCACAGGAAGCCGGGGCCCCTCTGATGGCCAACAAGGGGACCTGCATTGTTCCTGGTCAACCCTCTGGATACCAAGCCCTGGAAACTTATTTTTAGGGTGCAGTTTCTCTATGCGGATCATCAAGCCATCGCACCAGGAGACGGCTAGGCTCCTGCGAGTCTGAATAGCAGCGTCACAGAAATCGAAACCTCCAAAGTGCAGGTATTTCCTAAGACGCCATCCTGTAATTCTCTAAAGCAGTGGTTCCTAACCTTTTCTGAGGTACCGAACCCACCAGTTTCATATGCGCATTCACCGAACCCTTCTTTAGTGATAAATAAAATATGATTTTTTCCCCAAATTCAAGACATAGGTATATGTCTTTTTACTGGTGCACAAAATGAGCCGTGCATGAACATCCCCTTGCTCAAAGAACAAAACCAACAAAGTGCATGAACTCACAACAAATTACGGTATTACTTTATTCTGGCCTCCGCGGCAGAGGCTTCTCCGAACCCCTGAGACCCACTCATGGAACCCCTAGGGTTCGATAGAACCCAGGTGAAGAACCGCTGCTCTAAAGGCTTGTCAATGGAAGAACTTAGGGACCTCCATCGCTCAAATCAAAAGATGTCCGTGCCAACGTTTCCGACCCTGCCCCTGGTGCTGCCTGGATGGACCCACAGGGCGGAACCCGAGCGACAAAATGCCACCTTTGTCGGGAAAGTAGCGGATTGCACAAAATTGCCTCATTCTCCTAACCAGTCCTCCATGAAATTGCGTGAACTCTCAGAATAAAGAGAAGAATTAGACATTCAGAGTTTTCAGAGAAGCTTTTAAACGGAGGCATGGAAACGTCTGCTGAATCGCCGTGACGCACAGACCGGCTCGTCGGGGGGAATGAATGAAAGTCCGTCACCGTCGCTCGTGAACAAGTAAGGCAGGGCTGTCACAAAGGCCCCTTTCAGAGGCGGTACATTTTTAAAAGGCAGATTTATTTAAAGCTGTAAATTTAACTGTGACTCTTCTGCCCCAGTGGACCAAAACAAACAAACAAACAAAAAATATACAAAAAGAGAGTTATAACTTCAAAGAAAAAAACAAAAAGCAAGTATTGTGTGAAATAGATTAAAATCCCCAACAGAGGAGACTGTACTCATTTCCTGAAACGTAAACAGTTCACAGGCAATGCCTATTGAATAAAGCCTGGACCCCACCCTGCTGCTCTCCAGGGCTCACCGCCTGCCCGATGTCTTCCGCGCTGGAAGCCACGACTCTTTTCTGTTTTCTCTTCTTGATACCCCTTAGTCCAGTGGTTCTTAACCTGGTTCTATAGAACCCTAGGTGTTCGATGAGTGGGTCTCAGGGGTTCGGAGAAGCCTCTGCTGCGGAGGCCAGAATAAAGTAATACCGTCATTTGTTGTGAGTTCATGCACTTTGTTGGTTTTGTTCTTTGAGCAAGGTGATGTTCATGCACGGCTCATTTTGTGCACCAGTAAAAAACATATACCTATGTCTTGACTTTGGAAAAAGAAAATCATATTTTATTTATCACTAAAGAAGGGTTCGGTGAATGCGCCTATGAAACTGGTGGGTTCGGTACCTCAGAAAAGGTTAAGAACGTCTGCCTTAGTCTCTTCCTTCCGCGTGCCGTCCTTGGGTGACATCGCACGCAGAGTGCCCAGAACTGCCACCATGAAATGAATCTCATCAGTTCCCTGTCCTCCAAATACTCACTCTTTCCCGTCATCCTTTAACCTCATCCATCTCGTGCGTCTGAACTTGACGTCAGCCGGATGAGAGGCATCTAATAAGATGAGACGGGGACTCCATCGTGAGCCGGGAAAAGTCACCACCGTGCCTGCTGACGAGGCCACCACTGTGTCAGGAAGGATACTGAGGGCCTTCCTGCCTCCCCAGAGGCACAGCCGCCGGGCGGGAATCAGGAGGAACAGCCGGGGATGGGGACTGGACAGAGCAGAAGGCTTCTGCTGGCCCACCCGGGGGCGTCCTGCTTTTCTGGCCAAGGGGAGCTCCCGCCCGCCAGACTGTCCTCAGCGCCTCCTACAGGCTGGGAAGGGGGGACCCCTGAGGGAGCCGGTGTCACTGTGGGCCTGGCGGAGGGGTCACCTCATCGGCTTAAGGAAAACAAATGGGATTGGTAGGATGCCCGAAAAGATATCACGGATGGGTCAGCAGTTCCTGGTCCCCTGAATGGGTCGTTACTGCAGAAATGTCCCTTTCTCTTCCTATTGAGTTCCAGGGGGAAGGGAGCAAGGGTTGGCAGTGACCTGGACGGGCCACATTTCCCCACTGCCCACAGTTTAAACGGGTCAGCATCTTCTCTAGAAGCTGCGGTATTCACACTGCCTGGAAGATGTCCTCACGGTCACTTGCGACCTGTCACCTGTGCCGCACCGTAGGAGTCGGCTGCTATCCACCACGGGGTCTGTATCCACAAATAAACACAACATGTCCATCAGGTGTACCCCACTTTACAGCTAATCACACAGAGAAGGAGACGGGAAACGGGCCGTTCCTGGTGACAGCACCACAGAGAAATGCCACCAGATCCAGGCTCGAAGAAGTCTCCTGCGTCCCACTGACCCAGACATCCTGGGAGTGATTCTAGGGCAGCGTTTACGCGCAACGTAATTTACTTTCCTGGCTTAAGGCTGGACCCAAAGTATCGTCCTGACATATGTTCATGGGGGAACCTGTCTGGCTGAACCCCGCCCCGGTGGCAACTGTGTGCCGACATAGTGTCTCCTCTACGTAACGAGCGGCTGCCAAGGAGCGACCTGGTCCACGCAGGCCGGTGCCTCACGAATAC
Source organism: Rhynchonycteris naso (assembly GCA_037038555.1). Classification (NCBI taxonomy): domain Eukaryota; kingdom Metazoa; phylum Chordata; class Mammalia; order Chiroptera; family Emballonuridae; genus Rhynchonycteris; species Rhynchonycteris naso. The sequence continues at coordinate 2,071,088 of CM072998.1, forward strand.
GCCCTAAGTATCATTATTCAGTTCAGCTTTTAAAAATACGTTATCCAAGGAAAATTTTAGAAAAAACAGGTGTTTTGATAAAAAGAGGTTTTGTTTTGTTTTTATTTTTTTTAATAAAAGGAAACAAAATCGCATCATATTAATTATATCCTTAGACCTCTAGAGAGTGTGCAGAGCCGAGGTTCGAGAAAATCGTAGCCAGGCCCTGGCCCGTTGGCTCAGTAACAGGGTGTCGGCCGGCGCGCGGAGGTCCCGGGTTCAGTTCCTGGTCAGGACACACAGGAGAAGTGGCCATCTGCTTCCCTTCCCTCCCCTTCTCGCTTTTCCCTCTCTCTCTCTCTCTCTCTCTCTCTCTCTCCCTCTCTCTCTCTCTCTCCCTCTCTCTCTCCCTCTCTCTCTCTTTCTCTCTCTCTCACTCTCTCTCTCTCTCTTCCCCCTCTCCTGCAGCCATGGCTCTGCTGGAGCGAGTTGACCCTGGGCACTGAGGACGGCTCCATGGCATCCACCTCAGGTGCTGAAAAGAGCTCAGTTGCTGAACAACGGAGCAAGGGCCCCAGATGGGCAGAGCAGCACCCCCCGGTGGGCATGCGGGTGAACCTGGGTCGTGGCGCATGAGGGAGTTTCTCTCTGCCTCCCCTCCTCTCACTGAACATAAAAAAAAGGAAGAAAATCAGAGATAGGACAGAGAGGTGATAGATGATAAAGAGCTACGTAGATGATAGATAGATACATAAATAGATGATGGCTAGGTTGATAGATGCTAGGTAGATGATAGGGTGATGACAGATGATCGATAGATACTAGATCAATCCGATAAACACAACACACAGCAGTTCACAGGCACGCTCACCTGGGTACCCGTGTCCACACAGAGGACATCTGTTTCCGCTCTACGCCACGCTCGCTTCCATGACACTGTGAGGCTGCACACATCACAAAGGCCCGTGTGATATGGGCACTGAATTCAAACTGACCATAGGAAACAGGAAGGAAAGAGTCCCAGTGCCCCCCCCCTGTGATGAGGGGGCTGTATGGCCCCTCTGTGCACCTGAACGCTGCCCCCTTGTCTCTCCAAAATAATGAAAGCAGATGGACCCTTAACGGGGGAGGTCAAGGCCACGGAAAGAAGGACAGACCGAGGACAGGCACAGGTTGGAGGAAGAGAAAGGACAGGCTCTGGCATGTTGTGGACCCCCCCCCCCGCCCCCGCCCCGTGCTGACGCCTGGGGCCAAAGACTTCGAACCGGGTCTGTAAATTGGCCCGTGGCCTTTCCTCCTCCTTAATGTCTTGGTTTCCATAGTGACGCCCTGGTCCTGGGAGACCTGAAATCCTATGAGAGGCTCAGTTCAGGGTCTGTGGCGACTGGCCGAGCCAGTTGGTCAGTTTTCTGTACCATGATTTCGAAATGAACAGTTAGAAATAAATAAGAGGAGCAATGAGGAGATCCTCCCTCTCTGTTACCTTGGGCAGGTGAGGGTGAGGGTGAGCCGAGAGGATTGATCCCAGGGAGTCTATTACAGAGGGGTGCCTCCCCAACCCTTCCTCATTAGCATTTAAACAGATGCCAAGTCAATTACCAATTAAGTGACAAGTTGCCTAAACACTGTAGGTGCTAATTGACCCTTCAAGGGTTCTTTGAAGCTCACTGCCTGCTTCCCTGACTTCTTTGAAGTGTTGTTTTGGCTTCAGTAAATCCCTGATTAGATTGATTTAACAGCCCCGAATGGTGCCTGGTTCAAGGGGACACAAGGAACAAGCCATCACACAACTTATGCTGTCCCCTCCATGCACCCTTGCAGGGTCCGGACAGGCCAGGGCAGAGCTGTGCCGGTGAGCAGATGACTGACCGTGAGCCTTAGGAAACCCACAGCGACGAATGTTCTCTGGAAATAACAAGGTGGGTCTCATCCGAATCCGCCCAGGAGCGATTTTGTCTGTATGACCCCCGACATTTTCTGGGGACGGGGGTAGGGGATTGCACAAACTCTCGGTGCCTTTGTATGACTTCTTTAAGCATCCAGCCCGCTGTCCTGTCACCCTAAGCGTCTGACCTTTCTCTTCAGTGGACCGAAACTGAACTGGGCAGTGTGTGATTTGCATGTGGTCACGGACCCACAGGCGTGTGTCAGGGACAAAGCACGTGCTAATATGGAGACAGGGGATGTGTTTCGTGCTGCAATGCGGTCAGCGCTTCCAGAGAGGGGGCGCCGGATGGTGGCAGGTTGGACCCTGGATGGCGGGACAACTTAGATTTTATCCTCATGGACCGAGGCTCAGTCAGGGAAGGTCCTTAAAGAACCAGTGCATCGAAGTGCGTTTCGGGGGACAGTCTAAGGGTGTCCGCGGCCCCTCTTCCCTCCCCTTCTCCAACCCGCACACCTCCCCACACCCACAGGAGGGGCTGGGGGAAGGCTCATCTACTCCACTGCAGGCCGGAAAGACCTTCTTTCCCGTGGGAACAACGCACCCCAGATCTCTTTATCCGCCAGGCCTTGATGGAGAGAACGCTGTCGCTTAACTCTGAAACAGAACCAATGCTCTCCCTTCCTGGCGCTGCCGGTTACGCATCAGGTCCCGCTCCATCGGGTCGCTTCAGAGAGAGAGAACACTGGCCCAGCGTCCCTGCTCACCGGGTCTCCGAGGGCGAGCACGTCACCAGGAGGAGACCATGTTTGCACGGGGATGGAGAAGCAGCAGCTTGTCAGGGTCGGCTGCTGACAGACAGACAGCCGGTCTGCACACTCCGGAACCGGGGTCGTTAAAGAAACAAGTCGGCCCTCTGTGATGGGCACGCTGCCCACTAGGGTTAAAAGACGAACCCTGCCACGTGGAACAGACGGATCATTTGGCCCTGTGACATCATTCGCCACATCGAGACGGCCTCGGCTGTATCCATGGCAACCCTCACCTGAAACAGCTGAGTTAGCCATTTCACTCCAAATTAAATGAAAATAGGGCTCATCCTATTATCGTTCTTAACCGTTTTCCAAGGAGCATCTCTCCTCAGAGTGCCCTCGCTTGTATATCTGCCTTTTTAAGATGGGTTATTGGGGAGTTATATGTTGTGTACCCCAAGGAAACTCACAGCCATGAGCTTTGTCCGGCTGGGCCGGCCGCAGGACCGACCTTGGGTTGGGGAGCCAGGCATCGCCACCCAAGCGGGCACTCTGGGTTTTCCTTGCAGCTCGGGGGTGGACAGATCTTTTCAAGATACCGATTTGGACCGTTAAACATTTCAAGGACTGCCACCCTGAAGTTAGAGTAAAATAACAGTCTTTGAAAGATAAGCCGTGCTGTGCATCTGTGTATCTTTAAAAGGGTATCGCAAGGGGGTCCGTCTTGTGTTGTAACTATGTTTCAACCGCTGTTTAGGGAAGAGGCCTCGTCCCTGTCAGCCTCCACAGGAGTCACTGAAAGGAGGGCGTTCAGTTTACACAGTGGCTCTGCAGCCAAGTCAGGATATTTCCTTCTGCAATCCTGGCGAACCCTAAATGTCTGTTTCCCCGACTGTCTGCGGACACAGTGTGTGTGCAGGATCACTTTCCGGGGGGCTTTGCTCCCTGTGGGGTTCCCTGTTCATGGGGTCCCCCTGAAGTCCCGAGACAGTGCAAAGGGAACTTCCTGATGGGGCGTGAAGCTCAGACCTGGGTGGCCCTGTCCGGGGGTTACTCAGAAAGGGACAGGACAGTGTCCCCTGGAGTTGGAGACCTCAAGGTGGAGCCTGGGTGCTAAACTGTGTTCTGTCTGCTTCTCCATTCGTAACCACCTGCAGGGCATTTGTGCCAAGCCAGCGGGACCCTATCAGCCATCACAAATAGAATTATGAGGCCAGATCTTCGTCTTATGATGACTCTCAGGAGAAAGCACACCCAACCAACTGGCAACCAGATCCTCAGACCCCAAAGTTCACGGGATCCAAGTTCCCACCAAGAACTTTCCCAACGACCTTCTGCTCTTCCACTTTGCCCCCAGATCACCCCTTGCAGGGTCCAGGCAAATCTGAGACGGGTTTCAGAGAGCGGAAACCGCCTTCGAGCCTGACTCCAGATGCCAAGGAGACGGGTCAGTTTCTCAGGCTGCTGAGCCAATATGCTCTCCATGACAACAGCGGTCAGCTGTGGCTCTCAGGCCCCACTGGTGTCGTTGACCCCATGGCCCATTTCGGACAGAACCCGGCTTCAGCTCCCTCGTGACCCCATCCACACACACTGCCCGATGTTAGGGTGCTCGGGGAAACGCGTCAGGGAAGTACGGTGAGAGACGGAGCGGAGAGGGGAGAGGATGGCAGAGAAGCGGACACAGGCGAAGCGACGTCACCTCCCTCTCATTCCCGCGTGCCATTCCCGGGCATGTGAACGGACGAGCTCGCTGTCCGGGAGGAATGCGAGATGCGTGGGTGGGAGCCACGCCCTTCTGCAGGTGCTGTGCACCTTGACGCTGGCCTTTGGCACAGACATGGCGACGAGCCGGCGCACCTCACGCTTCCCTGTCCTCCATGAAAGAATGTCCTACAGTTCCCTTTGCTCTGTCTCCGGACTTCAGGGGGATCCCGTGAACAGGGAACCCCACAGGGAGCAAAGCCCCCCGGAAAGCGATCCTGCTCGCAAACTGCCGTCCTGACTGGGGTCTCCGCGCGTCCCATACATACGGTGCCCGTTCTCTCTCTGCCCAGCCTGGCGGCTGACCGGCGAGGGGGTCCCTCAGTACCAGTGACCCCTAGGCTTTCTCATCGGTAAGGCCCTTTTACCAAGCATCATCTAGTTTCTGAGACTCAGACGCCATGTGTTCTGTGCAGACCCAGAACCAAGGAAGCTTCGAGCTCAGACAGCGCCGCGTCCCGGAATCCCTCGGGGCGATGGCGGAACGGGCACTCGGCCGACGTTTCACAAGTTGACTCAGAAGTCCCCTTTGCACACCCCCTTTCTTAAGTGAACACCTGCATGATTTGTCCTAGGGCCCGAGGCGTGTTCACGGCGGGACTTGGAGCAGAATCTCAGGCGTCAGCTCTCGGCTCAGAACCCACCCACTGTGACGTCACACAGAGGGACACAGAGAATAACATCCAGGAGTTCTTGAGGGCTGGAAGGGAAAACTGTCTGAGAAGAAACAGAGTGGGTCCAGGGGCTCGATCTACACGGTGCTGTTCCAGACAAACGGCATGCCCAACCACGATGACACAGACAGTGGTCACTTCTCCCGTGACTGAAGCACGGAGAAACGACCACGAGGAAATGCTTCATCCACGAATAGGAGCCCTCCGCTCTGAGTCTAGAGTCTCAGGCAATAAAATAAAATTCAACTTCAATAACTGGCTCCAGACCGGTGGTCTGATCTGTGACCTGCGCTAGGTTTGCTGCCCTCACCCTCCCGGACGCTTTGTGCTGAACTGCACACTTCCTTCTCTGGAGATCCTCCCTCATTTCCTGTTCTCTTCCACCCATTCGGACACGGCCAACCTTCCACCGGCATCTGAATAGACACGTACCCAGGAACTCTTCCGGTTCCTCGCCTGAGAGAGGTGACTGACACCGTTGGCTTTCATCAGAACAGATCAACAGCTCAGCCCAAAGCAGACGACGTCACATCGACACACCCTGTGTCACGCCTTGCAACATCTGCTCTCTGAGGTCTCTCTCCGTCCTCCATTGCACGTAGAGAGACCTGGCTGAAACTGGCCTCGCCGCCCATGCCCGAAACCGAAAGGGACTGCCCTTGGCTACATCCGCTTCACCTCTGACCCCACCCCACGCACGGCAGGGCCCTGACCGCCAGATGCCCGGCTTCATATGTCTCATCCGCACTGATGACCTGCCTGTGACCCCCCGCAGTGGTCACGGGACCCGGTATAGCACCTCCCGGCAGGAGAGAAGGCTGCAATCCCATGCAGCCCAGTAGCTCAACGATCCGTAACGTCCGCAGTCTCAAAACATCTGGCCACTCTGGACCAAATCCCAAACCCACCCTGCTGAGCCGTCTTCTGTGAGACATTCTAAGCGCCCAGAACAGGGGGGGGGCGCACAGTCAGCCCGGCCACAGAGAACGCCCACCGGCCCCAAACACCAGCCCAAAGACATCTTAGCACCAGGAAACCACGGGACACCGATGGCGTTTCAGCAGCCGGCACAGCAAGACAGAGAATGAACGTACACGCCTCCCAACGTTCTCCAGGGGAGGCGTTTCATCCCGCCGGCCGTGGGAGGCCACGGGAAAGGACGTCCCGCTCCCCGGCACTTACCATACGGACGGTGCTTCCGTCCCGCTGATCTCCAGGAAGTCGTAGCCCTCCTCCAGCTGGAAGTCTGTGAAGACCAGGGCGATGGTGTCCCCGGGCTCGGCCAGGATGGTCCACGTGCAGTCCGCATTGTTTTCATACTCGGAGGGGAAGTGCGGGCTGGCGATGCTGCTGCTGGTCCCCCGCAAGGTCCCACCGCAGGCTCCCTCCGCTGCAAGGGACAGAGGGAAAGGGAGACTCTTTGCAAGGTGCTCTCGTGTACAAGGACATTCCCAAAGCGTCTCCCTTGATCGGAGACACCCGTTTCCTCAACCGACAACCCAGACGCAATCTGACCAAGGGGGGGGGGGGTCTCTTCAGGGGTGTTCATCTATCTGGTTCTGTGGAGAGGCCTAGAGAAGTCGGCCAAGAACATGGGGTTAGTAGCTGCATGGCTACCCTGGGACACAGAGAGGGTGTGTGGCTTTTCTAAAATCTGACAGCGAGATTGCCGGGCACGTCGCGCGGCTACACAGATTGACAGCGTTTTCCAAGATTTCCTCTGTCTCTTGGAAGATGGAGACAAGTCGGCAACATGTTAAGACCAAGATGCATGCGTGCAGCCATCTGAATGGTTTGATTTGTAGCTTTGAAAATACAGTGCTCTTAGAAGAAGTCTGGCACCTTAATCTTTATTTCTAGAGAGTTTGGAATGTGCATTGGGTTTTTGAATTTCAGATTAGGTGATAGTATAAGATATTATCACAGCAGAGGCGCATTGATTCATAAAAATTTTCCAAGTTAAAAAAAAAAAAACAAGTTGCATGAAAACTAAAATTGGAATGTTTTGGAAAAGTGCCCAGTGAAACGTCAATAAAGATGAAATACATGTAAGATGTAAATAAGTACTGTTGATAAATAGTGGAAGGAAAGAAGGAAGAAAGAAAGAAAGGAGTGAGGGAAGGAAGGAAGGAAGGAGGAAAGGAAGGAAGGAAGGAGGAAAGGAAGGAAGGGGAGAGGGAGGGAGGGAGGGAGGAAGGAAGGAAGGAAGGAAGGAAGGAAGGAAGGAAGGAAGGAAGGAAGGGGGGAGAGAGGGAGGGAGGGAGGGAGAAAGGAAGTATAATTATAGGCATGTCCCAAACCATGTTATGTTACAAATACTTATGTACTCCCTCAACATACTTTATTAGGTACATAACGTTTGGTAACAGATGATGATACCTTGTATCCCACCATTAGAAGTGCCTGATAAAAATACATGGTAGACATTGCACTTGACTAAAGTAGCGGCTTGTACCCTGCGGACGCTGGACGGTGGAGCGGCCGTGTCTCTGTGGCTCACTGGGCTACGACAGGGAGGATCTTGCTCGTCTTCCCAACCTGAGGAGACAGACTCTGCGCACATGGTCTGACATGTGTTTGGTGAATCCCCCGATGTTATCTACATCAGTTGAGACAAGAACAGTGGTGACAGTTCTCAGGACCGTGGGGCTTCAAAGAGAGCACTCTGTCCCATCTGGAGCCTCCAAGGAACGCTGAGAGACACACCAGCTACCTAGCCCTGTCCCGATGTCCAGTCACATCACCCATTCCCAAGGGGGAAAGCGTGAAACTCTGAGACACACGCCATCTGGAAATAGTCAGATCTCACTTTTCCGCCGTGTACCCAGGAAGCATGCATGAATAAAGCCCCCGTGTTTCCCAGGAGACCCCAACACCTCACCATGGTAGAGAATCTCCTATAAAAAAGAAAAGAGCGCCTGACCTGTGGTGGCGCAGTGGATAAAGAGTCAACCTGGGAACACTGAGGTCGCCAGTTCAAAACCCTGCACTGGTCTGGTCAAGGCACATATGGGAGTTGATGCTTCCTGCTCCTCCCCCCTTTCTCTCTCTCTCTCTCTCTCTCTCACTCTGTGTCTCCTCTCTAAAATGAATACATTAAAAATAAAATAAAATAAAAAACCTCTTAAAAAAGAAAAGAGCGGCAAAGAGAAATCTTTCTCCTTTTTGAAAGTATCGTTAACAGGTGGCTTCTCACCCTTGAAACCACTGACGTTTGGGCCGCATACTTCTCTGTTCTGGGAGGCGGCGGGTGTATCATAGAAAGCACGGCCCACCGCCGGCCAAGAATGCTCCCCCCCTTGTGATGTGATGGCTAGAAAAATCTCTAGCCCCTGACAAATCTTGGTTGGGGGCAAAACTGCCCTTCGTCGAGACCCGCTGCCTTTGATGAATTTGATGTGCGCTTTTCCTAGCTCAATTCCGGGGGTTTTATTTCGAAGCTTTAACACAGGAGGAATTAAAACCACATTAACATGCTATGTCATCCTCATTCTTTGTGTCAAGATTAATAATTTATTATTCGATTGTTGGCTTATTTAAATGTATTAAAACATATCATGCGCAGGGTGTTCTGCCTTACATAATCTTTTTCGTATAAAGTAACTTAATTAAAAGGATTAGAATTACTGCCATAGTATTTGAAAATGGTTCTCATTTTTTTGACACACACTACGCGGTTTTCCCCACAAAGAACGAGCCTAGATAAATGAAGTTAATTAGGCAACGACGATGAAATGTTCTGAAGTAAAATATTTTTATCTCTTTAGAAAAAAAAAAAAACTAAATATCAGCATGGATATAATAGATGTATTGCGGGTGTTTTCACTGAATATCTCTCTAATCCTAGGATTTGTATTTTGAATGAAAATGTGTGTGACGTATGTAAGTTTTACATGACAGAATGCATTTCCAAATCCATAGGTTTTTAATTTTTGAGAATTGTTTCCACTACACAGGCTTCACTAATTATATAAAAACTAACAATGTAAAATAGCCTAGTAATCTATTATTAAATACTTTCTTGCAATTATTCGTAAATAAAATACTAAAAATAAAGGTTCTATGGAAAATCACATGAAGTATTTTTAAAACCAGTGATGATTATTAGCCAGAATTAGCAGAATTAGAGCCTCAGATCTTTGGTACTGTTTATACACTGCCCCCTACACACACACACACACACACACTTGTGCACACACACAAGCACACTTGTGCACACACACAACTCACATGAGCACTTGAAACTAATATTCTTGCTTCCATCTTTTCTCTTTAATACATTCCACTTAAATCAGCAAAAATTCACCCTTTCAAAATTGAACTTGAATCTTAAAAATTTTTTGTTCCAGCTTGTCACGCTTCCCCTCTCATCCCTCAGACTGAAATAGAAGGTGACGATGCCCTGAGGCGTGTGCTGTGTGATGGAATGCCCTGAGGCATGTGCGGTGTGATCAGACCCCCTTCCTGCTGCCTCCTTCCTGCCCGGCGCCCACCCCACCCCACTCTGTCTCCTCTCTGTCCACCCTCCTCTCCTCACTCGGCTCTGGCCACACAGCCTGCTGGGACCAGAGTCCTGGAAGGTCGCTGCCCCAGAGCCTTTGCACCTGCCATCCTGCTTATGTCTTGTCTCCTGCCCTTGGGTGTCGTCATAAGTCACGCTCCTGGGCCCGCCCTCGCTGACCCCATATGTGAAGCAGTGCCTGCTTCCTGTCACTGTCCATGTGTCCTGCTTTGCTTGGCTTCTTCACGAAGCCCCTGTACCGTGCGTTTTACAGACTGGCTTTGGCACTTGTGTCGTCCCCTCTTCTGTCCCGACATTAGAGGACAGCTGGACCTCAGTCCACTTTCCTTTTCCTTTCTTTTCTCGTGGAGGGACAGCCTCCAGCCTCCCCTGCAGTCCCCCACCTATAATGAGCCTCGGTGCAGTCACGCTCAATGTTGGAGGCGGGACGACAGGAAAAGGCATCTCTGCGGTGCGCAGGACTCCAAACTACCAAGAGTAGGAGCCGGAAAGTAAGTAATTGATTGAGTCATAGAAATATGGGACTTCTTCAAATAAGAGGTTTAAAAAATAATAAGAAAAGACCCCTTCTTTAAAACCCACAGCAAGATTCTAGGTTGAGCAGTATTTCAGACAAAAGTGAAATTTACAAGAAGGCAGTGTGGAGCCTTCACCGTCCAGCCGGGATGGGTGGGCAGCTTGGTTTCGGTTTGTTTCTGACAAGTGGCTGAGCCGCCAGCCAGACATTTCTTTTCATACTCCGCAAAGCAGCAGGGAAATTTCTAGAAGAGATTAAGTCAAGGCAGGCAGAGAAAACAAAGTAATCAAAGCAAAACACTGGGAACTAGAGGTGCTGGGTGAGATTCCTGGCAACTGGAAGAATTATTTCCAGTTCCACGGGTGAGTATCAGATGTACACTCAGAAACCACATAAGAAAAGTAACATGTATCGCAACCAGTCAATAACCATGAAGATAAACTAACTCTGGCCAGCATTGAAATAATACAGTTCTGTTGATAGAGGCAGTGGTGGTCAGCCTGGTCCCTCCCGCCCACTAGGGGGCGCTCCAGCTTTCATGGTGGGCGCTGGCGGAGCAACCAAAGTATAAATAAAAAGATAGATTTAACTAGAGTAAGTTGTTTTATAGAGATTTATTCTGCCAAACTCAGAGAAAATCCGACATAAAGTACTTGGTAAGTAATTATTATTATATGCTTTCACTTGCTGTAACTCTGCTTTATAAATTTTATAAAATAAAGTGACTTCCCTACTTTATAAATCACCATTCCTGTGGAACCGGTGGGCGGTTAGAAAATGTTACTACTCACAGAGACACAGACGTGGGCGGTGGGTATAAAAAGGGTGACTCCCCCTGATAGAAGGTAAGCTCCTTTTATTCCAGAGATGTTAATAAGCAATCAAAATGTATCAAAGCTTTTACCTTTCTATTTATTTTGCTCATTCTTCCCATTTGAAAGCTGAATCATTGAGAGAAGGGTTCTAATTATGTAAATGCTACTTAGAATTCCATTCTTCCCCCTTATTTTTATTAAATACATTATGCCGAAGGAAAATGAAGTTAGGTCAAAACTGCATGTAAAAATTTGACTGTGAGAATGAGTACACAACAAGTGTTCTTTAATTTGAGAAGTACAAACGTTCATGGACATCCTTGGGCCTCCCGGCCATCCAGAGTACATTTAATTGTACAAAAATTTTTATTTTAAACATGTGGAACGCAGCATTAAAAAAAAGGCAAATGTATGTTCTTCCTTTTTTCATAAATTGGTTATCAAACAAACACGATTTTAAGTTAATAAAAGTGTAACTGTAACTAATTTCATTTTTATTTTTTTAAATAAACCTCGCAAAAAAAAAAAAAAAAAAATGCCTGACCTGTGGTGGCGCAGTGGATAAAGCGTCGACCTGGGAACACTGAGGTTGCCAGTTCAAAACCCTGCATTGGTCTGGTCAAGGCACATATGGGAGTTGATGCTTCCAGCTCCTCCCCCCTTTCTCTCTTTCTCTCTCTCTCTCTCTCTCTCTCTCTCTCTCTCTCTCTCTCTCACTCTGTGTCTCCTCTCTAAAATGAATAAAATAAATAAATAAATAAACAAACAAACAAACAAACCTCGCCTGGGGGTCAGAAAGCATGGAAAAAAAACCCACCTCATTCCTCCAAGGGTTGATGCAATGATGTCTAACAATGTCCCTTCAGTCGGCATATTAAAAGCTAGGTTTCTCGGACTTCTGAGTAAAGGAGCTAGCAGATGAGTGTGTGGGGCTGGCTCCCACTTCAAATTTCCTTCAGAGAAATTACATCTTTAAATCAGTTTCCTATATTAAGTTTTAACAAAATCTTGCTTTTACGGGGGAAAAAAACAGATTCTACTGCTAAAAAAGTTTGAATGTCATTTTGTTAATCCAAGAAGATAAGGTTTTTAATAAAAGATGTGTTAGAATCTACTGATTTCTGTAAAGGGGAAAAGTAATTCTAAATATAAGCAGAAACCACAGTGTACCATTTCCCCTCAGGAATTTCAAAAACTTTTTGTAAAAAAAGCTTCGCTCTAAACTTTAAAAATGATTCTACGCCCTGCCCGAGTGGTGTAAACTTAGCTAGGAATATAACTTAAGGGCATAAGACAAGATACAGAATAAAACATTATTTTGAGACATACTTTGCCTCCTTTATCATAAAGAAAAATTGAAACCAACTCAGTGTTTAATATCTATAAGTCATTAAAGAGAGTGCGGTATGTCTAAAGCAAACAACCATACCACCGGGTGTTCCCAGCATGGCTACAGCCACGACCGAGTTAAAATATTAAATTAGTTAACAGGCAGGATGTACAACTAGATACAGTCTCTTCTTGGTGTCACAAACTGTATGGGGACCCAGGCAGGACAGGAACATGCACACACACACACACACAACGTCCAGTTACCAACCCTGGGGGACGCTTTCAAACGCACGCTCCCCGGGGGTGTGGACAGTGGAAAGTCAGAAATCAGACTGCCTGGGTTTCAGTCTGAGTTCACTCACTGTTGTGTGTCACACGCTTTCTGCCCTTCTCTCTGCCTCCGTGTGGTTATTGACCCTCGGGGATAATAATGGTGTCCATGCACAGGGTGCTGTGAAGGGAAACTAGATCAGTGACCATTGAACACTGAGAACCCCACAGGCACATATGTCCTAGTTGATCAGAATAGCTATTGTTGTGTCCAAAAATTGGCAAACTGTGATCACACAGTGATCGTTTACCGCATTATTAAATTATTTTTATGCAAGGTTGAAACGTTCTGTTGCTCTGAAAACTCTTCTTCCCAAGTCAGCACACTGTTTTCACCAGGAATGCAGGAGCTGGCCCCAGACAGGGGGAGCGTTGCAAACAGCCCTCCTGGAGGGGGGTCAGGCTTCCTTCTCGTCCTCCGGGGTCTGGACTCACAGGGGCCAAGAGACATGCACCATCTCTCTCCCCTGTCTCCATGGCTACCACTCTTGTAGAGTTACCAATACTTAATATTGAGCTGAGGCTATCAGGAGATGATATCCCTCCCATGGATGAAAGTCCCTGTAAGAAGCACCAGCCCCCCTAGGTCATCTTCCGTCCCCTCCGAGATCTACACGTCTCGTGTGTCTGACCTCTACTTCCTCCAAGGCTCCTGACACCTTTCGGCGAGGTCCTCTGAAGCTCAAGGTCAGCCATCAGCAACGCGTCCTACATCTCAGCCGCTAACCATGACATCGCCTGAGGATCCTGAATCACGAAGTCCTCCAAGTGGTCAGCGTGTTGCTTCCGTACCGCAAGGCACCCTGGTCCTAGAGCCGGACCGCGTGGCCACCTCCCTGGGTCTCACTGCTCCTTCCAGGTTACTTTATTCTCCCCAGACCTTGGCACGGGGCAGTTCAGGACCGTTTCTGGTTGGCTCCCTGCCAGACTCTCCAGCTCTACGTTTGTCTTCGTTCTTGCTGATCCTTTGACTTTTGGCCTCTCCGTTCATCCACTCCTCCCCCTTCCAACGACCCCACGCCAGCTCAGCCCCCCTTGTCACGATTCACCTTCACCTCCTCACCACGTAGAAGGGAGCATCTCCCTTCTGCAACCTCGGACCTCCCGTTCTCAGACCTTCGCCTTCCCCACTTCCATCTGCTTTCTGGAATTCCTTACCTCCAACAATCCCTTAACCCCCTAGGACCTAAGATTAGAGAGGTCTCTCATCTCATGAGGTCTTCACGTTCCTTCTCTCAGCCCCCTTGTGTTCCCATGTGCCATGTGGGCACGGCCATCATTCAAATCACTCCCTTGCATTTGCGGGTAACCCCCGTGTCGATACCTTGAATTCAGATCTGAACCAAACTCACACAGACTCCCTCCCAGGTATCTAGATGACTGGAGAAAACAAAAACAAAAAACCCCCAACAAACATATGCTGATGGGTCTAACTTTAAAATGATGACCAGATCCAAGCCGTCCTTCAACGACGACATCCCTACATCATTTTGCTCTGGTGTTCGGCCCTCTTGTCGGGGATAAGCACTCCATACGGGCTCCGTCAGCCTGCCAGCTCCTCCTGCCGAACCCTCACCCCTGGAAAAATGTCGCTATCAGTCACCACCACGTCTGATCACCGATCTGCCCTGCCTGCTGAGAAAACAGCCTTCCTGGGGGACCCGTAAATGTCCCCTTCCAGGGTCCACACCTAAGTCGTGTTCTGGCCATCATCTCTGACCAGGATCCTAAGCCAAAGCTGTCCCACCGTCTCCTCTCTTAAAATGATTATCTCTCTCTCTCTCTCTCTCTTTTTAATTGGAGAACTATGAATAGCATACAACTCATTATAACGTCCCCCATTCAATTCTTTTAAAAGCAGCTCTAACATGACTGTACTCTTTTGCTGTGTATTTGTACAGCAAGCGGTAATCTCAAGGACTTAGTTCAAAACTACAGACTAAAACCCATCGACCTCCAGAGCCCACATCCACCTCCGGCTCATTTTCTAAAATCCCTTCCCTCGCAACACACTTCAAAACAAGAAATGTCTACCGTGGCAATCTTTAGTTTTCTCAGCCCACCCCAAATCCACGGGAGTCACGATCGGGGCCTCACTGGTCCGTGGCGCCCGCCTCTCCCAAGTGAGTTCTCAGCTCTCCGCAACGTTCAATGGTTATCCATTACCTCTTCCTTAAGATGCTTTTCTCACTAGACTTTTAAAGATATTAAAAAAAAATAATTTCAGTAGGCAATCTGTAAAAAGCTGCAGACAGGGTACAGGTGAACCCGCGTGGCCTTCCTGACATTTCCCACGGTGAGTCCAGCTCACTGACGTACGCAGGTACAGCACGTGTCAGAGTGAACACGGGGGCCCGGGGCGATGGGCACAGAGGTGTGTCCACTGGTGTTTGTAACACGACTCTCGGGTATCCCTCTGACCCTCTTGGCCTTCTCTCTTAAATGCCCTTGTTGCCTCCCTTCCGTCCCCGGTCCTCAGACAGACCAGCGGCTGAGATTCGGGGCTCGGACTGTCCTTCCCTTGTCCACTTCACCCAGTGTCCACTGCACGGATCTAACTAACTTCCGTGTCTGTGCCGAGAGCTTCCCGACCTGCAGGCCTCTCTCCAGAATCTCCGCTCCACGTTGCCCGCCGCCTGGGTGGCACAATGACCGTCTGGGCATCTCCACAGCATTCTGGGGTGGCGAGCCCCCGGGTCAAACTCCTGGCCTCCCCCTTTGCCAACACTGAGACAGTCCCGTCTTCTCCACTGCGGTGAATGCCGAGCCCAACCTCGCAGGGGCTCGGAGGGGCAGCCAGGGCGTCATCCGCGACTCAGAAGTGAGATCCCAGCGGTCCCCCCTGCAAACCGCATTCTGAACCCAGTCGCATCCGCCAGCTTTGCAGCTGCCGTGGGTCCCCAGGGGACGTCGCCTCGCGTCCTGATTGCCGCCATAGCTTCCTGACGGCTTGTCCATTTTGCCCCCCCCCTTCCTGCCTCCAAGGAGGGGCCAGCGTGACTCTTACGTTCTGAATGAGATGATGCCTCTTCCCTTCTCGAAACCCTGCAACCATGGGTCAGGGTATAAGTGGACGTCCACCTGATGGTTGACGGCCCTGTGGGACCCTCCCCGGCACCCTGCGGGCCCTGCTCTGCTCCCGCCCGTCCACCCCACGCCACGTCCACTCTGCGCTCGCTGGGCTCCAGTTCCAGGACCAAGCCCCGGCTGTCTCTGAGCCAGACCGTGCTGCTGGTATCCTGAACCAGCTCCCTCTCTCACCTCCCCGGGGGTCCAAGCGATCGTGGTTTTTCCAATGACGGGTTTCCCAGGACACGGGACGTCAGGATGACCCTGAGAGACCAAGCCGCTGGTCACCACAGCGCTTCAGCAGATGGGAGCTCTCCTTTGTCATGACAGGATATCTCTGCCCGTGGCACACTCGGTTTGTGTTTGCTCACTGGTTTACGTGTGCGGCCCCGTCTCCACGCATTAAAACGCTGTCTCCGGGCCAGCGGAGTGCTCCCTGTTCTGTTCACTGCGCGTAACCCCAGTATCGAGAACCAGTCTAAGCAAATGACCGCGCATGGGCCACTTACAGACCTGTACCTGGCCGTGTAAAGGGAGATTTACGGGGAGACTTTCATGCGATGTGTCCAGGTCGTGTCTACGGGGGACGGGACCGTGCTCCCCAGTGACTGAGCACAGGAGCAGAAATAGAGGCCACGTGACTCAGGAGTCACAGACCACTTACTCTCCGGGCCCTGACGGAAATGTTCACTGGCCGGATGGGTAACGGTACCTGTCACCTGCTCGGCAGCCGGCCCCCGCTGCATGGTGCCTTACAGAACCAACTCACGACCGCGAGCCAGAAGCAGACGGCTTACCTCCGCAATCAGGGGACCATGAAAACAACCTTTGGGCGCTCATTAGCTCGGCTGTCTCCTCACAAGGTGCAGGAAATCCCCTCAACACGGGGACTGATTGCGGTGAAACCATGCACCGCCCGCCCGGAGTTTGCAAAGTGCAGACAGCACTCCTAGAATTCTAGACTTGGAAAGAAATTAAGTAGCAGAGGGAAACAATGCAATATGTAGAGAGCCCCTAATTATACCCTTCCGTGCAGAAGTAAACACTGGAAACACTCATTATGTTAAATGAGGGGGAGGATAATACGACTAATTTGTGTAATTCCGAGAATATGGAGAACACACGGCCGTCAGCTACAGTTGCAATGTTGAGGGTGTTACACTAACACAGGAAAAAGGGACGTGAAGGCAAGACCCACGGTGACGTGAGCCCTGGGGAGCTGCTCCCACCCCCACTTTGGGCTCTATCCTCACTCGACTCCAGCTCTTCGATGACCAAGATTAAAATAGTGTCAGTGATCACCGATCCTGAGCACCTGGAGCGTGTCATCTGCCCTGGACCGGTCCTGAGAGACTAAAAGAGGTGTCCGCTCAGTTGACCGGGGTCAGGACCAGAGGCTTTGCAAGCAACAGAGCGTGTCCACGATGTCCCAGCCAACGACACACAAAGCAGGACCCTGCATGGCCCGCCGCAGCGAGTGCCGTCCACCCAGGCACGGATGGACGTCGGCACGAGACGTATTCGGCTCTGCAGGTGAATACGGTTCCCGCCTGGCATAGAATCAGGGAACAGCCTGACCTGTGGTGGCGCAGTGGATAAAGCGTCGACCTGGGAACACTGAGGTCGCCAGTTCAAAACCCTGCACTGGTCTGGTCAAGGCACATATGGGAGTTGAGCTTCCAGATCCTCCCTCCTTTCTCTCTCTCTCTCTCTCTCTCTCTCACTCTCTCTCTCTCACTCTGTGTCTCCTCTCTAAAATGAATAAAATTTTAAAATAATCAGGGAACAATAGTGCACATTAATTCACAAAGTTGAAAATAATTGGCATAGAAGGCCCTTAGGATTGTGCTTCAGACTTGTTACAAGGTTGCCTTTAAAGGAGCGGAAGTCAAAAAACAAAACAAAATTGCTCCGAGGGAAGCCTGTAGCACGGTACAGATGCAAAACGCAAACCAGGTCGACTCCCATCTCCTGTCGGACACCCCGCATTCTTTCCCTTTCCGGCTTTGCTAAGATTTATGCTGAGGTTGTTTTCTGCGCCCGTGGGCAAGAATCGGGCTTCAGACTGCATTGTCTGAAGCCATTCCAGCTTAATTTAGCCTCAGGTCACCTGAGGGAAGATTGTCCCAGTCACTCTCACTCTGCCGTGTCCCCTCTGTGACAGCGCTGAGGAGTGCACGGGATCCTCAGCACCGCAGGATTTACAGGTGCCCCCCCAATCCAGCATGGCTTCTCCCCTTTTTTCCCTCCGGCCACTGAGTCTCCTGGTCTTCCTCTTCCCCTCGACCCCAGCTGCAGGCCGTCAGCCACCAGGAAACCTTGAGTGATGTCTCATCAAGCATTGGCAAGTGACGTATTGTTCGTCTCAGTCACGTTGCCTAAGGCTGAGTAAGATAAAGACGTGTGTGGCTTTGGGCATCTCTAAAGGAAACAGGGGCGTCCGTTAATTACACGTTTTGTTAAAGGCGCCACTGAGGTCAGCCAAGCCTTCCTTATGGTGTAACTCTTGGCCTCCTTGCTAAGGAGCGAAGATGAATTCTTCTGAGACCCTCCCACCATCTTGAAATGGATAAAATCAGTCAACTCTAAAAAAAAAAAAAAAAAAAATAGCCCAATAGTTGCTACATCCTCTATTCTGTCAAAGCTTCACATAACAGTGACACTTTGTTTCGACACATCTAGGCAAAGCTTGACCTTGAGTAGAAGTGTTTAGATGGACACAAATCGGGGGCTCTCTTGAGAAGCTGCCTCAGTTTCCCCCAGATCGTTTGCTGTTATTTTTCTGTGGTTTGTAGATCCATGTTCTCGGCAACAACAAAGGCCAGTGGCCTTCCTCGCCGTCCCGAAGGCGCTGGGACAAGGTGGGGGCATTGATACCTGGCACCGTCACCACCCCCAGCCTGGGACATGGCCCCTCACACCTCACTGCACGCAGCAGGCCACGGGCGCTGTGTGTGCACTGTGCCAAGCTCTGCATGTTCACGGGCATCTTGTCTTGGGAGGCTGGGGCGGGGGGAAGGCCGGAGGACAGAACACGTGCGGGAAGTTCATCACACGCACCGGCACTCACACTTCGTCTAAGGAAAAGGCTTCCTCACGATCCCTCTGCTTCTCCGCGCTTTCTTTCCTAGTCGCTCGCCCACTGAGTGAAACGCGTCTGCCGGCTGAGAAACGGGAACTGAAGAGCACAATCATCGGCCGACCACCTCTTGGATAATTTGTGTCCTGCCTCAGAGGCCTCCCAGGACAACTGAGCCTGGGACAGGGGGCCTTCTTCTGGCTGCCCCCCCTCTCAGTGTCACCCTCTGCAGGAAATGACGGTCCCCGGGAGGACGGCTGAGGTGAGAGGTCCCCATTTAGTGAGGGACCTAGGACGGCGAGCTAGAGAGGGCAGAGGGTCTGGGATCGATGTGATAAGCCAAAGAGAGCCCTTCCCCAGAGGAGGGAATGTTTGGGACACAGATCACTGTCTCCTCTGCTCTCTCCAAAGGCGGACCTCGTCGGCTTCAGCAGATGACCGCAGCCTTTCAACAGAGGCACGGAAGGACCTTCTCTCTGGACTCGATGTTCCCTGGAGCTCAGTGTCAGGGGTCGAGGTTTTCATGGGGAATACACGAGGCCATCCCATCCAACACGTCCCAGATGGCAGTCCCACTCAGTGCTCGGTGTAAACCAGCCGCATCCTCAGGCTGTCACTCTTCCTTCCTGACTTTCTGCTGCATTTCCTGGTCTCCTTTCCGGGCACGCGACCTTCCAGGCACTGCCGGGGGCAGGGGGGCTCAGGCACTACACGGAGGGGCAGATGGACAATGGGGGCACTCCCAGGTCTGGCCAGTCCCGGGTGCGTCTACAGAGCACGACAGCCCCACACAAGCACGTCCCCTGCGCCCTTCCCACGCTCTCGGGCCTCAAACACAAATCCCTCAGGAAGAAAATGTTTCACTCAAGCTCAAATCCGTGTTTTCCAGTTTAACCTTGGGTTCTTTTAAATATATTTATTTTCTCGTAAACTAGACGGGTTGGCACAGAGTTACAGACACAGGTGTCAGGGAGTGCCCAGGTCCGGACGTGGCCCTCACCACTAACTTCTGTGTGAGCCCTGGGCGGCCACTTCACGCCTCTGGGCCCACACCTCTCTGTTGAAAATCAAGGAACAACGACGGTCTGGTGGTGACCGTGAAAATTAAGCACACAGATATACAGAAAGCATGGCAACAGACTTTGATACTTGGTCAGTACTGTAAATTCAACTTATATCTATTTCTTAAAATTACAGTGCCCTGGGCCAACCCAAAATATCTATTATCCGATGACAAAAGCTACTCGAGTTGTTATGTATTAAATTACTTTGAACTTGACTGATTACACTGGGGAACAAAATTTTTGCTCCATCCACAAAAAACACTTGCTTTTACCTAATTTGAGTGTGCTGATCTCAAATCTGACATTAGTATTTCTCTAAAAGCTACAGTTTTTTTGCAATTCAAGAGTTTAGGATTTTATCTTATTGTAAAATTTTCAACATTTAGTTTAACATAATGAAGTAAAATGTCTTTATGGACATAATCTTTGTGAAAATATGATAATTTATATAACGCAGTAAATACACTAATACACTAAAAGATATGACTGCATCAGAATTTGTCTACAATTTCAAAATAGACCATATTAAAACATTTATTTTAGCAATAAAATTTGCACAAAACGTATTTAAATTCTTTTCAGGCAAAAATTTGTGTTTGTAGGTCTTGCATTTGTGTACTTGTTGAAGAAAATCTCGTTTCATGATCCAGCAGTAGTCTGCTCATCAGTAACAGCTCCAAGATTTTCAGGAAACTTATCAAGGTGACTGTTCAGGAAGTGAATCTTAATGCCATGTTACATTCAATGTCGCAGAAAGCCAACAGCATCCGTTGAACCAGAAGTTCACAGTTTTCTGCTTTTTTGTTGCCAAGGAAGTTCTTTGTAACTGCCACAAAAGACTGCCATGTTGCTTTCTCCTCCTTATTCATCTTCCTGGCAAATTCTTCGTCACGTATGAGGGTTTGAATTTTAGGTCCATCAAATACACCTGCTTTTATCTTCTCGAAAGACAAGGCAGAAAAAGCAGAAATAACATGTTGAAAGCATTTACTTTCCCTATTCAAAGCCTGAACTGCTTCATTAAGCCAAGTTGGATGTGAAATGGGGGAAAATGATTCTGTCTCGATTAACTACAGGTTCATTCACAATATTTTGCATCCCTACTTCCAGAGCTTCACATTTTGGCCACTCCTTCTGTGTCCAGTGTTTCTCCTGAGTTCGGCTGTCCCACAAACACAGAAAGCAAGGAAAACTTCGAGAAATCTCTCTGTTGTCCTGGAAGGAAATTTACCATTTTAAGATTCACACAAATGATCCAGTTATGCTCCTCATACTTCAGAAAGTCGAGGACAATTTTTATGTCATTATAATCCTCTCACAGATGAGTTGAATAACCAATTGGAACCGCTGCATAAACATTACCATTGTGTAGGGAACACATTTCAGACTCCGTTTAGAGCTGTCAAGAAATAGCCACCATTCTGTTGGTCTTTAAGTGGTAACACCTAGCTGGCTGAGAAGACTACTGATATCATGACAGTAAACAAAGTGTTTATCTTCGGCAAATAAGTCCACAACAATTTGTTGACGCTTCCTGAAATGGGATATTTTAGCTGATTGGTGAAGTACATTCTTTTCTTGAAGCCTGGAGGCCAATAACTCAGCTGATTTCTTTGATAAACCCAAATCTCTTACTAAGTCATTCAATTCGGGTTGGCTAGACTGCTGAGGGGTTAATGACTGCTTGGCATCAGAAGAAGACCCTTCAGATTCTACAACCATTTCCTCATGCATCTTATCAAAATACACTTGATCACCATGTTCACTTTCTTCGTCCTTAGAAGAAATAAAACCATTTAAAACTGGAACCGGGAGTGTCTCAGAGTGTGAGATAGGTCATATTGCTGAAGGAATATTAGGGTATGTGGTCATATGTCGTTTTTTCCTGCCAATGCCCTTTGTATGGATCAGACAGAAATAACAGTCACTGCTCTGGTCCTTAGGTTCACGCCAAACCATGGGAATACCAAAGGCATTTCTTTGTGTTTTCCTTTTGTCCAGTCACGAAGCATTTTCTCACAATCAGGACACACAATATGAGGAGCCCAATTCTTGTCTTGCTCACTGAGGGGAACTTGAAAATAGGCAATATATGCACGTGTCACAAATGATGAAATATTGTGCCTTTGACGTTGAAGTGTGTAACAGCCACATATAGAACAGAAGGTGTCAGGACTGTTCTTACATCTACGCCTACTTGAAGCCATGATTCAATCTTAAAACAAAATAAGCCTGACTAGGTGGTGGCGCAGTGGATAGAGCGTCGGACTGGGATGTGGAAGACCCAGGTTCGAGACCCTGAGGTCGCCAGCTTGAACGAGGGCCCATCTGGCTTAAGCAGAAGCTCTCCAGCTTGGATCCAAGGTTGCTGGCTCCAGAGAGGGGTGTCTCAGCCTGCTGAAGGCCCACGATCAAGGCACATGTGAGAAAGCAATCAATGAACAACTATGCTGTCACAATGGCAACAAAAAACTAATGATTGATGCTTCTCATTTCTCTCCATTTCTGTCTGTCTGTCCCTATCTATCCCTCTCTCTATCCCTGTAAAAAAATAAAAATAAGATAAAAATAAATAATAAAACAAAATAAGAGGTTTTTTAAATCAGATTAATAATTTTTTTACATTTAAAAACATCTACAGCCTACCCAGGTGGTGGCACAGTGGATAGAGCATCGGACTGGGATGCAGAAAACCTGGGTTCCAGACCCCGAGGTTGCTAGCTTGAGCATGGGCCCATCTGGCTTGAACAAAAGTTTGTCAGCTTGGACCCAAGGTCGCTGGCTCCAGGAAGGGGTTGTTCAGTCTGCTGAAGGCCCGCGGTCAAGGCACATGTGAGAAAGCAATCAATGAACAACTAAGGTGTCACAATGGCAATGAAAAACTAATGATTAGTGCTTCTCACCTCTCTCCGTTCCTGTCTGTCCCTATCTACCCCTCTCTCTGACTCTCTCTCTGTCCCTGGGGGAAGGAAAAAACAACTACAATTATGTAAAAGTGATGTTTGTAAAACATTAATTGCCTTGTGATTATGTTCAATCCAAGAGTCCTTGCCTTTAACTCCAATTTAAAAACCAATGCATGACATTAAGTGTAACAAAAAGAAATTAAAGTTTCATAAAAAGTAGAGCACGCACCAAAAACGGATTTCATATTTGGAATCAGCGATGCAGACATATATAGAAAATGTTCTAAAACCTCATGCAACAAGAAATGAAAAAAATAAAATTATTCCCCAGTGTTATTCTCTTAAGAAAAAGAAATGTAGAGTGTTTTTGAGAAAGCTTTTCTTTTGTGGGGTGGGGGGAGGTTAATCATGAGTGTGCTCACTCTTACTTTCTGTCCAAACTAATTTTTAAAATATCCCCTTTCTCCTCTGGGAAACGATTCAGCCGAAATCCGATTCAGGAAGTGCTGAGTTCAACGGGAGAGTTCTAATCCGAACATGACAGGTTTGTGTATTTCAGGCGGACACTGTACTTTTCCACTCTGAGCCGTCTGTCAGGGGTCGCCACCGGCCACGTGGCTATTTCTCCCTGGGATCCGCTCTAACTGAGAAATGCACGCTGGGCTTTGAATACCGATGTGGACAACAAACTGCAAACTACTTCATTAATATTGTATACTGATCATGTGTTTGGTCAGCGTAAGACCACCGACCGTGATGACGGCCACCCTATGCATCACGGAGGTTGAGGCAAGAGCCCGTGTGGACAGCGAGGGGCTCGCGGACTGCGTGTGGTCCTGCAGGGTGCACAGGGGGGACGCTCCTCACCGGCACAGCCCCGGGCGGCACGGTGAGCACCATAGAGAAGGGTCTGAATGTTGTGCGGTTGCTTTTCAGACTAATCATGGAGGACTTAATTGTGATTATAGCACAGATCCTACACGTTAGCAACTTTGACCGAACCCAAGTCCCACTGCACGGGAAAGCACAGACATGCCAGAAAGACCGGGGGCATGGGGACACACGTGGCATGAGGCGGGAGGCAAGAGATTCCGCAGGAAATTAGAGAAATAGGGCAAAAAGGGTCAAGGGTGTATTCGCGTTTATAAAGATGATATATAGACACTTATATAAAACTCGGAGAAACGTGGTACATGAGGATCCTGTCAGTACGTGAATGCTCAAAGCAAGACGTCAGTTTAAAGAATTCAACTCTGCAAAGCAAAATGGAATAGGGTAGATAGATTTAAGATAAAAGTGGCAAACACACACACACACACACACACACACACACACACACACACACACACCGCGAATGGTTAAATGGTGTTGAATTGTCTAGTGCCCTGGTTGGCAAACCACGGCTCGGAAGCCACATGCGGCTCTTTGGCCCCTTGAGTGTGGCTCTTCCACAGAACACCACGTGTGGGCGCTACCTCGATAAGGAATGTACCTACCTGTATAGTTTAAGTTTTAAAAAATTGGCTCTCAAAAGAAATTTCAATCTTTGTACTGCTGATATTTGTCTCTGGTGACTAATGAGTTGGCCAACCACTGGGCCAGCTTTACAGTAAGGTTGTTTCACTGGGATGTTTCCTGTCCTCTTGGTATCATTAAATGTTTTAATCATGTGTGTGTGCTACTTACACAAATTTTAGTAAAAGTAGAATGATAAAATTAAAAGTATAACTGTCTTATTTTTAATTTTCAGTTTTTTAGCAAGAGGGAATGGAAAGGACAGACAGGAAGGGAGAGAGATGAGAAGCACTAACTCATAGTTGTGGTACCTTCATTGATCATTGATTGCTTTCTTATATCACCTTGGCCCAGGGGAAGGGGAGCTCTAGCCGAGCCAGTGACCCCTTACTCAAGCCAGTGACCTTTGGGCTCATGCCAGCCACCACGGGGTCATGTCTATGATCTCAAGCTCAAGTCAGCAACCCCACACTCAAGCTGGTGAGTCTGAGATCAAGCCGGATGAGCCCACACTCAAGCCAGAGACCTCAGGTTTCAATCCTGGGACCTCAGTGTCCCAGACTGACGCTCTATCCCCTGAACCACTGCCTGGTCAGGCATAACTGTCTTATTATAACATCTCAGTCAGACACTTGCAACATAGGGTGACCCCTGTGAAGCTTCTGTTCCTTGCCTTCACTACGAGAATGCGTCTCCCCTCCCTGCACACATTTCAAGGTGATCAGAGCTACAACCAGGGTCGTGCATGCATGGGCTTCAGCCTAACTACAAACTGACATCATAGAAATGTGATTTCTGTTTTTGACACAACACTGGTGGCAGTTCCTATGAGTCAGGACACTGATGTTAATACAGGCTAATCTGTGAAGTGCAGATTTCATAAACATAGGTTATTTAGGATAGCTTGCCCCTGCGAGTGTCCAGAGCTGTGACTTTAGGGACCTCAGCTTTGCCAGAGCTGCTGAGAGCTATGTTCTGAGGGCCGGCGTGCAAACACGGGGCGCTCTGTCACCACAGACATCGGGGCCCGTGGAAAGGTGACAGTCAGGGGAGAGAGTGAGGACTGCTGGCCAGAGTGGCCCCTGTTAGCTGAGAGCCAACTCATCCCACACGGCACACGCCCATGGTGACGGCCCCTCGTCTTTCCAGACGCCTGCCTTCCCCGGGGCCAGCAGCAGCTCACAGCCCAAACATGTACATATTTCCCGGGTGGTCATGTAGGTAGAAAAAGGCAGTTAATAGAAGACCACCCCCCTACCATTTACAAAAATGGGATTCCCCATTGGAGAGTGCAAGTGACTTAGTCTCTGAAGACAGATGATGGACAAGAAATGTCCCCACCCCGTGGGGCTGATGTCGGGAAAGGACCACTTCTCAGGGGTGTTTTTTTGGGGGGCGGTCAGGTAAGAAGGTTTCTTCGAAAGGGGTATTTTTCGAACACAGAGTCTTACCTCTCTTCTGCGCACCTTCCTGTGTGGGTCTTACCACACATCTAGAGACCCCGGGCTGCATGTGTGTTTCTCATTCAAGGAGAACAGCTTCTCCTTGGACCTGACCCTCTATGACTCTTCCTGCATCCTGGAGCTCAAAGTAATTTATGATAGGTCCCGCCCCCTAACATTATAGGTTTTGTGGTTTAACAATGAAGCAGGGAAACATAGAGCCAATTAAGAAGGTCCTTACATCCAGAGCCGGGAGCATCCGTCCTTGAATCTACCTTGGGGTTCCTCTCCACACACACACACACACACACACACACCTGCACGCACAGACACAGTAAATCTGCGCAAGGACTACGGGGACAACAGGGACGCTTCACAATAATGAAGAGACATTCAGGAGGCCGTCGCCACGAAGGCAGCCACTCAAGGTTACATGAGGAAGGACTCCAGTCAGTGTTACAGACTTCCAGAAGAGACTGGAGCGCTCGCTCATCCTTGAAGGAGGTCAGGGAGGCTGGTCTCCCATTTAAGGAAATCAGATCTCAGTAGAGCGGGCTGATCTTTCCATTTTATTATGTATTGATCACATCACATATATAGTTATACCATGCTTCTTGATAGAGCATCGGGACTGTAGAAGATGACACCGGCCTCACAGTGACATTGCTCCAGCCTCGCACTGCCTCTTGGAGTTAGACGGAAATGGTTCTCCATCGTGAATAGTAATTGTAGAGGACAGAGTGTTGTTAACTGTCGGTAACTCGATTAATAAAACAATATATATATATATTTAAACGGTTCCTGGAACTAAATAACTACCAGAATGTTGGAAAAGCAGAAAACACACTCATTTGATATTTGTAAATCACCTAAGCCTCGATTGCTTGAAATTCATTTACGTCTCTCCTAAATACGCCACATCCACGCATTTATAAGAATCAGATCATTGATTTTTCTTTCCTTCATGATCCAGTTATCCAAGTCAGTGACAAACTGTGGGGCAGCTCTCAAATCTGTTCCATCAAATCATTACAGCTAATTTAAGGTTCTCGGAAACCTTACTGGCCCAAGCGTTAGAAAAAATGTAAAAATTTGAGCCTAAATGTAATCCTCTGTAATACAGAAGGAAAAGAAAATAATGTAGATATCAGGACAAACGCATGTTAAGATGGTTGGGATTTAATAACTTGGTGACAGAACAGGAAAGATTACGACCTCACCGTGACGTAAACTTCAGCTTTATAAAGTGTCAGGGGATGTTCTGAGCAGAAAAGATGTCACAGCTGCTGTTGATTATTATTTTCTCTCTTTCTTTTTTTTTGCATTTTCACGTCTATGACTCGTTATTTGATACTCCACATTTCCTAAAACTCGATTAAGTTTATGAGCAGGGGATTGGGTGCAGCGGTAGGAAGTAGCTGTACGTGAGGCTAAATTTCACCCAGAGAAGAATCCCGGGACATAGTTACAATGTTTCCACATCTGCCAGAGAAGAATCCTGGGACATAGTTACAATGTTTCCATGTCTGCCAGAGAAGAATCCCAGGACATAGTTACAATGTTTCCATGTCTGCCATAGAGGAAACACTAAGACAGGAAGCTAAACTCTGAAAGAGCAACCACATAAAGGAGAGGGACAAAACGACTTTTGTTTTATTTCCTCAATGAAATGTAAAAACGGGGTTGCCATGGTAAGAACTGACTGAAGTTTGGGTTTTTGTGGAGAGGGATAAAGAAGGAAGACGTGGGGCTCTAAGGGGGTGAAAGGGTAAACTGAGTGACAGGAGGGACGGAACCCGCACGGGGGAGGGTGGGCTGATGAGGGAGTCTCTGTGAGAAAACGTCACAGCTCCCGCGCGGTGGCTGCTGATGGACACGCGTGTGCTGGCATGGCGGCACCAGCTGGTACCACGTCAGCAGGGGCATGGGGTCCACGGAGCGTGGGCCCCAGAGACCACGGCGTGTGGCAGAGACCAGCTCGAAAACCTGTGTCTGGGGTGCTAACAGACGGAGGGCCCGGTCCGGGGGACACGACACGGCACACATCCGTGGCCGTGCGGAACCGGGTGCATGGAATTCCCGGTCGAGTCCCTGACGTGGTCTGGTGGAGGGAGGCCAGGTCACGGTGAAGGGGTGTGTCGGGGACAATGAATGGCGAGCTGAGGGTCCGGACATGAAGTTGAACTGAACCCACCTGCAGGGCATCTGCCTGGCATAGAATAGGGACGGGGTGGGGATGGACGTCAGCGACCATGTGTGATCATAAAAAATGTGTCCCGCAGTCAACCATCGAGGGAACAAAGCCAGTAACCCCAGTGCTTATGCAGAGAGAACAGGAACCACAGTAGAAATAAGTAAGCAAAGGTCCACCCAGGGCATCCAGGTGGCCGTGGCTTTATCAGGATCAATCGGTGGAGGGGGAATCTAGGAAAAGACCAGGGGAAGGGGACAGGGGTCTAGATGTTGAGGATCACACGTTCTGATAACAGACATACGGAAAATAACTAACAGCAGTAAGAGAAAAAAGCAGGAGAGAGGTAAGAGACCCCAGGAACTTGTACAGGACAAGGGCACTTTAAGAGGGATGGAGGCTATCTAGATTAGACAGTATTCCTCACAAGGGATTTCTCTAGGACACAGGGCTCATCTGAAGACGGTAGATCTGAACTCGGACGACTCCTGGCTGAGCAAGTCACGTGTCCCAGCTGACCCTCAGTTTCCTCCCTTGTAAACGAATCCTGAACAAAACACATACTTGTGAGGATTAAATGTGTAAGAGTAAATGCTGGGCCTATGATAAGCGATTGATATGGACGAGCTAGCGGGAGTCGTAGTGATATTATTAGTAATATGCCATTCCTAATGGAAGTCACATCAGGGAGACCCCCAGGACACACCATTTAACACAAAAAAGTAGAAAAGCATTCATTAAATAGCACAGACTCATCTAAAACATACAGGTGAAAATAGCCCACTGTTAGATAATCACTTTAGGCAACGGCTGGGACTTTGTCTGATGATGTGTGCGAATTAAAAGTCAGGCCCGAAACGTGTCCATTGGGGTGTTTTTTGTGTCTCTGGTGTTGAGTTGTCTGAGTTCTTTATAAAGTTTGGACATTAACCCCTTATCCGCTGTGTCATTGGCAAAAAATCTTCTCTCGGTCATGAGACTGTTGTTTTGCTGATATTCCCATTGCTGTGGAAAAAAATTTTGATTTGCTATAGTTTTGTTTCTTTTTTTCTTTTGTTTCCTTGGCCAGAGGAGATATATCAGAAAAAAAAAATACTGCGAAGAAAAACGTCCAAGGTTTTACTGTCTGTGTTTTCTTCTAGGAGTTTTATGGCTTTGAGTCTTAACGTTTAAGTCTTTCGTCCATTTTGAGTTTATTCTTGTAGATGTTATAAGAAGGGGGACCCCTATGTACAGCACCTGATCCTCTAACCATTCCGTTGTATATCCAGATCTCATACAGAGTAACATTGAATTTACTCTAACTGAAAAATAAAAAGATCAAAAACAGTAACTCAAACACGGATTGGCATCTTAATTTATACTACCTCCGGAACATTTTGTCGTTGTTTTTTTGTTTGTTTGTTTTTTTCTTACAGGGACAGAGAGAGAGTCAGAGAGAGGGATAGACAGGGACAGACAGACAGGAACAGAGAGAGGTGAGAAGCATCAATCATTAGTTTTTCGTTGCTGTTGCGACACCTTAGTTGTTCATTGATTGCTTTCTCACATGTGCCTTGACCGCAGGCCTTCAGCAGATGGAGCAACCCCTTGCTGGAGCCAGACACCTTGGGTCCAAGCTGGTGAGCTTTTGCTCAAGCCAGATGGGCCTGTGCTCAAGCTGGCGAGCTCGGGGTCTCGAACCTGGGCCTTCTGCATCCCAGTACGATGCTCTATCCACTGCGCCACCACCTGGGCAGGCGTGGAGCTTTTAAAGATTACAATTTTGTTCCTTTATCTGTTTAAGTGTCGATAATTATGATTTCGGTAGGCTGTTGTGAAATCAAATAAAATGACTCAAGTAAAGCCCCTGCTACATTTTCAGGCATCATGTTAAGCCCTTAATAAGTGCTATTTTAAAACCATAGATGAGGTGTTTTTTTTTAGTAAAGTCAGAAACTCAGCATCAGTCTATGCTTTTCCCGAGAGGATTTGGATGAGTAAAATGAACATTATAGACAAGGCTGGAAATCACAGGGCTCTGGGAACAGCAATTCTAACCTTATCTCATGTCCTGATGATGGGCACTGCCCTTGGTGATTGCTTTTTATTTTTTATTTTTTGTATTTTTCTGAAGTGAGAGGCAGGGAGGCAGAGAGAAAGACTCCCTCATGTGCCCGCCGGGATCCACCCGGCATGCCCACCAGGGGGCGATGCTCTGTTGTAACCAGAGCCACTCTAGCACCTGAGGTGGAGGCCATGGAGCCGTCCTCAGTGCCCGGGCCAACTTTGCTCCAATGGAGCCTTGTCTGTGGGAGGGGAAGAGAGAGACAGAGAGAAAGGAGAGGGGGAAGGGTGGAGAAGCAGATGGGTGCTTCTCCTGTGTGCCCTGGCTGGGAACTGAACCCAGGACTTCTACATGCTGGGCTGACACTCCACCACTGAGCCAACCGGCCAAGGCCCCCTTGGTGATCGCTTTATTTCAGAAGTCTAAGGGTGCAAAAACAGTCCTTAACACGTAAGATGTGATTATCAAGGGTGTCTGTCCTTTTCACCGAGAAAATGGTAACACAGGAACTAGCAAATCAAGACAGACTCAGGTGTGTATTAAAGTTTGGGGCGCTATGGCAAGAGGTGATAAATGATGCAGAACTCGTATAGAGTTTGAGAAACAGAACAAAAGACAAATTTGGACCTTTAGTCACAAATCTAAGTTTGTCACCGACCTCAGGTTTCTTAGGAAACACAGAATACAACTCTTGGGTGCAGAAATGAGCTGGCCCGGGAAGGCTCAGCAGGAGGAGTCCTGTGTCATTTGCGGGCACCTACAGTGTCAGCTGTGGAGAGAGCCGGGCGCCCGGTGCAGGTGTGTGCTCACAGCGTTCCCCCGGCGGGGTACCTACCTCTGCAGAATGGCGCTGGGAAGTCCCAGGATGCGCCGTTTCCCGGGCTGACAATGCACGTCAGGATCGCGTGGCCTTCTAGGACGTAGCCAGGGAGACAGCTGTACCGGATCTTGTCTCCGATGTTGAACCTGGTCCCGTGCAGGACACCTTTCAGGATTTCCCCGGGGTTCCCGCATGTGTGGCTAGGCAGAACTGTTGGAAAAAATGAAAGAAGGAAGAGTTAAAGAATGCTTTTCTATTAAGCTCAATCCAGAGCCCAAAATATGCTCACCTTTGAAGTATGAAAATCAGCAAATCCAGCACAAAAATTATATTTTAATGTAGACCCAGAAATGGAACAGAGAAACGTATTCGTGTTTTATAGCTGCAATTTAGTACACCCGTAGAGATTTTTTAAAGCATAAATGAATGTATGCTGTTTAGAGGGAAAATATACTTCTGCTCAAATTCTGCGCCCTCAATGACATCTAGATTATGTTTCTAGTTGTGAGACCCTGCCGTCCCTTACAGCCTGCAATCCGGAAAGAGAGCAGGATATAGATTATCTGAAAACGCAGTGTCAGACATACAGCACCCATGAATATTCATGCCGTATTTACCCCCAGACCCAGCACTGCCTGGTGCTCATCACCAATTAATGCTTAATCAATGTTGAGTGGATAAACAAATGAAAGTATAAATTACAGATCGCTCATTAATCTATCAGGTTTTAATAAAACCATTGCACTATTTAACTCCACGGCACGGGCTGTGTCTGATTCACAACGAAGGCGAACTCTCTGTTTTAATAACACAAGCGCTTGCTTCACGCGTACACCAGGTCAGTACAATGGTCTCCATCCTGTCCTTCCGTGACGGACTCACCCTCCGTGTTCATGGGATTCTCTGCCTAGGTCAACTGGCTTGAAACCTGATCAATACAATGCCATCCCCACGCTGAACTGAGACACCATTGAGCTGAGCGGAAAAAGCTGATGATGGTTGGCGACGGTCTCTACATTTCTGCTTAAATTTATTGTGTCGTCGGTAAATTTGCTGCTATCATGTAGTACTCAAACAAATGAAGGATCCTACTATCTAAAAAAAAGGATGATTTTCAAATAAAAAGTATTTCTAAATAAAAATAATAAAAATAAAAAAATAAGCAATTTAGGCCCTGGCCGGTTGGCTCAGCAGTAGAGTGTCGGCCCGGTATGTGGAAGTCCTGGGTTCGATTTGTGTCAGGGCACACAGGAGAAGCACCCATCTGCTTCTCCACCCTTCCCCCTCTCCTTTCTCTCTATCTCTCTCTCCCCTCCCACAGCCAAGGCTCCATTGGAGCAAAGTTGGCCCAGGCACTGAGGACGGCTCCATGGCCTCCACCTCAGGTGCTAGAATGGCTCTGGTTGCAACAGAGCAACAGCCCAGATGGGCAGAGCATCGCCCCCTGGTGGGCATGCCGGGTGGATACCGGTCGGGCGCATGCGGGAGTCTGTCTGTCTGCCTCCCTCCTTCTCACTTCAGAAAACATACAGAAATAAAAAATAAACAATTTTATATCTGTATCAAATCCCCCCCCATGGGTACAGAACATAGCTTGATATAGATAGAGATAATATGGTGCAATTTTGTTCTGTTTGCTTATAAACAGAGAAGTTGATAGATCTTTCACAGTGAATGGGAGGGTACCTTCGTGTTTCTAAAATTATTTCACTATGACATGAAAGATGTACCGAGTAAGCTATATATAGAAACACTTAGGAAAGAGCTACCATTTACGTACTTCATACCCTTGACATGTCCATGAAAACACTATTTACACACTCAGCAACCAGTTCCACTCTTTAGAAACTGATTTCTGAAACAGGTGACAAGAAAACCTGTTTGAAACACAACAGACAACAGTTAAGTTTGGTCTACAAGCATCTCCGCCTCTTTTATAAAAAGAAAAGTCCGTTGTCCAATACCACACTTACTGTGTCTAAGTCAATAAGTCTAAGCAAGTGTTTGTAATCGTTGTTAAGTGTGCTGGTGTTTGACTGCCTGCGGTCTCCTAAGGCAGACAAAAGTGTTTGCTTTCTGTCTGGGGAGCGGCTGAGGCTGGGACCCAGCCTGAGCTCCGGATGTTGTGACCCAAGACGCGAGGCCACATCACACCTCCATCACAAGCAGGAGACAGAAAGACCGCGTGTGGTCACGGATGCCTTCGGTGTCTCCTTCCGTGTCCACGAATATGTATAATGAACAAAAGCCTTTCCTATTGCCGGGGACTTTATTATTTCCACTAATAGGGATACAGCTTATTAGAAGATGCATGTCACTGTGCTGTGTCCCGATACATTGTCCCCAACGACAAACATTATCACTATCAATCCACAAAATAGCTGAAAACCTGCTGTTGCTAACCAGCTGGTACTGCCGTTCAAACTAGGGGGACCGGGGAGCCTCCCTGACATCAGGACGGAGCCACAGAACGTCTCTAGCCATCGTTCTGTGGAAAACAGAAATGGCTTCTACAAAGTAGCTTCGCCACAGCCTGATGGACCGAAAGATCATCATCACGAACATCATGAAGATACAATAAAACATGAGAACCCGATCACAAGTGAACTGGTGGCACAGGGAAGGATGTCACCCTATATTATCATCCGCCTAGGAGGTCAAACACTCAGGCAGAAGTGAAGGATAAACAGCATCTAATATTTGGGCAACAATATTTCCAGGAAGTGAGGAATTGTACTGACTTCAAACATTTTGAGGAAAGAAAAGAGGCGTTCCTGAAAACCAGCTTCTCCCTGAGTAGAAGAAAGTAGGGTAAGCCTCCTGGAAAGAAAGCATCCATGTCTGAAAAGCATTTTAACAGGGTCCAATGCCATATGTGGGAATGTAGACATCTGAAAAATAATACCTACTGCCTCCCTACATCATCACAGTAGCGAAGCTCTCTGCAACAGATAATAACGTAGTTGTTAACATTAATGATGGTCAACAAAATACAAATGGCAACAAGCGGAGAGTGTAGCTGTACCTATAATTAACATCCTATCTCAAGTCGTGGATAGAAGCCCTGTTTCCAGGGGCAGGCTGGCCTGTGACAGCCATCCATGGCCGTCAGAGCCCGTGAGGCAATGACAATCTCTGTTCCCGGGGCCACCTCCCCTCCCCTTCCTCTGCACACCATCCCCTGGCCTCTTAGGCCAGACCAAGGTCTCCCTCTCTGTTCCTGTGCATGGCTTTGTCTTCACCTTATCATCCTGACGATCACATCCATCAGAATCTGAACAACACCCACCGGACACCTAGTTTTTGCACAGCCTCACTTTTCATGGGTGATGGAACGGGAGGGGAAGAGCCGGATCTCCACCGTGTCTCTTCCTCTCATCGGCTCCGTGTGTTTGCTAAACGTGTGTCCTCGTGAGGGTCTCGTTCCCCCACGGTGCGGTGTCAGAACTGAATCGTACAGCGCAGGTCTCCAAGTCCCCGCTCTGGACAACTCCGTCATCCGGCCACTTTGTGGCCATCGGCCTCCTGCCATCCTCAGCTCGAGGGGGGGCAGCATCTACTTCCTGTCTCTGTCTCCACAACACCTAGAACGTGTCTAACCCTGAGCAGAGACTTGCTACATATAAGTCAACGAATTGATAATTAGAAAGATCAATGCAAAATGTATCCTGTACTCTTCTTCTAGATATATTGTATGCACGGTAACTAAGATGGAAGTAGTTGCAAACTCAGTGGGAAGAGAAAATAACAAAAGGAAAAGTTGAACAAAGTAACATTTTGGGACAATGAATCACGTGTGTTTTCCACATTGGGCTGGAAAGGTTAAGTAGGTTCTCAGAGGCTTAAAGTGAATATTAGAATTTTAAAAGCAAAATAACCCAATGAGGAAGTGATTAAAAACTAACTTATAAATTTTAAAATCACTGGTTGGTAGTGGAAAGATAAATTTACAGTTTAGGGAATAAAGATTTTTATTTTCAACCAAAATTTACAGAAAAAATAATGTGATTGTTACCAAAACAAGGAAAGAGAAGTAGTTGAGAATAAATTAAAATATTTATTTTCAGTTGCCAAAAAAAAACAACAACAAAAGAAACACCACAAATGCAAACTTGCACATGGTATTATAAAAGCATAAGAAATTTTATTAAAAAAAAACAAAAACAACAACCCTAAACTGTGAAAAACAGATGAAAATGATTATGTAAAGATTAACGTCTGAGACAGGTCAGCATTACCGACATGGAACACTGAGGGCTAGGGAAAAACAAACAAACAAACAACTAATTTAGAATAAATAAATTCCACAACCCAACGGTCATTCCTGCCAATTTCATTTTACATAGTTTTTAACCCATTTCCCCGAAGGTGGTGAATGTCCCTTTGTGGCTGCCACGGTAATGAGGACACGTTACGTTACTTGGCAAACGCTTATTGCATTGACTTGAGCCCTACTTTAATCCCCTCCAATCCTTCTCTGAAGTCACGTGCCCGCGTTCCCACGGATTCTTCCAGAAAGGAATTCTTCTCTGGGTGGGCTTCTGCCCCTCAGGCAGACATTGTCAGGTGATGTGAAAGGGATCTTGAAGACAACTCTGGGCACCGTCCCTCCCCTCACAGCCGGTGTCCATCCGCCCTCCTGCAGCCAAGTCTGCGCACCCCGCGCTGGGACCATGCTTGTCATTCTAACGGCGCTCACGACACTCTCCATCCTTAACACGGCGATTTGGCAAGAGGACACGGTGGAAACCCGGTGACTCAAGGAGCCCAAACACACGAAACTGGGACCCAGCAGCTCAACTGAGAGCATCAATGTTACCTCACCTCCTGTTCCAGAAGAAAGGAAAACCACGAGACTCAAAGAGCAGCAGTGAGCCTGACCAGTGGATAGAGTGTCGGACTGGGATGCGGAGGACCCAGGTTCGAGACCCCGAGGTCACCAGCTTGAGCGCAGGCCCATCTGGCTTGAGCAAAAGCTCGCCAGCTTGGACCCAAGGTCACTGGCTCCAGCAAGGGGTGGCTCAGTCTGCTGAAGGCCCACGGTCAAGGCACATGTGAGAAGGCAATCAATGAACAACTATGGTGTCGCAACGGCAATGAAAAACTAATGATTGATGCTTCTCACCTCTCTCCGTTCCTGTCTGTCTGTCCCTATCTGTCCCTCGCTCTGACTCTCTCTCTCTCTCTGGAAAATAAAAAAAGAAGAATAGAAAAAAGAGAGAGTAGCAGTAAGTTTCACTCCTCAATGGGACAAGGGGGGGGCGAACAGAAGGGGTGAATTCTGTCAGAGGTCACAGCGTGTCCCCAGCCTGGGGACGGTCACTGAGCCGTCCTTAAGTGCCTCCAGTGTGAACCTGCATCCCCCAGGGCCTGTGCCAGACTCAGTGTACGCCCCGTCTTTCTGCGTCTCCCTGCAGCTTCAGGAAATGAAGCTTCAAATACCCACAGGACGTGGGCACCGGAGCTGTCAGGGTCCACAGGTGTCTGCCCCCGCCCTGTCCCTGTGACCTCTGCGGGAGGGGGGCGGGGCTAGGAAAATCTGACCAGGGGATTTCCAGGAACACTGTGCCAATCAGATTTTCCGACGTTGCAACCTGACATTTATTCTCAGCCGGGCTCTGAGTCGCGGCCAGAGGGCGCGGAAGATGCTGAGATGATGGCAACTCCCCAGGGGACGCGGTGGCGAGGGCGCCTCAGGAGGTGCCAGTGATCTAGTGCCCTCCATCCTGAGCCTGCGCTGTGCTCCGGGAGGGGAAGAGAGGAGAGAGGTCCTGGCGGTGCCACCGCTGAACAGTCACGGCCAAAGGTGTCACAGAGGACCTGGGCTTTGAAGGGCTTTTAAAGGTGGAGAGCAACAGGTTCTGTCCAAAGGCAGACGGGAGGACAGTGCTGAACTGAGAAACTCGGGTGGGGAGTGTCCACCGGAGAGGCATGGGGCACTAGCCTTGGCGTCGGATGCGGGGTTCGTGTTTCTGCTCCAGACATAGACTGTAGGATGGGGGACAAACTGCCCAAATCTCAGAGTCAATGTCTCTTTTTTCCTATTGATTTGAGAGAGAAAGAGAGAGAGAGAGAGAGGAAAAGAGAGAGAGAGAGGGAAGGGGGGAGAGGGAGAGAGAGAGAAAAGAAGGGAGAGGGAGAGAGAGGAAAAGGGAGAGAGAGAGGAAAGGTGGGAGAGAGAGAGAGAGAGAGAAAAGCAGGGAAAGAGAGAGAGAGGGGGAGGGAGAGAAAGAGGGAGGGAGAGAGAGAGAAAGAAAAGAGAGGGAGAAGCAGCAACTCACTGTTCTCGCATGTGTCCTGACCAGAGGTTGAACGGTGACCTCGGTACACAGGGACAACCCCCCTTTATGCACTGAGCCACCCCAACAGGGCCTCAGAGTCTATGTCTTGAAAAAGGAATGAAAAAATGAAACCTAGCCC
This sequence comes from Rhynchonycteris naso, assembly GCA_037038555.1. Lineage (NCBI taxonomy): Eukaryota > Metazoa > Chordata > Mammalia > Chiroptera > Emballonuridae > Rhynchonycteris > Rhynchonycteris naso. The sequence goes on from CM072998.1 coordinate 2,108,211, forward strand.
TGACTGGATAGTTCGGTTGGTTAGAACATTGTTCAAAAGTGCAGAGGTTGCTGGTTCGATCCCCAGTCAGGGAACATCCTAGAAACAGCTCAATCTGCCTGTCTCTCTCTCCCTCCCTCTTTCTCTCCCCCTCCCTTCCTCTCTCTAAAACCAATGAAATAAGCATTTTTTTTTTTTAAAAAAAGAATGAAATCTACGGATGGGTTTGTTGTGAAACATAATTGAGATGTTGCAGGTTAAAGTTAGCAGGACACTGGAACAGGGTGGGTGCTCACTGCCCGTTTGCTATGTTGAGTCCCTCTCCCGGGCTGGGAAGCACCAGCAAACTAACAGGAAACGATTTTCAAAGCATAAAGGGATTCTCACATCTACCAATTTCAGAAACAATCAAACTAAAGGAAGTTTGTTCCTGTCGATACTGTCACTAAAAGGAACAGTTACTAAAATGGGAAACAAAGTAGTAAACCTCCATTCTCCTTTCAGCCCTTCCAATTCTGCCCTGTTCTCCCTGCTCCGTAGAGTAATACTTAGTGACACACGTTAATAATACTTAGTAACACACATTAATAATACTTAGTGACACACATTAATAATACTTAGTAACACACATCGTGCTACGAGCCGGCCACTGCTGCTGGTGCTCTAGACGTATCTATGTAAGGTGAAGGAATTACTAACACCATCCCCTTTTTGATAGAGGAGGAAACCGCGGCCCAGAGAGGCTCAGTCACTTCCACGTGGCCACACAGCTGACAAGTATGGGTAGCAGAGTCCACATGGTAAATCTAGAATGTTGAGTCATCAGCACTACAATAAACTTTTGCCCAGGCTGGTGGGCTCACCAGTAGAGCGTCAAACCAGTGTGTGAATGTCCCGGATTTGATTCCTGGCCAGGGCACACAGGAAAAGTGCCCATCTGCTTCTCCACCCTTCCCCCTCTCCTTTCTCTCTGTCTCTCTCTTCCCCTCCCACAGCCAAGGCTCCATTGGAGCAAAGTTGGCCCGGGCACTGAGGACGGCTCCATGGCCTCCACCTCAGGTGCTAGAATGGCTCTGGTTGCAACAGAGCAACAGCCCAGATGGGCAGAGCATCGCCCCCTGGTGGGCATGCCGGGTGGATCCCGGTCGGGCGCATGCAGGAGTCTGTCTCTCTGCCTCCCCCCTGCTTTTCACTTCAGAAAAATACAAAAACAAAACAAAACAAAAGAACATCCAACTCTCGTTGGTGACTTGGGAGAAGGGCTAACGGTCCGCAGGAAGAGGATTCCAGCAGCAAGAACGGTAACTGTGACCCAGTACCCCAAGCAGCCAGGACTAGACCCAACCACTAAAATAAAACAGGACACAGTGCCCCAGAAAACACAGACACTCGGTCACCACGTGGCGGTCATTTCAGATGCTCTGAGAGACAGCTTGTTAGTGTCTTCACCCCTGCCCGTGCTTGGGGCACAGCTTTATTGATTTTCTTTAAATGAGGGTGTTTATGCCCTTCCTCAGGTGCACATACACGCATACTCACACGTGAGGCGTGTGTGCCTTATAAACTGCATAGAAAAATACACATATGAATAATTCAAGTCATATAATTTGATTCCTGGACAGGAAAATGAATATCATTTAGCATAATGGTGCCATGACTTTATTTAGATGTCTAGCTGAGGTTACCTTTGAAATCACTTCCAATTTCAAGGCGTCCCTGTATAGACAACGAGAAAAGGAATTTAACAATTTATAAAAGTCACACGGCGTTAACCTCTTTTTTTCTCTCTAATTAATAGATTCCTGGCTGTCGCTCTGCCTACGCCGATTTAATTTCTCTGCCGTGGGCCCGTGGTTCCCTTCCAAAAATGGTCCTGAATTAAAGTGATGGCCACAGGCCGTTTAAGTTTATTGGCCATTGGTAGGTGAGTATTTATGGTTTCCATATTCATCGAAACCTAAAAGCTTTCTCCGTGATTGAATTCCCATAAATAGCTCGGGCTTTATCCACGTGAGAGTCTTTTGTGAAAGGTACAACACGGTTCTCTGTCGTGTGCTCTCCTAATAGCTAATTTGTAGACCTCAGGTTGCACTCATTTCTGAAGACGGACTGTCGATTCTCAATAATCCCCGTGACAGGGAGCAGTGCATGGGCGGAACTGGTACAAGATGAAGGGGATGCCTAGTTTGTTTAGACATCTGTGCACGTGCGTGTGCACACGCAGAAATACGCACACACTGCACGTGCGTGTGCACATGCAGAAATATGCACACACTGCACGTGCGTGTGTGTGCGTAGAAATATGCACACAGTGCACGTGCGTGTGCACATGCAGAAATATAAATATACTGCACATGCGTGTGTGCACACAGAAATATGCACGCACTGCACGTGTGTGCACACGCAGAAATATGAATATACTGCACATGTGTGTGTGCACACAGAAATATGCACACTGCACGTGCGTGTGCACACGCAGAAATATGAATATACTGCACATGTGTGTGTGCACACAGAAATATGCACACACTGCACGTGCGTGTGCACACGCAGAAATATGCACACACTGCATGTGCGTGTGTGTGCGTAGAAATATGCACACAGTGCACGTGCGTGTGCACATGCAGAAATATGAATATACTGCACATGCGTGTGTGCACACAGAAATATGCACGCACTGCACGTGCGTGTGCACACACAGAAATATGAATATACTGCACATGCGTGTGTGCACACAGAAATATGCACGCACTGCACATGCGTGTGCACACACAGAAATATGAATATACTGCACATGTGTGTGTGCACACAGAAATATGTACACACTGCACGTGCGTGTGCACACGCAGAAATATGCACACACTGCACGTGCGTGTGCGCACCCAGAAATACGCACGCACATTTACCTATACCGATTTAAACTTAATGCTCATTACTAAGGCTGGGGTTGGTGGTGGTGAACAGCTCTCTTTCCGGACATTTTCTGTTATTTCACTGAATTAGATCCCACACAGGAGATGACAAAGGAAAGGAAACGAGGGTCAAGTCTGAGGTGAAGGTGCCTTGTGGCCTCTCCTTGCCCCTCTCAGCGTCCCTGCCGGCTCCTTATTCCAGAAACCTCCCTATGGGGACGGTCTGGCTCTATGAAGCTGACAAACAGAGGAACTTTTCGGATCCAAGCAAACAGAATGAAAACGCCTTTGATCCGGCCATCACTGCACTTTGAGGATGAGCTCTAGGACCCTGGGCCCCAGCTGGAGTCCCTGCTGCTCTGGAGTCACGCCAGAACAGCCTGTGTGTGCCCTCAGACCCCTCTCTGCACGCATCGACCTGCCGCACGGTAGTGATTTGGTCCCATGTCATCGGGTCACCCGCGTCCATCAAAGAATATCTGAACCACAGCCTTGTGTCTGTGGGGAGGACGTGAGGAGGCTGGAGAGACACAGACTGGTGTGCCCTGCACCCAGCATGGTGCTCCACCCAATGTCCCTGGACGCACCCTCGCCGGGCTCCCAGAACAACGTGGATGCTCAGGAAACGTTCCGGAGAAAACAGGCACGCATTGTAGCAGACAAAAGCGCACGGTAACATTCTCAGTGTTGCCCTAACGTCCTCTGTCTGTCTGTTCCGGGATCCCTCTGTCTGTCTGTTCCGGGATCCCTCTGTCTGTCTGTTCCGGGATCCTTCTGTCTGTCTGTTCCGGGATCCCTCTGTCTGTCTGTTCCGGGATCCCTCTGTCTGTCTGTTCCGGGATCCCTCTGTCTGTCTGTTCCGGGAACCCACGCATGGTACGTTGTTTGGCATTTCTCTGTTGCTGCCTCTTGGCCGTGGTGTGCGCCAGAGCTCCCTGGCTTTGAAGAACGTGACAGTTGGGAGTGTCGGTAGCCAGGTATTCTGTGGGCATCCCCTCAGGAGGCATTTGTCTGAGTTTTCCTCATGGTGGGACAAAGCCACGGGTCACTGGGCAGAAGACCGTGGAGGTAAAGGGCCCTTCTGAGCGTGGCTCGGTAAGGGACGTGCGATCAACAGGAAAGAGCCCTGCTGAGGATGAGCCCATCACCTGGCTCAGGACGCGAATGCCAGGCTCCCCCACCATATGGGGCTTCTTTTCCCTTCTGCCCACCTGATGCCTTTGGTAAGGGAGTAACCGTGGGCAGCCACGTGGAAGGAGCGGAAGGTGTGTCTCCAGCTCAGTTGTCCTCTGTGTCCCTTCGACGTGCCTTCATCACTGTGCTCATTGTCCTTTCCTCTTCCTCTCCTTCTCTGCCCCCAGACACCGCAAGGTGCTCCAGGTATACACACCTCCCACCCCAGCCTGGAGCCAGCCGCTTCTCCAAGGACCACTGGTTCCTCTTGCTACACAGCAACGTCAGAAATTGAGCTCCGGGTGCCGGGTGTGCCCACTGCTGCCAGAAGCCATTGCTTCTAAGGGATTACAGGTAACAGAGCAAGAAAAAAATTCATGTGTGCACCAACTCCCGTGCCTAGGTGTATCTCTAAATATTCCTGCAGGTTGACATGACATAGTAAACCAAACACGAGTTCATCATGTCTCCAACTCCGACCCACAAGTGCTCAGGTCACTGTGCCCTCACCCCCGCTTACCTGTCACCCCCCACTCTGACAGGGGGAACCTGCCTCTCACCTCCCACATCCATTCACTCCCTGTCCACCTCCCACACTCAGGCAGAAGGGTCTCGGCACGGCTCACCCAGACTCCGTGGGGTAGGCCAACAGCTCCTGAGCTCGAGTTCGAGTCCAGCGTCTCCGCGGGGCTCTCTTTTCCCTGAGTCTCAGAAGGTGCCACTGGCTTCTGCAGTTACACACATGGCTCCTCTTGCCACCCCCCCTCGCCCCCTCTCTCCACCTCTCTAGCTGTAACCTTCTATCAGTGGTTCTCAAAGTGTGTGCCAGGGCACACTGGTGTGTCCTAGAAGATCTCCAGGTGCGCCCCATGGTATTCCAGAGAAATATGTGCCTGTTGGGGACCAAAAAACCAACAGGGTTGTTGGAGTTTAGATTTTGGGGGGACAGAGGTGTGGGGAATTGGCTGTGAGCTGACAGTCTGCCCAACCCCCCAGCTCACTTGCCTGATTAGGTTGCAGAAGGCTGTTAAGCTGGGGTGCTGGATTGTTTACACTACCCCCCATGTTCCCCGGAAAGACTGGAGGCAAGTTTCTTCTATCCTTTGTTTGGTGTAAAGTTAAGATGATACGTATGGTGGGGGTTTTCTGCACTCAACACAATTAAGAGTAAAAAGAGAGGAATTCTTCAATGTATTGATGAGGAAATGAGAGTTTGCCTTTTAAATATATGCCCAAACATTGAAGAAATTGCTAGGACACATCAGGCTCATGTTTCTCATAAACACAAGAATGAAAAAACTTAACACATTCGCACCGGGACCTGTTGAATCTTACTAAGAATGTATCTATATATATAAAAAGATAACTTTTTTGTCGTTATTTTTTTATATTATTAACCCTTCTTATTTTCGAATTCTTAAAAGCAGAACTTTAAAAATGTAACATAAATTTTTTTTTAATGTCAGAATACATTTAACTTTGTCATGTTTATTTCGTTTAATCACCATAAAAGTACACTTGGACTTTATATATTTTTCTTTAATATTTGACTTAATTATTTAACATATTTCTCAGAAATTTGTATATAGTGCATCTACAATTATTTGTAGAATTTTAAATGTGCCCCGACTTCACCGTTTGAGAACCGCTGGTTTAGACAGGACGGCACACCTGGGGGTGCTCAAGGCACTGCGACCGGGAGGGGACGTCCATGGATGAAGCCGTAGAATCACGGTTACAGGTGCAGAAGACGGACCTGCACCCCCATCTCCGAAATCCACGGTGTCCCCAGCGGAGGAGAGGCCAGGTGGGCTCTGTCTCCAAACACCCCAATCAATGCCGAAGAGGTGAGGAAGTGAAGTGCACAGGGACCCCAGAAATGACTCGGCTGCTGGAGGGTCTGTCTGCTCAGCAGTACAACTTAAAGAGAGACACCCCTTTCCTTGTCCGCCCCCCACAGGTACACAGAGAATAACGGCACCAAGACGACATGGAACCAGACAGACTTGACAATCCAGGGCTGTGCTCCCATTTCAGCAAGGAATGAAGGGGGCCCAGGGGCCCCCTCCTTTTCCCAGGATGCCAGTGGTACCGGCGGGGGCAGGGGACATACTCTTCCTCAGCTGAAGCCTTTCTCCCTGGCTCTCCGCGGTCAGGGAAGCAGGCACCCTAACAGGGCACTGGTTCGCTTGCTGTAAAGCACTCCTGCAATAATAGGTCAGTGCTTCTCCCTCCACGCCTTCCCGTGTTCTCAGCCCACGCACCTGCCCCTGACCCGTCCTGAAAAACCAGCTCAACCACAGCAGCCACAAGCAAAGGTCCCCTTCCTCCTCTACCTGATGCTCCCGCCGACCCTGAGCGTGACCCCTTCTCCCTCCGGAGTCGCAGGTTGTCGGTGACTCTGGTGATTTCTTGCTTCCCGCCTCATGTTGTCATTGCACGTGTGTGTGTCCCTAAATGCCACCGAGGACAGGGGGTGCTTGGTATGCCCCCGTGACATCACCAAACTCAGCAGATCACACCGTACGTGAGAGCCACCAGTAAGATTTGTAATCCACCGACTGCGTGGCCAACACATTGGATGTGCTCCTAAATCTATCTGCCTAAAAATGTTACCATTAAACTCTCCACTACATGAGGCCGTGACTGTCTTTTCTCATATTATTATGCTCAGAAGGGAAACTTAACTGTATTAGTAACCATTTAACGACTCTTTGTGAATGAGCTTATTGTTCACGGAAACAAGGACACGTCCACTCTTTCTAATCTGAAAACAGATACTAGTGTATTTTTTTTATTATTTTTTTTATTTCTTTTTATTTATTCATTTTAGAGAGGAGACACAGAGTGAGAGAGAGGGAGAGAGAGAGAGAAAGAGATAAAGGGGGGAGGAGCTGGAAGCATCAACTCCCATATGTGCCTTGACCAGACCAGTGCAGGGTTTTGAACTGGCGACCTCAGTGTTCCCAGGTCGACGCTTTATCCACTGCGCCACCACAGGTCAGGCGATACTAGTGTATTTTGATTGGAAGGAGCTGGGAGACGGACATGTGGTCTCAAATGTAAACAGATGAACACAGGAGCAAAGAGGCCCCCAGAGACAGAACACAACCTCCTACCTGGCCTTCATTCATTTAACACACGGTCTCATAGAATAAAGACTCTAAAAACATAGTATTTTCTGAAAAGCGACATGCCATTTGTATTTCATAGAAACCCTGAGGTATGAATATAATTTAATTGTATCCTAAAGTTCCTCTACATGTGAGGAACCCCCCACACCCCCCCCAAAAAAAAGAAACGAGCTCTTAATTTTGCTTTTGTTTGATGTAGTTCAATTCTTATGGGGTTAGGTCTCAAGTCCAGACATAAAATACCAGATGAAAATTCTAATGGCCCTTTTCCCAGCCTGTGTCCCCATGGATTCTGCGCAGGTGACATTGAAGAGGAAAGAACACCAGGTCTGGGTGAGAGGCTTTTCTTACACGTTGCACTCATTGCTACCATCATTTTCCTACTGATGGACACTGTGCAGGAGAGCTAATTATGACAAGTAGACTCCCAGCCAGAAAGACTGTTCTCAAATCACTCCATTACACTGTACTATTCTTAAGTATAATGTCAAGTTAGGTGCAATTCAGGAAAATTGAAAGTAATTTTTTAAATTGAAGTAGATTGTAGTTTTTAAACGTAATGAACATTTCCCAGAGTTAATATTGTTATAAAATTTTTATTAGTCTTTAGTCACATTTTTTTAAAAAAAAGATTCTTTTACAGTTTGAAATGATTAAGTTTTTTGAATGTATTTTAAGCTATTTTTATTGGAGAACTATATATATATATATAAAACCATGAATAATTTTCAACAATAGCATTACCACTGATCAATGAATTTATTCATTTATTTGTTTATTCAAAATGAACCTACTTCCCTGGCTGGATAGCTCAGTGGGTTAGAGTGTTGCCCCGAAGGGCAGAGGTTGCTGGTTTGATCCCCGGTCGGGGCACATACAGGAACATACCCGTGTTCCTGTCTCTCTCTGTCTCTCCCCCTTCCTCTCTCTCTCTCTCTCTCAAATCAATAAGTAATTTCTTAAATGAATCTACCGCATTAAAAAGACCAAGCTCATCTCCTTCCTCACGTGGAATATTCAACTTTCTAGGCTAGATAGTACGTAAGTAATTTTGATGAAGTTACATGCAATAGTTTGCATAATGGCATCCATGCACATTTTCCAGTATATAGAATGACTACAGTTGTCTATTGGAATGACCCATTATCTTCAGAGAGGCGCAGGGGGGTGTAGAGAAAACATATGTGACAGACTTAAGAAAAAGGTGGCAGCCGGGTGGGAAAGGTCTTCCAAACAGAGTGAAAGGCAGAAAGAAGTGGAGGAAAAACTGTAAAGCTCGCCCTACTCTGTGTGCTGAAGGAGCAGCTCGTAGCTGGCGGGCGTGACCTTAAGAAGAGTATGGTGAGGCCATTGTGAGGACTGGGGTCAAATCATAAAGATCTTAGCTGTCCAGGGAGGCTGAATTTTATTTTGTATTGGGGATCTAAAGCAGAGAAGGAATGAAGAGTAGGGTACCTAGAAAATGAAATGTATCATCTGGAAAGAAATCTTTCATGACGGCGTATCATCGTATTGTACAAAGCCCCATTACAGCAACAAAACAGGTTTAATGGTTTAAAAGATCAAGGTATAGAAACTTAAGACGTATCTTCCAGGAGCTATTCAAGTCCTCAAATCAGGTACTTGCAAATGATGTTAGTAAACATATGCAGTTCACATAAGCTTGTATGAGCAGAGTTATTATGAGTTTGTAAAAATAACAACACCAAAAAAGACAGAGAAAACAGAAACTACCCCATTTCAAAATATTGTCTAAATTATCCAGTGTAGGTACCACAGTACTATATAATTATACGCTATAATGGGATGGTTTCCTGCACAGATTAGATACTATCGCATAATAGAAGTGGCGGCATAAATTATCTCAGCAGATAATTTATGTTACAATACTGTACTAAGAGTCGTACACAATAAAGCGTGTGCAGTAAACCAATGAATGGTTATATAGTTTTGTTGAGAATCTGCTTCTGCAAGATTTACAATGTAACTTTCTGCTTCATCCCAACACTGAATGGCTTGGGAAGAATTTCCACTTCTTCCACTGGAAATGCCTTTCCTCTCCTGGGCGGTTTGCTTCTTCCCTAACAACCACCCAATTAGACATGGTAATGGACTCCATTTTGACTGACTTGAGGCGAACAGGGCAACATCGCCGGAGGACGCCGTGGAAATATAAACTGAGTGGTGCCCGTCAATCTCGCTCCGACTGAGGCTGACTGCAGAATCTGCTCGTGGTCAAGAGCACGGATCTAAAATGCTAGTAAGGGAGCTGGGTTTTGTCAAGGAAAACACATTCCGGAGCCAACCCACAGACCCATTCAAATGTCATTACCTTCCAATGGCTTGTAAACCCTGGAGGAAGTGAACAAAACGCTAATACTACTTATCGCCGCGCGGGGGGGAGGGGGGGGAACCGTAGATGATTCTGATTCTGCACTTTTATATTTTGCTCCGTGTTCTGAGTTTTCTCAATGAACATACATAATAAAAAATAAAAATAAAAAAAAATACAATTTTGTTTTTCTCAAGAAGTTATTTCTAAGTAAGTGAAGAGGGCCTGGCACTAATCATAATTTCTAAGTATACGTAACAGACAGGCATGATTCTTGCTAGTAATTGATAACTTTGATAACTTTTCATTGTCCTTCCCTGCCCCCCTCCAACACCCCACCATGGCACCAGCTTGGGTCTTGCTTGCACGAGAGCCCCCAGGCTAACTCACACGCTCTGACCAGCCAGTCCTCGCTGTTAGACTCTACTAGGCTGTCCTCTTCTGTGCATTTCTGCTTCTCTGCACTCACGTCTAGCCTCCTGGGGGTTAGCAACACCAGTTACTTCATGTTTAGATTCCCTAGTTCCTACGACAGAGTCTAAGACGTAAGCAAGAACTCAAGAAACTACGTGCTGGGTGAGTTACAGAGGTGAGGACATCCGCGAACACCTTGTACCATCCAGGGTGAGTTACAGAGGTGAGGACATCCGCGAACACCTTGTACGATCCAGGGTGATGTCGCGCGCTCACCTCGGACAGACACGCAGGATCCGCTCCCTTCTTGTCCGCTCCTCCGTGCCGCCTCTTCTGCCTTCCTCGGCAATGTCTGCCAGGACTGTTTAGAATTCCATTCTAATTCGCTGACTGGCCTTTGAGCTCCACTTACAGAGCATCGTTGCTTTAGTTTTGCTCTAGAAATGACAATAAACACCCCTGATTTTCAGGCTTCCTAGAGCTTTGTAGGGTCCCGCTTTATCCAGCTGTGTAAAGGGTGCAGGTCCAGAGAGCACGTAGGCCACCCCCCCTCCCCTGGTCGTACACCTCACAACGGCATGCATTTCGTTCCCCAAACACGAACATAGTCACCTTTGCTTGTAAAGGTCTCTTGTACTTTGATTAAAAAAAAAAAAAAAAAAAAGCAAAGAACTCTTTCTTCTTAACCCCAGGACATACCATTGATGTTACTGTGCACTCCTTGTAAAGATGCCGTTCTTCCTTGCGGGATCTCCCTGAAGCCCAGACATCCCATGCTAGCATTCCGGACAACTGCAGGTCGGTGGGTGACACATCTACTTAGGCTTTCTTATTTCTCTTTACGCTGCCCCGTTCCTGAGGGGTATTTTTGCATGATACAGAAATGTGGGTTGACAGTCAGCCCTTGCTCTGTTTTGATTAGCTTTGCTCTCAACATACTGAAGATGCTGTCCCACACCGATGGCCTCCAGGGTTTGCGCTGTAACATCATCAGTGATTCACCCTGGCGTGCCTGGTCTGTACCGTGTCCCTTCCTTGGGCTGTCAGTCCGCTTGTCTCGGTCTCCTTGTCAGCGGTTCCACTGTGAGGTGTCTGGTTTTGCTTCTTTCTCATGGTGGCTTATTTAGTTATTCTGGGTGGTCAATCTTCTTTTCCTCAAATTAGGTAGTCGCTATGGTCTCACTTCAAGTTCATGAATTCACCTCTCATTTCAGCACTGCTAAGCCCTTCAAGAAACTTAGTATTTTAATTCTAAATCAGTGGTTCTTAACCTGGGTTCTAACGAACCCTAGGGGTTCGATGAGCCGGTCTCAGGGGTTCGGAGAAGCCTCTGCCGCGGAGGCCAGAATAAAGTAATACCGTAATTTGTTGTGAGTTCATGCACTTTGTTGGTTTTGTTCTTTGAGCAAGGTGATGTTCATGCACGGCTCATTTTGTGCACCAGTAAGAAAACATATACCTATGTCTCAAATTTGGAAAAAAAAATCATATTTTATTTATCACTAAAGAAGGGTTCGGTGAATACACATATGAAACTGGTGGGTTCGGTACCTTAAAAAAGGTTAAGAACCACTGATCTAGATATTATATTTTGGGTGCTTGCATTTCTTATTTTATGCTCTCTGTTTCTCTGCTGAGATTTGGAAATTTCCCATCATGGGCACAGCATCCTGTCCTTGCATAGAGCCTGGTTGTGACAGTCACTTCAAGTCCTTGTCTGCTAACTCCATCAGCTGGCTCCTATGACGTCTGGTCTATGTAGTCTGTCTCATTTTTTTTAGTAGTTCTTTTTTTAGTAGTTCATTTTTAAATTGGCTTAAAAATAGGTCCCTTTTCCTTAAAACTTAATATTTTGGGTACTTTTTAAATTATCTCTGGAATTATGAATGTTTATTTTTTTTTTCAGAATACCTCGGATTCCATTAGATTGTTCCAAAAACTGTTGATGCATTTTAGACTGTTTGTGTTGTTTTTTATTTTTATTTTTAATTGGATGTGAGAGGGATGGCATTGGTTGGTAAACCTGTACAGGTTACAGGGGTACAGTTCTAGACTATAGCATCTGCATATTGCACTGTGGGTTCACCGCTCCAGCTCAAGTGTGTGTCTGTTTTGAGTTGCTTATTTATTTATTTACTTATTTAGCAGGCAGTTAAGTTGGTTAGACTTAAGATGGAAGACTCTGCCTCTTGGGTGGCCAGTTCCTTGACCGCAAGTGGCCGTGGTGTGCATCTGCTGCTCGTGTGTCTTGGGCAGAATTGGAACCACTATTTGGGGTCTTTGTTCTGGGTTTGCTTGTCATGGATTCTTCCCTTCTGCTCCAATGCCTGTGGATGCTGCACACTCTGTCCTCCGGGTCTTCAGTTCAGAAGGAACGGAGAGTTGAGACCACCGTCTCCCTTGTCTCACCCAGCACTGACCCCGCAAAGCCTGGGGCTGAAGCTGTAAACACTGCACACCTGACCACGCCTGTTCCCACCTGACATTTCCGATCTGACACCTCCTGGATCTGCCCGCTTCTTCCTCGCTCCCGTTATCTGGGTTTGTTTTCCACGTACGATTATTTATTTTCAGGTTTCACCCAGTCTTGCAGTTAAGAAGGGCTGGGTCAGAGAGGAGTTTATCTAAAATATCCTGAATTGTTATTTTAGGGAAACGATGTTTGACATTGCTCTCAGGATGTATTTGCTCATAACCTGATAAAAAATATTATTATTTTTTAAGGAATTGTCACATTATTTTTATATTTGCGTTCTGTGTGCCAGTCGTGCTATATAATGACTCCATTTCTAATCCTTATTACTCTGGGAAATACATTTCATTATTTCAAATGTATAGAGAAGAAAATTGAGCTATAGCCCATATAATCTCTGAAAGCGGTGAACAGGACTCAAATTGTTAGATTCCAAGCCCCCTGTTCATTGTCTGACACGTAACACGTGTGCGTGTGTGGATTTGTGTGTTTGTTTTGATGACTATGCACCACACGATGAGGGCGGGCTTCCCCACTCCCGTGGCTTTCCCAGAACAAGCCCCACACCTGACTGGCCACAGGACAGACGGAGTGACCAGGGTGTTCACCCTGCTCTCTGCTGGTCCTTGTGAACTTTCTCTGGACACAGAGCTCAGCCGTGATGCAAACTCACAGGGTATGACACTCAGGGGTTCCACACAGATTAAAACTCTTATTTTTCTTTTCACTACCATAATTTATAAGTTCAAAATAAACCCAGAGGTTTTGAATGGTAGAGCTAAATCAGATCAGCAGACTCTTAGCTAACCTATCCCTCAGTGGATTCCCTGAGGAACCCTGTTAGTTTTATTTGCAACACTCTGCACTGTCTCCCATCACACCACCCGACCCGCGCTACGTAAACACCAAACAAACAGAAACAGAAGTAGATATTCACTTGTTTTCTCTTTATTACCGACTGCCTCCTTCTTCCTGTTGTCATCACTCCTCTGGGAATTGGTGGACTGTGCACATTTGAGTCCTTTCAAGTCTCAAAAACATTGAGAATGGCAATTTCAAAGAAGCCACGCAACCATTATTTTATTTTAAAGGAAAAGAATAGGGACGTGAAATGATGATGAGAACGTATGGCAGGTCCCAGAGTTAGGCTTGAAGGAGAGGCAGGGAACTTGGCTCATGTGATACAAAATGAAATGTTGTGGAAACTGACGGTTCGTAGCCACGTTGGGAGCAAGGTCATACTTAATGAGGGCTAAAAACAAGTACATTTAGAAGATGAGAGGAGTGGGGGGAGGCATTTCTGATTCTGCATGGATCTCTCAGTCAGATCCCGTTCTCTCCTCATCTCCTGGCTGTTCCCATCTGGTGTTCTTCCAGAGGACCTGTGACGACGTGTCTCAGAGCCAGATGGCGTCAAACCCCCCGCCCCCCGCCATTACTCCTATAGCATAAAGGATGTAAGTATTCACTTTTTAGTATTCAAATAAACAGAGAAAGCAAAATGCACTGAACTGCAATGACTTATTCTGAAAATTGATCCTTAGAAGGAAATAGCTATATTTAGATTATTAGTCATTAACTTGGCTAACACGCAAATATGAATTTGTATATAAACTGCCCTACCTTTATTTTTTTGTATTTTTCTGAAGTGAGAAGCAGGGAGGCAGACAGACTCCCGCATGCGCTCAACCGGGATCCACCCGGCATGCCCACCAGGGGGCGATGCTCTGTCCATCTGGGCTGTTGCTCCATTGCAACCAGAGCCATTCTAGCACCTGAGGTGGAGGCCATGGACCATCCTCAGTGCCCGGGACAACTTTGCTCCAATGGAGCCTTGGCTGTGGGAGGAGAAGAGAGAGATAGAGAGAGAAAGGAGAGGGGGAGGGGTGGAGAAGCAGATGGGTGCTTCTACTGTGTGCCCTGACCAGGAATTGAACTCAGGACTTCCACACACCAGGCCGACACTCTACCACTGAACCAACCAGCCAGGGCCTACACTGCCTTATTTTCTATTTCTGCAATAGATGAACTTGAAAATCAACCCAAATTTAAAATTAAAAAGAAAAATTGCTCAATGAATTCTCTTACTAAAAACTGGCTTAAAATTGCGTAGCTATTAATACTTTACTTTTTAATATAGTATGCAAAATATTCTTTTATTTTTTTTTTTGAATTTAGCAGGTTGACATGGTTTGGCAAACTCTACAGGTTTCAAGTGTATGACTCAATACAACACCATCTGTTTAAATTCAGTCATATAATCAATGTGAGACCTAGATCTATACAAATATTTGAAGTAGCCTTAATCTATAAGCAATTGCTTTCTTTGATAACTCATTACAGCAAACTGTCCGTTGATGGCGCTGGACAGTTTTAAAGCCGTGAAAGGAAGATACAGTGGTAGTTTCTACTCTTGCATATTTAATTCTTACAGTACTGAAAGGTACTAGGACAATTCTATAATACAGTTTAGTAGGTCTGCCTACATGGATTTTAAGGCAACCACATCAACCACAGATGTATATAAATACAATACATACCTTAACATGGTTCAATTAATTCATGTAATTACACCAAATTAGGAAATAATTTTACCACTTTTTTTCCCCCACTAACGCATAAACAAATGACTTTATAAAGAAAGCTATGCCCTGGCTAGGTGGCTCAGCTGGTTGGAATATCACCCTGCTGTACCAAGGTTGCAGGTTCAATCCCCGGTCAGGGCAATTACAAAAATCAAACACTAAATGTATAAATAAGTGGAACAACAAGTCTCTCTCTCTCTCTCTCTCTCTCTCTCTCTCTCTCTCTCTCTCCTTATCTTTCTTTCTCTAAAGAATACATTTAAAAGAAAGAAAGTCATGACATTGTGTCCTCCAAAGTATCTAAGAAACTGGAGAATGCAGATTAGCGACACTCAGCACCTGCATAGAACAGAAAATGCTGTGCTCAGCCCCAGTGTACACAGCTAAGTTGTCCATGGCTGTCCGTCAAGACTGAATATATTTCACACAGGCATTTTTCCAAACACCCTGTGTATGTCCCGTTACAGCAACCTAAAATTGGGTCTACTTCAGACAATGTGATATTGGAAGGCAGGGTAAATAAACATGCCCTAGCGAAGCTAAGGGCTATTGAATAAATTCCTCAACTAAAAATCATTTCAGAATACTCTTCTACTTAGTAGAAAATCCTCAATTTTAATAATTTTTCTTTTTTTTTTTTACAGGGACAGAGAGAGAGTCAGAGAGAGGGATAGATAGGGACAGACAGACAGGAACGGGGAGAGGTGAGAAGCGTCAATCAATAGTTTTCTGTTGCCGTTGAAACACCTTAGTTGTTCACTGATTGCTTTCTCACATGTGCCTTGACCGCGGGCCTTCAGCAGACTGAGCAACCCCTTGCTGGAGCCAGCGACCTTGGGTCCAAGCTGACGAGCTTTTGCTCAAGCCAGATGGGCCTGTGCTCAAGCTGGTGAGCTCAGGGTCTTGAACCTGGGTCTTCCTCATCCCACTCTGAAGCTCTATCCACTGCGCCACCGCCTGGTCAGGCGAAAATTCTCAATTTTAATATGATAATATCAGTCCCTTCCAGGTTAAAATTCTGTAGATCCCAGCCCATTAAATTTTATTGATTTAAGACAAACATGCATTGCTTGCAAAGCCGTTCTCGGCAGTGACAGTTTGTGGTGTCTGCATGAGTCCTTTGTGGGTGGGTTGTTCTGAGCTTCCATTTCTCACCACTAGGTTAGACAAATCACACTTTTTCATGATGTATGGTGTGTGTGTGTGTGTGTGCGTGTGTGTGCCTGTGTGTGTGTGTGTGTGTGTGACTATTTGCATCTTCCTTTCATAAACAGACTGTAAACTCTACGGGAGGAAACAAGGCTTGTTTCCACTCACTACCACAATCCCAGGGCAAAGGCTGAGTGGATGACCCTGTGAACGTGAGTTGGAAGGGGCTGCCGCGTTTTCAGGCACACAATTCCTTGTGAACTCGCAAGTAGAGAAGAGGGAACAGACAGTGCACAGAGACAACAGTCTGCAGAGCTGAGGATCCTTGTAGCCCATTAAATGAACGGACGAGATACTGGATTCTCATATTTATTGTTCAAGGATTTAGAATAATCGCACAAAGAGAAACTGTCGTGCTCACACCACAAAAGAAGATTACGAAGAGAAACAGACATGTGCACGTGAAATTCAGATGCCCAGGTCCTTGGCAGCCAAAGTGCTCGAATTATCTTTTTTACCTTTTTTAGTTAAAAAAACTGATTAAAAGTCTAATCTCTATTATTTCTTAAGTTTTTTTTTTTAAAGGAAGACTTTATTTATTCATTTTAGAGAGGAGAGAGAGGGTGGGGGGAGGAGCAGGAAGCATCAACTCCCATATGTGCCTTGACCAGGCAAACCCAGGGTTTCAAACCAGCGACCTCAGCGTTCCAGGTCGACGCTTTTATCCACTGCGCCACCACAGGTCAGGCTCTATTATTTCTAATACTAACATACGTTTCATAGCTACTAACATTTACTCAGGTAAATTATTTGAGCAAAAATCTGTTATGGTTCAAATAAAGTGACTCCGGAACGGGACAGGAATTGATCACTAAGAAAATGGCATGCAACCCCTTGGAGAATACAGGTAATTGGCCATCATGTTACGCAACGATTCATTTATTCCCGTCTAGTCCTCATTCGAGAGTGAAGTTCATCTGTTATTACAGCACAGTGCACACAGTGTTGGGAATTTCCTCGATTTGTGAGACATTCTTAAAGCACTAGTTCATCTCACAGATATGGATTGGTCAGCGAGGACACGGCTTCCTCCTTCCCAGTCATTCTATACATTTCTGAGTGTTCCCAGCACGTCCCATTTTCTCAGGCAGTGGTGGTGACGGCCCTTCACCCTCTGGATGGGGAAGCAGGGTGCTCTTCCCAGATAACCAATGAGCCACCCCATCCCTACCTGCTCTGCTTCATACATGTACACTTGGATTATTTATTTTCCAATGTATACAATTTGAGAAAAATAAGAGTATTTTTTTTTTCTCTCTGAAAGGTGTCATGCCTTCCTCTGTGGGGGCGGCGGGGCTATTTTTAACCAAATAACGTCATGGAGAAATAGGCATGGATCTTATCTGGTTTACTGAAGGTTATTGTTACGAACCCAATGTTTGCATCCTTCCAGAATTCCTAAACGGAAACCCAGCCCCGGTGTGCTGGTGTTAGAAGGGGATTAGAATTAGACGAGGCTGTGAGCGAAGAGGCCCAGTGAGTGGGATTAGTGTCCTGACATGAGACAGAAGAGGGCTTGTTTCCTGCCTCCGCTCCCCACCACGGGAGGTGCCAGGGGCCGTGGGCGGTCCACAGCACAAAGGATGGTCACAGCAGAACCCCCTGGTGCTGCCACTCTGACCTTGGATGGCCAGTCTACAAACCCTGAGAGCTACCACCCACCCCATCTGTGCTTTGGTTGTCATAGCAACTCAAAGATACTGTTTTGTGTTTGTTTGTTTTAGCGAGTGAGAGAGAGAAAGATGGAGGGACAGACAGGCAGGAAGGGAGAGAGACGAGAAGCATCAATTCTTCATTGTGGCTCCTTAGTTGTTCACTGATTGTTTTCTCATATGTGCCTTGACCCGGGGTGGGGGGTGGGGCTACAGCAGAGCGAGTGACCCCTTGCTCAAGCCAGTGTCCTTGGGCTCAAGCCAACAACCATGGGCTTCAAAGCCAGTGACCTTTGGGCTCCAGCCAGCGACCATGGGGTCATGTCTATGTTCCCACACTCAAGCTGGTGATCCCGTGCTCAAGCCAGCAACTTCGGGGTTTCGAACCTGGGTCCTCAGTGTCCCAGGCCGAGGCTCTATCCACTGTGCCACTGGCCAGCCCCACTGTCCAGGGCATGTCAGAGAATGCACAGTTGAACTGAACACACCACGCCTTCGCTTTACCTTCGCGCTCAAGAAGCACGGCTGTGTCTCAAGTTCTTTGCTGCCATCTGTCCCGATTCTGAAGATTCAGTGACGGGGCTGCTGCCTCACTTTGCATCCCGAGATGCACACAGACTGGGAATAAGCTGGCTTCCCCGTTAGCTACAGTCACAGGAAGCCCCCCCCCCCCACGGCAGCCTACCCTGAACGGGGACCACACTAGGCAGTTGGGCTCAGTCACCCCAAGGACAGACTCAGATGGCTCAGATCAGTCTTCAGTCAACAACAGACAGACCTTCCTCTGGGTGCAAACTGGTCAAAGAAGACAATTTATATCTCAAGCCACCACTTCATTTTAGTGATGAGTCTAGTGACCTCCAGAAAGCCAGCCAGCGTGTCCAGGGGCACACAGCACGTGACCACCAGTTCCGAGGGGAAAGTCTCCAATCTGGGCTGGATAGCTCAGGGACCCCCTCACGTCAGTCCCCTGGAGGGGCACCCCTATTGGAATGCCCTTTGGGTACCCACCACATATAACTACGCTAATTTATATCAGTTGTCATCAGAGGTGCCTCTCAATGATTCCCGATTCTGAACAACAACAGGAATATCGACCAGTTCAATGTGGGTATCCACTACTCATGACTATGTATTGAGTGGACATATCATGATGACCACGTCCCAGCCGTCCATCAAAGCCAACAGGTCAGAACGAAACACACCTCCCCATTTCTGTCATTGGACTGCTGGCCACTTGGGGGTACCAGACAAGACAACCTGGACACAGCTGACCTTTCCATGTCTTCCTGCCCTGAGTCCCAAGGGTCAATTCTCACTTTCCACAATCCTCAACTGGAGTCTTTCCTCTCTGTTCCCTTGGCAACACCCCCCGCCCCCCAATTAAACCCTTTCCAGCTCTTTCCAAAAATCATCCCCATTTCCTTCCAGGGGTGTTCTCAGGGCCATCAACCAAGCCGAGCCTAAATGTGCCTTTTGCCCACCCCGACTGGTACTTGACTCCTAAGATAGCAGTGTCCTTGCAGAAGACCTTGCCATCGTCACCACATCTTCCCACAGCCATTATCCCCTGGCTGCGTGTCCCCGGGCTCTCAGAGTCCTCTCCATCTCTCTGTTGGAAAAGAAATCGTGCTATTTCGAGAAATGCTATCCACCAGTAGGGAGCTGGAAAAAGGAGTTCGTAATAAGTGACTGTATTCCAAAAAAAGAAGTATTTAAATAACTGACATGGAACAGGAGACGATGATACTAAAATCAGCTTACACGTTTCCAAAGGCAGGTCAGCTAAGTAAACGTCAACCCAGAGTTAGTGACATTGTTACTTCACCCTATTCTCTCCATTTCTTTTTCCCCTACACATTTCGGTTTATTCTGTAACGGAACCATACATTAATAATAAGCTGCAGCTAACTCTGTGGTAAGGAGTTCCATATGACATTTTTAGCATACAATGTTGCATGTGAAATACGTGGTTTTAGCTTCTTCATATTTCAGGTGCATGTCTCTCTGAGTGTACTTTTGAAAACTAAGTTGCCATACGTCTTGTTTAGAGATAATAATTTAAGATGGTTCCTATTTACTGGATCGCTTTGGAACAAGACCCCTTGCTGACAGATCAGTCATTTGAAAATCTCACAAGCCTGACTTGAGTTTAACCCGGAAGGTGTCTTCCTGTCACACATCTCATTTCTGGTGTCAGATGACTCAGGAGGCAAGCCTAGCATACTTCGTTTCCAGGGTTAGATCAAACTATGTGGAGTTTGAAGCCATTCATACTCAGCTGCTGAATCTTAAAAAGGGGGGATTGCACAGAGCGTAATACCAGGTGACACTTTATGCTGTGGGACACGGTCCCTTACTGGAGGGGCACAACTGAGTGAGCTACAGCTTGTGCATAGGGAAGAATAGTTTACCCAGTCCTGTACGGCGCGCGGCATAGATTAGCAAAACGAGAGTCGTCGGTGTCTCCCTCCCCCTCGGATTAAAATCAACTTTCCGTCATTTAGGTAAGCGGCCATTCTGTTCAGCTTGGCGATGGTTATTTGAACTCTGATCTCCACACAGAATACAGCCGGCCACGAGGTGGGTCCATGCTTCCGAGTCCTGTCTTCCTGACCGGCAAAATTGTCATCACCAGCTACCCACACAAGGACACCATCGGCTAGCCTGATGCCCAAAACAATGAGGGTGTTCACTGACGTATTTTACTTGAAATGACATACACTTTATCAGGGGAAAGCAACAAGGGTATCATTGCAGAGAAATGAGCCAACCTGACACCCAGAGGCAATCGCTCTAGCGACCATGTGGGTGTCCATTAATTTCCACGGTACTGATCACACCACAGATGGATTGTGAAGGATGCAGAGAAGGGAACACCATTAAAATCCCGTGTTCTCTTTTTATCAGCCCAAGTGCCGAGGGCAACAGGCTGAGGGGCAGGGTGGCCAGACCCAATTCAGAGCTCTTGTTTGTTCTGCTTTTTAGGTTTACATCTTATTTTTATTTTTCATGACGTAAGATTGGTATATAACATAGATCTGGGATTTGGGAGGTGATTAGGTCACGAGGGTGGGGTCCTTGTGAAGGGGATTAATGCCTTTGGGAAGAGGAATCTCTCTCTCTACCATGTGAAGACACAATAAGAGAGAGGCTTGTCCAAAGCCAGAAGAGAGCCCTCACCAAAACCCCACCTCACCGGGCTGGCATCCCAGTGTCAGACCGGGAGAAAGAAATTTTGTTTGGTTATAAGTCCAGCGAAGCACCACGGTGGATACTTCCTACAGCAGCCCGAAGGGACCACGACAGCCACGGAAGTACACAATGGCAGGGGAAGACCCATGACAGTCATGTGGAGAGGGAGTCGATGACATCACATCCAAGCCAACGTCCCCTGGACGCCCCTCCTCCTTCCATGAAAGGTGGTGATCATTATCACAGATGCTAATGGACACAGCATCTCAGAGGAGACACCAACCAATTTATCTTGGGGTTTTTATTCTTTAAGTGAGAGGAGGGGAGATAGTGAGACAGACTCCCACATGCGCCCCGACTAGGATCCACCAGGCAACCCCTGTCTGGGGCCAGTGCTCAAGGCAGCCGAGCTATCCTCAGTGCCCTGGGGCCGATACTCAAACCCACTGAGCTACTGTCAGTGCCCGAGGCCAATGCTCGAACCAATTAAGCCATTGATTGCCATTGGGGGAGGGGGGCAGAAGTGATAGGGGGAGGGGAAGAGAAGCAGATGGTCACTTCTCCTGTGTGCCCTGACTGGAAATTGGATCCGGGACACCTAACAACTGGGCTGACAGTCTAACCCCTGAGCCAACTGGCCAGGGCTTTCTTGGGAATCTAAGGGCAATCCCTAGGAGAAGGTGATAGATTATTAGATGGGGTTACTGAAAAAGAGTGGACCTTTGCAGTGAGGAGCAGGGAGATGAGGGTATTTCAGGCAGAAGCAGTGGTGTCCGAGTGGACGCGGTGTCCGAGTGGACGCGGTGTCCGTGTGGACGCGGTGTCCGTGTGGACGCGGTGTCCGTGTGGACGCGGTGTCCGTGTGGACGCGGTGTCCGTGTGGACGCGGTGTCCGTGTGGACGCGGTGTCCGTGTGGACGCGGTGTCCGTGTGGACGTGGTGTCCGTGTGGACGTGGTGTCCGAGTGGACGTGGTGTCCGAGTGGACGCGGTGTCCGTGTGGACGTGGTGTCCGTGTGGACGTGGTGTTGGGCACGGGTTACTCCAATGGAGCAGAAAGTACATCCGGTGTCAGGTCCACGGGGATCAGTGAGTGACCGAGCTGAGAAGGGCAGGGTCGTCTTGGGAAGGCTCCTTCGTGACAAGTCTGCATGCCGGGCCATGTCCTCGTGAGGGTCCGCCATCACGGGTCCCCCTCATGAAGAGCGTGGTCACTCCTGTCCTCCACCTCTGCTGAGGCAGCCCCTCGCAGCCCAGTGTGCAACCCCCTTCCTCTGCATCGCTCTGCACTCTAATCAGCCATATGCGGAAGGGGTCACTTCATTTAAGAAATAAGAATTTACAAGACTAACCTTGATATCAAAATTGGCCATTTTGTTTAGTTTTTCAATGACTTCACGAGGAGTCTAAGAGCTAAGCCAGGGCCTTACCTTCTATAAATGTGAAGTATTTTGTATATCGCAAAAGGCTGGACAGCCTGACCAGGCGGTGGCGCAGTGGATAGAGCGTTGGACTGGGACGCAGAGGACCCAGGTTCAAGGCCCCAAGGTCGCTGGCTTGAGCACAGGCTCATCTGGTTTGAGCAAGGCTCACCAGCTTGAGCCCAAGGTCGCTGGCTTCAGTAAGGGGTTACTCGGTCGTCTGTAGCCCCCTGGTCAAGGCACATATGAAAAAGCAATCAATAAACAACCAAGGTGCTGCAATGAAGAATTCATGCTTCTCATCTCTTTCTCTTCCTGCCTGTCTGTCCCTCTCTTTGTCTCTCTTGGTCTCTGTCAAAAAAATAAAATAAAAAGAATGGCTGGCTACTTTGTGTGTGTGCAGTAAGGGGAGCTATTTCCTACGTTGCTGGAGTCCTAGAGGAGCTTGGTTTAAGAAACTGCTCTGACCTGAGCTGAATGACCCGGGTTCTACTTGGGTCCATAATTAATTATTGAGCTTCATCCGTCCTGAGAGAGAGCCAAGTTCTCCAACAGCAGTTGGGGTTCTATCTGAAGGGAAGAACAGCTACTTCACATTTCTCCCTTAAAAACGTAAATAATAATATCCAAGACAGTGAATAATTCAGAGACAATGGATGTGGCTTGCTTTTTTTTTTATTTTCCCCGTGTTAGAAATGATAGTCCCTGCAAAGTTCAAGCCCCAGGGACACGTCCCAGGTGACCAGTCGCGTGAAAGTCACAAGCAGGGGAGCGTCAGAGTCACTGCAGGTAGAGCGAAAATAAGAAAAGTTACAAGTATCAGAGGTGAAACAACGTTTCTGTTCAAAATGAAAGCTTTCATTTTTTGATTGGGTTGTTTGTCTTCCTGGTGTTGCGTTTTATAAGTTCTTTATAAATTTTAGTTATTAACCCCTTATCAGACGTGCTGTCGAATATGTTCTCCCATTGTGTGGTTTGTCTTTTTATTCTGTTCTTATTGTCTTTAGCTGTGCAAAAACTTTTTAGTTTGATATAGTCCCATTTGTTTATCTTGCCTTTTATTTCATTTGCCCATGGAGATAAATCGGCAAATATATTGCTGCTACAGATGTCGGAAAGCTTGCTGCCTATGTTTTCTTCTAAGATGCTTATGGGTTCACGGCTTAAGAAATGAATAGAAATTTCTCCAAAGAGGGCATACAAATGGCCAATAGGCATATGAAAAAAATGCTCAACATCTCTAATCATTACAGAAATGCAAATTAAAACCACAATGAGATACCACCTCACACCAGTCAGAATGGCACTCATCAGCAAAACAACACAGAATAAGTGCTGGTGAGGATGTGGAGAAAAGGGAACCCTTCTGCACTGCTGGTGGGAATGCAGACTGGTGGAAAACAGTTTGGAGATTCCTCAAAAAATTAAAAGTCGAAATGCCTCTTGACCCAGCTATCCCACTTATAGGAATATACCCTAAGAACACCATAGCACTGTTCGAAAAGAAGAAATGCGCCCCCATGTTCGTGGCAGCTTTGTTCACAATAGGGAAGATCTAGAAATAGCCCAAGTGTCCGTCAGAAGACGAGTGGATTAAAAAGCTTTGGTACATATATACTATGGAATACTACTCAGCCATAAGAAATGATGACATCGGATCATTTTCCACAAAATGGATGGACCTTGATAACATTATACGGAGTGAAATAAGTAAAACAGAAAAAAAAAAACTGAGAACAGCATGATTGCATACATAGGTGGGACATAAAAGTGAGACCATGAGACATGGACAAGAGAGTGGTGGTTACGGGGTGGGGGGAGGGGAGGGAAGAGTGGGATAGGGAGGAGGGGAGGGACACAGGGAAAACCAGATAGAAGGTGACAGAGGACAATTTGACTTTGGGTGACGGGTATGCAACACAATTGAATGATGGGATAATCTGGAGATGTTTTCATTGTACATATGTACCCTGATTTATTGGTGTCACCCCATTAAAATTAATAATAATAAAAAGAAAGAAAAAAAAACGAAAGCTTTCATTTGCGGCCTTTCTTCTCGGGAAATGAATTCTGGGTCCCACGCTCTCCACCTGATGGCTACACTACGACTAGAATTCCACATTTATAATTCAAAGTGGCATGTCCTTAAAAACTTTAATAATAAATCACTGACATGGAGAGACTAAGAATGACTGTTTTTAAGTATATGTCTTGAGTGAGGATGTGGAGATTGTTATGCCGCCGAGGCTGTCCCCAGGAAGGTACGGAAGGAATATCACGGTGCTCCCCTCCCCTCCCCTCCCGGGAACCTCAGGGTCCTCAGCAATGAGCTATTGGCCCATGGTTACGAGATTAGGAGGTGAAGACACCTGTGTCCTCAAGTGTCCTCTTGATTCCTGCTTATGTCACCAGCTACATATTCAGACCACTACGGCCCTGAGTCCTACGGAAAATGCCCGGTTTTCAGGCAGCATTTTTCACTTGCCAGGCAGGATTTGGAACAACGTAGTCAGGGAAGTAAACCAGCGTATGTGACCCAGTGAGCTGCATTGTGAAATCCTGACAGAGGGTGGCTGCCACCAGCACCTGTTCCCCAGAACTGACCGTCCTCTACTACTTCAGACACCCCCGTGGACCCTCCGAGCGCTCACGGAACGACGTAGTGAGTTCTCTCTCTTGTGTTGGCCTCAGACAACAGTCACACCATGAATAACGTACTCAGGTGAATGCAAGGTGGGCTCACGTGCTAACAGAACAAAGTGTGACCACAGACCATAACGACAGCGACGTTCACATGACCAAGGGCTGGTCGGGAGGAGAGCCCGTGGATGTCAGAGCGACACTGAGGAGCCGAGCTGCGGCCACTCACGGAATCTCAGGGTGCCCCTCCCGGCTCCGCAACGGGCCCCCTGACGTGAGGGTGGCCAGCTGCCTAAGCATTCAGCACATCGCTGGGGCATGCAGGAGTCTGACTCTGCCTCCCTTCCTCTCACTGAATAAAAACAAAAACGAAAGTCCCACTCCTGACACAATCCGGAAACACCTCTGAATTTCTAAACTGAGAACCCCGTGGGAAAAGCCAGAGGTGTTCCACCTGACAAAGACAGTTTACGACGTCTCATGGCCGCTGTTTTGGTAAATCTGGGTGCCTCACCGCAATCCATTGTTCTCCAACATGATGTCAAAGGAGGGAAAATATAAAATAAGTATTGCTGTTTGATAAAAATGACGCACCCCTACCCCCTATGGGCAAAGTCTTCCCCATTGCGTGGGAAACGTAGAAACGCAGGGACTTATAGCTACTCTTCGCTGTCCACTCCTCTCGCTGTTTGACTGTGGGATAGAAAGCATGTTGAATGAGTGTCCGAGACCGGAGTCATGAGTTCTAATGCTGCGGCTCAGTCATAACAGACTTAAGTGGCGTGAGCTCTCTGGGCATTGCCTATCTTCTCTGTAACGGAAGAAAAGGATTTTCATGAAGTGCCACACGGTGAATGATTCCATATCGTGGTGTTGCTTCCTGGGCTGAGGAGTGACCACTGATCCGTTTTCCTGGGTCTGCATTGGAGACTCTGCGGTACACCAGGGGACATTTTCTACAGGAAGGACTATGGTTGCGTTTCTACCATAGCTCATGGCACTGAGCTACGAAGCAGTACACGTTGCAGCAAGTTGCCTCATTGCTAAGTACTGGGTAAGAAAGCTGGCTAGACACGGTCCCAGGGAAGATGTGTGGTGGCCCGTCTTCAGGATTCCTGTGTGGTCCCCTGCTTCACGGCAGAGGTGTGGCCTTGTGAAGCCACAGGGCGCTGGAGAAATGACACTGACACTCTGAATACCAACCACACTCCTGGCTCACAGGGACCACTCCCTCCCGGGAAGCTGGACACTGTGGGAAGCGGACTCTGAAGGGGACAGCCACATGGTGGTAGGGACCTGACGCTTCTTCTCAACACGACCATGTGAGTGGGACATCTGGGAGGCAGACTCTCCCGTCCCAATCAGGAAGACACGCTCCAGTCCACAGTGTCCCAGCGACCTCCAGGACCACCAGGTAAAGCCGGTCCTGAGCTCCAAGTTCACAGAAACTGTGCGAGGTGGTTAATATTCACTGTTGTCTCAGATGCTAAGGTGTCAGGCAGCAACAACAGCCTCAGAAGGACATCAAGGTTCTGAACAACAAACACTGCACTGTGCTGACCTAACTGACATTTACAAAAGACTGTTACCCACCAGCTGAAGAATACATGTCGCTTAAGGACAAAGGAAATGTTCACTAAAACAGACAAAATTCAAGGGGACACCGTGCCTATAATTAAGAATGCCGCACCGCGCACTGACAAACGTGCACAGCTCACGGGAGGTGTTCATGCCTCAACACAAAGAGGCACAGAGTTGAGGAGAATCTTTGTCACCTTGACTGGGGTGATGGTTACGAGGTGGATCCATCCATCCAAACTCATCAAATTATCTATAGTAAATGCATGCAGTGATTTTGTAAAAATAAATGAATGAATGACTGAATGAATAATTATAAAGAGTATGGTCTAAATGCACAATGGATCCAAGAAATAATAACAAAAAAATGCGAATTATTATAAAATTAAAATATATCAAAAGTTCCGGAATTCAGTTATGTAGTGTTTAAAGGGCAACGCTGAGCCTTTATTATAAAAGAAGAAATGTATAAAACACTGGGAACAAAATATTCATTGCATCCACAAAAACACTTGTTCTTACCTAAGTCGAGTGTGCTGATCTCAAATCTGACATTAGTTTTTCTCTGTAAGCTACAGTTTTTTGCAATTCAAGAATTTAAGTTTTCATCTTACTGTAAAATTGTCAACATTTAGTTTAACGTAATGAAGTAGATAGAATGTCTTCTTGGGCATCATCTTTATGAAAATATAATAATTTATATAATGCAGTAAATACACTAATACACTGAAAGATATGCTTGCATCAAAATTTGTCTACAATTTCAAAATAGAACATATTAAAACACTTATATTAATCATAAAGTTGGTGCAAAACTTATTTAAATTCTATTCAGGTAAAAATTTGTGTTTGTAGCTCTTGCGTTTGTGTACTTATTGAGGACAATCTCGTTTGATGCTTCAGCAGTAGTCTGCTCATCACTAACAGCTCCAATATTTTCGGAAAACTTATCAAGGTGACTGTTCAGGAAGTAAATCTTAATGCATAATAAAGTAGAATGTCTTTTTGGGCATCATCTTTGTAAAAATATAATAATTTGAGGTCCATCGAATACACCTGCTTTTATTTTCTCAAAAGACACGGCAGGAAAAGCAGAAATAATAAGTTGAAAGCATTCACTCTCTCTATTCAAAGCCTGAACAAACAGCTTCATTAAGCCAACGTTGATGTGAAGTGGGGAAAAAATGATCCAGTCTCGATTAACTACAGGTTCATTCACAATATTTTGCATCCCTACTTCCAGAGCTTCACGTTTCGGCCACTCCTTCTGTGTCCAGTGTTTCTCCCGAGCTCGGCTGTCCCACAGACACAGAAAGCAAGGATACTTCATGAAACCTCTCTGTTGTCCTAGCAGAAAATTGACCATTTTAAGATCCACACAAATAATCCAGTTATGCTCCTCATACTTCAGAAAGTCAAGGACAATTTTTATACCATTATAATATTCTTGCCGATGAGTTGAATAACCAATTAGAACCGCTGCATAAACATTACCATTGTGTAGGGAACACATTTCAGACTCCGTTTAGAGCTGTCAAGAAACAGCCGCCATTCTGTTGGACTGTAAGTGGTAACACCTAGCTGGCTGAGAAGATTACTGATATCATGACAGTAAACAAAGTGTTTGTCTTTGGAAAAATGTCCACAAAATTTGTTCACGTTTCCTGAAATGAGATGTTTTAGCTGACCAGTGAAATATATTCTTTTCTTGAAGCCTGGAGGCTAATAACTCAGCTGCTTTCTTTGACAGGCCCAAATCTCTTCCTAAGTCATTCAATTCGGGTTGGCTAAACTGCTGAGGGGTTAATGACTGCTTGGCATCAGAAGAAGACCCTTCAGATTCTACAACCATTTCCTCATGCATCTTATCAAAATACACTTGATCACCATGTTCACTTTCTTCATCCTTAGAAGAAAGAAAACCATTGAAAACTGGAACCGGGAGTGTCTCAGAGTGTGGGACAGGTCGTATTGCTGAAGGAATATTAGGATATGTGATCATATGCCGTTTTTTCTTGCCGATGCCCTTTGTATGGATCAGACAGAAATCACAGTCACTGCTGTGGTCCTTAGGTTCACACCAAACCATGGGAATACCAAAAGGCATTCCTTTGCGTTTTCCTTTTGTCCAGTCACGAAGCATTTCCTCACAATTATGACACACAATATGAGGAGCCCAATTCTTGTCTTGATCGCCAAGAAGAACTCGAAAATCAGCAATATATGCACATGTCACAAATGGTGAAATATTGCGCCTTTGACGTTGAAGTGTGTAACAGCCACATATATAACAGAAGGTGTCAGGACTATTCTTACATTTACGCCTACTCAAATAAGCCATGATTCAATCTTAAAACAAAATAAGAGGGTGTTTTTATCAGATAATATTTTACATTTAAAAAGGACTACAATTATGTAAAAGTGATGTTTGTAAAATGTTAATTGCCTTGTGGTTATGGTCAATCAAGAGTCCTTGCCCTTTAACTCCAATTTAAAAATCAATGCATGACATTAAGTGTAAGAAAAAGAAATTAAAATTCCATAAAAAGTAGAGCATGCACCACCAAAAAACAGATTTCAGATTTGGAATCAGCAATGCGGACATATATAGAAAAAGTTCTAAAACCTCATGCAACATAAAATGAGAAAAAAAAAAATTGTTCCCAGTAAAATAAATTACCTCAGGGAGATCTGGCTCAGGAAGTTAAGGGAAAAAGTTAAACACAAAGTAAGTCGAAGGAAGAAAATAATAAATGTAAGTTCAGAAGTAAATTTTTAAAAGGCAAAGGATAAAGAAAATAAGGGAAGGGAAAGGATGTTTTATATGGAACACAATAAAATTGATAACATTAGCTGGACTGGTCAAGAATAATGAACTGATACAAACAGAGAGCATTAGCAATAAAAGAGAGAGAGTGTTAGCGAGCTACGTTTTGTCCAAAAATCATTATGTTTTCGAGGAAATGAACAAACCCGTAGGAAATTACAATTTACTAAAATTGACAAAGGATTAAATAAAAATCTGAGTAGATGAATATCTGGGATAGAAATTTAATTATTTTTTTTTTATTAAAAACCTTTCTACAAAGAAATCAATATGCCCAGATGGTTTCACTGAGAAATTCTGTCCAACAGTTTAGAATAAAATAACTCCAATCTTTATCCAAAATATTTTAGAAAATAGAGCAAGGGCAAGTATTTCTCAGTGTTTATGAGGCTAACATAATTTTGATAATAAGACCTGCTGAAGACATTACCAACAAATTAAAAGAACACACACACACACACACACACACACCATTATGCCTTATGAACCCAGAAGTAGAAAAGAAATCTCGTAAAAATGAGCATATGTAATGCATTTAAATTAATAAGTGAATAATACTGAGCGGTATTTGCCTTTGAACTATAAACAGGTTTTATGTTTTTGTTTTTGCTTTGTCTCCACCATTTTCCCTAAGAGCGAAGAAAAAAGCAATTAAGAGAGAAAATTTTTGAAAATTCCGTTGGAGCTGTGTTACGCCGAGGAACAGGACCCTTGACGACAGGAGGAAATGAACGAAAACAAAATAAAAGCCAGAAATTAGAGAATCCTGAACACGTATGAGGAAAACAAACAAAAAAGACAGACAAAAATCATTGAGGTTCATAAAAAAAAAGTGAAACACACTCCACGGTAGACCATCGATAAAAAAATCAACTTACTCGATGTGTAAGATTTAAAATGTTAACCATCCCAAATCTCACGTATACGTGGAATCTGATGAACAAAGAGCGAGGCAAATTGTTCCCTCAACCCTTTCAATGATTTTCTTTTCTATCATTTTAAACAGCTTTCATCAACCTGCACAATTTATTCCTGGCTCTTTTCTGCCTTGTTGTGGGTGGAGAGGGATTAGGATGGGGGGGTGGGGACCCCGTGCCCAGTGAGGCCTGCAGAGAGAAGAGGGGCAGAGCAGCTGGGAGCCTTCAGTACCCTGCCAGGGCCTCTCTCACCAGTAAGAGTCCCACCATCAGCAGGACCAGTGCGGCTGACACCAGTCAGGGACGTGATTGACAGGGACGGCCAAGGCCATCAGCCCGCCCCCTCACGTCCCAGGGCTGTGCCTCTCCTGGAGTTTCCCTATTCCACCTGTGCTGACCAACACACCTGCAGTCCTCAACACAGCTGTTACCACTCAAAGAATGAATAAATAAATCATGAGCTCCCACAAACTCAGTAACAACGAAAAGACAGCGTTTCCGCAGAACCGGGACTGCACAGTGGCCGCAGGTAGGGACCTTGGGATTTCTTTGAGGAAAGGACTCCAATAATGGTGAATGTCATCAGCAATGTACTTCAGATGGAAGAGGGCGTGTCCGCAGACCGGAGCTCTGGGCTCCACCCTCTCGAGCAGTCCTGAGGTCTGCTGCTGTCTGTCTGCGCCGGACACCCTAGCATTCCGGCCACTGGAGCCCAGCAGCCTAACCCCATAGAGAGAAACCCACCTGGTCAGGGAACAGAGCAGACAGCTTTGGCCCAAATCCCCTGCCTGTGGGCAACGTTCCTTGCCTTCCATGAGGGTGTTGGGCAAGAAGCTCCCGGGCTGGTTAGAAATGTCAGTGCTGCTTCTAGGAATAAGGACTGCTGAACAGAATCTCAAGTCTGGGAAAATATATATATATATATATACACACACACACACACACACACACACACACACACACACACACATCTAAGTAAAAAGGCCAGACTGAAGAAACACCAAGTTCTTTTATACGACACATTTTGACAATTGAGAAAATGAATTTGGGTCTCTGAAATCACATGTGCTAATATTCTGAAGCACCTTAGACACCTCCATGTTCTTCTTCATTCAACCTTTATATAATTCAGTGTTTGTAGCTCAAAAACGAAAAAAAAAAAAAAAAAAAAAACCCAACAGCTACCGACTGGAAACCACAGGGGTGGATTGCGAGAGAAACAGACCGTGTGAGAAAAGCCAGCAGAACTGGGGTGCTACACAGTTCCAGTATGTTTCCACATAACCGTCCCCCCACCCGGACCTCAACAGGGTACTTGGGGAATGGCAGAATCGCAGAGAGGGAGACGGGCTGGCGGTTTCCTGCACTGGATGGGGGAGGGACCGTGGAGCCCAGGGGTGGCAGAAACGGTCTCCATCCTTAACTGTCCCCATCCTGGCGGCAGTTCTGCACTCCAGGTTTGCAAGAGGTGACTTCTGGGCTCGGGTGTATGGTGGGGTCTCCCCCCCGCCCCGTATCAGTCCTGAGAACTGCATGCGCCTCGATAATTATAATAAAAACTGCAGTTAAGTCAACCGCACAAAGGCTCATGGTGCTTTGTCCAGCTCTCCACAGAATCAGGGGCAAGGCTCCCCTGCTCACCTGCCTCAGGAAACACACTCTCTCTCCTGAATTCCTCTCAGCCCCTCTTAATAATGACCCCCCCCCGGGGCATTCACCTTTCACCCGCATGACCTTTCAGGGGCAGGTGAAAATGGCTAAAAATGGCTGAGGGGTTTACCCAGGGAATCAGCACTACAAAGGACAGCCTCTGTCCCCTGGACCACCTTGATGACTTGTTCTCAGGAAGCCCCCCGGAGGATGAGGCTTGTGTGACTCACCCCTAAACCAGCATTTCATTCTTCCCCTATGTAGGAGTCCTTCCAGGAGGCTCCAACCTAACACTTGAAGGCAAAAGCACATCTCCCCGCAAGCCCCTCTCTGTCCCCCTCCTTGTCCCCTTCTCTGTTCTTAGGGACACTGCCGTGGCTGTCCTCGTTCTTGCTGACTGCACCTTGACTTTGGATTCAAGCTCTCCGCCCATCTGACGGGTCATCTCCAAATCTGTCAAGCTCTTCACACGTGGCCCTGGGGTTAAATTCAAAGTCATACATCAATGCCGTTTGGCCTTGAATCAGGTGTGATATAGATGCTAGGCTGTCCCTAAGCCACTGAGGGACGGGTCTCCTTCTCACCTGTCCCTCCATCAAACATTTGCCAAACAGCCCAACGCTTAGAGCAACTGGAAACCCTCCCGACCAGGTGGCTAGCTCACACCGTCTAGCACTGAGTGTGTGGTCAGGTTGTGCTCAGCTCAAACACTGAACTGGTACCACAGATTTCTTACTCTGAAAATCGAAAATACTCTTTCCCCATCCTTGTAAAATGTCATCCTCATTCTCATAGCAAAAGAGATTCAAAGGAAAATGAATGAGGCAGCCATCGGACTCAGGGGTGGACGCTGTGTAAGCCCACTTACCGATGGGGCGGTGAGCAGAGGCTGTCCGCTGGCCCCTGCATCCCATCTCCTCCTTTATAAGATGCTGGGGGTGTGCCAGCCGGCACAAGTGTCCATCACCGAGGCCGCCCCTCCCTGGGGCCGTTTGCATCCCACCTGGCCGCCGGGGTGTGGAGCAGAGCCCCGCCCACCTCCTCCACTGACCACTGACCGGGGCATCTCCACACCTTGCCGGGGCTCAGGCCAGCTCCCAGCTCTCCATGCTATTGCCAAGACTCCCCTGCAACTGAGTCCAAGTTCAGCTCCTCGGGCTTCCGGCTGCCTTCTTCGCGGGAGGGGCTGTCCAGGGAGCACGCACACCCCTTCCTTCACCTGCGTGCGTGTGACCCGCCCCAAGCGGATGGGCCTCTCAAACCGCAGGACCTCAGACACGGCTTTGGCTTCTCACCGTCCTGAGCCGATGTTCTCCGTCTCATTGGCGGAGAAAGTAGGGCCTGCTCGTCTTTTCCCTGTCCCTTCTGAGACAAACCACCCCCCCCCCGGCCCCCTCCCCTCGGCCCGGAAAGCAGATGGGTCTTTCGGTGCCCCCCCACCCTTGTCCACAGCTCTACATGTGTGACCCACGCACGCCCCGTGTCTCCATGCCCTGCAGCCTCCTGACGCCATCGGACGCAAACCCGCCCTCCCAAAGGTTGTGTCGGGTAGATCGCTCTAGTCGACACACTATCAGAAATCGATGACAGCGTGGTCACCACGCCTTCAGAGAGTGCTGGGCCCGTAGAAAGTGCTCGGGAAAGGACAGTCATTACGGACACCTCGTGATTCATGAGCCCCGGGCTTTGTTAGGAAGCGGCCCCTCCCCCGTGTGGCCCCTGCTCGCGTCCATGGAAGAGTTATGTCACCCGCCCAGCGCGCACCGCCTTGCTGCGTTCTACAAGCAAGAACCTGCTTCCTCGGCCCCGATGGGGAAGGATGACGTTCCACACCCATTTCCGGGAGGAAATGCGGGGTTTTCAACACGCAACGCTAAACTGGAATCTGTCCATAATATCTGCTGTTGTATTTTAGTCTTTCTTATGCGCTATAAACTCCGTGCGCTCGTCAGGAATAGGTCACACGCAAAAGCAGGCTCGGTTCTGTCTGTGTGGATCCCTTGCTTTGGACTGAGTTCACGTTTTAATTAGGGAAACTTAAAAGCAACCCCATCATGCTGTTTACAAAGGAAAGAGGAAAAAAAAAAAAAAAGAAACCTTACACATGAGTCACGATCCACTCTGCATTAAAAACAAATTACAAAGTGTCAGATGCCCCACTTTTCTCCTCGTTAATTAACACCCAGGTCTGGATTGAATGTGTTTCGTGTTTTCAGGACAAAAATGGGAAAGCTTTGAAATATAAAGCAATTCACCCTCCCCCCTCCAAAAAAAAAAAAAACAAAAAAAAACAAAAAAAAACACCAGACAAGGAACCGCTGGGCTGTAGACCTGGATTTCAAGCCTGGTTCCCAAATTCCCAGCATTCTAAAGAGAGCCCGTGCGCCAGGGTCGTCATCGGTAAGCACGGGGTGAACGGGAGAGCGCCCTGACTTCCTTATCATCGCTTTCCCGGGCTGTCTCCAGTCGAGCGAGGGTCCGTTTTCATCTCAAACAACACGTATAAACAGGCATCGAAGGCGGGAGGTGTTCTATGCTGCTCAGAAAAAATTAGGGGATGTTTCAAAATGACTACCAAGCGATGAAAAAAAAAAAAGCACTTGAATTTTTTTTTTTTTTTTTTTTATTCAACAAGAACATCAGCAAAGGCAACGACAAGTCAAAGGGAGTTGTTCAGTTCTGCGGCAGATGAAAAGCAGAACCAGCTTTTCTTAGCTGGTGAAAACGCCCTGGATGAAGGGCTGAAAGGACTGGAGTGTCTGCCCGTCCCCTGGCCCCCTCGTGGTTTTGTGTGAGGCGGATATGTCACTTGTTGCTGTCTGTGGGATGATTAAAGATCCCACGCCCCGTACGTGGGGCGACGCCCTCGGAACGGTGGGGGCAAAGGATATCATAGCTAATGATGCTAAAGAGCACCATTTACAAGATTGCCCAGAACGGGGGAGCATCATGAGGGAGTCATTAGAATAAAAGCAGAAGCGATGATGGATTGGGATGTGACAAAGTTTACCGCCCATTTCTGGCTCAATGCATGCGCACGGGTCATTGGAGTGATCCCGTCCCTGTGTTCCGAACCTCGGTGTTCACGGAGGAAAGGGCTCATAAATATAAAACAATTTAATGTTTAAGGCAGTTCTGCTTCGTGCTGCAAAACCAGAACAAAGAGATGGGCTGGAAAGCCTGTGTTCATCCGTCGTGCCAGCGGACGACGGTATCCTAGAAGTGTCCCTCAGAGTTCCCAGGGCGGTGGCCGTGATTCCCGTACGTGGTGATAGGTGCCCCTGACGTGCAGACCAGTGCAAACCGCGACAAATGAGCCCGTGGCCAGGTCCTTCAGAGGTAATAATCACCAACATCTGCAAACACTTAACAAAACCAGATGTAAGCATGGGTTTCTCTTTTCCTGGTGTGCTTGCTGGGTGTGTGGCTGCGACTTGTTGGATGTGTGCTCCCTCGGCCTACAGTGACACAGTGGGCAAAAACACTGGGACAGGCCTGGGTCTCAAAACAGAGTGCTTATTGCCTGACCTGTGGTGGCGCAGTGAGTAACACGTCAACCTGGACCGCTGAGGTCGCTGGTCCAAAACCTTGGGCTTGCCTGGTCAGGGCACCTATGGGAGTTGATGCTTCCTGCTCCTCCCCCTTTCTCTCTCTCTCTGTCTCCTCTCTCTAAAATAAATAAATAAAAAAATCTGAAAACAAAACAAAAATGAAGCGCTTATTAATGGGGAAATAAATAATAGAATTATAGCAACATCTGACTCAGGACTCTAAAAGCTGCATTAATGTTCAAATATCACACCCTCCCCCCCAGATTCCCTGTTCCCTATTTAAGGGTGCCACCCAGGAGAGAGGTTTTATGTAAACTCAGGGAGACATTTCATGCCTCCAGGAAAAAGCTAAGCTACTTCTATAGAATAATATTCAGCGTATTTCTCAGGGAAGAGGATTTTTTATTTTTTCATGGCTTGTCATACTCAGGAGCTTAGGGTTTACAGGATTCTGACTTTCCCGTGAGAGGAAGTTTAACCTTGGGAGAGCTGTCCACCTAAATTTTACCACAGAGCATGATTTCAAAGGCCATTCTAAGTCAGTAGCCATTTCCTAGATAACTCTTCATAGTCGTTCAAGAGAAAGGGGGAAACATACACAACGTCAACACTCTGTTCCAGTTACTGGGTAATTGCCCAATGCAAGGGGACCCCCTTCCTCTTCTCACCCCTGCATCTTCACTGGGACATCTCCTGCGGGGGGGACCCCTCGGTTCACCGAGGCCCTGAACATCCTGTGTCTTCAGCAGATTATGACAGAGAAGAGAATTCAACCTCACATTTTTTCACTAACGCTTGTCTTTGTGAAAGTGATCACCAGACACACAGTTCTTTAAGTTTTGGTGAGCCTATATAGAAAAACAAGTAGAAAAAATTTGGAAAATGATTATTTATAAAATGGGATTATTGTTCTCAATACTGCTCCTGTGTAGCATACAGTCTTAAGGAATTATGGGAAGAATGGGAGGGATACAGTCCGTATGAAATTGCAGTGTGAAGGCCAAGAATGGATGTTTATTTCATCTAACTTCTGAAAATAAATGTGACAACTTGACGAGCTCCGACGTCATTCCTCAGGCCAACTTCTTTTTTTTTTTCTTCTCAATGTGTTGTCATGAAGTTTGTTTTCTTATTTTTTTAATAGTTTTAGAATTTTTTTAAACGTTTTAGAATTTGTTTTGATCGAAGCATTTGGGGAGTTGGATAGTTTTTCTAAGTGAACTTCACATCATGGTGCTGAATTTCCCAAACAGAGGCTTTCCCTCTACAGATTTTCTATTGATTCTTGTCTGTCCTTCTCACCCCTTCTTCTGGGTGGCAGGTCTTTTGGCAAGCAAGTGACACAGACCCACAGAAAATACAACTTACGCTGGGAACAATGTCACGTGCTTAATGTTGCATAGTTTGAACAAGTTCTCCCTTAAATGTGTTAACCATATAATTAACTCAAATGTCCTTGTCCTTAACACTCCCTAGCCATAAATTATGCAAGCCGTATTGACTGTTCCCAGGTTTACATGAACAAATAAACAGGAAAAAAAATTTAAATCCTGCATTATGTAAATATGTAAGGTGCAATTTGCATACATCTACATAATATGCTACTAATTAAATTAAGTTGCATTTGCATAAAAATGATTATTTATCCTACACAATATAAATTAATCAGCTTTTAATTTCCCCAGAGGTAAATACAAATGTAATAGTGAAAGTTAAATTCTATATTTAACACGATGTGTAGAAAGGTGAGTTAGTTACTTAAAGCCGACAAATGCAACACTTTTTATGGAACCCCCTTAAAGTGGAATTGAGAAATTAAATAGAAATTACATAGATTTCTTTTTTTTATGTTGGCTACTATTTTAGAGGATAGTATAGGAACATTTATTATATGACTAGAGTTTATTACTTCATAATAAAAAGAAAACATGGGTGGTTCTGAGGGTGCTTGTATTTAAAAGTTGAGTTTTATCCTGCGATGACAAAGAAGTGAGGTCTGTGAGCAAAGCCGCACGAGAGATGGCAGCCGTCATGCCAAGCCCGCCTGGTGCCCGTGTGTCCCCCACGGGGAGAGGGAGCGTCCCGCACAGGGTGGGCTGCCTTCTTTGAGGATGAACCTGGCTTTGAGTCCACGCTGCACTGCCGGCCATTCTCACTCGGACACGGTAACAGGTTGAAGTCAGGGAGGCCCAGGGGCTGTGTGACAGAGTCTCACATGACCAGAGAGGACGCTGTCCAGGCGTGGGGAAGGTAGGAAAGGTGTGGACAGGATGTGCGGAGATAAACACAGCCTTTCCTTTTACAGTCTCAGGTTGACGAGAAGAAGAAGGAGGCTATTAGGAACAAGGGCTGGAGGCAAGCCTGGTGTTCACTCCTGCGAGAACGAGAGCTCCGGTGGATGTGACTGCTGAGGGAATGCAGGCAGAAGGGCACACCCGAATGCTGTCAGGAAAGGGAGGGGACGGTCAGGACTGAGGATGCACTGACTCGGGCAGGGGACACACTGTTAACGCTAACGAGCTTGCGCGCCACCCATGTCCAGTCCCCTTGACACAGGCACGTCCTTCAAAGCCCCGAGACTCTGCCCGCACGCTAAGCGTCAACGGCAATTCTCTCATCCTCTCCTGAGATACTTACCACACTGGCTGCCTCCACCTGCCTGGGTGCCTGGGGCTGATATGGAAGAGTCACAGACAAACAAGCAAAGTATCAGAATGGCACAGTTGGTGATTCACGTCCTCCTCAAGACGAATATCTATTTATCTATCATCTATCTACCTATCATGTATCAAGCAATCATCTAGCATCTAGAATCTCTCTTTCTATCGTTCTGTTAATTTCCTATTCCCTGCAATTTAAAGGCAAAGAAATGCCCCACTGAAATTCAAGAAAAGATGCATTTTTACAAAGGACTGAAATAACGTCCTTTGGGAGCGTGAAAGGAACCTGAAGCACGACACGATCTGCCCACACCAAAGCGAGGCGAGTTAAGAAAGGGGAACACCGTCCACATGCAACAATTGAGGGACCTGGAAAGTTTAAATTAAAAAGGTACACCCATATGTGTTTCGTTTCCCAAGGAAGTCTCATAAAGTGAATCGGATGGAAGACTTGTGTGTGCACAGATGTGAGTGTGTGTGTGTGTTTATTCCTGTTGTAGGAATCTACGCAGAAGTCAAGAGTGCTGAGAGCTGAGACACAGTCCGGGCAACAAGAACACACAGTCTAAAATCACACTCTGTGTTTCAAGTCTTTAAATTTATGATTGCTAAAAAAAAAAAAAGATAAAAGGCATGCAATAAAGAAAAGAAAACAGTTCTCTACCAAAAACTGAAGGCTGTCAGAGACAAACTAAATAATAATAATAATAATAATAATAATTGGGTGGTTCCTCAAGTGTGTTCCCAGTCCTGGCTTTCCTGGGGTCCCTGAAGGCAGGCTGGCTCGGAGAGTGATATGTTTTTCTCTTCAGAATGGGGCCACAGAGATCAAACCCTAAGTAACAAAGTCCCATACATTCTCTGAGGTGTCGGACATGATGGGGCCAGGTCCTCACACCTGTGCTTGTGGAACGGGTCACCCCAAGCACGGGCTGGGTCCCTATCTTCCTACAGAATAGTGCCTCGGGCTCCAAGCCAAGCTCCCCCCCCATGAAAAAGGGAGAGAGAAAAGCACAGCAAATGAGCCCCATCCGAAAAGCAAGACTCTCGGAGGCACTAGACCGAGGTTCCAAACGTAAGCATGCTGGTGATTAAAAAGCTAGAATTATAAAATCCTCTGTTAAGGTCTGACCATTCACAGCATTGAAGGGTAACTTTTCTTAGGTTCAGATGATGGGGCAATATAAAGGTTACATGTACCTTCAGGATATCTAGCGAGATATTTTATTCAGAAGAACATATAACGCAAACCAATTAAGGCAGTAATGACCAGTCACTACTGCCCACGGTGAATCTCTGGGCATATGGGTGAGAACGTCGTCTGGTGTTTTTATCTCTCATTGAAGAAGGCGGGCCGGGTTGCATCCTGAAATTACCTTGTGACCAATCACCTTGCATGTATTTAAAGGTGCCCTGTGTCTCAGGTACGTGATCACTCAACGTGACCCAACACTCCCCAAATTTTTCAGTCACTCCAATTGTGCCAATAAATTCATTGCAGAGAAAAAGCTTCAACGCTGAAAAATAACTCATACACAAGCGTCAACCTCTCAGCCCGTAGGCAGGAACGAGGACGAAACAGTCAGCAATTATTCCTCCACCTCCATTTTTCTTTTTCTTAATTAATTGAGGGAACGAAAAGAATAAATTTGTTATGCATAAACGTGTGCTCCCTAATTACCCCACGGAGAAGCGAGGCTGCTATTAATCAAGCTCCTTGGTATTTACACGAAGGAGTTGAGAACTGATGTCCACACAGAGACCTGCACGTGGACACTCGCCTCGGCTGGACTGAGAGTCGCCAAACCCGGGCGGCCACCAAGATGCCCTTCTGTTCGGTGCTGGATAAACTGTGGTAGGTGGGTCCAGACAATGGAGATTATACAGCTCAAACAAAGCGAGCTCTGAAGCTGGGGAGGACACGGAGGACCCCTTGAATGCGTGTTAGTAAAGAAAAGAACCCATCTGGAAACTACGTCCACGTGCCGTGTGATTTTAACCGTAGGACATTCTGGAAAAGGCAAGGTTACAGAGACAGTAAAACGATCGGGGGTTTCCGTGGGTCGGGCGGGGCTGCAATGAGCAGGCAGATCCCAGAAAACACTCCGGCCAGTGAACAGCCTCTCGAGGACCCTGCAATGGTGGACACCGGTCATGGCCGAGTGTCAACCCTGCAGCATGTCCAACATCAAGAGGAAACCCTGTTGGAAGCTACAGACCTGGGCTGTCGTGGAGTCTGGGTACAGGTTTGTCGACGATGACGAATGTGTCTCCCGGGGGGTGGGGCGGGGGGGTTGATAATGAGGAAGGTTGTGCAGGTGGGGCGGTAGGTAGTATGGGGGACATCTCTGTGTCTTCCTCTCAATGCTGCCGGGATCCTTAAATGAACCCCAAAACTGAAGTCTATCAAAGATGTGAAAAAAGTTGAAGGAGGGAAGCTACCCCTTTCCATCACTGAGCCTTGAGCTATCACAGTCTGTTCACTCACATCTCTTTTCTGTTGATCACTGTGTTTCCCTTCATAGCACACGCTCAAAACACGGTTGCTCACTGAACAGATGACCTGTCACGGGACATGGTGAGCTCATTACACATTTCTTTCACGAACACTTGTCACTCATGGGACTTGGGACCAGAGAACGGGATTTCTGTCTCAGCCGATCTTTTACAGTCGAGTGATGCTGGGCCACGTATTTATACGCGCCTCATTTACATAACGACACGGGGACCCAAGCTCACTTCACAGCGCGGTTACAGGAATTCATGTCACTCACACGGGAAGATGTATGAGGGACTGCTAGACATGGTGGTTCTTATTAGAAGTGGTGTGATAACTCGTGCTGACCTGAAAAAGACTTAGAGTCCTTCGTAGTAATTATTACCCCAGGCAAGTCAAATTCAGAGTCACAGACAGAGTAAACCAGGAGAATATTCTGATTTAGTGTTTGGCAAACTCATTAGTCAGCAGAGCCAAATAGCAACAGTACAACGATTGAAATTTCTCTAAGAACTAAATATTTTAAACTTAAACTATACAGGTAGGTACATTCCTTATCGAGGTAGCGCCCGCACGTGGTGTTCTGTGGAAGAGCCATACTCAAGGGGCCAAAGAGCCGCATGTGGCTCGCGAGCCATGGTTTGCCAACCACTGTTCTGGTTAATACAATCCTAGTTACACACATATTGATAAACTTATTTTATCAATAGTAAAAGGGAGGAGCAAATACTTTATTTCATTCAGTGAGAGGAGGGAAGGCAGAGAGACAGACTCCCACATGCACTCCAACTGGGATCCACATGGCAATTCCACTAGGGGGCCATGCTCTGCTCATCTGGAGCCACTGCTCCATTGCTTAACAACTGAGCTATTTAAGAGCCTGAGGCAGGCCATGGACCCATCCTCAGCACCTGGGGCCATCTTGCTAGAACCATTTGAGCCATGGCTGCAGGAGTTGAGGCGGCAGAAGAAGGGTAGAAAAGCAGATGGTCACTTCTCCTGTGTGCTCTGACCAGGAATTAACCCCAGACATCCACATGCTTGGCTGACACTCTACCACTGAGCCAACCAGCCAAGGCAGAGCGAACCCTTAATACAGGGAATCTGGGCCCTCGGAAGCAAACACATTCACGAGAAGATTAAATTTTGGAAATAACAATTCAAAGGAGTTACCAAATCCTGGGTAAATACAAACATTAGTTTCAGCGTGACTAAACTTCTTGCGGCCAGACCACATCTACCCTGTGCATTGATTTGTACAACGTCCTCTCATCATGGCATGCGACCTTGTTCCTATCCACAGAGGCCCGTCAGCTGCAGTCCTGACAGAAAGGGGCATAATTCGAATGAAGGTAGGCATGAATTGCGGTTTAAACACAGGAAGTTCTTTTTGTGACAACTTGTAAATCTTTAGGACGGAGATGCAGCCGTGAAGCAGGGATTCTGATGCGGCCAGTTAAGTTCTTTGTCCAGGACACAGAACGCCGCCCACGGGGGCCGGGGGGGGGGTTGTTAAATAAACGATCTCGACCACAAAAGCAGAATTAAGGTCCTCCTTCACCCTCCTCACATTTCATGTAAACGCCCTGACGCATCGGAACGATGTGTTTTGCAGCTTCAGAATGAAGCTCACGCCAGCACAATGCCATCCCCGTCCTCTGAATAGAGTCTAATGATATTAAAATAAAGACAATGCTCGGCAGACGGGGACGGCGTGTCAGAACAAAGTCACACGGTTCTGAAACGACGCAGCTTTTCATAAAACATCCTCCGAGAAATGGCACAGCTCACAATACTCTTCATCTTCACTCCTTCTATTTTCTCCTAAAAAAAATTTAGCTTTTCATAAACTATCCCTTACTCAGGTTCATACACTGAAATGTGCGATGTGCTGTGAAAGTTTCTAGATTCTGTGCTTGTGTTTTATTTATTTATTTATTTATTATTTTGTTTTTGTTTTGTTTTAAGGGAGATGCTGGTCTATGACGTCCATCCCCTGAGAAAGTGGACTCTGAAATCCACGGATCGGAGCTTAAAGACCGGGAGGTGGACAGCTTCTGGAAGAAAGGTTCAAAGACACGAAGGTCATGACGTGCCCAGTTTCTCTGCTGCTCGTTACCCATTTCTTCCCCTGAAGTTCCCTAAGTTCTGTTCATTCAGCAACCCTCACTCTAGGGGTCTCCATTTTCAGGCACTGGGACAATAGTGACTGTGACTAATAGAACAAGGACGTCATGCAGAAAGGCTTGGCTGATGTCTAAGGCCATGGAGTCAACCCCGCTGAGCCATTCCTGGGTTCACAGCTAAGAAGTCACGAAGAATCAGGTCAGAGACAGAACCTGTGTGAAGAGCCAGTTTAATATAGAAAAAAAAAATGTTTACAGTGCTTTCGAGTTTTCAATGAGAGGAGGACTCAACTGGGATTTATTCAACTTCATAGACAGATCAGGAGTACGTGACCGGCATCAAGAGCCAGGGAGACAGAGGAAGACGCCGTCCGCACCCAGGCATCCCACAGCAGGCGTCTGCGGGAAGATGTGGGACGCGGACCCCGGGATTCAGATAGCGAGGGAGGGTGAACTAAGAAGTAGACCCGAGGCCAGTAGGAAGGAGGGGGAAGAACGTTGGTTTGAGAACCTGCGGAAGGTTTTGTAAGGGTGACCCCAAAACCTGGGCATTGGTGGTGCGTGGAGATCCTAAGTCACTGAAGTAGAGAGGGGCTGTCTTCACAAATACAGGTGTAAGCAGAGGTGAGGATGTGTGTGACGGGTCCCGTCCTGGTCTCATGACGTCCCCTCTTCCCTCCATCACTGTTACCACGCCACACGTGCCTCTCTTTAACCCTCGGATCCGCACAAGTTGTATTCATTTACACACACGCGCGCACATGCAAACACACACACAGAGACACAGACACAGGCACACGATCTCAAAATCCTTCCCTCTTCCCTCTTTGCTCTGCTACGTTCACCTCTTCCTAGAATCTCTGCCAAATCTCCTAAACCAAGTGGCTTCCCATCCTCTGCCCTTCCCCACCTGTCCACCCATCACTCCCAACGCTCCCCTCGGGGGTGACCGGCGGCACCCCCTCCTCCGTCCCACACCTGCAGCCCTCCCGCCTCGCTGGGAGCCTTCAGCACCATTCACCACACTCGGGGCATCGGGGGCACCCCTGAGAAAGACGTAAGCGCGTCTTTGGAAATACTCACTCCCCTGGGTTGAGAGTACACCTCTGCCCCTCAACCACCATACCCCGTGATTTCCTTCCCAGGTGTGTCTGGTCTCTTTACTCCCTAAACATAGAAGCCCTCCCAGAATCAGCCCCTCAGCCTTGTCCCCCATCAGTCACCGTACTTCTGGGGGGCTCATTGCTAATCCCGGCGCGGCATCCCGGCTCACTGTGAGGACATCCCTCTGCTCCATCTGCTCCATCGACCCTGTCCCACGCACCCTCCGGGAGCCGGCTCGGGCGCAACCCTATCCTGAAGCCGTTTCTGACGAAACCGGCGAGCGCAGAAGGATGCTTCCTCCTTCAGATGCTTAAACCGTGCGTGTGTGACCTGTGTCGTTCATTTCTCTTTACCTCATGTCCATTACGCTAGAGGGGAGACCGAGGCACGGACACTTAACACGAGCGCTGACCTCTTCACGAACTGTTAAGTGCACCGTGTGGCCCAGACACCCTGGGAGCTGGCTCACGCTTCACTGAACTTGGGTCCGT
The DNA here is from genome assembly GCA_037038555.1 of Rhynchonycteris naso. Lineage (NCBI taxonomy): Eukaryota > Metazoa > Chordata > Mammalia > Chiroptera > Emballonuridae > Rhynchonycteris > Rhynchonycteris naso. The sequence goes on from CM072998.1 coordinate 2,152,730, forward strand.
TGCCTGGTAGCTGCGACCCCGTCCAGGCCCTGGTCAACCACGTCTCCCCCGCCCCCTCCCCACGTGGATGCTGTGAACTTGACGGGTTCCAGCACCTCCTCTAGTGGACCACGCTGCACTTGTCCTGTCGCTGACTTACGTCCCTCAGCACGCTGCTTTCTAGGTCCATCCAACAGCGCGCCCCAGGCAGCAATACTGTGGTATCCAGCCAACTATCTGTGAGGGGGTGGCTCTCAGGTCAAGTGTCTTTACCACAATAATAATAATAATAATAATAATAAAACAAGTGAAATAGAAACATAGTTGAACAAATTTGGGGGGATTTTCTAGTCCGTGACCTCTTTTTCTACATTAAAACAACGTCTCGCAGAGTGAGCGTGCACTTGGGGGGCAGCAACCTAGGTTCAGACGGACCCTTCCCCCCCCTGGGTTTCTCCCTCTGGGAAAATGACATCTTTGGTCCCCTCCTCGTGTAAAGCGAGACACAGAAACACCGCTCTGGCTAACGGTCAGGGTCAGTGGCAGTCACGTACATGGGTCCCGGCCTCCGGATGGGACTGGCAGGCTCCCGGCAAACGGGGGATCTCGTGTCTTCCCTGTAACCCTGTAGGGTCTTTGACCCGAGGAGACACGCACGGACGGAAAGCCTCAGGAAGCCTCCACGTTGCCATCACTGTTCCCCCATCTGCCCTCTGCCCTCCCGGTGCCCACACAGCTTCCGGGGAGCAGCCACCCGGCCCGCCTGGGTGCCTTCAGATGGTGACCGCGCCTTGCGTGGCCTCTGCTCTCACCAACTATAAAGTGCATTGAAAATGTTGCTCTCACAGAATGGCCCAGGGATCAAGTGAGAAAATATATAACAAGACCAGCATCATCTGAGCACAGACTCAGCAAAGACAGTTTCAACAATGATGGTGATGGTGATGGTGATGGTGGTGGTGATGATGGTGATGGTGGTGATGGTGATGGTGATGGTGATGATGGTGATGGTGATGGTGATGATGATGATGGTGATGGTGATGGTGATGGTGATAATGGTGATGGTGGTGATGGTGATGGTGATGATGATGGTGATGGTGATGATGGTGATGGTAATGGTGATGGTGATGGTGATGATGGTGATGGTGATGATGGTGATGGTGGTGATGGTGATGGTGATGATGATGATGGTGATGGTGATGATGGTGATGGTGGTGGTGATGATGATGGTGATGGTGGTGATGATGGTGATGGTGATGGTGATGATGGTGATGGTGATGGTGATGGTGATGATGGTGATGGTGATGGTGGTGATGGTGATGGTGATGATGATGGTGATGGTGATGGTGATGGTGATGGTGATGGTGATGATGATGATGGTGATGGTGATGGTGATGGTGATGATGGTGATGATGATGGTGGTGATGGTGATGGTGGTGATGGTGATGATGGTGATGATGGTGATGATGATGATGATGGTGATGATGGTGATGGTGATGGTGATGATGATGATAGTGATGGTGGTGATGGTGATGATGGTGATGGTAATGGTGATGGTGATGATGGTGATGGTGATGATGGTGATGGTGATGGTGATGATGATGGTGATGATGGTGATGGTGATGTTGATGATAAGGAGGAGGATCATCATAATTGTGATGATAGAAAACAATGCCTGGAACTGTCCTTCAGGCTGCTACATGGTTGTTTTTCTTCTTCTTCCTAACAAACAAAATTCCACACTGCTGACCTGGTGAGATGTAGCAGGCGATCTCAGTCAAGTCATCAAATCTTGACTTTTAAGCACGGTGGGGAAGGTGGGGGAGAAAGAACAAAAAAGAAAAACAAACACAAATATAAACCCTAAGAGCAAGCCTCTCGGAGATTTAAAATGAATTTAGAAAGCCTCCCTTCTGATCAGCAAGTCCGCACACTTAGAACAGACCTGGTCTGTTTGAGAAGGAAGCAGGAAGCTCTCGGAGAGTTCTGCGGCCCCCCCATGCTCTCCCCCCCCCCACTGTCCTGAAACCACAACGCTTCAATGTCTTGGGAAGGTCACTTGACCCAAGTGAGCCGAGTCCAGAGTTGGAGGATGACACAGAAACAGACGACAGACGAGAGAGTGCAGGGACCGGCCGGGTCAGCCGGGGCCCAAGCAGGAAGGACACACGTGCCAGCTGGGGGTGACCCAGCTGTTGTCTGGCACACCCTCTGTTCTCAAGGGCATCACGGTTCACATGTGACCCTGCCCATGCCCCCTCTGTCAGTCAGTCTTCACATGTCTATGCGCCTGCGTACATGCATGTGTAATCTTGGTTTCCTCTAATTATGGTAACTGGACCCAGCTCATCTTACGGGTGTGACCCCAAAGTTCCACGTGACCAGGCCTTCCTTGTACAAAGGATGAATGATCGTGCCAGGTGGACTGTGCTGTCACCACCCAGGGTCTGGGGTCCTGGCCCCCAGTCTGCTGGAGGTTGTCAGGTGGGAACACAGGGTGATCTTTTCTGCTGTGACTCTGTGAGAGTCCCAGACCCAAACACCCAGACGAGGACATGAACATCTGTGAGGAAACAGGTCAGCGAGTACGTGAGCATCTCCTGAGTGTCACCAACGTACGTTAGAAAACGGAAAGACCTTCAGTCGGGCAGTGGACCACTTATAACTATTGCTTAATATGATTTTGAATATTTAAAAGTGACAGGAACCCAGTGAGGAGTCATGACGGCACAGCCCAGGGGAGAAGAGAGACCGGAGCTGAGGACGACCTAGCCCCTGGCTCAGGACAGCAGCTGCTGGGCCATGTTTGCTGTAAAGGAAGCGTACTCACTCTGCGCTGCTTCAGGATTGGACGTGAACATTCCAGCCGTTCCTACCCTTCCTCTTATCCACAGCCAACATCTTCCCTAACGCTGTCCCCTGCTTTCCCAACGAGCCCACTATCGGCATGGCTGGGGCAAGGGGGTACCCTCAAAGCTTCTCATATGAGAAGTGTGGTTAGTCTTTGCCATGAGACTCTCTGGAATTGGCTTGGTGATGACTATTCACAAGATAAGAGGCCCTGGAAAGTTGGTTCAGAGCATCGGCCCGGCGTGTGGAAGTCCTGGGTTCGATTCCCAGCCAGGGCACACAGGAGAAGCGCCCATCTGCTTCGTCACCCTTCTTCCTCTCCTTTCTCTCTCTCTATCCCCCCCCCCACAGCCAAGGCTTGATTGGTTCAAGCAAGTTCGTCCTGGGCGCTAAGGATGGCTCCACGGCCTCATCTCAGGTGTTAAAATAGTTCAGTTGCTGAACAACAGAGTGACACCCCAGACGGGCAGAGCATCCCCTGGTAGGGCATATGCGGGAGTCTCTCTGCCTCCCTGCCTCTCACTTAATAAAAAGAAAAGAAAGGAAAAGAAAAGAAGAGAAGAGAAAAGAAAAGGTACACAGAAATTGAAGGTGAGCCTTCTGACCTTAGAAAGTTTCACACACATTGTATATTTTCCCTAAATGAATGCTCTTTAAAACAAATGCACAACCTGCCTATCACATCAATGGCTTCTTGGCTTCCTTCCTGTGTACTGTGTGCATTTAGGACGCATATTTCTCGCCTCTCTGTGACCTTTTATTTCTAGCTAGGTGATAATTTATCTGTGATTAGAAAGATTAGCACAATTGCAGCCTTCGCTTTTTTTCCTACTTATTTTAAAGCTATATATAGGGCTTTTCTTTTTCTTTTTTTTTTTTATTTCTTTTTTTCTGCCACAGAAATTTGGCATTGGTAATTTCATGAGGTTACCCCTCTGGAGAATGTCCTCCCTGACTCTGTCACAATACATCTAAGAAAGTCCTTGGTCAATTTCAGGCAGATATCAAATCTGTCAGAAGAGGGGCAGCACTCTCCGGAAACTCAGTGACAGCAGGAAGGCTTGTGACCACTGCTCTGTCAGCTTATCGTAAGAGAATGACTCCGAGGCAGGAAAAATACTCAATCCAACTGAACTCAGATCTGCTCAAGTGCCTCCCTTTCTTAGCCTTTCCCTCTCCTCCCCAATTTTTTTTTTAAATAATTCCATATTTGGGACATTAACCAGTGACGTTCTTCTAAAAATGTGTCTAACAGGTTTTAGGCAACGCCCCGCGAGGCAGATTTTGATTGTTCTAACGAGTCCACGGCGACAACGTGGGACGCGTCTTCCCTGTCAGCATCCACACGCTTCTGCCTGCACGTCGGGGTTCCGTGTCCTTAGCTCTGCGTTCTGAAGGTTAGAGCAGCGAGCTGACTGCCAGAGTTGCTAATTCACTTTAGAAAGAAATCAAAGTCTGGACGCAAAAGGAAAAGTGAAGGGATTAAGAAATAAAAAGGCTGGCAGACCACAGTCTGGTGCCACCAGAGTTAAAGGGAGTGGAGGGAGGTAGGAGCGGGGAAAGAGGGGACAGATGGAGATGGAGGGAGACTTGACACAACACAACACAACACAATACGCAGATGATGTGTTCCAGCATTGTACCCCTGGAAACCTACATAATTTTATTCACCAATGTCACCCCCAATAAATTTTTTAAAAAAAATCAATCAGTGATAAAGTCCTTAACAATTTTAACAAGGTGTAGAGTTAGCAAATAGAGTATCCATATCCTGAATGTTTTGGTGTTGTCTGTTGACCCAACTGGTTAGAAACATTGTGTCAGAGGCCCTGCCCTGGGGGTTCCAGCTCCACACGGCCTGGCGGTTCAGTCAGGAAACATCAGACAATGGTCGTGCAGAGGGGCGAGGTGAGTGGGTGGACCAGCACAGAACCAGTGACAAATAATAAAAGATCACTTACCCATGTATAACGTCTTTCCTCTGACAGTCCCCGGAGTACTGCAGCCTGGGGCTTAGATTCTAGTTCTGCAATCACTACGTGGGAACCGTGAGCCACATTGTTTATACTTTTCCTAAAATGTTTCCTATGTAAACAGTGGTGTCCTAATACCTACTACATGATTGTTAACAAAATAACACTAATAATGCAGGCAAAAAAGAAAAACGTTGGAGGTGATGGAGAGGTCTATGATCTTGAGGGTGTCGACGATCTCCCAAGTGCACCCACCCCCGTCGAAGCTCAGCAAGTTGTGCACATCACGTGCGAACATCTTCGTCCATAGGTCAAATAAGTTCACCTGAACACTCATACGCTACTAATGACCTTTCAGTTCCACTTCGGCCTCTGAGACGTCCAGTTCATAAGAACACGATGAGCACCTGACGCTGAGTGTCCAGGGGAAACTGGTGACGGCTCCATCCTCCGGGTACGAGCACACGACAAGCTGGGAATCCCCTGTGACATGTCACCTGCTTCAGCAGGACTGATGCCAGGACCGCCTCCTTCTAAAATGGTTCTCCCCACAGTCCCCACACGGGACAATGCTGCCGCCTCAGATGCTCCCGCCCCACACGCCCCTTCCTTGGGAAGCCCCACGTTCTGCGTCTCTGCCCCGAGCCAGCCTGTGGCCCCAGCCCGTCCCTGCTGCCATGATTGAACTGCCGTAACGCTGTTCTCACGCAAGGCGCGGGAACTGAAAAAGCGTCCTGTGAGCACAGCTGGACCAGAACGCGGGTCAGAATTCACCGAATCGTTCCTCATCCTTATCATCCACGGTGTAATTTGATCTTTAGTTAGTTCTGTGGTGTCCTGGGGTATTGTTATCCTGTATTTACAGATCCACCTCCCCTTTTATGTTCTACGCACCCAGGTGGGACGATGGATGTCCATGAACACCTACCTGCCTCTTGAGACTAAGCTCCTCCTGCACTGGATGGGCGTGGGTGCACTACACACACCGATCCTGGTGCACGTTCCCCTGCACACTCACACACGTGCACACACCCCCTCACTGAATGCATTTCATTCTACCCCTTCTGCCTCTTTTATAGGTTGACTCCCCACCACCCGGCATCTGGAATGAGCAGCTTTTTTAAGCGGGGACTTCCCTTGCAAAGTCATTAACACATGACATTGTCAGATAATGACAGAAGAACGTCTTGTATCGGGAGTCCATGGGTTTTGATTGATTTTCACAGACGAGAACGCATCGAGGAGAAGAACTGTAAGGAAGCAGGCTTTCTTGCCGGTTTCACAAGGTAGTTGGGGGGGGAGATACCTGGTACCAGCGAGCACAGCACGGTCCCGCGCCAGGTCCCCAAAAAAGCAGCGGCTGTCTGATGACCCTGACAGCGAATGTGTCCACATGTCCCCGTAGATCAAAGCGTCTGAGCACTCAGACCCTCGCTGCCAGCCACCACGTCTTCCTCCCTTTTCAGATCCATCCCACGACACGTGTGCTCAGGGCCGCTGTGCTCCTGACAACTCCATCGTAACAGAACACTTCCGACGGAAGAAGAATAGAAGAAAAGCAAAAGCACTTCAATGAAAAATGCCGTCTTAGGATTGCTCGGGGTCTAATTCCAGCTCAGGGTGACGAGACACTTTCAAGTAAAGACAGCAAGCGTGTTTTAACGGGCTCTTGGTGGCAGGCCTGTAACATGTAACGTGGTCAACGATCACGCGATAATGTCAGAGACTCAAAATCCGGTCGGTCACCCGGTTGAGACATACACCCCTAACTTCCATGCCAGGGACAGGAAAGGCTCCTGCTCACGTCAAGGGGGGCCTTCTTCTGTATCGACTGAGGGCCGTTTCCAGGGAGTTACGAGGTTGGAGTTTTCAGTTTCACCTCATGTCAGCGCTTTCGGGGACAGGACTCCTCTGCCCCTTCTGAAACGAGTTTCCGTGCGCATGAAGAGTAAGCTCCGTACGGAAACCCGCGCCTAGCAAAGCGCTTTGAATTTAAATTTATTTTATTTTTATTTTATTCATTTTAGAGAGGAGACACAGAGAGAGAGAGAGAGAGAGAGAGAGAGAGAGAGAGAGAGAGAAAGGGGGGGAGGAGCTGGAAGCATCAACTCCCATATGTGCCTTGACCAGACCAGTGCAGGGTTTTGAACTGGCGACCTCAGTGTTCCCAGGTCGACGCTTTATCCACTGCGCCACCACAGGTCAGGCCCCTAGCAAAGCGCTTTGGAGAAAGAGCGTGGGTGTTGGGTTATGCCCATGATTTCTGCGTTCGCCAACTCAGGGGGCACGGATTAGATCGAGTGCCCCTGGGTGCAGGGAGGGGAGCCGGCCGACGTGATCAAGCCAGAGGACCAGGTACCATTGGGTGCCAGGTGCTCAAGAACAGCTGGGCCGCGGAGAGAGAACGGGACCGTGGAGGAAGGCAGGTCCCACCTGGCAGGGCAGGCTTACCTGGTGCGATGGCCTGGGCTAGGCTGACAGATGGCCAAATCCACTAGACGTCTACAATGAAACCACAAAAGTATGCTTCTCACTCAAGCCACATCTCTGGTGCAGCAGAGAATGTTCCTGTCCAGAGTCACCTACGACCCCCAGGCGGCCAAGGGCACAAACCCCTGTGACCTGAGCCTTGGACCTTCCCCAAGCCCAGGACGCACAGGGTGGCCCTGAACTGGCTCCTTTGGGCTTCAGCCTAGAAGGGAAACACATGACTCTGCCCTCAACTTCCGGTCTCAAGCTGCCCCAATGCCCTGGTTCCCTGCAAGGAGGTGTCAGGGGATGGGCGACTTCTCAGCCCGTGTCCGGTGAGATGCACACTCTTCATCTCTGTTCCTCTGACACAGAGGGGGTCCATGGCGGGCCTTCCGGGCTGGAGGCCGGACCCACAAACCTGAACAGGGTGAGCCAACATGTGAATGGGTGTGTTTCCGGAGGGACAAACATGGCCGAGCTTCCTGAAGATTCTAACACGCGGCTCCATCACAACTCAATGTTTTTTAAAGAGAATAGAAAATAAAACACTCTATTAGACCGAGCCATAATCACCCGGGGAGACATCACATGATACACCGCATGGAGGTCTTCAACTCGATGGAATTTAACAAGCAAAGTACCACACAGCCATTTCCAGCCTCCCCACTCCGTCCTGGACCGGCTCTGCCCAACGGAGCTCAAGGCGGGTCAGCTGTGGAATTTAACGTTGCGTAGGAGCCTAATAAACAGGCAAAACTGGTGTTAATTATGTCTCTCGATAGATAGATAGATAGATAGATAGATAGACAGACAGATAGATAACTTTACTGACACCTATCAGGAATGATTCTGATAGGCATTCAGTGTGAAATACTGTATTTCCTCATGCATAAGATCACCTTAATTTTGGGACCTGAAATTTGAAAAAAAAAAGTATCACATAAAGTTACTGAACTCAAGTCTTATTCATCATAAAACTCATACAACTCCTCATCACTGACAAAACTCCCGTCCATGAGCTTGTCCTCGTCTGTGTCTGATGACGAATCACTGTCTTCCACAATGAGCGCGAAAAACAAGCGCGAAGAAGCGGGAAATGCGAGTGAAGAAAACCTACCACCGCTGTACGAGACGCACCCAGTTTTTATACATGGGGGAATACGGTCATTTATACTGGTCACATTTTGCACAGAGGGACCCTGTCAGGCAGGACTTGCCGCCTGTCACCTGAGCAGCAGCCTGGCTGGCTGTGGGCCGCCACGTCAGAGCTCGGCCCCACGCCGCACACATCAGCAACGTCAGAGTGACAAGGGACGAGAGGCATAGACCTCCAGCCCCAAGGCTGACCTGCGCAGGGTGTGCACATAGAGCGGCCGGAGAGAAAACAGGCTGTGCTTCCCGGCTTGACCATCAAGCCCAAGGTCAGAGACGCAGCCCCTGGGCTTTCTCGGCCAACGCCGGTGGCCGGGGTTCACAGAGCTGCCACCCACCTGCCCACTTCGGGAAGGGGGCAGGGGCGCCGGCCGGACTGAACGGGGGCAGGGCCAGCGCAGGCGCCAGAAGAAACAGGAGGCCGGTGCGGTTCACTGTAGTCCACGCACAGTCTCACCAGTGAATCCAGGATGACACACAGGCAAGGAATGGGGACAGCCACGCGTGCCCTGTCCGCAGCTGGAATGACCCGCGGCCAGGAGGTGAACCCAGCTCTCTCTGCCTGTGCAAAGCGCTGGATTGACCTTCCAGAGGCTGCACGGGTGTGCCCACAGCTGGCCCCAACCCTGCGGGTCTGCGATCAGGGCCACGCTCCTCTCTGGCGGGGCCTGGAGCTTCGTGTAAGCTCCTCTCTGGCGGGGGCCTGGAGCTTCGTGTAAGCTCCTCTCTGGCGGGGCCTGGAGCTTCGTGTAAGCCTCGCGTAACGAGCGTACGTGCGACCCCCGGCCAAGTCCCTGTGGACAGAACCAGTTGCTGTCCGGGCGGATGTCTCTAAGCACCCCCTGACCGCTAACTATGAGCAGCTGTTTAGGACTCGCTGGGTGCGGCCGGGGCGCAGGCCGTGAGTACAAGGAGCATCCCCCAGGGTGTATTTCAGCTCGCCCGTCATCAGTGTCTAGCGGGACGGGGGGGGGGGCACACTGCAGACGCACCTGTGTCGGACGCTGCAATCAGTGACCGGACCCCGCTGCGGAAGGCCACGTGACTGTACGTGGCTCCCCTCCACCCAGTGGTCATCGCTGGCGTGCCATCTCCAAATGTTCCTACGGGTGAGGAGGCCAGGCGCATGTCCCCTCCCTCGGAAATAAGGTAATTATTCACCCATCTTCCTCAACATTAACTTTACAGGATGGTATGCTCATCGAATCCCAGCATTCTGGAGACTAAGCATTGGGGTACGAGTCGCACTGACCATGGGGACCAGACCAGGAGGGACGGGGGACAGAAAGGGGAACCCCGGGGAGCGGGGCGGTTCTCCTACCCTTCAGGTCACACTCTCCGGGAAGTGGGTCAAACTCGCTTAAAATCGCTGGTCTAGACTTAAAGGTCCCATTGTGGTCCGTGCAGTCACTTCAGCTGCTGCTGGACCCTCTCGGGGAAGCGTGCCCCCAGGCAGGAGAAGGAGGCGTGGGTGGACGGTTGTCCTGTTATGTTGCTGATTTCCTTAGGCTGCTGACCCTGTCGCAGTGACCACTGCCGTGACGGTCATGTAGCCATGAAGGTTCTCCTGGAAAAGCTTCTGACTTAGGGGCAATGCTCTGAGTGGACTTTAGTTGGATAATCTGGGTCGGATTCCCAACTGTGTTTCCCATTGCTTGTCCACAACGACAGTATGTCCTCTCTCTAGGTCTGTACGGGGGTGGGGATGGGGGGTGGCTTGGAAGTCCAGTCTGGGAATCTCAGGCGACCTCTTTAAAATGTCACCTGCCGTGTTTATGTCAAATTCTGTTTTTCCCCTTTAGAGATGTTAACTGAAGAACGCATACAAGAAGTATGTGCATACACTTTGAAAACGTACTGCTTTGCAGTGACATGGGTTAATAAGATGGTTCAGGTGGCTGGTGGACAACTCTGTAACAAACACGTCATCCGTGTATTGTGTCCTGTGTTCACCACCCCAAGGCAAGTCTCCTCCATCTCCACCTGTCCCCCGCCCCTCCTCCATCTGCCCCTCACCCTCCGTTTCCTCCTGCCGTCCCCACACTGCTGTCTGCGTCTGTAAGTTTTCCTTCCCCTCTGCTTAATCCCTTCACTTTCTACCCAGCCCCTAACCCTCCTCTGCTCTGGCAGCTGTCAGTCTGTTCTGTCTCTATGCGTCTGTCTCTATTTGGTTGTTCATTAGATCCCACATATGAGTGAGAGCATACGGGGCTTGTCTTTGCTTTCTCTGACTGGCTCATTTCACTCGGCATTTCATTTCTCCAGGTCTAGCCTGACCACCAGGCGGCGGCACGGTGGATAGAACACTGGACTGGGACATGGAGGTCCCGGGTTCAAAACCTCGAGGTCACCGGCTTGAGGGCAGGCTCACCAGCTTGAGTGAGGGGTCGCTGGCTTGAGCATTGGATCATAGAAGTGACCCCATAGTCGTTGGCTTGAGCTCAAGGTCACTGGCTTGAGCAAGGGGTCACATGCTCTGCTGTAGCTCCCCCTGCCCCCTGGTCAAGGCACATATGAGAAAGCAATCAATGAACAACTAAGAAGCCACAATGAGGAACTGATGCTTCTCATCTCTCTGCCTTCCTGTCGGTCTGTCCCTATCTGTCCGTCTCTCTGTCTCTCTTTGTCTCTGTTAAAATAAAATCTCCATGTCCATCCATGCTGTTGCACAAAGTATGCCCAACAGGCTGGACCCAAAGTGCCCGCACCGAGGCACGTTGCAATCACAATGGCAGACGTGAAAGACAAAACGAGCATTTCAGAAGCAGACAGGTGCACACACGTCTGCGCCTTCAGATGCGGAGACCGGAAGACCCCAGGGTAGTGCACTTCGGAGACGGGGAGAGACCAGCCGAAGCCCTCGTCGGAATAGCCCGTGACTCCAGCTTATGGGTAAGAATTTGTCCCTGTGATGAAAATAGCTTGAAATCATAAGTAATTGTGACTAAAGGAATTCCATCTCCTTATAGAAATCGCCCCGATTAAGTATAATCTAGAATCCATTTGGTATAAACTGCACTAACGGACCTATCATTTTCATGAATGCCATGTGTTCTAGTTTGTACTGGGCACACTGGATCATGACCTGTCAGGAGAAAATCCCAGTTTTGATCCCAGTTTCACCTTGTTGAGAATTTCGGAATGCGACACAGCAAACGTGAATCCACCTGGTAACGCCCCATACATGGTGTGCGTCACTCAGTGAGAACGCTGGTGGGTCAGGCATCAGCCATGTCTACCCAAGTTTTCCCATCAACAGCAGGGTCTGTCAGGAAACCTCTGACCCTGGAGCTGTCCACATTAAAGGCTCCAGACACCATAGCCATCGAACATACACACGTGTGTGTGTGTGTGTGTGTGTGTGTGTGTGTGTGTGCGCTTTAATTCTCTCTTAAGGTATTTTCAACAATGCCCCCAAGCAAATATTGCTGTGAAAAATCCTCAAGTTATTTTTGTCTGTTCTTTATGAAGTGTGATGTCACATGAGGCAAGGTGATGTCTGAGTTCATATAACAGATGGACTAAACCTCATAAGCTTTAATAGAATTACTTAAGAGAGAGAGAGAGAGAGAGGACAGAGAGAGAGAAGAGAGAGAGAGGAGAGAGAGAGAGGAGAGAGAGAGAGAGGAGAGAGAGGAGAGAGAGAGGGGAGAGAGAGAGAGGAGAGAGAAAGGAGAGAGGAGAGAGAGAGGGGAGAGAGAGAGAGGAGAGAGAGAGGAGAGAGGAGAGGAGAGAGAGAGGAGAGAGAGGAGAGGAGAGAGAGAGGAGAGAAAGAGAGAGAGGGGAGAGAGAGAGAGAGGGGAGAGAGAGAGAGGAGAGAGAGAGAGGAGAGAGAGAGGAGAGAGAGAGAGAGAGGAGAGAGAGAGGAGAGAGAGAGAGGGGACAGAGAGAGAGAGAGAGAGGAGAGAGGGGAGAGAGAGAGAGAGGAGAGAGAGAGAGAAGAGAGGAGAGAGAGAGAGCACTAAAACAGGGAGGGGGAGGAGGTTGGCCAACTTCTCCCTATTCTTATTATTACAGCCTCATCCCAGACACTATAAATCTCTCTCTCTCTCTCTCTCTCTCTCTCTCTCACACACACACACACACACACACACACACGTGCGCGCGCGCATGCACAGAAAAGTGAAAAGAAATCAAGGCAACAATTTTGGGAGTAATACCCTAGAACATTCCAGCAAGGACTGCACGCCTCAGAGCCCTGTAAGTGAAACGGTTAGGGGAAAGCTATGGAGGCTGAACTAGAACTTGGGAAGTCTTCCTGTGGTCGCCTAGAGCAGTTCCTGCGAGGCCGGCCGGCCTAGGAGAGGTATCTGAGGATGCTAAGATCTGACTACGCAAATGTGCAGTTTCTTCCAGCCCACTTCAGTAAGGAATGCAATTCAGAACCCAGGGTGGGAGGTAGGGGATGGCAGAGAATCAAATAAAAGAATCAATCCGAACTGGAAAACCAAACACAGTTTTAGTGGACAGATCTGTCGTTTCCACACCACTTGTGGATTTCCCTCTAACGTAAGCCCCGTGGAAATCCCTGCCTTTTGCTGTCCTCTGGGGCAGGGTCCCCTCACCTGCAGAAGGCCTCAGCAACCCTTTGGAGAGTCAAGGCGTCATCTCTTTCTCCTTAAGCCTGACTTCTTTCCTACTTACTCCAAGACGTCTTCATTTCCCCAGGATCTGTGCCTCCTCTCCAGCTTTTGTCATTTCATGCTTTTGATTTGGGTCTATTTTTTAAACATTTTTTATTCTAGTCACAAAACTCTTTGAAAGCTGTGAGAATGCTTTCTAAGTTATAAATGAACTTTATATATGAAGTTATAAAAAATCTTGGGTAAGAATTTCAGGGGGCTCATTCTCCCTTCACTCCCAAGGCCCCGTATCACCTTGCGGTTCATGAATTCACGGTTAGAAACTTGGATCTGTAAGAGACTTCCCAAGACAGATTTTATGTTTTTTTTTAAAAAAAAAACATATCCTGCTTCTAAGTTCATTTTACTCTTTAAAGACATTTATTTTCTTCGAGAGCCCTGGCATTTTATTGACATATTTTGCTGTGTTTAAAGAGATACGATGTGAGGAGATGTCCTTCTGAAAATACTCAGTCCATCCATGACCCCGTGATGCAGTCCCTTGCTGAGTCGGGCTTGCTGTTGCCCCAGGCTCAGCCGGACACGTCCGTGTCCTCGGGCCTGCCTGCAGAACGGAGTCACTTGTCCTCAGCAAACCCCGCGCCCTCGCAGCAAGCAGCCCAGCAGGAACGGAGCGTCCGCCCCCAGGATGATGCTGACCACAGCTGACATAAACACACTCTTTCACAGATTCTTTCAAGCCCACTGGTTGGCTCTAGTTCAGTGGTTCTTAACCTTTTCTGAGGTACCGAACCCACCAGTTTCATATGCGCATTCACCGAACCCTTCTTTAGTGATAAATAAAATATGATTTTTTTTTCCAAATTCATGACATAGGTATATGTTTTTTTACTGGTGCACAAAATGAGCCGTGCATGAACATCACCTTGCTCAAAGAACAAAACCAACAAAGTGCATGAACTCACAACAAATGACGGTATTACTTTATTCTGGCCTCCGCGGCAGAGGCTTCTCCGAACCCCTGAGACCGACTCATCGAACCCCTAGGGTTCCATAGAACCAGGTGAAGAACCACTGTTCTAGTTATTGTTACTGTTGATCTGGTCTTATTTCTACATTAGTTGGTTTCTTCTTAGTAGAGATTGGTGGGAAAAAAATATGTAACAGACGATTCTAATGGCTGCAGAAAAGTACTCAATCTGGGAAAAGAAGACTTGACTTGGGTGCCTCCGTATTTAAACAAAGACAGTGCTGTAAATAAGTAAAAACGCACGATTCTTTAATTTTACATGTCATTTTGTTGTTGTTGTTTTGCTTCATCGATACCATGTCTTTTGACCTACAACAAAAAATTTTTTAAAAAATCTACGTTACTCTAGGTGCAGGTACAAAGTTCAGTCTGATACTTGGTCTTACACTAGAAAAGGAAATTGGATAAATACCCCAGGAGTTCTGGAGATCCAGAGTTCTCCAGATGTCCAGCCATAATCATCATAAGCCCATGGTGGGCCCTTCAGCCGGACACACAGGAACCGCACGCTTGATGTGTGTCCACAAATGTTCCTGAAATGCCAGTACGTGGATGGTCTCGGCCGTGGTGAGGATGAGGCACAGTGCAGAGCCCCGACCCGGTGAGAACAGCTCTGCCGGAAAGAAGAGCAGGCCTGCCCCCTGCCCACGCTCCTCGGCCCGCCGAGCCTCCTACCAGCGGGGCTCTGCTGCCATCTGAGTTAGGGAGGCCAGGGGATGACACATCTTGGCCAGAAAATTGTCCCTCCTGCCACCTGTCCCCTCAGTCACATCGCATGTGTGCCCGTGGTGGGTCTCTGCAGAAAGGGCCCCATCCATAGGGAGTCTGCCCAAAAACCTACCAAACTCCAGACAAGACCTGCTTCTCCCGGATGAAGCCCGGGGGTGGGAGGCAGACCTCGCCTCTTCCTCACCATACCACGAAGCCTACCGCTAAATACCCTAGACCGTGGCTCCGTGGGTTAGAACTCGATGCACATTGTCATGTGTTTTACAACTTTTGTGTAAAGTGACCGGCGAGTTCCAAGGAGACACCAGAGGTTCAGGAAAGTTTTAAGAGGATATTTATGAACCGGCTGGTTACATGGAGCTCACAGGCTTAAATCATGCGGCCCCAAGGGGTCAGTGTTCAGGGTTTTTAAAGGCCAGAAGCCACAGGATTCCACCAGGGAAGCTTTAGCAAATGAAAATAATAATAATAATAAAAACGCTATTTCACAGAAGCAGAAATTGCAGCGAGTTTATCAAACATTCCCTTTTGCACAGTCTCCTGACGCTTGCTGACAGTTCGACTTGCAGTCTAGCTCAGTTTGCAAGTCTGCGGAGAAACATAAAAATTTTCCAAATGGGGGTTGTTACAGAAAACGTACAAAATACAAGAAACGGCATTTACGAATGCTAACAGTTTTATAATTTCCTGGCACCTTGTCACACCTTAAACATCATTTTTTGTTCTACCACTAAAAATCACCTTAAGAAAAGGTAGGAACATCTTGTCTACCTGAGACAAGACTTACGTCTGGCTTACAGGGTACCTATCTGAGCACCCCTTTATGGATAAATCAAAACAATATAAAAACCCAGACTTGTAGCATGATTTTACCAGAAACACATAAGCCCTCATATCTAAAAAGTAATTACTCTTAGACAGGTAACGTTTTTAAGCCCCCCAAACGGAAGGCGAGGGGAAGGCTGGTGGTATTGTTTACCTTGCGACTATGTTTGGGAAACCACACAGATGCTTAGATTTATTTTCTTCTGCTCACAGATGGAACTTGCCGGAAATCGGCCAAAATGAAACCTGAGGTCTGTTCTCCCACATCCCCCCTGCTACTCCTTCTGTTTATCCACATCGTGTCTGTCTGTCTGTCTGTCTGTTGGTGGGAGGGGCTGGCGGCAGGCGGACCCTCCCCTTACACATCACGGTCCCCTGGAGCGGCTGTCACCATCTCATCTTTCAAAGCGCCAGGAGCCTAAGCGAGGCGCTCCGGAGCGGAAGGGGGCTCCGTAGCCACAAGGAAAGGAATGTGAGGCTCACGGCCATGACAGTCTTCCTGCACGACGCCCTTGACGGGACACACGTCCCGCCTTCCCCCAGCTCTCTCTGCAGCCCGTCCGAGCACTCAGAGGCGGTGACAAGTCACAGCACCAGCAGTGAGTCACAACGCGGTCCCTTCTTCAGCGGGTACGTCCAGGGTGCGAAGAGGAGTACTGGATGCTGAAGGCCTCGCACTTCTGGGCACCAGGGGACCCTGTGTGCCCGATGGCGGCCTGTCTCTCACTGATGCCTCCGCCGCTCGCACTGTTGTGGCAGACACAGGCCCTCCGATGGGGTGATGGGAACAACCAGCCTCTGGTTGCTCAGTTCTGGAGGTTGGACGCCTGAGGTCAGGGTGCTGGCATGGCCGGGTTAGGTGGGGACTGTGGACTGCCATCTTCTCCCTGTGTCCTCACAGCGTGCAGGGGGCCAGCATTTGCCCTGAGGTCCCGATAGTAAGGGCATTAATCCCACTCATGAGGGCCCCACCCACATGACCTAATCACATCTCCTAACCCCATCACATGGTAGGCTTAGGCTTTCTTCTTCTTTATTATTCTGTGAGAGTAGAGGAGGCAGACAGATAGACTCCCACATGCACCCCAACTGGGATCTACCTGGCATGCCCACCAGGGCGATGCTCTGCCCATCTTGGGCCACTGCTGCATTACTCTGCAACAAGCTAATTTTAGGGTCTGAGGCAAAGGCCACGGAGCCATCCTTAGTGCCCGGGGTTAACACACTCAAACCGATGAACCATGGTTGCAGGAGGAAACGAGAAGAGATAGAGAGAGAGGGGGGAGAAAGAGGGTGGTGAAGCAGGTGGTCATTTCTCCTGTGTGCCCTGATCAGGAATTGAACTTGGGACATGCACACACTGGGTGGATGCTCTACCACTGAGCCAACCGGCCAGGGCCTAGGATTTCAACCCCAGAATTTCAGGGGGAGGGGAGATAAAATATTCTGACGTCACCATCAGATAACCCACAACTTATCTTTGGGGACTAAGTGCAGATGCCAAACATTTATTGACAGACAGGGCACGCTGATGTGCAGAATGTCAGACTGACACAGCCAGTGAAAACACCTTACGTTCCATATAAAAGGTGGCGGCTCAGAGACACGGGAGACGGAAAATGGTAGATTATTTAAAACTACAGGAAAAGAAACCGCCCCAAAGAGACAGAACATCACAACCCAATACAAAGAAGAGATGGTCAGGAACAGGAGAAATGTGTTGGGAGGAGGGCTTGCTCCCTCCCATGGTGATCGGGGGCACACATTTAAATGGGTGCAGCACTGGCCACGTGACTGGCTCCACTACAGAGATGTTGTGTTTTCGAGTGTATGGAATTATGGGGACACTGCCCTTTATGAACTCTGGGGAAACTGTGGAGAGGGACATGGGCATTTCTACCAGCCCGGGGTAGTAACTAACCAAACTAGAATTTCAGCAGTTGACAGATGTATGCACAGATAAAACACATGGAATGTGCACATGTGTATCTCCTCTTGACGGCATGAAGAATAGAGGAAGCAGTGCGCATAAGACTTGCCGGACACTCGGGTCACCTGCGGGTCCCTAACTGCCGTCATGGCCCTGAGCAGGATTTCTACAAGTCACCCACGTCCTGTCTGCTGACGCAGCAGGCGTGAGTCATGGCTTCCTCTCCCCGGCAGCCTCACATGGCTCTGGCATCGCCGGCTGCTGCGTTATAAACACGTAATCCACAGTAGTGTTTATTCCTTCAAGGGAAAGCCAGGTCAAGACTCTAAGGAGAATATGAATGACCTTTATACACACACACGCACACACACACTCACACACACACTCACACACACTCACACTCACACACTCACTCACACTCACACACGCACACTCACACCCACACACACTCACACACATACACACACTCACACACACTCACTCACACACTCACACACTCACACACACACTCACACACTCTCACACACACACTCACGCACACTCACACACACACGTTCCTCATGCTTATTCTTCATTCTGGAGACAGTACGGTGTCTGATAATGATGCCTATTTATGGAAACAATTATTTAAAAAGCAAAAGGCCACTGATTAATGTTCACTTTTCACAAGAACGTAGGCAGTTTAATACATTTTATTATGAATCTCTCCATTACTGGATATAATTTAAAATGTAAAGATGGCCGTAAATAAGAGCCCTTTGTGATCCGGCATACATTATCAACGGCGAATAATTTACTGTAGCAAAGATGCTGGCATTTAGCCCTAAGATAAATAAATATTTCAGTTTTACAATTCACGACAACCTGATGAGCATTTCAACTAGACTCGGGCCCTCCATGCCCATGCTGCCCCTGTTGACTTAAAATATTAACACACATAAGTGTTGATGCCCAATGACTGGCTCAGAAAGACACAGAATCCAATATGTATGAGTATAAAGTAGTGATTTATAGATGATGCATAGATAGATAGACAGAATGATAGATAGATGATAGCTAGGCGGATAAATAAATAGATGGCAGATACAGATAAAAATAGATAAATGATAAATAGCTTTAGATTTATATATAAAATTCATAGATATATAACTAAAATATACAGATAACAGAATATAAATTAATATATTTCTATAAAATTACACCTTTGTCATGAAAACTGCAGAACACGGTGGATGTCAGACAGTATTAATATGTTTTAACGTAGATTTATATTGATTTCAGAGAGAGAGACAGGGAGAGAGATCAACATCGATTTGTTCTTCCGCTTATTTATGCATTCATTGGATGATTCCTGTGTGTGCCCTGACCGGGGACTAACCCTACAGTTTTAGAATGGGGGGGAATGTTCTAACGAAAGGAACCACCGGCCAGACCTTTAAACAGTACTATTAAGATATGATTTTGACAGACATCACTTCCTTCCAAAGTTCCGCCTACCCAGGAATGAGAACAGGTCATGCCCAGCATCCTGGCATTGTGGGCACTTCTCGGACTCAAGGAAGGGACAGTTTCTAGCATATATGACGTTCACCTTGGTGGCATGCTCCTAACTTGGATTTATGGAAACGTTCTATTTAACAGACTAAGGTCCGGTCAGCAGCCCAGCCAGTGCGGAGCAAATGCCACCCCACTGGCCTCCTTAACACCTTCCCCGCCTTCTCCTGGCCACAGAGAAAAGAAGCCCTGGATTAGTGGCAATGCATACGATCAACACACGTTCTCTGCACCAAGGTCTGTGCTAAACAAACAAACAAACAAACAAACGTCTCCAGGGAAATAGAGGTGAGAATATGTAAAACACTTGTTACATTGTTGTGATATATTAAATGCAATATTCATACCATTTAACTGCGTAGGCTACTGTTTAGGGCAGGGGTCCCCAAACTACAGCCTGCAGGCCGCATGCGGCCCCCTGAGGCCATTGATCCGTCCCCCTCCCCCGCCGCACTTCCTGAAGGGGCACCTCTTTCATTGGTGGTCAGTGAGAGGAGCACAGGATGCATCCACACCCATAGTTCCCATTGAAATACTGGTCAGTTTGTTGATTTAAATTGACTTGTTCTTTATTTTAAATATTGTATTTGTTCCCGTTTTGTTTTTTTACTTTAAAATAAGATATGTGCAGCCTGACCTGTGGTGGCGCAGTGGATAAAGCGTCGACCTGGGAACACTGAGGTCGCCAGTTCAAAACCCTGCACTGGTCTGGTCAAGGCACATATGGGAGTTGATGCTTCCAGCTCCTTCCCCCTTTCTCTCTTTCTCTCTGTCTCTCTCACTCTGTGTCTCCTCTCTAAAATGAATAAATAAATAAATTTTAAAAAAAGATATGTGCAGTGTGCATAGGGATTTGTTCATAGTTTTTTTTATAGTCCGGCCCTCCAGCAGTCTGAGGGACAGTGAACTGGCCCCCTGTGTAAAAAGTTTGGGGACCCCTGGCTTAGAGCTTTAGGATGTGTCGTTAATACTATGATTAAAATATATGTCACACGGCCAGTATTACATGCAAGAATAGATTAATTTTTATAAGAAATTTTACCTAGGGAAATAAGATACAATCGTGACCTTTCCATTTTCAACTCATGCGTGACTAAGTTACTTCACAGGGTTAAGCTTCGGTGTCTTTATACATAAAATAAGGCACAGAATACATTATCGTAATTTTAAAAAGATTTAAACAACATTATCCATTGATGAGATGTAATTGCTAATATTATAATGAAGTTTACTGTTATTATCATCATGATTACTATTGATGTTAGAGCAGCAAATCTGAATTTATGGCTTCATTAATTGACACACTAATTATATGCATACTAGTTTTACTTTTTTTTCCAGAGAGTTTAAAGGTCACCACTGTTATGGGATGAATTGTACTCTTCCCCGCCCAAATCATTTGTTGAAGTTCTGACCCTTCTGTACCTAGAAATGTGACTATTTTGAAATAATAATTTTTAAAAGATTAAAAATTAAAACTTAAAAAGGGAAGTCTTTGGGTGGATTCTAAGCCAATATGACCGGTACCCTTTCAGTAAGAGGAAGTGTGGACACAGACATGCGTGCACCCTGAGGAAAGATCATGTGGGGACACGGCAGGAAGACGGCCAGCTACAAGCCCAGGAGAGAGACCTCGGACAGACCCACCATCCCAGGAGCTGGACCCGGAACCACGGGGCAAAGCATTGCTGCTGTCTGCTTGCTCAGGCTATGGGCTTCTGTCCCGGCGGCCACCGCAAACTAATACCCCTCTCGCCAAATAAAACTACACAGCAGCCACCTGATTCTTTGATTCTACCTTTAAAATATATCTAAAGCCCTGGCTGGATAGCTCGGTTGTTTAGAGCATCATCCCAAAGCACGGAGGTTGCTAGTTCAATCCCTGGTCAGGGCACATGCAGGAACAGATGTACATCCCTGTCTCTCTCTCTCTCCCTTCTTCTCCCTCTCTGAACTCTATAATATATACAGATAATCTCAAGATACTCAACTTTTCATCTCCCTTGCTTGGCATTACTCTGTTCCCCTGGAGGAGTCCAGAGCCTCCTCACCAAACTTAAGGCCCCCCAGGACACGCCTCGGGCTGTTCGTGACACAGAGGTCAGAGTGATCTATTTAGCATAAATGTCATCCTTGGACTGGACTGTTTAAAATCTGGTCATGGCTGCCAATCGCTCTTAAAATAAGGTGACTCACACGCCTCGGCAGCCTTTTAATGATCAGGTTACTGTTTCCTGCTTTGTCTCGCTGGTCAGAAGACACCTCTCAGATCCTGTTCTCCATGTACTCCGTCCGCTTCCTGTCTGCAAGTGCACCACGGACATGTGGCCAGTCCACTGGGACTGTGACCGGTGAGGGTAGTTTGTTTCTTCAACTGTCAACCTAAGGCCTCCACATAGTATCCCTGCTAATCATGCTTCTGTGGTGAAGGCTTGCATTAATGTTCCTGAGACACACAAACACTGTTGTTGTAACAGGAAAGGGCGTAAACGTCTCACCACCCCTAGGGAGAACAGCACGCTCAGCACACCAGCTTCTGACTAACCCTCAGGACCAACACTTGAGGATTATGCTGTCCCACAGGGGCAGGTTTCTTCACCGCCCATGGCTTACTTCACAACTATTAGAGTACTGCCTTAAAAATTAATGGAAGGAAGGGTTTAAACTCGAATGCAAGGAAGACATGCCCCTGACACGGAGGACAACCTCTCAGGCTGATGCAGAGTGTGTGTGGGAAAAGCAGTGAGGGGCTCTCCCGCTAAACAGACCCATGAAGAAGAGAAGGAGATCAACAGGTATTCCTTGGGTTTGACAAAGAGAGAAGAAAGAAAGAAGGAAGGAAGGAAGGAAGGAAGGAAGGAAGGAAGGAAGGAAGGAAGGAAAGAAGGAAAGAAAGAAAGAAGGAAGGAAGGAAGGAAGGAAGAAAGGAAGGAAGGAAGGAAGGAAGGAAGGAAGGAAGGAAGGAAGGAAGGAAAGAAGGAAAGAAAGAAAGAAGGAAGGAAGGAAGGAAGGAAGAAAGGAAGGAAGGAAGGAAGGAAGGAAAGAAGGAAGGAAAGAAAGAACGAAAAAAAGAAAGAAAGAAAGAAAGAAAGAAAGAAAGAAAGAAAGAAAGAAAGAAAGAAAGAAAGAAAAAAAAAGAAAGAGAAATCATCAGGGGAAAACAGAGCTGTTGGTCTTTGCAATCTTTCAGGGCAGTGTTTCCTGTTCCACTCGCGGTCATTTTTCTCTGATGGGTGCAAGATCGGAGGCCAGCAGTGTTGGTTAGGTGCCGAGCAAATAGGAAGGAGTCATTTCATATGCTGCCTCCATTTAAGTGCCTCCTGAGGATGAAGTGACTACTTACAGATCAAGAAGGTTATGCATCCCGTGGATAAAGACACTGAGATGCATGCTTTTTTGTATCGTACATAAAAGTATTACTTTATAAATTTCCCAACAGTCATCTAAGCCCTATGATCAAAATCCCTCTCTCCTTCACCCTGGGTAACAAAGATTCCATTGTTGCAAGTTTCCCTTTGATGTCGGACATCATTTACTGGGTTTTCAAACTTCCAATGACGGGCAGGGGTGAAACTCCCGGCTCTGCTACGAGCCAATGGCAACGAGCGGGTGTTAGAAGCCCAGATGTTAGAACTGACAGCCAAGTGGACTGGCGGCAATGACCCCTGGGTCTCTCTCTCTCTCTCTCTCTCTCTCTCTCTCTCTCTCTCTCTGTCATCACCTCAGTTCTGGGATCTGCATCTCATGAATGTCTTTTAATTAAAACCACAGAATATTAAAGGAACAGCTTCCCCCGCCCCCATGCTTCTGTGCCATTGTATGAAAAAGTTCAAAGTCTAAAGAGACACATTTAGAGGAAATCAGTGCTATTCTATCTAAGAAAGAGTTTCCCTGGAACAGATCAGAGCGCCTTTAAAAAAATTAAAGAGAACACCTTGAAGGTGGACTGTTTCAAACATAAATCTGTATCTTTAGCTATAGCTACACCTAACATCTAGGTCCATGGCCTCTGGCTCATAGGAGAACCGTATGTGTTTGCTACGAGTATACTAACTTGAAAGTGTTGCCTGACCAGGCGGTGGCGCAGTGGACAGAGCGTCAGACTGGGATGTGGAAGACCCAGGTTCGAAACCCCGAGCTCGCCAGCTTGAGCGCTGGCCCATCTGGCTTGAGCAAAAGCTCACCAGCTTGGACCCAAGGTCTCTGGCTCCAGCAAGGGGTGGCTCGGTCTGCTGAAGGCCCGCGGTCAAGGCACATGTGAGAAAGCAATCAATGAACAACTAAGGTGTTGCAACGGCAATGAAAAACTAATGATTGGTGCTTCTCACCTCTCTCTGTTCCTGTCTGTCTGTCCCTATCTATCCCTCTCTCTGACTCTCTCTCTGTCCCTGTGAAATAAATAATAATAATAATAAAAAAGAAAGTGTTATTAAACTGCAATGATATTGTACTGTAACTGCAAGGTACTTTTACCTTGTCGACAGGGCAGGGGTGTCACAGAACGGCTGAGCCCTTTGCAGGGAAAGGTGCATTTTTAAGCACTGAGGGTGCAGGAATGAACAAGCCGGCATACGGCCTGCACGCGAGGAGTTGAGCGTTGGGTGGCGGACGGTGTGCGTGGATGGATAGTCTCTGCCCTGCGCTAGGCTCGCCCGCAGGGAGGTCCCCTGTCCTGCACTCGGGGGCAACAGAGAATGCCTGAGCTGTCTGCTCACCACGAGCGAGCGCCGAGGAGACCGGGGACCATGGGGGGGGGCATGGGAGCCAGTGCAGGCCGCCCCTGACGAGCAGAGGGATTGTAAACACGGGAAGCGCAGGCTGCAGGATAAGGAGCCGGGCGGGGAGCCCCGGCGTGGTGATGGGGTGACGAGAATGAAGAAGGCAGAGGGGCGGGTCCCCTGGATGTCTGAACGCCACTCTGTGCTCTGGGATGTCAAGCAGAGGGGGACGGAGGCAGGTTAGCACCTTCCCTAGGGTGCCGGCCGGCCGGCCGCCCTCCTGCAAACCCAGGTGGAAGGGCGGGCGTCACATGGGTGGGTGCGGAGAACAAGGTCACGCGGGCACAGGAGGCGAGACAGATCTGTGCAGGAAGGGGCTGGGGTGTGGAGGGGGCCACACAATTCCCCCAGCCTGGCCTCGGCTTCCCTCCTGGAACAGCCTGGGAGTGGGCCGTAAAGGAGAGAGGGTGAGGCTTCCTGGAGAGGGTCAAGGAGGGACAGGGAGGCCTGCTGCCCCGGGCAGAACCCGGTGGCTGAGCAAAGGCATCGACGGCCCCCTGGGGACGACAGTGACCCTGAGAGCAAGCTGCCTGACTCCACGCCCCCCAGCCTTTGCCATCACAGACGCTTTGTGAATTAGAGCAGAGAGCACACCTTGTTGCACAGACGAGCAATGTGAGTGTTTCCCGATACGAGCCAGGACATGCCAGAGGTGGCCCAGGGCACCAGGGGTATGGGACCCTGCCCCCCCACCCTGTGAGCAACCAAATGGGTCCCCATGGAAAGGAAACGAGTCAGGCTGGAGGGGGCCAGCCCAGGAAGCAGGCAGAGGGATGGAGAAACCTACACTTCCGAGATGGAGCCGCCCTGGACGGGAACCGGTAACCAGATCCTGCGGCTGAAGACCAGTGAGGCTGGGGATCACCACGCCCCACGAGGCGGCCCCGGCTGCAGCCTCTGCCGAGACATTTATTAGCTCCTGTTGAGATTTTGTCTGTATGTCCACATCACCTGCGTTCCTTGGCTATATATATATTTTAAATCTTGCTTGTCCGGAGGTGAGAGAGAAAGAAACCATGGCTGCCGACTGCCGCCCACCGGTCAGGGAAGTCACAGGGAGATGGAAAGATGTCCTGCCACCCCCTTGGATCTCCGGGTCCTTCCGCACGTCCTGGCCTGGCACAGAGGTGTCCACTGCATCCCTCCCACCCCACCCTGGCCAGCACCAGCGCACCCCGTCACGTGAGTGCACTGACCAGGTAAACGGACATGTTGGGGGCACGTGGCTGTCCCCATGACACGTTGTGACTTCGTGAACGTGGAAGGAATCATCGCTCACTCTCTAACTAACAGGTGTTGAAGGGAAGAGGAAGAGGGGAGAGAAGGTAGGGAGGAAACGGGGGGACCCAGAAGGAGGGAAGGCAGTGAGAACGGAGTGAGGGAGTCACGGAGAGGAAGGAAGAAAGAAAGCTGGTGGAGAACAGGAGTCCCGTAGGAAGGGCAGTCCACTTTTAAAATACAGAGGAAAGCCTGGACCCAAGTGAGTTTCCCCGGAGGGTCCCCGAGTCTCCCTACCTCTGAGCACCTTGGTCCCCACCCTGACCGCTCCTGCTGGGGGGGTTGGCTTTGTTCTCATCCACCTGTGGAGGGCACTGGGCTCCCCTGTCTGTGTTCCCTGTGGACCCCTGTCCCACGGCAATGGGAGCTGATATAAAGTGTGTCCGTAAAGTCACGCGGTCAAAAGTGCACCATGACTTTACGGACACTCTGTAGGTGGTCTGCCTGGTGGTGCTGACCAATTATCAGCAAAGACTTGATAGGAAGAAAGAAAAATACTGATATCTTAAGAAATGGGGACAAATGAACCACTTAAAAAGAAAAGATTTATGTTACACTTCTTCCAGAAATCGCCTTTCATTTATTTAGTTCTTGCAAATGAGCCAGCATCTCCCATAACTGAGAAAGTTGGCCTTCTCCGGCTTTACGGATGTCCCCTAGTGAGGTCTCCTTCAACAGCGTGCCGAGGGGTGACAGGGCGTGTGTCTCACACGTTTTAACACCTACTCCCAGACTTGCCATCTGACCCCAGGGTGCTGGGCTGCATCACCCTGACAAGACGCTGAAGAGGATGCTACGTCCCCAACTCTCAAGGTCACCAAGGAGTAGGCAGCCCACAAACGGAACGGGTGAACACTGGGCAGGGGTGGCGGGGAAATGGGATTACTCTTTTACGAAGTCAAGAGCTGACTGAGCTCAGAGCCTCCGAGAATACGAGGACGCTAAGGGAAGGGCGTGCGAGGCTGCCCACCTTCTGCCCCGCCCGGCAGTGTGAAGAGCCTCCGGACCCACCAGGCCATCGGCCGTCACGGCCATCCTGTGCATTCCTGTTGACACTGGACAGATGCTCAGACTTCATAGCATGAGCCATTCTCGTGACACAGAGCCGGCATGACTCCTCCACTGTGTGCTTCCCTTCTTCCCAGGGTTCTCTGAAACCTCTCCGCTCTCAAACCTTCTTCAGAAACAGCTTCAAAGTACATGTAACGGGAGATTCCAACATTACAGCTTTCTAATTAAAAACGCAGGAGGACAGCCTGACCTGTGGTGGCAGAGTGGATCAAGCGTCGACCTGGAACGCTGAGGTCGCCGGTTCGAAACCCCGGGCTTGCCTGGTCAAGGCACATATGGGAGTTCTCCTCCTCCTCTCCCTCTCTCTCTCCTCGCTAAACTGAATGAATGAATGAATAAATGAATGAATGAATGGTCATTTAAAAACGTGTGGCCCACGCTGTCGGCACCATCTCTGAGGGAGACGCATTATCAACTGGATTTTACGACACCATGCTTAAAAACATAATTCCGTATTTACCCCGATTGGAAACACCACTCGGCACCAATCCAGCTACAGAGACAGAAGCAGCGATGAGAAGTTTCCCGAGCGTGAGATGTTTGGTGCAGCCCGGTGTGACTTTGTTTATAAACTTGGAAACTCAACTTCTGTCCACGGGGCATCTGTAGATGTCCAGCGTGAAGCACAAAGGTAGGGCCACCGTGGACCGTTCCCTCAGGACCGAGCGACCGTGCTTAGCAGGTCGCCCCCTCGGTGACCAGGGAAGAAGAGAGACAAGCACCACCCTGACGACTCAAGGTAATTTCCCAGTGGAAACACGCATATTGTCAGAAGGAATTGTGTTACCACGATGGCTGGCTTAGCTGGTTCTTGTTCGTCACAAGCCAGTTGTGTGTCCCAAAGATTCCACGCTCTTCCCTTCTTCCCGTCCCTGGGAAATCCAACCCGGCAGGTTTCCTTGTCCACCTGCAGGCAAACATCCCAGCTCAGAGAGGGACGTTTCTCTTCAGGTCAGTAGCCCCGTGACCCACACCAGACAGTTTCTCCTCCTCTGTCACTCCCCCCGCCGTCGGCTGAATTCACAAGCCAGCGCCGATGCACTGCTCCCGATGGATTCCAGGCTGAGCAACCTTTCCAGACGGTAAAATCCCCGTCTTCTTCATTGTCAGGTAGAGGAGGGTGGTTTCCTCATAGCTGCACGAGGGGTGCTGGCCCTGCAGGGATTCCTCAGTGGGGGAGGCCAGGGGCTGGTCTGGCTCTTGCTGCCGCCCCGACGGGGAGCTCAGCCTTGGCGGCAGCTGGACCCACGGTGGAGACGGCACCGATCAGGCCGGTCCCACCAAGCTTGCCAGCAAGGTGTACGCAAGGTCTTACAGTGATCGCAGAATGTCTAACACGGGAGGGTGAGGGCTTCTAAAAACTGCTGTGCCGATTGGAACTCCGTCATCTGTGAATACGATTAGTGGCTGATGAAGCAGAGAAGTGAGGGAGAGAAATGATCTTGAGGTCGGATAGTTAAGCGTGCTCTTCAGAGAAAAACCACGTCAGATGCACAGGTGTCTCCAGAGTGGCTGAAAAGAGATCCCCAGTCAGGATCCAGTGTTAGGCTCCTCATCCGTAACAGATGAGATGAAGACATTAGGCAAGTGTAGTCCTGTGACGTCCTCGTCTCCCTCTTCTGGGGTGACCGTGGGGGAAAAGTGACCGGGAGAGGTGGATTATGAAGATATGTGCTCACAGGGCCAGCACTGAGACTCTGTGTAATGGGGAGGCTGAGCCCACCATCCTGTGGTCAGCCTTCCCCTGCGCGGTCAGCCTTCCCCTGAGTGGTCAGCCTTCCCCTGCATGGTCAGCCTTCCTCTGAGTGGTCAGCCTTCCCCTGCACAGTCAGCCTTCCCCTGAGTGGTCAGCCTTCCCCTGCACGGTCAGCCTTCCTCTGTGGGGTCAGCCTTCCCCTGCGGGGTCAGCCTTCCCCTGCGGGGTCAGCCTTCCCCTGTGGGGTCAGCCTTCCCCTGAGTGGTCAGCCTTCCCCTGCACGGTCAGCCTTCCTCTATGGGGTCAGCCTTCCCCTGCATGGTCAGCCTTCCCCTGAGTGGTCAGCCTTCCTCTGCACAGTCTGCCTTCCTCTGTGGGGTCAGCCATCCTCTGCACGGTCAGCCTTCCCCTGCACGGTCAGCCTTCCTCTGTGGGGTCAGCCTTCCTCTGTGGGGTCAGCCTTCCTCTGCATGGTCAGCCTTCCTCTGCGGGGTCAGCCTTCCTCTGTGCGGTCAGCCCTGCTCTTCGAACTGACCTCCTGACATCGACCTCTGGGTGAGAGTTTCACTTTGTAGTACTTCAAATTATTTCTAGTTTTGGTTTTTTGGGTTTTTAAAAATGTACATCATTCCCTGCTGAAAAGAAACTGCCTCACCCTTTCCTGCGGTTAGTCGGGAAGGCCAGGCGGACATTGAGAACTGGTAAATTGGTTTTATTCTAAGAGGTTAAACGTCCCTCGTAGTTACAGCTGTTTGAACAGATCAAGAATCTGCTATTAGGTTACATTAGGCCCAAATCGAAGAACATACAGTTTGGGGTTTAGCACCCGCTTCACGAGTTGCGAAGGTCACGCCGATGGTCCTTCAGGCTGTCACCCCCTGGAGAGACAGGCTTGCGTGTTACATTGTCTTCTCATTCCGTCCAATTTTGATCATCCTGCAGCTCTATCACCTGACTTTACGGCCTTTATAACTTAATTTCTCTCTTCTGTTTGGCAATAAAAACCCGAAGTTATGAGTAAGATTTCTGTCCTTTCAACTGGTTACATGAGTTTATAGCGTGGAAATTCGTGTCACCTACGTGAGAGTCGGCATTGGGGTTCCTCATATTGCTGTGTGCACCCTTCCCGGTCGTTCACGAGGTGAGAGGCAGTGGGGAGCAGAGGAGGTCTTCTTCTGCCACTTCTGTCCCGGGCTGTCCCAACAGTCCCTAGGCTCCATCCTGGGCTGTCCCGCTGCCTCTGGGCTCCGTCCTGGGCTGTTCCATGTGCCTCTGGGCTCCATCCTGGGCTGTTCCATGTGCCTCTGGGCTCCATCGCGGGTTGTTCCATGTGCCTCTGGGCTCCGTCCCGGGCTGTCCCATGTGCCTCTGGGCTCCATCCCGGGTTATTCCATGTGCCTCTGGGCTCCGTCCTGGGCTGTCCCATGTGCCTCTGGGCTCCATCCCGGGCTGTTCCATGTGCCTCTGGGCTCCGTCCCGGGCTGTTCCATGTGCCTCTGGGCTCCATCCCGGGTTGTCCCGCTGCCTCTGGGCTCCATCCTGGGCTGTTCCATGTGCCTCTGGGCTCCGTCCCAGGCTGTCCCGCTGCCCCTGGGCCCGGACTCCCTGGATGTTGGGAACCAGCACAGCTGCCCCGCAGTATTCCCACGTCCCTGCAGCCTCCTCGGGGATGTAAGGAGGAGGGAGGCTGGACTGGGCAGGTTGTCAGCAGAGAGAGCATCGCCCTCATCCAACGTGCACAACCCCACGTGCAGGAAGCTGCACTCAGACAAAGAACGGCGAGGCCAGGAGGGTGTGACCATAGCTTCCAGTTTGGTGGATGGGGGAGAAAGATCAGGCTTTCAGACGGGAAGTGCGCGAGTGAGTCCGGGAGCCCCACTAGCCGAACAGGAGAGATGCCCACAGTGGCGGTCTGACAGGTTTCTCTCCTGTCTCAACAATGGGCACCCTTCTCCAGGGACGCTTCCTCTTTATTAAATACATACATACACACATACACACATATCACAGAAATAGAAACGATAAGGATATTAATAACCCACATGGCGTGTCACTGCATTTCCCAGATGTCAGAGTTGTCACAGGTTGTGATAAAAGAGCAACTTCTGGCCCTGGCCGGCTGGGTCAGCAGTAGAGCGTTGGCCCAGTGAATGGTTGTCCCGGGTTTGATTCCCGGCCAGGGCACACGGGAGAAGCGCCCATCTGCTTCTCCACTCCTCCCCCTTCTTTCCTTCTTACTCTCTCTCTTCCCCTCCCACAGCCATGGCTTGATTTATCTGAGCAAATCGGCTTCAGGGGCTGAGGATGGCTCCATGGACCCTCTGCCTCAGGGGATAAAATAGCTCGGTTGCAGGCACTGGCCCCAGATGGGCAGGATTGCCGGGGAGATTGTGGTCGGCTGCATGTGGGAATCTGTCGCTGTATCTTCCTCTCACTTTAAAAAAAAAAAAAAGTACCTTCTGTTAAATTAGTAATGCACAGTGAGGTGTGTGCAATGAGTGGGTACAGACAGATTTGAGTTAAATTGGATGTAGGTGGCTTAAATCGGTCTAACTAGAACCGAGAGAGAGAGAGAGAGAGAGAGACTGGCAACATTTTCCTCTTGAGAACTTTCTGTCTCTCATGTTTTATGGAAGGAATTGCTACACGTTTTAAGAAGAGATTAGGAGGAATTTTCAAAAATTACATATAAAGTCTGTTTTGGGAAATATTCTGTGGCGCAAGCCAGAGATGACTACATGTTATGTTGATGACCTGCCCATCCTAAACGGGACCGCTCCTCGACCCCGGCTCCCTCAGACAGCCCCCTCTGACACCCCACTCAGCGATTTCACATGCGGCCATCACTTGGTCTGTCCCACGGGGGCAAACCCAGTGCCACCGGTCTGGGGTTCCTGTGTCAGCTCTCATCACGGAGATTTCTTGAGCCAGGAACACGGGGGTGAGGGGATGGGGAAGGGTTACAACTTCAAATTGCTCAGCGGGTCAAAATAGCTGTGATTTTATTAGTTGACTCCTCCAAACATTCTCTTCCTTCCCGTCCGCCCCGTGGGTCACCGTGTGCCCCGTCCCGCGTGGGATCTCCACATTGGCGTGGTCAGCCTTTCTCCTCGATGCGGGCAGCACCTATGTCCGCACGGGCGCATGCTGGCACCATCGGGCACGCAACCCTCCTGAGCTGGATGACCGAGCACTCGGCAGGAGGGGCTTCTGATCGCACCCGACCCACGTCCCTCCATGCCAGTGTCAGGAGGGCGTGAGCTGGTGGGTTCAGAAACTGTTTAGAAGAGATTGTACAGGGAAGTTCACTAGCTCACCGTTCCACTCGCAGCTCTGATTCTGGGTAGAGGGCTCTGTCCCTGGGAAACGTGGGGTGTTGGTAACCCCGGACCCGCACAGGAACGGCCACACGTCAGAGCCACAAGACCCAAGGTGCCAACACCTCGCTCTCTTGCCCCCTTAGTTCTTGGTGTCTGACCACGTCAGAGCTGTCCTCTCAGGTCACCCCCTGGAGCTGACCCCATGGGACCCACAGATCCAGAGAACGTAGCTGGGGACGTGGCTCGGCGGAAAGCGAAGTGACGGTAAGTTTTCAAGTGCCGCCGACGCCGGCCGGGGGTTAGCCACGTGTGTTATGGACACGCTCCGGTTTAAACCCCGTAACTCCAGCGGCTGATGTGGCGCTCCTGTGTTTCAGAATATGAATATAAAGACATGGCGTAAGGAGACGTCAGGATGGAGATTTTCCTGCGTGTTCCCTCCTCCTTCATGGCCAGAGCCCGTCTGTCCTAGCTCACGTCCGTTCTGTCCTACTCTTTCCAAACATCCCTTCCTGGGTTCCGCTAATGAGCTGTGACTGCTCATCTTTCCCTCCGAGGCTCTCCAGGGGATTGCCAGAAAATAAACCCAAGAGATACACTGTTGCTGCATCTCCACTTGAAATCCTTCACGGGCTCCTCCTCGCCTGCATACTTCAGCACCACGTATCACGGGAGACAGGTAAAGCCTCCGTGAGCTCTGCCCCCCGTCTACCTCTCTCCACCCTCTCTGACTGGGTGACACATTCCTCATTTCTCAGACCTCTGTCCCCGGGGGCCGCTCTCGCTGAAGAGTGTCTTCTCCACCTTCCTTCTGAGAAATGTCCCCCTCCCCTTCTCGGGACCCTGCAGGACTACTCACGCCACCCTAGCCCTCCTCGGGAATGTCCTTCCTAATTTATAAACCTATTTCTGAGTCACGGCCGTGACGACCATAACCAATGCCGTGTCCCAATGCCACCTGGCCTGGGGTCAGTATCGTCAGCGCTAGCTCCTTTGAAATGCCACTATTTTTTCCCCTAATCTATTTTGCCTTATCTTGGTCATTTTACAGGCCAAGGAAAGGATGAGCGTAGAGCTGGATGACTCAAGCACGTCACGGAGGGTGTGTCACGGGGACGAACCAAAATGCTGACCTCCAAGCCCACACACGCTGAAGCAACAGCAGGGCGCCTTCTGTGGCCCAGGAGGCCATGACTCAGTCGCCTGATTGTGCCGAATTCTTCCTGTAGCCTCAGCAGCTCCCAGAGGGCACGCCTTTGGTCACACGAGGGAAGTGCGTGCCCCTTGCACGGAGGGACACAGGGAAGGTGTGATGGCTCATGGTATGTAGGGACTGATTGTGGGGAGCCCAGCTTAAATTTATTTCTGGGGGTGTCTGGGGGTATTTCCAATGAGATGAGACTCAGTAAAGCAGAGCGCCCTCTTCCCCTTACCCCGTGAGGGGGAGCCACCCAGCCTGCTGAGGATCTGAATGGGGAAAAAGGAGGGAGAAAAAGCCACCTGCCCCTGCTCCCTATCTCCCTGTCCGAGCTGGGGTGTCTCCTCTCTTCTCCCTCCCTTGGGCTGGTGTCGACTCCATTGAGTTCCCTGGTCTCCAGTTCTTTAGGCTGGAAATAAACTATATCATCATCTTTCCTGGGCCTCCAGGGTGTGGGGAGAAGACCGTGGAACGCCTCAGCCTCCGTCAACACCTGAGCCAATCCTTCATTTTGTGCGTGACACACACACACACACACACACACACACGCACACACACACACACTTCTATTGGTTCTTTTTCTCTGGGGATCCCTAAGTAACTCATGCAGCCGACTCATGCAGAGAAAATTAGTCATTAAAAACGCACACAGACATGGGGAGTTGTTTCCCACCACTCCTCTCTGTGTGTGACCTTCATGGTACACAAAATCATACGAACCCTGGGGACCCACTGGGCCTCTCCTGGAGCAGATGTCCAGATGGCATCTTTGATACACATGTGTCACAGGTGAACAAGAGCCCCCTTTGGCTTGCAGCCTGGGGACCACATCCCACAGAGTGTGCACTCGGGGCCTCCAACACCGGCCAGACATCGAGTCACTGAGGTTTGAACTTTCCACACCACCTATGTTGTCGTCCAGTATTAAAAACTTCACCTGTTAGCTTGCCGTAAGTCTAAAAGAAACTATAAAGGTCTTGAATCCATTCAATTTTTTTTTAAACAGTGCAATTTATATTCATATAAAGGTAAAAATCTGATCTAATAAAATATTTCAGGTAATAACTTTAACAGCTCTCAGCAAAGGTTAAGATGTTATTTCTCTCCAGCCACAAAGAAAAAGAAAAAGATCTTCAAACAGATGTAGAATGGCTGCCCTCCAGAACGAGAAATGAAATCTTGACGGAAAACACCCTGTGAGCTACAGTTTTAATAGCGGGAGAATTATTTGTTAAACCCTCTTTAAATCCCAATCCCCACAAGAGGGAAGGGAAGGAGAAGTCCCCTCGGCTGCAGGGTCACCCGAGCTCAGTGGCCAGAGGACTCAGGGTACGAAGCCCTCCACTGAGAGAAGAAAAATAAAAACGTCACGGAGTGATGCTTTTCCAAATCGTGGTCGGCCTGAGCACGCCCCTGGAGCCGGTCTGGCTGGCTGGCTGGCTGCCTGGGTACCGGGTAAGGAAAGGTCAACTGAGAATTTGCTATGAAAATGCCCATTATATTGAGCCCCTCTCTGTATAAATTAAAAGCAGAATGACTGCTGTTTGAGCTGACCCAGGTCCATGCTAATGACCGGTAATCTAGTTCTCGATGTGTGCTGTTTAGGCTTGAAGTTGCAAACAACGGGAAATTCCGTTATCAGGGAAGCAAGGGTCAGCCCCCTGAGAGAGAGAGAAGTCAGAAAGACTAACGGACGGCTGCAAAAGAGCCTACCTATTGTTTTTAAAAGGCACATGTTGCTGCCGACGGGAAAAGTAAGTCAGTTAAACTCTTGTGCGTGGAGCGTGTTTTGAAGGTGACGTCGCACAGGGAAGAGAGGGTGGCACCTTGGGGAATGGAGGAAGAGCCCGCCCGGGGTCCTGAGGCAGGACCTGCCTCTCCTACGAGGGGCCGTTTCCATCCTCACCGTCCACCAGGGGACGCCATCCCAGCCGGACACCCTTCTGTTCAGTGTGGAAGCCACCCCTGCCTCACGGTCCTGTAACACGAGCGTTTCTGAACTCTCCAGTGGGCTGCTGGCCTCCGGCCCGTGGGCGGCTGTCACTGGGCCGGCATCCTGCCCGGCCGCCTTGGGGAGGACTGTACACACTCCCATCTTGTGTGACAACCTCTGGGCCACGGCAGTGCCTTTCTCCGGGGCTCAGAGCCCCGGCGGACGGACCTGTTCCCAGCGTAGGAGTTTTCTTAGAAGGCGTGATTTCTTTCTGTCCCTTTAAAGCGTGACAACCGTGAAATACCATCCCGGCGAAGAACTGGCGTCCACGGCATCGCTCAAGCAGGCAAAGAGGAAGCAGCAGGTCTTCACCGTGACGCCGATCTCTCTCTCTAAGCTGTTTGAAGTTTGAGGGCAAGGCTGTGGACTGACCAGCCTTTGGGTGAGTGATGTTGGGGTCTGCAGAGTAGCGCCCGACGCAGGATGAAGAAGAAGACGGTAAACTCAACCTGCTGCGCCGTACAACATAAATTCGCGGGGTTGTGCTCACGGAGGGGGCTGGGGAGAGAGGGGGAGGGAGAGAGTAACTTGAGCCGTACGGCACATCAGTGGCGACAGGGTCCCTGCCGTGAGAAACGTCCGATCCTTAAGACCCGCGCGACGTCTGACCTCGTCTCTCTCCCGCGACGTGATTCACACTCTGCAATGGGCAAACTTCCAGTCCGTGTCCCGACGCAAAGACCTTCCGTTGGAGATTGTTCTGGAGAAAGGTGCAAGGACCAGGTGTCACCTGTTTCGGAGCCATAGAACGGCAGAGGGCCCCGCAGCTGAGGCTGGGGGCACGGCACAGAGAAAGGCCGCCACCGGCCCTCTACCTCGGCAGCAGCTGGGAGGACCCCCCTTCACCCAGAGACAGAGGAAGCTGACAGCCAGAAGCAGAAGGTTTCCGTGCAGGATTCTTCCTGTCACCTTCCCCGATTCCTGTTAATACCCAAGATAAATACCGTGACATAACGGGAATGTCTGAAACACCCAGGCTGCCCTGTGTCCAGGACAATCACGGCTCAAGAGAATAACTCACTTATGACGGGGAATCATTAACTGAGATTAGTTGCTAGATCCGGGTGACTGATCCAGATACTCGGGATGATGAAAGATACAGATAGGAAAAGTTCCAGACGTGTAGAATAGCAAGGAGACACGGAGTCTTTTCTATCTGGCTTAGCAAACCCCCTGCTGCTGGGGGGATTGTTCAACCCAAGGTCCTGCTGGTTCCGTGTTCCTGTCACTAAGGGACCCTGGGGAATAGGATGTCACGTGCCATGCCTTCCCGTGTCCCATGCGGGATGACAGGTAGTTGCACTTACTGGATACCATGACTGCGTGTTCTCATTGTTGCCGTTTGCATGTTACATGTGTGCTTATTTACTTTCCATGTAGAAAGACTATTAGAAGTGACAGCCACCTACTTACATGCGACACTCATCTTCTTTATGTCTGATTGTCTATGGCTCAGAGAAACGCATAGGGTATGAGACGGCAGGGGGCCCATCCACGCCTGTCCGGGCCGCGAGGGATGCCGCTCAGAAAAAATGCATCTGAGATACAAGCGCGTGGACTCGTATCTGGCTGCGGTTGCCAGGAAGCCCTTTTAGTGAAATCGATGTGTTGAGCTCCGTAACTTCCTTAGACGTTGTTTTAAAATTCTGTCTCTGACCTTTTGATTAGTACAAACGTTCATGTACGTCCTCACTCAAAGGGTTAACAAAATACTCACTACTGATAGGGCTAAGAGCAGGCGTAGTCAACGTCTTTATTCCTACCGCCCACGTCTGTATCTCTGTTAGCAGTAAAATTTCCTAACCGCCCACAGGTTCCACAGTACTGGTGATTTATAAAGTAGGGAAGTAACTTTATAAAATTTATAAAGCAGAGTTACAGCAAGTTAAAGCATATAATAATAATTACTTACCAAGTACTTTATGTAGGATTTTCACTAAGTTTGGCAGAATAAATCTTTTTTTTTCTTTTTACAGGGACAGAGAGAGAAAGAGTGAGAGAGAGAGAGAGAGAGAGAGAGAGAGAGAGAGAGAGAGATAGGGACAGACAGACAGACAGGAACAGAGAGGTGAGAAGCATCAATCAATAGTTTTTCATTGCCGTTGCGACACCTTAGTTGTTCATTGATTGCTTTCTCACATGTGCCTTGACTGCGGGCCTTCAGCAGACTGAGCCACCCCTTGCTGGAGCCAGTGACCTTGGGTCCAAGCTGGTGAGCTTTTGCTCAAGCCAGATGGGCCCATGCTCAAGCTGGTGACCTCAAGGTCTCGAACCTGGGTCTTCCGCATCCCAGTCCAACGTTCTATCCACTGCACCACCACCTGGTCATGCCAGAATAAATCATTATAAAACAGCTTACTATAGTTAAATCTATCTTTTTTTTATACTTTGGTTGTTCCGCTACAGCCAACCATGAAAGCTGGAACACCCACTAGTGGGTGTAGGGACCAGGTTGATTACCACTTGTTAATTTCAATGTGCAAATGACTGCAGCTGACATTTTGAACATTTCATAGAAAAATGTCAGTCTTAATTGTTTGTAACTGGTTAATTTATGAAGTGATAGCCTGACCAGGTGGGTCACAGTGAATACAGCACCAGACTGGGACGTGGAGAACCCAGGTTCAAGACCCTGAGGTCGCCAGCTTGAGCGCGGGCTCATCTGGTTTGAGCAAGGCTCACCAGCTTGAGTCCAAGTTCACTGGATTGAGCAAGGGGTCACTCATTCTACTGGAGCCCCCCAGTCAAGGCACGTATGAGAAAGCAATCAATGAACAACTAAGAAGCCACAATGAAGAATTGATGCTTCTCATCTCTCTCCCTTCCTGTCTGTCTTTCCCTATCTGTCCCTCTCTCTGTCTCTGTCTCTGTCACACACACACAAAATAAATTGTGAAGTGACAATTGACAAGTTTGAACCTCTCTGAGGGTAAGACATACCGCACACTCTCAAGATTATGCCTACTTTAAAAGGAGAAGAGGATATGATGGCAATCAATAAGTAGACAGTCAAGAAAAAATCGACTTCTAGTAAGAAACCCGCTTTCTGAATTAAAGATGTATAGAAATAATATAGACATAGGAATATGAATGCTTACATACTAATCTTTTCAAAATCCTTCAAAACCTTCCGGAAAAATGTCTTTTTATATACTATTCTTAAACTTTCAGAAATGATCTTTCCAGTCATTTTACTGATATGAGTGAGTAAAGATGATTCTAGCCAATGGGTAATGCCAACGATAACTTTAAAATGATGTATCAACATCTCACTATGACTGTTGAAGGGGGTATGATTTCCTTTCCAATGTAAATTAACGTGGGACTGTCCCTGGAGGATGACGATCTCATGTCGAATGTCGACCATGACAAACAGAACGAGAACTAAAAATCAGCAGAGTGCTGTCCTGTTTCTGCCACCAAGTCCGCCCGTCCCCTGAGGGCGGTCACACAGCACTGTCCACGTCCACACACACGTGGACGGTGCCCAGGGCATCCTGGGCTGCCCACACCTCTGGCTCTGCTCCTCCTGTGACCCTGCCCTCTGCCTCGGGCAGTAAACATTCTGCTACGGCCACGTGGCATGGGTTGCACCACATCGCCAGCCTGCCCGCTGGGGCTGGGCCCTGGGAAACATCACCAGTAGCCACGGCTTTCTATCTCCGCTTCCCGGCCCCACCTCCTAGGGTTCTGCTCACAACTGTTGAATCACAGAGCACCCGCTGGGCTCCCCTGACCCGCCACCCCTGAGCACATGGCTTCCCAGGCTCCCCTCTGTACCCGGTAAGGAGGTTGACATCCTTTATTAACTCAACGCAGAGCCTCTTCCCAGAATCCCCTCTTCCTTCAAGCCTGTCCCCTCACAGATAGAAGGGACTGAGCAGAGTGTCCGAGATGACCTGGTCCCCCTAAAGCCTTTGTCCAGGCAGACTCGGCTTGTCCAGCTAACCCTCTGGAGATGGAGACGTCTGTCAGATGCAGGTGGTCCACCCCAGCTGGACAGATTTCCCGCCTCCACGCAGCGCATGGCCGTCTCGGGCAGCCCCGTCGAAGCCAGCGGGGGAGACGCTGCTGAGTGCTCTGTGCACCCTTAGACACAGCTTTCGGGGAGGGCAGACCTCAGCTTCCTGGACGGCTCTGCTTCCTGGACCGCTCATCTGTCCAGCCTCCTGCGGGGCCCCTTTACGGCTGAGCCCGTGGTCACTTCCAATTGAGCAAAACATAGCAAGCAGCCTGGCCTCCCTGGTGCTGGTGCTGAGGGCGGTGTGAGCATCCGCGCACCAGCGAGACACAACCCGTCACCTTAGGGCCAGCCTCTGCTCGGGGGACGCCGTCCAGGTGAGAGCAGGCGTTCGGGGAGATGCGGCATTGGGAGCCCTCTGTGGAACGACCGGGCTCAGCGAGAGAGTGACCTGCTTCTACGCACAGCGTCCTGTTTCCGTTGAAGGGATGGAGCAGAGGGCAGCGCACGCTTTCTGACATTTCAACAACTCTACTGTCAAACCTGGGATGTATTTAGCAGACGCCGGTTTCGTGCCTCCAAGACCTTAGAGGAAAGGGGTTCCGTGCCGGGGACGCGGTTGAGCAGCTCAGAGACCCACGCGCACAAGGGCCCCGTGGTGGAAGCCCGGGAGAGGACGCAGGTCACCGGGGGCTCTTCGCTGTGCTCTGACGGGCGTGTCTCTGCCCCCAGGACAGTCTGAGCAGCAAAGGGTACAAGTCAAAACACGCTTATAACTGTGTTCTGCCTGTGACTTCATCAGTGATGACCTCAGAGCCCCCCTTCTGTTCAGGGTTCAAGAGATAATGCCTCTAGAGTGACATGTATAACACTGAGCCCAACACAGACACAAGATATCAACACGGTTCCCACAGGGAAGGCGACGCTGAGCTGGTGAGGTGGGCAAAGACCCCCGGTTACAGATGAATGGGAGGTTTCCGGTTTGCTGACAGTGGTCAGATCCAGTGTCCTGAAGGAAGGAATACTCGTTGAAGGGAGATATGCAAACTCCGAGTCTGTTTAAGATGATACGGATTATTATGCTGGAGGTTAAGAGGGTCACACTAATGTGGTCGTCAGAGCGCCTCTGAGGGTTTCTGTGGGGAGAGCCCTGGTTGCAGCACTTGGAGTTCAAGAGCATTTGCTGTGTCCCTGAGCTCCAGCAGTCCACAGAGGTCACGGGAGACAAAGTGTCTGCTGTCCCTGTTCCAGGCCACATAACGGACGCACGGTCTCAACGATTCATCCCATGTTATACTTTCTGCCATTTGTCACGGTGTAGCCACAGACCTGGGTCAAGCGGAGGAAGGAAGTGGTGACAGGGTAGAATCCGGAGCCCAGGTTGTGAATCTGACCATCAGGAATATGTCCAGAGCCCGCCCTGACTCCAGAGTCCAGCGTGCGTGACTCAGCATTCTCTCTGTCCCCTGGCAGCACCTCTACTGACCTTCAGCTTGGGACCTGGCTGTGTCATTGTTTAAATTAGAAGATGACTCAATCTAGTAGCCATCTTAATTGGGAAGTGAAAATATGATGAATAATTATTTTTTGCTATGGGAGAACAGTAAGAAAATCCCAGTCTTAACAGCGAAACTTAACTGGTTAAAAAATAAATAAAGCCCTGGCCAGTTGGCTCAGTGGTAGAGCACCAGCTGAGCATGTGAAAGTCCCGGGTTCGATTCCCAGCCAGGGCACACAGGAGAAGTGCCCACCTGCTTCTCCACCCTTCCCCCTCTCGCTTCTCTCTCTCTCTCCTACAGCCATGGCTCAATTGGAGGGAGCTGGCCCCAGGCACTGAGGATGGCTCCATGACCTCCGCCTCAGGTGCTAAAAAGAGCTAAGTTGCTGAGCAACAGAGCAGCAGCCCCAGATGGGCAGAGCATCGCCCCCTGGTGGGCATGCCGGGTGGATCCTGGTCAGGGCGCATGCGGGAGTCTGTCTCTCTGCCTCCCTGCTTCTCACTAAATAACAAAAAAGAAAAATTAAAACAAAGTAAACCTATTGCTGCTGCATCTCAAGAGAAAACATCTTTGTGAGAGCAGCCATTTTGCAAATGAAGACAAGATGTCTCCACACCCGTGACTGGAGAATTGATAAGACACTTTCCAAATCACAAGAGGGGTTTTCAGCTCATTTCTAATCTAAGGAGGTCATCTCATTCCCCACGTCACCCCAGGAAATACGGCTTTGTGTTCATGTGTCAGCAAACGTCCAGCTCTCTGCACGAAACGGTGTCTTCAGAGCCCCAAAGGGGAACAGGCGAGGCGAGCTGGGGAGGCGCACGCCCCAGGTGTTCCATCTGAAAGGGCATACCTCCCTCCTTGGTCAAGGCCACCGCCGTCTGCTAGTATTTTACCAAAGGAGCCTAATGACACCGGGAACCCCGTGGCCCAGTTCCTGGGCTTGAGCTCCAGAGACAGGTGCACACAGGAATGGGGCTGCTCGGACTTATCAGAGCGTGAAGATCACCTGACCCCAGCTGAAGGCTCCAGCACGCAGGGGCAGGTCCCGGAGGAAGAGGTGGGAGCTGACGTAGGGGAGGGGAAGGGAAGGTCAGACTTCCCATCTGTCCCAGGACCACCATGATCTCCACGAAGCAGTTAACAGGATCTTTGTGTTTCCTGGTGTTTTACCTATCACAGACAAGTCGCCCGGCACGGGAAAATGATCCCTGCTCCCCAGGGGAGGCTCTGAATTCGGCTGCGTAGAGTCCACGCTCTCCGGTCACGATCCAAAGGGGATGCAACCGAAAGGCAGGTGGTGAGGACGTAACTTCCACACGCAGTGCTCTGTGCCACCGCTGGGAAAGAGGGGGCGAGAGCAATATTTACTCTCCTTCTCGTCTCGAGCATTTCATTCTATGCGCGAGGCTCTATCCAGGTCGCCCTCAGGGGGGCTGCCATCTGGCGGCTGAATCTTCTTTTCACTGGGTACGTGCAGAAGAGTCTTCGCACTTTTTTTTTATCATCTGCCTCACATGGTTTGTGTCTCTCTGTGCAATAAAGAGGGAGGATCATGAGACGTCTCGGTTTCAAAGTTGAGACAGGACTTCTTT
This sequence comes from Rhynchonycteris naso, assembly GCA_037038555.1. Taxonomy (NCBI): domain Eukaryota; kingdom Metazoa; phylum Chordata; class Mammalia; order Chiroptera; family Emballonuridae; genus Rhynchonycteris; species Rhynchonycteris naso. The sequence goes on from CM072998.1 coordinate 2,194,196, forward strand.
CGCCACACCCAAAAGCGTTCTCTTCGGAACACGGGCTAGAAGCACAGGGGACTGTAAGTGACGTTGGCTACTGGAGGATTCCACGTGAAGACCTGCCTGGGGTTAGGAGGGCGTTCTGTCCTGTGTGCGGACCTCTGTGCGCTTGGCTGTCTGGCCGGGTGACGGTGTCAGGCTCTGGGCAGGACATGGAGACAGTGTGGACCCTGGGGAGGGCCATCAGTTATGGGTCCAAGCAGCCAGTAGTACCAAGAATGCCACCCCAGGGGAAAGGGTCGGTCTCAGCTTACGTCTCCTCACACTTACAGTGGAGTGGATTTTTCTCACTTCTCCAGACATTGGGAGGACTGTGGAATCTTATCTCGAAGAGCCACGCGCCCCTGCCGGGTACACTGGGGGTACCTGAGATGACAGTACCTCCCGGAGGCAGCCGGGCTCAGGGGGACATCTTCTGCCCATCAGCGACAGCAGCACTGGAGCAGGAATTGATGGGCGTGGTGAGGGGACCACATGCCACTGCCTGGCCTTGGACAACAACTTAAATCGGTTTCACATCATTAAACGGGTGCAAAACATCGCCAGCAGAACAAGGTTTTGTGGCGTGGGATCACACGAAACGGAAACCTCAGGGCCCATGAGCGAAGTCCGATCAGAGTCCACGAACATCCTGCCTGGCGCTGTGTCCCTGCCCCGACGGCAGAGCCCAGGAGCCCGGCAGTGACCTGACGGTGGGCAAAGCCCAACCCCCGCGGCTGAGCCTTCACAGGAAGTTCTCCAAGTCCAACTGCAAGTCTGAATGGAAACAGTCCCGAGACGTAGCCCCGGTGACAGTTCCCACCCAGAGACGTGGCTTTGGTTTTTGTTTATGTGTATATGTATGTATGTATGTCACACACACACACACGCACACACATACCACACACACGCACCACACACACATGCACGCACACACACACACCACACACACACGCGCACACACATGCACACACACACACACGCACGGTAGGGAAGGAGGGAGCTCACAGCCCGGCCAGCTTCCTACAGCGATCTGTGTCCATTCCTAGGACTCCGAGGAGCCCCTGCGGGTGCCTGCAGGAGCCCTGGATACCAGGGCACGAGGGTACAGGTGTCCCTCTGTCCCTCCTGTGCCTCAGAGTCTGGATCGGGGCCAGCACTCCAGACCAGCTGTTTCCAATGGCCTGACATCAAACCCTCTGCCTTGGCTTGACCCAACTCCAGTCCGGCTTCTACTCCCCACAGGACCCCGGATGCTGGCTGGTCCTCCAGTGTACACCAGCCCTAGGGAGCAGGGCACAGCCACGCATTTCCAGACGGCCCGACAGCCTCCACAGAGAACCATGTTCGGTGAGGCCGCCCGTCCTTCACTACCCGTGTGACTTCCCTCCAAAACCCTGCTAGCCTGACCCTCCACCCCCAACAAGGAAAGCTTTGTCCTGTTTGCAGGGAGCTGCTCACACACCCTGAGATAGATAGAAGCCTTCTCCCTGTCATCACCCTCTTTTCTAATGAGATCTCTCTCTTTACCTGTTTTGACTTGGACACCTTTAACTCAGAGTCAAGCTCACTCAGCTCTGGGCTCAGCCTTGAGCCCTTAATCGTGTGTGTGTGTGTGGGGGGGGCGTTTGGCACTCGGTCAGAGCCCGGGGGAAGGTCACCCCCAAGGTCAGCCCCATCGGCAGGGGAGGGAAGGCCCCAGCACAAGACTCGGGTCCAGCCCTAGGAGGCAGGACGCTGAGTTCCCATGACAGAGAGAGACCTCATCCCCTACAACTGCCATCAGCCAGGAGGTCATAGGCTTGGTGTGACGGAAGAGTTCCTCTTCCTCTTCTTGCCTCCCAGGGGACGACACAACAGTGGTGGTGGCCTCAGGAATACAGGACACTTGTGGCTACCAGGAGCACCAGGACAGCCACTGTGCTGGCAGTTCTCACAGGACCGCCCGTTCAGTCCTGCGCACAACCAGATGCGGACTACCATTACCCTCATCCTGAGGCACGGAGAGTTCCAGAACTTACCCGAGATGATCACAGATGGTGAGCAGACGCAGATCTCTGACCCTCAAGCCCTCCCTGAGCCACTTGTCTCAGCCAAAAGAAACGTAGTCACCCAAAAATACGAGTCGCCGCACGCCTGTTCACCGATGGACGCACAGAACTAACATGCTTTTCAATCATTGGAACGGCGGGTAATGCACACTTAATGTGTGGTCTTAAAAAGCTATCTGATGTTAGACAGAGAGAGAGAGAGAGAAAAGGGAGAGAGGGAAGGAAGGAGGGAGGGAGAGAGGGAGAGAGGGAGGGAGGGAGGGAGGGAGAGACTGGAACAGCGATGGAAGGTCACCCCGAAACCCCTGTGCTTCAGGACGACGGTCTGAACAACTGAGCGACGCGGCCAGGCTTTTTATTGTCCCTTATTACTATTGTAAGAGAGAAACTATTATTTTAAACTGAATTTAATAATCCTTATTTTTTTTAATGTCTAAGATTATAATTTCATTAAAAGTACGTCTTAAGAAAATAAATCTGTAGCACAGATTTGGGACAAATTGGCTGTCTAACGTCCAAGGTCATCAGAAATAAACATTCTGACTCTTAGAAGGTAAAGGAGTAGAAAACAACCATTCGACACATACAGGAATGTACGCCATCAGCTGGAGGGGACAGGGGGACGGAGGGACAGAGGGACGGGCCCGGGGTGGTGAACACACAGTACACAGATGATGTGGGTACACTTGTTCAGGAATGCGATTATGTTAACCAGGGTGACCCCAATAAATTCAATTACCAAGAAAGAGAAGGAAAAAGGAAGGAGAGAAGCGTGTTGGCTCTGTGTGTTAAATGCCACGCTGACTGAGACAGGCAGGTTTCTCCTGTCGCCCCAGGACAGAGCCTCACTTCCCACAGTGTGGGCAGCTCACGTGCTACGGCTACAGCCGCTGGACAATGATCCGTGTGCACATACACGCAGACACACGTATGCACGGCACACACATTCAGTCTCTCCCCAGTCCCCACGGGGGGATGCGGGCCAGATGGGGTTCTGTGGAAAGTAAGCTCCTGGGTGATTGATCATAACGTGCTAACAGGCAGGTCATAATGAGAAGTGGCCTATCTTTATTTATCTATATTTTTTACAGAGACAGAGAGAGGGACAGACAGACAGGAAGGGAGAGAGATGAGAAGCATCAATCATCAATTCTTTGTTGCAGCTCCTTAGCTGTTCATTGATTGCTTTCTCATATGTGCCTTGACCGGGGGGCTACAGCAGAGTGAGGGACCCCTTGCTCGAGCCAGTGACCACAGGTTTCAAACCTGGGTCCTCTGCATCCCAGTCTGATGCTCTATCCACTGCGCCACTGCCTGGTCAGGAAGTAAAAGACTCATCTTTGCCTTAAGCTAAGGTGACCAGAGTTTAAAATTGGTAAAGCGGGACACCATTGATGAGGGGGGGGGGATTCTTAAAAATTTGGTCTATATGGAGCAAAAAAAATTTTCATAGAATGCAAAAATAGCATTGTAATACATTTTTTTAAATTTCAACATAAGGACAATTTACAAATATAATACATTAAAAAATTATGTATAGTATTATTTTATTCTTTGGCAGAGAATTTTTTTTAGTAGATTGCTGTCATTTAAAAGGTCATGAAATTTTTCACAAGAATTAGTTACATTTTATTTCACACATAAAATGGCTTTCCAAGTCTCAGCACTTAATTGTGATTTTTCTGACGTCCACACTTTATTTAGCGTAGAAGAAATGTGTTCAGTCTCAGCATTAGTTCCTGGTAAAGACAGCACGTATTCCACAATTTTTAGTGCATTGTTGTATGAAACATGGTTTGTTTCAAAATGATGAACTATTTCTAACCATTTGTTCTCTATTGTGATTTTTGCTGATGCCCAAGATTTAACCTTTTCCTTATCAATATATACTTTTAATAATGATACCTCATTGAAAAGATCATTTTCGGAAATAATACTATATGGGAAATTCTGAGTGAGTCAGAGGGATCGGGTTACACAGTCGAGCTCCCTAAGTCCAGTCCTGCTGCCCGCTGGAGACCGAGCGGCTTGCGCCTTGAGGAGCCTGGAGTCGCAAGCCAGCGTCCAGGACGCGGGCCTGTGGGTAGTTAGGGGACTTGACAGCCGCCGCCCCAGCAGGTACATCCCGCCCGAAGGTCTTTGTTTCGGGGCCCCGCCCACGGCAGCCGGCTCTTGCGGCAGGGCGGGCACTTCCAGGTCGAGGCGGGGTCTCCCCGCCAAAAACCATATATTCCCTTCCCGTTCTCCCACCGTTCCCTAGCTTTTCATGCATTCTTTCTAAAAATCGAGACTTTTTAAAAACGCCGCAGGACGCGGGAGAAATTGTTAAAAATCAGGACTGTCCCGCCAGAAGCGGGACGTCTGGTCACCTTACCTTAACAAGCCCTGTTCATTGATTCCGTGCCGCTAGGTTTACACACCTTGGAAATAAACACCAAGCACCCTCAGGAGAACACACCATCCGAACTTCCCTGGAGCCCAGTCCCGGCCGAGCCAGGCTCCTCCCATCTTCCTGACAGTCCTTCTTAAGCTCAAAAGCATAAGAGAAGCTGAGAAAATGTTTATGAAGCATTTTTTTACAGCCTGTTGAGATCTCGCTTACAGCTGTATTTGCTGTATGGTCAAATCAGTTTCTATAAAAATCCTCTACAGGTCTGGACGCCTCTTATGTCGACAGGGAGTGGCTATTATTTCTTACAGCACGATCCTGAATTAAACCAGCCTTATTTTGATACAAGTATTTTTTTTTTTTTTTTTTTACCACTGCTGGTAGCATGGGAAAGAAGAAAGATTCGGGACCTCTAGTTTCAAATACTGGTTTCAATGGAAGCTCTAAAAAGAGCACAGAGCAATGGTTTTCTAATGCAGAAATGGCGGATTTCGTGATGTCATTGCATAAATGATCAAGTGTATTTATAAAGTATTGTAAATTAAACCATTCTGTGCAAAGACAAGGACAATCAAAGTATTTGCCAGTCCTTAGAAAGCATCCCTCCTTTTCATGTTGTCCTTCCCGTTTACAGAAAATTCCAGCTCTGCTCGGAAGCCAAGGAATGCCCATCACGTAGACAATCACCTTCTGAGCCGTCCCGTGAGAGTGAAGCCCAAGAAGAGTTGGCAATGTGACGCTTCCCACCAACAACCCTTCAAGGCGGGGACCGTTGCACCCGCAGTTGGTAATGAGCCACAGACACGTGACACGGCTGTCCCAGCGTCCATAACTACCGAGTGACAGATCTAAGACCTACCCCCGGGACTCCTCGGCTGTAAAAAGGGAGACTGTGAGCCACCCACTGGAAGAGATCTTAAGAGGTAACCTTGTCATCCCTCCTTAATGCTGGAGAAGAGAAATATCCAAACTGCAACAGTGCTAACTGGCTTATTCAAGGTCACGCCATGGTTGAGCTCGGAGAAAACCCAAGCTGAGTCATCATGTGGGGGGGCACCTCCCACGACCCCACATGGTCTCCTGTGAGGATCCGTCACCAGAGGGTATCTCTGGGTACACACCTGACTCTCACACATCAACAGTTTTAATATGTCCCTTCCAACTGGGACAACATCAGCGCGAGTGACGACGGCCTGCAGATGAAGTCGGTAGTGCACTGGGCGAGAAACGCCGGTGACAGACATCTTTTATTTTATTTTATTTTATTTATTGATTCTGATATGAGCATCAAGCCATCAAGTTACAGTTTCGAGCTGTGTCAGGCAGAGAAGTTTTGTTTGTTGCTGCCTATTTCTTAAAAGATGCAATGCCGTGTTTCTTGGTCCCTATAGAATTTAACCCTTCGAGCTTTAGAAGATCTCCCAAGGGGTCACTCAGTCAACACTTCACTTCAGCGGCTTGTACTCCTTCCGTTTAAATATTCAGTAACTTCCACGCAGGACGTGCCTCTGAACGTAATTGGTTTATGGTGGCATTGTGCATTTTGACTCTACATTATATGTCTGCGTACGACTTTGCTCAACTAAGCAATTTTCTTTAATGTCAATCTTGATGAACACATAAGCACTAAGGCAACATTAAAACATTAAAGTAATACATGGTTAAGTGGATCTAAATAAACTAAGCCAGAGAAGGCATCATAATTAGTCTCAGTGCCTGCTTTGAATACATTTTCTTTCTAAAATTCTATGTCCTTTTTTTTTTTTTTTTAATGGTTACATTACCAGTATTCATCGAAGAAACATCCCTCAATTAACGGTGGGAGGTTTTCCAATGATAACAGCAGAGCTTAATGGATGTGTGCATTACTACAAATACAATCTCATTCCTTATTTTGGTTAATTGAATTTTGACTGGCAAATATTTTCAAGGCTATATGAAAAGTCAGTCTTTGAGAATGTAGTGTAATTGAGAGAATGTTGATAAATAACATTAAAGGTGAAGTAAACATGTGAAAAAAAATTTAGACCAGTTAAGATGAAGAGTTTTGATTCTCAAAACTTACACAATTCCCCTAAAAGGGTGAAGAGGGTCAAATATTTGGTGATGGAAGAAGACAAGACTTTAGCGGTGATTGCACGATGGAGTCCCCAGATGCTGTATCATGAGGTTGTACATCTGAGCTCTATAGTGTAATTAACCAGTGTTACCCAAATAAATGCAATAAAATATATACGAAACAACTAAGCACAAATTAAAACATTTAAGTAAACTATGAAAAAGAATAATTTAAAAGTTTTATCATATCATAAGTCACACTTTAAAACTAAATACTAAAGGTTATTATATAACTTTAAGAAAGAAATAGATCATTTTCAGAAGAAAATATGTTAAGAAATACTCAAAATATTCAGTCTCTGAGAGCAGTTTAAATAAACAGAAGTTTTGAGCAAAATTAATAAAAATGCTAGGGATAGATCATCAACCAAAAAATATTTTTGAAACCATGGAAGTCTTTAACCGCATGGGGTGGACGGAGAACATATATGTGCACATGTAGACAGGTGGCCCTATGACACGGAGGGACGTGTGTACCCTCTGAAAAGGCAGCCCCTGACAGGTCCTCTAAGCCCCGAGTCTCTAACCTGGGCTTCTGCAAAGCTGCTGACCTCTATAAGGCCTTCAACCCAACTAGGTGTGTGCTGATGAATACACATGACAGGTATTCACTGCGTGTGAAAACTGTAATTGTGACCTGTTCTACAGGTCGCTCATGTTAATACTGATAAGTGAAACAGTATTTTCATTTCTAGTCATTCATGTGTTAGTTTTAGTTTTTGTTTTTGTATTTTTCTGACGTGAGAAGCGGGGAGGCAGAGAGACAGACTCCCACATGTGCCCGACCGGGATCCACCCGGCATGCCCACCAGGGGGCGATGCTCTGCCCATCTGGGCTGTTGCTCCGTTGCAACCAGAGCCATTCTAGCACCTGAGGTGGAGGCCATGGAGCCGTCCTCAGTGCCCGGGCCAACTTAGCTCCAGTGGAGCCTTGGCTGCGGGAGGGGAAGAGAGAGAGAGAGAAAGGAGAGGGGGAAGGGTGGAGAAGCAGATGGGTGCTTCTCCTGTGTGCCCTGGCCGGGAATCGAACCCAGGACTTCCACACGCTGGGCGAATGCTCCATTGCTGAGTGGTCCATATGTTTTCACATGTATTGTTTCTACTGTATTCATTTGCATAGATTTTACAAACTAGATACCAAAACTTTTGCTAATTATACACTTAAAATGATCTCCTAGAGCAGTGCTGTCTATTAGACATACGTGAGCTCCTTACATTATTTTAAATTTGTGGTTCTTTCAATGAAAATTAAATGCAAAAAGAAAAAACCCAGAAAAGTGAACTTTAATAATACTTGATTTAACCTAATATATCCAAAATATTATCATTTCAATATATCCTAATATAAAAAGGTTATCATTTAGACAGTTTACATTTGTTTATTCATAAGAAGGTCTTTAAAAGTCCATATGTAATTAATATACATGTACAGCACATCTAATTCAGATGCTCAATTTTCAAAATTGAAGTGAAGTGTAATCCTACTAAAATGATAAACTATATGCATAAAAGACAAAATATTCTACACCGCTTTCTTTCTACATTTAAATTCATCTTAATGAAAATCAGATAAGATTTAAAACTTAGTGTGTCAAGTGCTCGGTGGCCGCACACATCCAGTGTCTGCGATATAGGAAAGTCCCCTCATGGAAGTTTCAACATTTCACCTGGAGATAGGTGTTCATGCAACCTTTCTGTGTTCACCATAAGAAGGTCAGTGATGCCTGGCCTGGGGTGACACCGGGGATAAAGCGTTGATCTGGAACGCTGAGGTCGCCAGTTCGAAACCCTGGGCTTGCCTGATCAAGGCACATACAGGAAGCAACGTCTATGAATTGATGCTTCCTGCTCCTCCCCTCCTTTCTCTCCTTCTCTTTCTAAATTCAATACAAGGAAATATATAGAAATACATAAAATCGAAAGAAAAAAAAGAAAAGGATGGGTGAGTATCAGGAAATATAGAGATAAAAGAAGAAATCGCTCCTAAACTAGCCACCTAGAAACATAAAACACTTAGGTGGATACAGGAGCCCGAGATGGTCCCACGCCTGGTTTGGTCCTCTCTCTCCTTCCAAAGCGGGAGAGGGGGGTGGCGGGGGGGGGGACAAAGAGGTGTTTCCAGGGGAACCGTGTTTTGAATTGCTAAATCTCTGATTTTTGCCAAAGATTTTCTTTGAATGGGAGAAAATTGGGTTTTCCTTGCAGCTTAGAAATCCTGGGTCTATAAATCACATTCTGTCTCTACTTAATACCTTGTTAGTTCCTGTGGAAAACAGGCTTTTATGTAAGTCAGAGGTATCTAAATAAGTCTTTGTAAGTTTGCCCGGTAATTCCAATTTAAATAAAAAACCTATCTTAAAGCATCACAGGTCAAAAGATTAATGTAATGCAGACGTCGGAATGAAATAGTAGGTAGCTGAGAGGCACTGTTAAAAGAAAAGCAAGCATTTGCCATTTTCTAAGGCTTATTTAGGGTGCCTCTGACTTACACAACAGCCTGCTCTCTACAGAAATTAGCAGCAACGATCCCACTATATAAAGATGTGTGAATGGAAGCAGAAGTGTTATCTGGGGACAGAAATGTAGATGGGAAGATGTAGATTAGCTAAATAAAAAGGGGACTAGGTTACGTGACAAGCTGACAATGCGAAATAATTTTGACTACAAGGACCAAGCGTTGGTTACAGTATTTATATTTTTAAAATTCTTATGGCGTATTGCAAAGTACTATATTTTAAGCAGCTATAAAGTGAAAGTGACAAATAATAATAATAATAAAAAAAAAGGTTTTTAATGTAAGGCTGGCTTAAAATCAGTTACAGACCGAGAAAAGCACACCAGCCAGTCAGAGCAGCGAGGAGAAAACGATGCCTCGCAGGAATAAATGTCAACGTGGGAGCCGCAGGACGGGCACCTCCTCTGGCGTCCCCCCCACCGTGATTTCTAAATTATTCCACTGCCAAAGAACAATGAAAAACTAAACAAAATACCCTTCTGACCTCCCTTCCATTGCTCTTTTCTTGAGAGTAAAGCCCTAGTTCTCCTTCCCCTTTCTCCTAAATCAGTTCCCTCCATGGTCCCCGACCTCTCAGTACTCCAGGATGGCTCTGGTCAAGGTGACAGATGGCTCTAGGATTGCTCATCCGATGAACCAGTTCCAACCCCTATTTCCTCTGTCCTAACCTTTGACAGAACTGGTCCTCTCCTCCCCCGGGGAGCTTCTCCTGTCAAAGTCTCCAAAACCACCTTGTCCCTAAAAGTGCAGGGGCTTCCTGTCTCCACGTTGCTGTTCTACGCAAGGGACGTTATGTCCGCCTCTTTCCCGGACCACGCTCTTGCCTTTGCTTAACTCTGCAGCGTGCCTTCTGATGATATAACAGGAAAACATATTCTTCCTTACTTCACGCAGTACTGCACACTCAGTTTATTATGATCAACACACTGTAAGTCCAACCCGAGGAAAGAATCGTCCTCTAAGCCTTGAATTAAATATGTGAAAACGCATCACGTCTTCTACAGATCTACAGACTCCTCCCTGTCTTTACGGGTGAATGGAAAAGGCTGTGAAGTAGGTGCGGCCTCTACCATCTCGGCAAAGCAGAGGGAATGTGGGTACCCCACGGCAACTCAAGGGTCCCTGCTCACATTGTTCCTACTGACCCTAATCCGGGTGGAAAAGATCTGTTTTCACTCACCCATTTAGGAGGGGAAGGCAGGAGGAGAAGTTGTCGTTCAGGTCAAGTCAACGCCTACGACTCGACTTCCTCAAGCGGATAGAGTTTTAGGTAGACGTCACGAGGGAACACAAAAGTCTCAAGTGAGTCTGTCTGGGAAGGGCCTGGACAGTTGCCATGTTCTTTTCCTGTCTGGAACCCCATCTTCAATTTCTCCAACCTGTTTCCACGAGTCTCCCCGAAGTGCATTCCTATCACTTTTCTCCTCCGTGTCTTTCATTGTCTTCCTTTACTTTTCAGCATGGCCTAGTGACCCTTCCTGTGCTGGACACCACCTGCCTTTCTGTCCTTCTGTCCACCTTGTCCACAAGATTCCAGCGGAACCAGGTGCTTCTCTGCCAACAGAACCATGGTTTCCCCGTGCCTGTGCTCATGCTGTTGGCTCCAGCCGGACCACAGGTCCAATATTTCCAGAGCCACTCGTTGTCTCCTGTTCAAACTTTGCTTCTGCCCAGGCAGGTTTTCTAACTCATTCCCTCACCTTGCATTTACTGCATGTGGGCTCTACGCCTGGTTCTTTCACAAGGGTAGGCATTGTAATAGTAAAAAAAGGACCCATTCCTGCCCTGGCCAGTTGACTCAGTGGTACAGCATCCACCCGGCATGTGGAAGTCCCAGGTTCAATTCCTGGCCAGGGCACACAGGAGAAGTGTCCATCTGCTTCTCCACCCTTCCCCCTCTCCTTTCTCTCTGTCTCTCTCTTCCCCTCCCGCAGCCAAGGCTCCATTGGAGCAAAGTTGTCCTGGGCACTGAGGACAGCTCCATGGCCTCCGCCTCAGCTGCTAGAATGGCTCTGGTTACAACAGAGCAACAGCCCAGATGGGCAGAGCATCACCCCCTGATGGGCATGCTGGGTAGACCAGGCATGTCAGTCACATGCGGGAGTCTCTTTGAAAAGGATCCATTCCTTGAGTTGATCTTCCTTCTGTAACCTACAGTATACAATATAACGATTTGGCCAAATGACTCACTTTCTAATATAGACTATAATCATTTTGTGTGTGACTGGTGCCCACTTCTGAATTAGGAGATCAATAAGAAGAGATCTGTGGCTAATCAATCTTTGAACGCACAGTTGCTTTAGTGGGCACAAATCAAACGTCTGATAAAATGTGGATGTGGAGTAAATCATTGCCAATACGTACATACTCACTTAAAGGGAAATCCCGCTAGATTTCACAAAACCAAGGCTCCAAGTTCTCTACTCTTTCTCAGGCAGATGAGTTTGCAGAATATTTACAGCCAGATCGGTTTGTTCGTCCTGCTATTTATGTACTAAGCTTCTGAAAGCCCCATTTCTTTATTGTACCCTTTTATTTCCTTCTCACAATCCAATTTGCTCGAGTAACTTCATTCATAAAACAAATCAACTAAATCTCAGTTTATTAAAAAATGCCCATTATGTGTACGACACTCTCATTACTCACATCAATACTCTGAATACAATCGTCTGCATGTTTTTACATAAATTATGTTTCATGCAGTACACTAGATTTTTTGTGTCATTTTCCGCATAATGTGATAATCAGCATCCTGCATTGGGATGCCATTGTTTAATGCCATCGAAGAAAGAGATAACATTGTCAAATAGAAAGGAAAGCAACACGTATGGCTTAGAACACCTCCTCTTACAGAAGCAGGTTTGTCAAGGATAGTATCATGCAAATCATTTCAGTAGGTGAGCCACTCCCCAAGATTTTAAAAAGGTGAGCAGAAGAGGATGGGTGTGTGCCTCTTAGTAGGAAATATGGCCAAAGCGGTGGGAATTACTTTCGAGGTGGGATAGGGAAAAAAGACCGTGGTTTCCAGTTCTCTCCTGGGTCCGTTTCCCTGGGAGAAGCCCAACACCGTGACACACTGCAGCCCACTGGGGAGCGGGAGGGATAAGAGCCACATGTGTGAGCTTGGTAGCAGGTGACCCCCTCAATCCACAAGTGTAGGTTGTAGACCACACATAAAGTGATAGGCTACTTACAAATCCCTACGGGACTTTGAGCTGAAGGTATTTTGGAAGGTGTCACCAGGAAGACTTTCTTACAGATTATTGGATGAAGAGCCAGCTATAAGGACTTCTGTGATGGAGTCTTGCCGTGGGGGAGAGAGATTTGGCTCAACTCCAAATGCAACCTGGGAGGTGAAAATGGACACCCAAGGATCAGGGCTGGCCAGTGCGGTGGAAATTTACTAAGAGGACACATCCGTGACAGGGAGGCTTCTGGCTAAACTAAGGTGACCAGACGTCCCGCTTTTGGTGGGACAGTCCCGATTGTTAACGATTTGTCCTACGTTCCGCGGTGTTTTTAAAATGTCCCGATTTTTGGAAAGAATGCACGAAAAGCTAGGGAACGGCGGGAGAATGGGAAGGAAATATACGGTTTTCGGGGGGGAGACCCCGCCTTGACCTAGAAGCACCCACACTGCCACAAGAGCTGGCTGCCCCGTGGGGGGCCCCGAAACAAAGACCTTCGGGCGGGAGGTACCTGCTGGGGCGGCAGCTGTCAAGTCCCCTAACTACCCACAGGCCCGCGTCCTAGACGCCGGCGTGCGGCTCCGGGTTCCGCGAGGTACAAGCCACTCGGTCTCCAGCGGGCAACAGGGCTGGACACCGGGAGCGCGGCCACAAGGATGAGTCCAGGCGGGGAGTGTGCGACCACACGTGTGTGAGGGCACCGGCGGTGCTGCCCTGCCTGCTCCCGCCCGCGCGTGCAGCTCCAGCATCGGTTTCGGGACCGTGTAACCCGATCCCTCTGACTCACTCAGAATTTCCCATATAGTAATATTTCCGAAAATGATCTTTTTAATGAGGTATCATTATTAAAAATATAGATTGATAAGGAAAAGGTTAAATTTGGGCATCAGCAAAAATCACAATAGAGAACAATGGTTAGAAATAGTTCATCATTTTGAAACAAACCATGTTTCATACAACAATGCACTAAAAATTGTGGAATACGCGCTGTCTTTACCAGGAACTAATGCTGAGACTGAACACGTTTTTTCTACGGTAAATAAAGTGTGGACATTAGAAAATCACAAGTGCTGAGACTTTGAAAGCCGTTTTATGTGGGAAATACAATTTAACAAATTCTTGTGAAAAATTTCATGACCTTTTAAACAACGACAGCAATCTACTAAAAAATATTCACTCAAATGAGAAATATGCCAAAGAATAAAATAATACTATACATAATTCTTAATGTATTATATTTGTAAATTGTCTTTATGTTGAAATTTAATAAAATATATTGCAATACTATTTTTGCATTCTATGAAAATATTTTTTGCTCCATATAGACCAAATTTTTTTTGTTTTTTTTTTAATTTCTTTTTATTTTATTTATTTTAGAGAGAAGACACAGAGTGAGAGAGAGAGAGAGAGAGAGAGAGAGAGAGAGAGAGAGAAAGAGAGAAAGGGGGGAGGAGCTGGAAGCATCAACTCCCATATGTGCCTTGACCAGACCAGTGCAGGATTTTGAACTGGCGACCTCAGTGTTCCCAGGTCGACGCTTTATCCACTGCGCCACCACAGGTCAGGCATAGACCAAATTTTTAATCAAGAACTTCTCCCCCCACCCCCTCGTCAATGGTGTCCCGCTTTACCAATTTTAAAATCTCAGCACCTTAGGCTAAACAGACCCGGCAGGATGCTTACAAAAGGCAGCCAGGTGGTCCATCATCACCTGGGGATGGAGGCAATGAAAACAGCCATCAGGTATGGAGGGTGATCGGCTAGCAAGGGTGAGGGTTCTGACAAGAACAGCTTAGCATGGTTCTCACTAAAATACAAAGAGTCTTTGTCAGGACCCAGTGAAGCCACAATCAGATTCCTGACCCACAGACACGATGAGGTGACGTAAGCTTGAGGGCAGTGGACCCACAGCAGTGTGTAGCTGCCATCTACACTTCTGGGTCTGTGGTATGGACGTAGCAACTGGTCGACGCGGGAGGTGCAGGGTGGTTGGACGCAGCAAATGAGAGTACAAGTTCAATTTAAATGTCCTGCAAACAGCCTGACCAGGTGGTGGCACAGTGGATAGAGCGTCGGACTGGGATGCCGAAGACCCAGGTTTGAGACCCTGAGGTCGCCAGCTTGAGTGTCGGCCCATCTGGCTTGAGTAAAAGCTCGCCAGCTTGGACCCAAGGTCGCTGGCTCCAGCAAGGGGTGGCTCGGTCTGCTGAAGGCCCGCGGTCAAGGCACATGTGAGAAAGCAATCAATGAACAACTAAGGTGTCGTAACAGCAACGAAAAACTAATGATTGATGCTTCTCTCTCTGTTCCTGTCTGTCTGTCCCTGTCTATCTCTCTCTCTGACTCTCTGTCCCTGGGGAAAAAAAAATGTCCTGCAAACAGCTAGTATTTCTTAGTAGACGTAAGTCCCATGCAATATTTAGGACATACATACTTACACACACACACACACACACACACGCACGCACGCACGCACAAATATTTGCTCTTTACCAGAAATTTAAGTGGGAACTCTGCCGTATCTGGGCACCCCAACAACCCCAACAAACATTCAGTACTTGAAGCTGTGCCTCAGCCCCTGAGAGGCACTGTTCCTGAATCGTAGAGTAAGGAGACAGGTCTCCCCCCTTCTCCAAAATGAGCAGTCTCAGATGCACTGATACGACGTCACAGGCGGCCTCCGTTTTTGCCCCTGAGGTCCACAGCAAGAAGGTGGCAGGGTTCTTGCTAATCAGACGCCAATAGTCCTTATGACGCGGGGCACACAGCATCGCGCCAGGCTCGCGCTCCCTGACACTTCGTCACCGCTGGAGCCAAGAGATTAAAATGAAAGAAAAAGAAGGGGCACAGCTATTCCTGGTCACCCAGGTGATTTAGAGCAAATCGAAATGTGACCGCTGGCAGTGAGCACAACATTTAATTAAAAATGGGTGCTTTAAGACATTAGCACACTCATCTTAAAATATGCAAACTGCACCTCATTCTTGCAAAGATGCTGTTGGCAGAGAGATGGGCACTGTAATCTCTGGGAAGCTTGACGCTGGTGACCCAGAAAAGAGACAGGCTCCCTCTCAGTGGCCTTCCCTGCCCTGGACTCGGTGGGTCAGGGCTGCACTGGTGTCCGTGGTTTTCTGTCCACAGATGAAAGGGACCCACTCTGAGCGGTAGTCACTCCGTCCACACGGTAGCGAGTGACGGGAAGCCACCACCACATTCTTGGAGAGGCTCTGTGCAAACACAAGTTTTGAAATAAAGCACGAGGGGCCTTTTATTTTGGAAGTGGGTCCTGGCATGCATCATTGTAAAACCTCGTCCTGACAGCTTTTTGTTTGCTTGTTTTTGCAAATTAACTTAAGGTTGTTTTTTACTACTTCAGATAGAATGAGGCAGACACTTTGAATCAACGTGCTCTATGTATTCACTGTGAAGATTCCACGGGTAAGAGCCCCGCCTTGCATCCAACAAAAAAAATGCTTTGTAAAAAAAACCAAACCACTTACAAAAAGTACTCTCTACCCTTTGTAAACGAAAGAAAAAGAATGCAACCTATGAATACGCCTTAAATAACATAAGAAAGGAAGAAACACCCACGTTCATCAGGAGGGACCAGGACAGGGCTACAGTGGGCACTGGAGCGGGAAATAGGACACAGGAGATGTCCACACACTTGTTGCAGCTCCGAGGGAGGGCAGTCCCCGCCCCCCACTCCTGCGATGGCGTCACGCACACCAGTGGGCTTCTGCTGAGAGCACGTCCCCCCAGCTCCAGGACGAGGCAGGCTGCCAGACAGACCCACACTGGGCTGTGGTGGGAACAGAAGCCGTCTCTGATTGGGCGAAGCCACCGGCCTGGCAGCCCCGCTTGGTCACCACAACGATGCTCTGCCCTCGTGGGCACAACGGTGTCCACGTCCCCGTGACGACCGAGACGAGAGCCCACCTTTGCCGACGTACAGGGACTCTTGTGATGTCTTTACTTAAAGAAGTGATTTTGAGTCACGCAGTGTGAAGTCCAGCGTGTTTGTTAGAAATAACAGTAATAATGAAGATGGTGATGATGAAATCCCACATGGCCTGTAACTCTAAGCCATTGAAAACAAAATAAATAGGTATAAACAGAGAGTGTGTCTATGATTAAAGAAACACAATATTTCTACAAAGGAGAGGGTTGTTGCCTTCATATAAGCTTATATATTGCCTGACCTGTGGTGGCGCAGTGGATAAAGCGTCGACCTGGCAACACTGAGGTCGCCAGTTCAAATCCCTGCACTGGTCTGGTCAAGGCACATAAGGGAGTTGATGCTTCCAGCTCCTCCCCCCTTTCTCTCTCTCTCTCTCTCTCTCTCTCTCTCTCACTCTGTGTCTCCTCTCTAAAATGAATAAAAGAAAAGAAAAAGAAAAATTAAAAGAAATGTTTTAAAAAAAACATTAAAAAATAAAAACAATAAAATAAAATAAGTTTATATTAAAGCTGCCTGAACATGACAGTTGCCAACGAGCTTCCCTCAAGGATGTTGGTTTCAGACACAACCTTGTGTTGGCTGAAGAGTTTTTGAAAAATGGCGAAGTCCACCTCCCCACAGGTAAGCAGCCTTCCGCATGCACGTTTATGGGGTCTAACTACTGCATTCTTTCAAAGACCCTGCCTCCGGTGTCCTGGACCCTTATTGATAAAGTGACACATTATAATGAAATGACTGTTTGAAAGTCATTTTTATCCTGACTCATATCCTCATTAATACTTTTACCATTAAGGAGAAATATCCTGATAAATCAGGAAAATTAAACTGGCATGTAAAGAAAAAATTAATCCTAGTTCTAGAGGATCAATTAAAAGAGCACAGCGTTTTAAAATATTAAAGTTTAGTTGGTGTATGATCTATAGCCTTGAATGAATTCTAAGCGATTAAGTCCTACAATTTCAAGAAACACTTTCGTGGGTTTTTTTTTTTTTTTTCTTTTTCTTTAACAACAGAAAGGAGGCGTCGTGTAATGATGCAGACCAGGTAACCGGGCTTCTTCTTACTTTATTCAAATTAGTCTCTGTGATCGCGGCTGTCAGGTTCCAAGAAGTCTCCTTCTCTGGGCCTCAGTTTCCCCACCAGTAAAACAGCTACGTCACGGAGTGGTTGTGACATTTAGTGACTCGTTATGTGGATTCCTCAGAGAAATTAGAGCCAGACACAAGTAGAACGCAATGTGAGTGCAATAAGCAAAATGATAATTAAACATACAAATTTAAACGTATACATTCATCTAGAAGTATCATCTTTCTTTTTAACTAGAAGAGAGTCGAGATGACCTCCTCCCATGTTCACAGTGACAGAGCAGAGGCACCAAGAGGTCACAAAGTGACATTAGTCAGTGGCTTAACCACATTGCGAGCTTGGATTTCATAATGAGATAGAATTCACATTACAACTTGTTTACAAACATCCACAGGCCGTTGACTGGTTGGCTCAGTGATAGAGCATTGCCTGGTATGTGGCTGTCCCAGGTTTGATTCCCGGTTAAGGCACACAGGAGAAGCACCCCTCTGCTTCTCCACACTTCCCCCTCTCCTTTCTCTCTGTCTCTCTCTTCCCCTCCCGCAGCCAAGGCTCCATTGGAGCAAAGTTGTCCCGGGCACTGAGGATGCTCCATGGCCTCTGCCTCAGGTGCTAGAATGGCTCCGGTTGCAACGGAGCAACAGCCCAGATGGGCAGAGCATCGCCCCCTGGTGGGCTTGCCGGGTGGATCCCGGTCGGGTGCATGTGGGAGTCTATTTGCCTCCCCTCCTCTAACTGAATAAAAAAAAAATGTACAGACAAGTAACCAAAGGCCATCAATGCAGTTATCCAATCAAACAAGGTAAAAATAAAAGCCCGTCTTTAATTTGTTTCCAATATAATGCCTGTGTGTGTGTGTGTGTGTGTGTGTGTGTGTGCGCACGCGCGCGTTGGGGGGGTGATCACTGAAGAGTGCCCGGCCTAAACTGCACCCAAAGAAATGCTTGCAGCACGTCACCCACAAATCACTGTTCCTCGGCAATCGGAGCTTTCACTGTTGAAAGAAAACCACCAGGCAAATTGAAAGAAAATGAAACATTCAACAGGTTGATTTCGGTTCTGTGTGCCTTGGCCAAAGATGTCACCTGCCCCATCCGCCTGAAAAGCTCCTTTGGTTTTGAGGCTGTTCAGTACAGAATGCTCGGTGCTTAAGGCTGAACTGAACTCTGTGTTCTATCAAACGACGGGGTGTGTGTGAATCAGCACAATCAACTCCCCGTGCCCGGACCTCAGCACATCAGAGTTGGACGGAGATAGAAAGAAGAGCAGACAAGGAAAAGAAGTTTAGCACAAATCTTCAAGCAGGGCACCCACAGGGACAGGGACACGGGTCCTGAGGGTCCCAGGGGGAACGCGGGGGCTTCCCACTGTTTCCCATTCTCCCACCACAGAAGTATTTGTGGGGCCCTTATGCACAAAGCAAACACAAACAAGCGGGTGACAATAGGTCTCCCCTCCGGCATGCCCTCAGGCATGGGGCTGCCTCCCCATGAAGTCCTTTCAAAACAAGTTAGAACAGCCAAGAAGACAGCTGAGCGCTAGGGAATGCGGGAAGCTAAGAGGATGCATCACAAGCAGGACCCCATGGGTAGTAAATTGAAAACATGGCGCCGTGGCACCCTCAAGAAAATCGTCCCGTCTGGTTTCAGAAGGAGCTCCCGCCGTCTGTCAGTCAAGTCTAGGACGCCTCTGGCTCCTTTTAGTAAGTGGTCCCGGGGACCCCGGCGGGCCACCGTCTGCATCACACTCCCTCCCAGGTGACTTCAAGGCAACACGAATACTTGCAAGGTTGGTGCTGAGTGCTAGGTAGACTGCCGGTGGTTAGAGGCCACACCCCTGACCTTTGAGCAACACCCAGCCAGCTGGTATTTTATCCAGCGCCTGGTTGGCACTGTGACCAGGACATGGGGGGTCACACCAGAGGGAACATTTGCCGGAGGTGGGGAGGATTGCAGTGAGCTGTTAAATCTGTACACTCGAATGGAACCACGTCATCTCTGCCTGTCGGTCACCAGAGGCTCAGTGCAGTATCCCTCCAAAATGTATATGGTGAAACCCCCGGTACAACGGCATTAGGAGCTGAGACTTTGGAGGTCATGGGGCCATGAGGGTGGAGCCCCTGTGGATGGGATTAGTGCCCTCTTCCCACCAGGTGGAGACAGAAGGAGCCAGCAGTCATGACACAGAAGAGGGACGGACCTCGCCACACCCCGGCCACGCCAGCACCCCAACCTCACACATCCCACCCCCAGCACCATGAGGAAGAACTTTCTGCTTTCTAAACCAGGCCCCCCACCCGCCCGCGGTACTCTGCCATAGCAGCCCGCACTCACCAACCCCGCTGCATATAAAGAATCACACGTGGGGGTGGAGCAAGTGGAGGCTAGCCATTGATCGTTCCTCTGGAAAACAACAGGATAACTAATAAGTCATCCTGCCAGAATGACCTCTGTGGCTCATGTGCTCACAACGGCAGACCTGGATCTGCCCCACCCTGTCTTTACTGCCCTTAAATAATTTCTACTATCCGGGCGTCCAAGGGAATTCTGTTCCCAGAGTGGTCACCACTCGCAAAGCACTCATGCGCCCCCTAACGGCAGATGTGACGAAGCCCGAGAGTACTGGGGGCCCACGCTCTGTCCCTCTGGAAACCCCCTTCCCGAGTCACCCCGCTGAGGGCACGCTCACCGCACAGAGCAGCGTACGCCGTGCAGAACGGCGTTCACGATACTGATTCTGAGCGTCTTTCTTGTTCACCAAAGGCCACCACCTCCCTGCGACCCTCAAGACCTTAGAACTTTAAAAAGCAATGTCACTGATGTGGTTTCTCTTATTTGAAGTATGTTCTAGGAGGACTGATGCGTGCCTCCCACATCCTTGAAGTTCTAGAACAGGAACTTCAAGGGAAGTCACCAGGGGCCATGCCTTCACCTGTCCCGCTAAGTCCGAAGCGGGGCGTGTGAGGCCAGCACGACCCGTGTAAACCTTCGTGACAAGGTGTCGAGTCGCTGTGTTGGGTCTTATCTGCATGTTAAAGCACCGTGCACAGTGAGAACATCCAGAATGTCCTCAGTGTCACTGCTGATTTAAATATGCAAGGTATCTCACAGGATGCCTGGCCAGGTCAAGTGCATAGGAGAGCGGCGGACATTCCGGAGGGTGACTGTGGCTAGAGTCTTGCTGGCCTCCCCTCCGAGGACTGGCCCAGGAGGTCAGAGTCCCCAAGGCTGAGGGCAGAAGAAAAAGAGGCAGAGGGTCCATAAGCAAGAGCACCCCCATGGGAAAAGAGGGGCCCCAGGACTCTAAGGGGACAAGGAGCGGGGTACCACGAGGGGGCTGACATTCATCTGTGTACCCCACAGAGAACAACGGCCTTTCTGAGTTAGCAGGTGGAGCAACAAGAATCGCCAGAGGGGACACGTCACCCCAAAGGCATGGGAGACCCGGCTCAGCGAGCTGGGATACACTGGCCAATAGACAGTGTATCCCAGGCGCCTGCTCAGTCCCTCCGCCCCCCGTTCCCTCTGCAGCAGTGGCAGGGACAGTGAGGGTGGGACGTGTCTGAGAAACGAAGACAGCCAAGGAGCTGCCAGCCTCAGCGCCCACGGTCCCACTCAGCCCCGCCGGCGTGGGGCGACAGTGAGAAGGGGTGTGAGTCGAGGACAAAGTCAACACTCCCACGCGGAGGGTTCAAAACCTCAATAATAAACCGTGGCTGACACGGGGAGACGCTGAGGGTGTCGGACCTGGGGACTTGGGCGGAGCGCAGTTTAACTGCACTTGGAAGGGAGGACATCCTGTCATCGTCACACATCAACACCAAGACGCCTCCGCCCACTGGCCACGTACACACAGAGAAAGGACAAGAAAATAACACGATGCTTAACACTGAGATACGAGAATGCGGGAAAACACTGTTTCTCTCTTTTCGAACTGAACGGTCTACGGTAACTTTATATCCTCTTCCTAAGGAGATTGTGATACTGAGGCTACATGCGAAAATTATAGTCACTTAACGCAGACAAAACGATACTGCCATTCCGCTGTTGCTCTGAAGGTTACAGAGGACCACCATGACGGTCCCTTTTCGTCCAGGCTGATACAAATGAAGTCCAAAAGCTCAGAGATGTTGCAACACCTGACACCAGTGACTGAATTCCATCCGACCGTAATGCACTGCTGCTTCTAACAACTGGGCGAATGAAGAGTGAGTACACACAGTATAATTGAGGAATAAATGACAATCCCCAAGAGTTGCTCACAGAGAAGGAACTCAGAAGCTTGGGAAGACCCTCGGGGCTTTATGTTGACATTATTCCTGTCGGCTTTGGCCATGGAGTGACGGACACCCTCCAATTATCTGTAACATAGGTAATAAATGGATACACGGACCTTAATGAGAATACTGTCTGTCCCTCATTACAGTCATCCTGCTAACAGTGTCAGCAAGCATCTAACCACAAAATATTTTGTGATCATTTACACAGCAGTGAATTAAAAAAAAAATGTTTTCTTTTGCTTCCTCATCCCATTAATACGCTCTCCCTCTACAAGCAGGACAAGAGTCAAGGTCAAGAGTGGCCAGGTCAGACCATCATTGTGGGTAAGCCATTCCTGTGGGTCAGTGAACTATGCATTAGTGGAATAAGAAAAGTAACTCATTTCTTATGTTGAGAAATGAATCTTTTGGGGTAAGAACACATAAGGAACTTTGCAGCTGCTTTAATTTTAACATCCCGAGCCTCTAAGCATGAGGCTGCAATGGTTAAAGTCTCCTTGACCTGTGGAGCCTGCTTTGTCCAACGGGACTCCCAAAGAGTATGGATTCTAGTCCATTCCTGTGTAATTCATTTCTTGTGATCTGTATTGCTGTGTGCATTTAGGAACACGATTCCAAGAAAGAGCCCAGAGACTTTATCAAAATGGCAGAGTTTGAGGCGCAGAAGAGTTAAAGGGGTATTTCTACATAAATACCAGCAACGGTATCACTTGTTTCCCGTCCTTTCTTTTTAATTAAAGTTGCGTATTTCTTCCTTTACTTTGGGTTCTGTGGATGTGTGTGTGCATGTACACATGTGAACAAGGGCTCTGTGGATGTGTGTGCACACATACAATGTGAACAAGGGCTCTGTGGATGTGTGTGTGCATGTACACATGTGAACAAGGGCTCTGTGGATGTGTGTGCACGCATACAATGTGAACAAGGGCTCTGTGGATGTGTGTGTGCATGTACACATGTGAACAAGGGCTCTGTGGATGTGTGTGCACGCATACAATGTGAACAAGGGCTCTGTGGATGCGTGTGCACACATACAATGTGAACAAGGGCTCTGTGGATATGTGTGTACATGCATACAATGTGAAAAAGGGCTCTGTGGATGTGTGTGCACACATACAATGTGAACAAGGGCTCTGTGGATGTGAGTGCACACATACAATGTGAACAAGGGCTCTGTGGATGCGTGTGCACACATACAATGTGAACAAGGGCTCTGTGGATGTGAGTGTACACGCATACAATGTGAACGAGGGCTCTGTGGATGTGAGTGTGCACGCATACAATGTGAACAAGGGCTCTGTGGATGTGTGTGCATGTGTACAATGTGAACAAGGGCTCTGTGGATGTGTGTGCATGTACACATGTGAACAAGGGCTCTGTGGATGTGAGTGTGCATGCATACAATGTGAACAAGGGCTCTGTTGATGTGTGTGTGCATGCATACATGTGAACAAGGGCTCTGTGGATGTGTGTGTGCATGCATACATGTGAACAAGGGCTCTGTGGATGTGTGTGTGCATGTGTACAATGTGAACAAGGGCTCTGTGGATGCGTGTGCGCATACAATGTGAACAAGGGCTCTGTGGATGTGTGTGCATGTGTACAATGTGAACAAGGGCTCTGTGGATGTGTGTGCACACATACAATGTGAACAAGGGCTCTGTGGATGTGAGTGTGCATGCACACATATGAACAAGGGCTCTGTGGATGCGTGTGCGCATACAATGTGAACAAGGGCTCTGTGGATGCGTGTGCGCATACAATGTGAACAAGGGCTCTGTGGATGCGTGTGCATGTACACATGTGAACAAGGGCTCTGTGGATGTGACTGTGCATGCATACAATGTGAACAAGGGCTCTGTGGATGTGTGTGTGCATACAATGTGAACAAGGGCTCTGTGGATGTGTGTGTGCATGTGTACAATGTGAACAAGGGCTCTGTGGATGTGAGTGTACACGCATACAATGTGAACAAGGGCTCTGTGGATGTGAGTGTGCACGCATACAATGTGAACAAGGGCTCTGTGGATGTGTGTGCATGCGTACAATGTGAACAAGGGCTCTGTGGATGCGTGTGCACACATACAATGTGAACAAGGGCTCTGTGGATGTGTGTGTGCACACATACAATGTAACAAGGGTTCTGTGGATGTGTGTGCATGTGTACAATGTGAACAAGGGCTCTGTGGATGTGTGTGCATACAATGTGAACAAGGGCTCTGTGGATGTGTGTGCATACAATGTGAACAAGGGCTCTGTGGATGTGTGTGTGCACACATACAATGTGAACAAGGGCTCTGTGGATGTGTGTACATACATACATGTGAACAAGGGCTCTGTGGATGTGTGTGTGCATGCGTAGAATGTGAACAAGGGTTTAGTCCATTTCTTCCTGCAGTTATTTCTCAAATGAACAACTGAGTTGACTTTCAATCCCCATTTTATAATCCGCTCTGTCCCACCCAATTATGGGGATGACGCGTGTATGGTGGCTAAGCATGGGGAGTGCTCTGGTCTAGGAGCAGGGGTATCGGGAGACAACACCTATCTGTGACACACAAATTGGTAACAAGACCTGCGGAAAGGTGTTTGACCGCCCGAGCCTCGGTTTCCCCGTATGTAAAGTTCTCACACATTGGCATAAGATGTCACACGGACAGCATCTAGTGAAATGCTTGGCGTGATCCTCCACGAAGGGAAAAATACGTGACCATGCCACAGTCACACTGGCGGTGGCATCGACCCTGGTGGGTGTAAAAACATGACATTCACCCCGTTCCTGCACGAGTCACTGACATACGTGTGAGCAGCGTCTGGGAGGATTTTTATGAGCTGGAGCTCTGTATCTGAAGACTACTTCCCAAATGCATCGATGGGGTACTCATACTCGGAAGGGTCGTGTTTTATTGTTTTATTTATTTATATTTTTCTGAAGTGCGAAGCGGAGAGGCAGTCAGACAGACTCCAGCATGCGCCCAACCAGGATCCACCCAGCATGTTCACCAGGGGACGATGCTCTGCCCATCTGGGGCATTGCTCTGGTGTAACCATTCTAGCGCCTGAGGCAGAAGCCATGGACCATCCTCAGTGCCCGGGCCAACTTTGCTCCAATGGAGCCTTGGCTGTGGGAGGGGAGAGAGAGACAGAGAGAAAGGAGAGGGGGAAGGGTGGAGAAGCAAATGGGTGCTTCTCCTGTGATGCTTGCCCTGGCCAGGAATCGAACTTGGGACTTCCGCACACCAGGCCAATGCTCTGCCGCTAAGTAACCGGCCAGGGCTACGGTCGCTTTTTAGACCAGAGACAAAAGCAGATAGTGCGCTGGTTTCCATTGTCAAGCCCTATGATCCTGCTGCATATCAGCTACTGTAAAAGTATCAAATGAAAAAGGCAAAAAGAAAAAACTGTCCTTAAGTGTAAATTGATATTCAAATATCAGCTATTGCCAGGACTTCATCCTTCCTTCTACATAGCACACACCTGAGGACAGACAAACCAATTAATCTTTGGTTCTTCCACAAAGCCTTGAGCTGTGCTTTGAATAAATCAGGGATTCAATGCGAGTTCAGTGCGTGAAGTGGGAAAAAGTGAAGTTTGGATGGGATGTTGTTAATCCAACATTATTTCTTAAGGATTAGGTTCTTTGATCCTCTTAAAATATTTCGCAAATTCAAAACTCAAGTATGACACTCTGTTTGGATGGAAAATTGGATGATTTCTTCGTAGGTTTCACTAGAGACCAAAAAAATTTAAAAAGAAAAAATAAAGAAATTTATTCTCAGCTATGGCTTACTGTGCCAAAACTTTACGTACTCAATTGCAAGGTACAACATGAAGTTTATGGCCAATATATAGTATCTATAATTCTCAAGCAATATGAAAAAAAATAAAATAAACCTAATGAAAAATGGTGACTATTAAAATTTTGAGGACGCTGGCTATCTGGAAAATTATCTTGATTTGCCATGAGATCCTGAACACTAATTTAAGTCTGTGTACCCACAAATCATCACTCATGATCGTTTTTCTGGTAGTAATTTATTTGAAGTCATAGCCTCTCAATGAGATTTGCTTCCTCTACGGTGGTAGGCATCTGAGAGTTCAACTGTTCCTCTTTAACTATTTGAACAAAATGAAGTTTAATCTCATTCAGAGGCAAAGCATTGATTGTTCAGGGTGTAAGACATCATGATGAAGTCAGAGGACAGAGAAATTCCAATTCCACCCATAACCTTCTCTGTAGTTGACCTTGAGCAGCGCCTAATGAGCCAATGTGACTTTACACACAAATTATAGATCATCTCTCACAATCCAAATGGTCGTGGTAAGGATAAAAGAAAGTTGTATGTGCAGAATATGGAGCCCCATATCTGATGAGAAAGAAACATTGGTGTGTTTTGTCCTTTTCCCTGGGAGTTAAACAAACAAACAAACAAATAACACCACCAACAAAAAAACACACAAAAAATATGCAATAAGTAACAACTGCAGAAAAATGTAAAATACAAAGTATCAATGAGCCCTTACTAGAACCTCCTGCGAGTTAAACAAACAAACAAACAATACCAACAACAACAAAAAAAGCAAGCAAAAGAAAATGCAATAAGTAACAACTGCAGAATAATGTAAAATACAAAGTATCAATGAGTTCTGACTGGGACCTGACCATTCATTTCATCCCCTTATTTTCTGAAATGCTACTAAAATCCATACCGAAGACCGAAAGGCGAAGAAAAATAACTTTCAAAGCGTGTGTGCAACCGTGGGATGCTCAGAATTCCTACAGAGTGGTGTGTGCGTCTCACCTCCACGGAAGCTGGGTGTGCACATCTCGAAGTGCCTCGTGAACAAGTCGCCCAGTGACCCCTGGCTGGCTGTCAGAGAGGAAGTGATAGGAAGAGTGTGACGTTCGCCTGCCTTGCTCAATAGCAATTATTTCGGCCAGCCGTGAGCATCCTGAAACAGAAAAGGAACTCCGTGTTTACACGTAGGTGACCGCGCCCTTGGGAAGGAAGAAAGAAAGAAAGACGTGTGAAGGTCTAACTCAGGTGGCGGACGGCTCTTCACGCGGCTTCTCAAGTTCAGCGTGAGTAGGTTTTTCTTTTTCTCTCGGGCCAACATTTTCAATCAGCCGCTGCTAGGGCTCGTGGGCTGACCAGCTGTCTTCGAGGGCATCATTGCTCCCGTAATGAAACAACAAAATGAGATGTGACTGTTTGGTGAGGGATGCCTTCTCTTCACAGTATCGCTAGTTTTCATTGATGTTTCTGAATGTGCTTTAGAAAATGAAGCATCTGCTTATTTGCTTTTCAAGAGCTCAATGATAATATGGCATGTTAAAGACTTTCTCTCTCTTTCTGTATGTTATTTAAAAATATATATATATATTTTTTGCATTTTATTCTTAAGTCATTTTAATATTTTTTCCCTACCAGAATGGGAAGATGTGTAGAGGTCCCAGAAATGCCTAAAATGTTTTGTGGAGTAGGATTTAGCTAGGTCTTCGAAAGCAAATTTTTACTTTTATACTTAAATGTAAAACTATATAGTCTTTGTCAGCACAGGATCTTCAACAAAGCCCCGGTGCATTCGCTCAAAGGTAGCTGTTGTGTCTTCTGCCTGCCAGGACCACAGTGAGGGACAGGAACATGCTGTTGGATGAAGGAGACGGGGTGCCTATCCCCACAGAGCTTCCTGTGTGGAGGACAGGGCAGTACCAAACGATACACAATCAAATGAACGCTTACCTCATCCCGTGGTAGGGTTGTAAAGGGGGAACAGATGAGTCCACAGGAGAAAATAAAGGTGAGGAACTAAGGATCAGAAAATACCAATAAAGGCGGGTCATTGGAACCTGACCCACTCAGTATGGTCGGTAGGCAAACAGTGAAGACAGTGCTCTGGGGGAAGGGTGCAGCCCGGGTGAACACGGGAAGCAAGGACAGGGCGTGACACTCTCGGTCCCCTGGCATCTGTCTCGGGCAGAATGCTGTCCGCTACCAAAGATGGCCACCCCCTAATCCCTAGCACCGGCGCTGATCCAGCCGAAGGGTCTTCACCCACGTGATAGTCAAGGATTTTGAAATGGGGACATGGCCGTGGAATATCTAATGTTAGGGAGTCTAATGTTATCACAGGATTCTCAAATCTGAGGACATCTGCCAGGTAGGGTCACAGGAAGATGTCACTGGGGAAAAGAAATGGTTGTTGGGGCTCTGAGGATGGAGGGAAGGGCGTGTGGGCAATGAACGTCGCCGCTGCCCGAAGCCAGAAAAGGCAAAGGTTCTTCCTGTCGCTTTCAGAAAATAGGTCAGACCTGCAGGCGTGACACTCGCTCAGGGAGTCCTTGGCGGACTTCTACCCTGCTCGGTGGTAAGATGGCACATTTCTGCATGTGGCTTTTAAGCCTCTCAGTGTATAGCAACTGATGGTAGCAGCTGAGGGAGACGAATCCAGTCTTCTTTCCATAATGAAGGAAACCTATTTGCAATGAGCAGAGGGAAGGGTTGTCTATCTTCTGTGAATCAAAGTATCTCGCGCGGTCGGCGGCCGGGCGGGAGCGCAAAAGGCACCACGGTGCGAGCTGAGGCCGTGGAATCAAATAGCAGTGTGCGTTGGTGTTTGAGTCCTCCCTCCATCCTTTGTGGAGCACAAAGAGACAGGGAGGCGGGAACACAGAGAGACAGCTGCGCGCACACGCTCCCATCTATACATAGAGATGCGCTACTGGGAGACAAATTAGATTTTTTATTTATTTATTCATTTTTTGAAAGAGAGGAGAGAGAGAGAGAAGAAAGAGATAGAGAGAACAAAGAGAGGAGCAGGAAGCATCAACTCCCATATGTACCTTGACCAGGCAAGCCTGGGGTTTCGAACCAGCCGACCTCAGCGTTCCAGGCTTATCCACTGCGCCACCACAGGTCACACAAGTGTGAAACAAATTAAAACCAAACAGGAGAGTCCCTGTTAGCATTTAACACCTAGTTAAAATTTGCTGAGCTGAATAGAATGTTTGGCGAAGACATTCTTTGATTAAAAAAAATAAAAACAAACTCATTTCCCATCTCTATTTGGTTAAACCCTAAGTAAAATGCTATTTATTTTATAATAATTAATATTTTTCTGCTCATTTTGGTCGTTAAACTAGCCCCTCTGAAAGAATTCTGTTCATTTTTGCCACAAGCATTTTAAAGATTTAAGTAAGTTAGATCAATTTTATTAGGCGAAAGCTGTAACATGATCTTAGCTTTGGCATGTTCGTCAAACTAATACTCTTCCTGTTGATTACATGCCAGGAGTCTTTGCTTATTCATGCAAATGAGCTTCCCCAACGACCCCGATGAAGTGACTGGCTTTCATCCATTCTGTCGGTGAAGAGGCTGAAACGCTTATATTCCGTTCAGCGAGTTCGCTGGTCGCTGTGATACAGATGGGTGTTCTGGCCACTCTTGTACACCGAATATAAAAATAAACCCCAAATGCTTTAAGGACTTGAATGGAAGACCTAAAGCCACAAAACCCCTAAAAGGAAAGTAGCAGCCAGCTCCCCGACATTTCTCTCAGCCACGGGCTTTGCCGGTGTCCTCAGGCAGGGGGCACGAAAGCTAAAAGGAACTGGTGAAACTGCATGGGACTAAAAAGCCATCACACGGTTCACATGGTGAAGCCAGCCACCAACAGCATGACACGGCAAACTGCTACACAGTTGAAGATGTTCGCAAGTCATAGATTTGATAAACGGGTTACTTATCCCAGAGACATAAAGAACTTATATGACTGAATATCCAAACAACAACCACCCCATTGAAAATCGGCAGAGGACACGAATAAACATTTCACCAAAGGCTACATACGCATGCCACCTCGCACCTGTCCAAACAGAGATGACCCATGAGGACAACGAAGGACATACAGAACTACTGTATGACCCAGTCATCCCACTCCTGGGTGTTTCTCCAAAGAAATAACAAGCACTAATTCAAAACGATATCTGGACCCCTACGGTCCCTGCAGCACTGCTCACAATAGCCAAGAAAGGGAACAGTGAACAATTTACTCAGCCGTCAGAAGAGTTCACTCTTGACCTGTGAGACAGCACGGTGGACCCAGAGGGCATTGCCCTGAAGTAAGTCAGACAGAGAAACACAAATACCCTATGATTTTACTTGTACCTGGAACCTGAAACAGAAGCAGATCAAACACGCAGGAGAAAAATAAACAACATGGTGGCTCCCGGTGTGGGGAAAGGGAGGGAAGGAGATGAAGAAGTAGGAAGTTCCTGCCTGACCAGTAGTGGCACAGCCCACTGGGTGCTGGTCCAGGATGCTGCAGGACCTGGTTGGAGACCCTGAGGTCACCAGGTTCAGCATGGGTTTGCCAGTGTGAGCACTGGGTCACTGGCTTGAGTGCAGGATCATTAACATGAGCTCAAGGTCTCCAGCCTGAAGAAGTTGTCACTGGCTCAGCTTAAACCCTTTGTCAAGCAAGGCACATATGAGAAGCCATCAGTGAAGAACTACCGTGAAGCAACGCGGAGTTGAGGCTTCTCATCTCTCTCCCTTCCTGTCTCTCTCTCCCTTCCTGTCTCTCTCTCCCTTCCTGTCTCTCTCTCTCTCCCTTCCAGTCTCTCTCTCCCTTCCTGTCTCTCTCTCCCTTCCTGTCTCTCTCTCCCTTCCTGTCTCTCTCTCCCTTCCAGTCTCTCTCTCCCTTCCTGTCTCTCTCTCCCTTCCAGTCTCTCTCTCCCTTCCTGTCTCTCTCTCCCTTCCAGTCTCTCTCTCTCCCTTCTTGTCTCTCTCTCCCTTCCTGTCTCTCTCTCCCTTCCTGTCTCTCTCTCTCTTCCTGTCTCTCTCTCTCCCTTCTTGTCTCTCTCTCTTGCTTCTTGTCTCTCTGTAAAACAAATAAAATACAAGCTTAAATAAGTCACAGGGATATAATGAAGAACACGAGGAATCCAGTCAATGGTATTATAATAATTTTGTATGGTGATTGATGGGAAATAGTCTGAGGGGGACATATATACTGTATACCTGTGTGTGTGTGTGTGTGTATGTGTGTGTGTGTGTGTATAAACATATATATTATAAATAAGTTTTATATATCATATGTTTTATAGATATGTAAAATTTTAAATATATAAAAATTATATATATATTTAAAATATATATTAAGTATGTGTTTTAGTTAATATATGAAACATATTTTAATATATTTAATGTATTTAATTAATATATATTTAAAACATATAAAATATATTTAAATTTAAACATATATATAAATTTATATATGTATATATAAAACTACACATACATTTTGAATCACTATAATGTGTACTTGAAACTAACAGGGTCATGATTCTTAACTCTACGTCAACGTTGTTCAAAAAAGAAGAGGAAAAGGCCTGTGCTGGGTAGTGTTTGTACATGAACTGAAAACTCCTTACCGCTGGCATGCTGCCATGACCAAGGCAAGGGGTCCTGAATCTTCCCACAGGCCACTGTTCCTGACCCCTACATCAAGTGTGCTTTATGTGCCAGGCCCCCACTCCCCTGACCCGCCTACTTCTGGCCCTGTTATTCCTGGTCCTCCGAGACGATGTCCGTGCTTCCATCCCAAGCGGGCCGTAAGCCCTCCTGGGTCCCTGCCCTTGGCCCCTGGGGCAAAGGGCAGAGCGCAGTGAGCAGGAGAAAAGATGTAGGAATAAGGCAGGCATGGCCCCTGCCATGATTCATAACATGCAGCATTCTGTAAACACACCCAGAGAGACGAAATGTCATGCTGTTCTTAAGGAAAGGACACCATTTTTAAAAACGAGAGCTGGTTATTTGTAAGTTCTCCAAATGTTTACGAGTTTGGAGTGATACTTCAGGTGACTCTAGAAGCAGAAGTATGTGTTTGCAATTTTTCCCCAAGTTACAAATACCAAATACTTCATCTTTTGGGTTGTAACAGATTACGCCCTACTCTAAAAAGAAAGACGCAGTATTTTCTATCACTATAAAGCACGCCATAAATTTATAAAATCAGTACCCTTAAAAATGCATTAGTGGATACTATCATACGCAGTAACCCTTTCTCAACGACGTGTCTCTCTCTGTTTACTCACATTGAGAAGAGGTAGCTTAGTAACCCCAGATTCATAAAGCACTCTCAAATGTTCTCAATGACCTTAGTACAATTGGTAAAAATGCTTTATCTGTATAACGATAGATATGAGATTATAAAATAAGAGAGACACAAAGTAATGTGACAAGTTAAATAATGACAAACATCACTAGCATCACTATTAATTTCAAGTGACAGAATTAAACTACACAATGATGGTTGAGCCCACCTTGTTAAACTTAAATTTCAGAGGCGTGGACGGGAAATTATCTGACAAACAGTAAGGTAGAATAGCAATATTGATTTTTTTTCCACACATTCAAAGAAGAATTTTGAAAGTAAATAAAATTTTCTCTTTGATCAACTTTTATATAGTTATTTTAGAAACCAAACTTTATCTAAATGTTAAGTTCACTTTATTAATCTAAAAGTATTGCTTAGCCATTACTCTTTCTTAAATCAAAAAGTACGAAACAACATTTTTATTATGAACTAGAGATTTTTTTTTTAATGGTCAGCTACATAAATTATTAAACATTCACATCTTGGTGTCCAATAACACATGTTTTTACAATGAATGTATTAAAAAGTGAAAATCAATAGAGATAATGTAACATGTCATTATCTTTTAGAATAACAAACCACTAAAATTGATAACGCCAAAGGTTAAAATCATTATCTTGAATTAGATGCAATCTCAGGGCTAGAGATGTTATTTAGAAACTGATTCCTATCTGGGAGCCAAAGGTCGGAATGGGACCAAAAACCTTATTATGTTCATACCAATTAGTCTTAATTTTTCCATCCCTAAAAATGTATCTGTAGATTTTATTATCGCATGAAATATTCAAGTGGGGAAAAAGATAAAAGCTAACCTGCAAACCACAGGAAAACAGTTACCCATTTAATAGTATACCAGGGCAACTGAGTCTTTTCCACACTGAAAAACAGATCTCTCACCTTCCGAACATTGTGTCAGCATACGGATGCCTACACCCATTATGACCTCCCTGATGTAAACTATCTACCTGACTGCTCACAAATATTAGGGGGTCGAGGAACGTGCAGTCCTTCAGGGCTATCAGCCTTCTCTACAGTGCTTTATGTTACCAATGAAATAAAATTGGGTTTGCATCTCATTTGGATAATCAAACAGCTTTTTTTGACTTGCCGTTTGCTTTTCTTTTTTTTAAAAATTTTTTTTAAAAAATTTTATTTTACTTTATTCATTTTAGAGAGGAGACACACACAGAGAGAGAGAGAGAGAGAGAGAGAGAGAGAGAGAGAGAGAAAGGGGGGAGGAGCTGGAAGCATCAACTCCCATATGTGCCTTGACCAGACCAGTGCAGGGTTTTGAACTGGCGACCTCAGTGTTCCCAGGTCGTCGCTTTATCCACTGCGCCACCACAGGTCAGGCCGTTTGCTTTTC
Organism: Rhynchonycteris naso; assembly: GCA_037038555.1. NCBI lineage: Eukaryota > Metazoa > Chordata > Mammalia > Chiroptera > Emballonuridae > Rhynchonycteris > Rhynchonycteris naso. Next base: position 2,227,322 of record CM072998.1, read on the forward strand.
TGATGTTCTTGTTTAGTGAAATAAAATCAAACGCTTCTTTTTTTTTTTATTGCTTCATATTCATTTTGAAGTATCCCCTGATTTTCGTGAGCAGGATAAAATGGGTGGAGAGTTTAAGACAGGAAAATAGACACAACCATCAGGCAAAGATGTAACTTCGACCTTTGAAAAGGAACGGCTGTTAATCCCTCCCTTTGCCTCGATGAGGACAAGAAGGAAGAGGAGGAGAAGGAAGGAGAGGGGAAAGAAATGAGAATAAATTAGGTCTGATTTCAATCATTTCCAGATAAAGCATTTTCCCAAGACAAGTAATGGAGTTGCTGGCCTGTTATAATTACCTCGTTATTAAAAACTCTGTTATGCTTGTTTTCAGAATTTTCCACAGCTGCAGAAAGATGATAATTGACGTTTCTATTCATCTGCCTTCACCGGTTTATTAGTCTAAGAAGGATCCTAAAAGCAGATTATATCTTTTAACTCCGGCATCAGATTGGTTTGACTCCGTTTTATTTTCTTTCACCAAAAATAATCTCAAGGAAATGAATGGAGAGTAATACAACCCAGGCTGTACGTCATTTTAGCCGAATAGCATAAAACCCATGCCACAAAAGATCATGATGAGTGAAGGAGCGACTAAAAATACACCAGAATCAAGGGAAGGGAAAACATGGAAGATGGGAAAACAGACCTGTAAAAATGTCACGTCATGGAAGTCAGGAGAAAGAGCACCTAGAAACACATCCTCACGTATAATTGTTTATCTTTATTATTATTATTATTTAGTGATAGGAGGGGAGGCAGAGACAGACTCCTGCATGCACCTCGACTGGGATCCACCCGGCATGCCCACTAGAGGGCAAAGCTCTGCCTGTAAGGCATTGCTCCATTGCTCAGCAACCGAGCTCTTCTTAGAGCCTGAGGTAGAGGCCATGGAGCCATCCTCAGCGCCCAGGGCCAACTTGCTCCAATCTAGCAGCATGGATGCAGGAGGAGAGGAGAAGAAGAGAGGGAAAGAGAAGCAAGAGAGGGAGGGGTGGAGAAGCAGATGGGCGCTTCTCCCGTGTGCCCTGACCGGGAATGGAACCTGGGATGTTATACTTGATAGCCAGGTGGGAAAATCACAGTAGCACTCAGTAGTAGCCATTCAAAATACCAGACGATATGGGATCTTCTCAGACATTTTTGCCTACACGCCTTGTAGGATATGATAGATGAAAATCCCACCTTTTCCAACACGCCCTGGAGAGCGGAGCAACTCCAGAGTGAATGCTTCTTCACGTCTCTCCATGACCCACCCACCCCCCCTCACCTGGGACTCCTCGCTGCCTGGATCTTCCCTCCTCTTTTCCATCCTGCGCTCTCAGGGCCCACGGTATAAACACACATTTTCATTAAAAACATTTCCCCTCTCAGGAGCCCCAGGCTCTTTGCCGATACGGCTGCCTGCCTCAGGCTGTGGGAGGAATCGCTGCCCACAGGAGCAGAAGGCTTCTAGCTGGTCTCCTTGCCTCACTGTGGTCGGGGACACAGTTCCATCACTGAGAGCTGGGACCCGGCGTGCTCTCCCACAGCGCTATGGCGAGCGTGAGCCCCTCTTCCGGGCATGCCGGGGGTCCTGGGCTTCCCGTCCCCCACCCTCCAGGCTCCCTTCTACCTCCTAGTCAAGCGCTGTCCCCCTCTCTAGTTATCCTGAGCTGCTTGGATGTCCTCAGCCTGACCTCACCCCTCCCACCTGCCGTCCGTCCCCCAGGACGCTCAGCCCGACCTGTCAACAGACAGTGCAGCCCGCGTGCACAGGGCCCTGAGAAGGCCAGCCCTCTGTCACTGCTTGGGACACTCCGTGCTGTCCCTCCCGACCCCCCAAACCCCCGTTTCCCCCATCGGCCCCTCCAGACCGGCGTGCTGGGCATTGTCTCGTCATGGGGTTGGGCTGAGGTTTGTCTGTTTAAGGCCTTTCTTCTCCTAAGACGCCACACACAGCCCTCGGCGGCTGTGCTCCAACCCAGTTTTTCCTGACGATTTGACTCGAGACACCGATGGCTCTTACACGTCCCATCTTAGACAGGAGGTTTTAACTTTTTATACTACTATTCTTTTTTTTTAATTTATTTTTATTTTATTCGTTTTAGAGAGGATACACAGAGTGAGAGAGAGAGAGAGAGAGCAAGAAAGGGGGGAGGAGCTGGAAGCATCAACTCCCATAGGTGCCTTGACCAGACCAGTGCAGGGTTTTGAACTGGCGACCTCAGTGTTCCCAGGTCGACGCTTTATCCACTGCGCCACCACAGGTCAGGCGAGGTTTTAACTTTTACCCAGAAACAAATTGACTACCAACCTTTTTCTTCTGCTACTAGTAGCCTGTTGTAAAATACCACCAGTTCATCTTCAGATTTTATAAGCATACAAATAAAAAACTACGTGTCTGGCCAATTTTCTAAAAGATTTAGAGTAAAACAAGCCAGCAGCCAATGAATTAATACTTCATTCATTTTCTTTTTCCACTCGTCCGGATAAAAAGTACGTCTAAGTAAAACCGTTTTCCTCTTCAGTTTGACTGTTTGAGTAGATCCTTAATTTATTTGGGTAGCTTACAGCACTAAAAAATCAGTAAATCTTTAACATATTGAGTTGGTTGAGATGTTTCAAACTCAATTAGTAATCAGCCAGAAGCTCATTTATCTACGAGGCTTCATCCCACCAGCGACCGCCAATTTGCTAAGGTGCATGGATCCAACAGAGCCGATTCCCACAGGACGGCATGCAACGCCCTGCCCAGTCCTTCCTGCAAGGGATGCCGGGCTTCGGAATACACTAGAAGCCATGGGCCTGCTTTGGATGGCCTGAGGCAACAACAATCTCTATAGGAAACAAATGGTACAAACCCCAAAACCTTACCTAACGTGGAAGCGTCGCCAATATTTTAAAATAGAAATACATTTCCCAACTTACGAAATTCATATCCACCATCATTATTACCTGAATTCTGAACATTTTTTTTGCTGTACTGTATTCATGGGCTGTGTGTTCAAATTATGGAGCAGGTTACAGGAAAAAAAAAAACAAAAAACAAAAAACGCCCATTTCTTAACCGACATAAATGGAGCAAATTCGATTATATTATTATTTTTTTAACTGAAAGAAAATCGAAAGGTTTGATACGGGCTCTTTTGCATCTGTCTTCAACCCCCTATCAGTACATCAGACTCCCAAAGCCATTTAACGTTATTTCCGTGTGTTTCTTTTGAAATAGCTAAATCATTCATCTGGTCATTCAATGGTTTACATCAAAGTCACTGGGGTACCCTCATCAAATCACCAGACACACAGCCGTAGTGGACAGCGAGAAGGGTGGGTTTGGACCTTTCTCGAGAACATTACTGCGTGTTTGAATGCGCTGATTTTCATTGTTAACTTGGCACACTGTTTTGAGCATTCAAAGTCAATTGAGCCAAACTGGGCAGAAAGAAAGTCTGTTAAATTGGCAAAAATAAATAAATAAACAAAAAAACCCCGACAATTGCTAAATTGCCTTTGTAAGAACAGCATCCTTCCTATTACCTTAAATTCTACAACATGGCAGTAACCTGCGTTTGCAGAGAAGGTGTTAGGCAAATGGAGTGTTAAGCACACTCACATTGGCAAGAGGAGACCCAGGAGGAAGTTCACAGGGTGGAATCTGCCTCACAAACCACTTCACACTTCTCTGTGTCCTTCCTGCCTCAGGTGATAAGTCTATACTGGGGCTGTGAGGGTGAGGAATCCAGCTCACATTTATCTTTATCTTAAAGCCCTGCCCAGGCAAAACATCCTTTCAACCTCAAGAATGAATAGGCACTTTGAAATGAAGAGGAGTTAACAACACCCTTATTTTTAGAGAGATGTTTGCAATTGATCTTCTGTTGAAAAGCTGTCATTTTAATACAGTAAACTAGCAAGTCTGATACATTTCTGCTCAATTATAAGACATGACGGGTGTTGTCTAATGAATATACAAGAGATGCTTTCTGATTCCCGACCAGGGCACACAGGAGAAGCGTCCATCTGTTTCTCCACCCTTCCCCCTCTCCTTTTTCTCTGTCTCTCTCTTCCCCTCCCGCAGCCAAGGCTCCATTGGAGCAAAGTTGTCCCGGGCACTGAGGATGGTTCCATGGCCTCTGCCTCAGGTGCTAGAATGGCTCTGGTTGCAATGGAGCAACAGCCCAGATGGGCCGAGCATCGCCCCCTGGTGGGCATGCCGGGTGGATCCCGGTCGGGCACATGTGGGAGTCTGTCTCTGCCTCTCTGCTTCTATCTTCGGAAAAATACAATTAAAATAATAAAATAAAATAAAAGATGCTTTCAAAGAACATGAAGGTGAGCGTGACCTTGACGTCCGCTCTCTCCAACCACATGTTTCCTGCTTTCCCGCTTACATCAACTTCTACCAGAGGCCACCCAGGCACACGTATCTACAGGTAATTGAATAATGTTTTGGAAAATGTCATTGGGTTAAAAGGACTTTAAGACAGAGAATTTCATTGAGATGTGCAAGCTCATCTTTTCATGATAGGATTTGAATGTCTCTGGTATTCTAGAAAATGGTAAAAAACAAAACAAAACCTTCCCTCAGCACCTGCTATCCTCTCCAGCAAGGAGATGGACGAGACCTCACAGCTTTCGTAGATGAGAGAGTCTAGGAATTTCGTATTTCACTGAATGCCATTGTTTTTCTAAAACATAAAAACCAGTGCCTGACCTAGTCTGTCGATCGCCGACAGGAAGACCCTCTAATCTTGCTGTCTTTTATTCAAGAAGAAGAAAAAAAAACCCATAAGAACAAAAACAATCTCTCCATTTTTTTTTATTTTATTCATTTTAGAGAGGAGACAGAGAGTGAGAGAGAGAGAGAGAGAGAGAAAAGGGGGAGGAGCAGGAAGCATCAACTCCCATATGTGCCTTGACCAGACCAGTGCAGGGTTTTGAACTGGCGACCTCAGTGTTTCCAGGTCGACGCTTTATCCACTGCGCCACCACAGGTCAGGCAATCTCTCCATTTTTATAGAGCAAAACAAACATATACCTTACAAGTTATAAAAGATGGCTCCCTTGCCCTTCTGTTTCTCTCAGGGCCAGAGAAAACTCACTCTCGCCAGAGGACAATTCACAGATGGGCACTGGGGGACCCTTTCCCGTCCAGGTCTCTCACACTGGAGGGAGGACCGTCAGAACCAGGACTGTCCCCTGCTGCTTCCAACCAGCGTGTCCTCCTTGCTGCGCAGCTGACGGCCTGGTCTGACGGCTCAATCCTGCTACCTACCTAAGTGCTCGTTGTTCTAAAGAGGGCACTGCTGATCTGAGATGTCATCCAAGTCCACGTCCCGGTCTTCACTGTCAAACATGGAGGAGCATAGCTTCTTCACCCCACTGGGCCCAGACGCACTCTCAGATCACCTGGGCCCCCTCTCACGAGGCTCTGCGCCAGCTGGGATAACCACATAGAGTGCGGGTCGCTCCGCACTAATGGGGCACACCATCTACCAACAGGGACGGGTCGCTCACATCCCTCAGTGGCCTGGTCAGGCAGGGGGACTCCTCAGCAACGTGCATCCCAGGGCTCACGCCCCCGGGAGGCTGATCCTGGAGAGTGTCTCAGGGGCCTGGTGCAAAGAAGCTTTGCGTTTGAAACTTGAATGCTCCGATCCATGCAACACACTGCAGGGCAAGCCCAGGATGATACCGTCCTCTGTGAGGGCACACGGCTGGACGCAGACCAGTTTCCAGAATGAGAAAGGGCGCTGAATCAAACTGTCACATTAACACAGAAAACGATACACACGGAGGTCGGGAGATCAAAACACGTTGCCTCCTCCTCTCTTGCAGTTTGAATGAAAAAAAAAAAAATCAAATCCTAGATTTCCCTGTTTTTAATGAATTTTAAAACCTGAAGTGGAACCACCACCTGGCACCTGAGGGGAACGCAGTGTGCTGGGGACCGTGGGCTGGGTTTCTGTGTGGGTTGGTGGGGCCTGGGGCGTGGGGTGGCAGGCCTGCCCGGCTGGGACGGAACGCGGACAGCTCATGGGACAGGGCAGGCCGCGGAGGAAGTCTGAGTGACAATAATGAGGGAGTGACACAGCTCCCGCATCCTACACGTAAAATACTAGAGATGCCAACTGGTGTAAGAGCCCAGAAAAGGCCCCTTCTGCCTGTCTGGTGTCAGTCAGCATGAAAGAGTCTGGGAGGCGGTGACGTTAATGCAGGGCGCCGATCATGAGAGAGAGAGAGAGAGAGACAGAGGAGGCGGGAAAGGACACACCAGGCAACTGGCACCGTCCGTGGCTAGCTGAGGATCCCGGCCACGCGGGGTGTCGTGTAGAATAAATAGTTTGGAGCCATCTTGTGGAGAGCTGGCTTTGTGTTATCCTCTCTTGAGCCAATGGGGCCTCATTCAAATGTGTGTTTATGAAATATTCCTCTGGAAGCAGTGAGCTGCTAAACCGCTCAGCAATATCTCCAGGCACAACGGCCATTCTTCTTGGAGTCTCCTTTGTTTCCCTAACGAATTCATTCAGCTTTGTGTGAGGATTTCTTTTCTCTCTTCACGATTTTCTTGTTCTTGCTGGACATCATTTGCCAGTTCAACTTGATCATTTTTGCAAAATGTTTTACACACACACACACACACACACACACACCCTATTACTCTGAGAATACAGAAAGTCACGAAAGTAATCTAATAAAGACAATCAATGCACACGGAACTGAACAATCGTGCAGAGAGTCAGATGCAGGTTGAAAGCCGTATGTCCACTTAGCCTCACACCCCACGGCTTCAGAGCAGTATTTTGTTTGTTTTCTTAAAATCAACAATATAGAGCTTTATCCAGACTTTTTATTCTGCAATTTCAGGCTTGTTTCCCTATCAACCCCTAGGCAACCACTATCTTCCTTTAAAGGCAAAAGGCTAATATTGATTTCTACTTAAACTCTCAAACACCTATAGCCAATGCATCCCACGCTGATTACTTCTCCAGCACAAGAGGTACAAACAGGTCCAGGACAGGTCTGTGCTGTCCTGCAGGTTGGGGGGCGAGGGGCAGACAGGTTAAGCAGGCGGTCATTATGTGGTGTTGCCTTGTGAGTGCAGGGACTCTGGGGGGCATGTTGCTGGTCTCCTAAGTCAGCCCATGAGGAGAAGTAAGGTTCTGAGAGAGAGGTTACCCCGGAGGCCGCCTGGCCTCACACCTGAAGGAAGACAGCATTGAGGGAGGAGTGGGTAGGGACCACAAACAGAGAAACTAGGTTAACTGCCTCTTTATGGCATGAGCCAAGGTAGCCTTCAGATTCTACGTGTCTCATCATTTATTCACTTCAACCCGTCTATAAGTCATTATGGCATCCCGAGAGCAGGTAACACGTCATCCAGAAAAGCCCACGGGCAGTCCCTCACTAGGGGACAAATAGATTCATGAATAGATGGGCAGATTACTATTTAAACAATAGCCGGCAATGATGGGACCACAGTGATTTTAATAGACCACGTCATGGAAGATGTATGGAGAGAAAGGACAGAGTTCTGAGTATAGAATGGTCAAAAAATGATAAATAGATACCTGACCTACTTAATGGTCCAGAGCAGGGGTCCCCAAACTTTTTACACAGGGGGCCAGTTCACTGTCCCTCAGACCGTTGGAGAGCCAGACTATAAAAAAAACTATGGCCTGGCCAGGCGGTGGCACAGTGGATAGAGCAACGGTCTGGGATGCGGAAGACCCAGGTTCGAGACCCTGAGGTCGCCAGCTTGAGGGTGGGCCCATCTGGCTTGAGCAAAAGCTCGCCAGCTTGGACCCAAGGTCGCTGGCTCCAGCAAGGGGTGGCTCAGTCTGCTGAAGGCCCGCGGTCAAGGTACATGTGAGAAAGCAATCAATGAACAACTATGGTGTTGCAACGGCAACGAAAAACTAATGATTGATGCTTCTCGCCTCTCTCCGTTCCTGTCTGTCTGTCCCTATCTATCCCTCTCTCTGACTCTCTCTCTGTCCCTGTAAAAAAAAAAGAACAAGTCCCTATGCACACGTGTTCTATGACGCGCTTCTGGAGCCATGACGTGTGCGTCCAGCGTCACCGGAAGTAGTGCTGTACGTGAGTGAGGTCACGCTTTGCGGTTCCGCCCCATGCAGTACTCCAGGAGCACAGGGTGTGGATGTGCCCTGTGCTCCTCTCACTGACCACCAATGAAAGAGGTGCCCCTTCCGGAAGTGCTGCGGGGGCCGGATAAATGGCCGCAGGGGGCCACATGCAGCCTGCAGGCCATAGTTTGGGGACCCCTGGTCCAGAGTCTAGTCCGTAAACTTCATTGCAGTGTCTGTCTGTGTCTTAGACCCCAGGGCTGTGTCCTGTTGCAGACTGAACATGCCCTTGCACGAGACGGAACTCAGTGCATGATGATTAAATGAATGGACCAACATGAAAATAAAGCTCACATTTTTAGAACTTTAGAAGTAAAGAAAACCTTTATAATAACTTGAACACAGACACTGGCATGTTTATGTGTGTATATGTGTATTTGTGTGTATGCAAATTTTGTGTTTGTTACATGAACTGCATGGGTATATGTGTGTGCATGTGACGTGTGTAGGTGTGTGACTATGTGTATCTGTGCACGTACAGAGGGTACAGAATATTGTATATTCACATACATGACTCATTATTTTTTAAATTAAGAGAGAGGAGGGGAGGCAGAGAGACAGACTCCTGCATGCGCCCGACCGGGATCCAGCAAGTCCACTAGGGGGCGATGCTCTGCCCATTTGTGACATAGCTCTGTTGCTCGGCAACTCAGCTATTTTTATCACCAGAGGCAGAGGTTATGGGGTCATGGTCAGTGCCCAGGGTTGACATACTCAAATCAGTCAAGCCACTGACTGCAGAAAGGGAAGAAAGACAGAGAGAGAGAGAAAGAGAGAGAGATAGAGAGAGAAAGGAGAGGGGGAGGGGTGGAGGAGCAGATGGGCGCTTCTCCTGTGTGCCCTGACTGGGAATCAAACCCGGGACATCCACACACCAGACTAAAACTCAACCGCTGAGCCAACTAGCCAGGGCCATACATGACTCATTTTAACTAATCCTGTGCTATACACATGTGACATACATTTCAAATATAGTATTACCTGCATAGAAGCTTATAAAATAAAAACACATTTTTACCCACCAGGCTTAAATCGTACTTTGTTATAATGGTGAGGTTTTTAGTGTGTGTGTGTGTGTGTGTGTGTGTGTGTGTTTTGTTTTCTCTGTTCTTTGAAGTTTGGGAACTTACTTTCTGGCTTTCGTGCAGTGAACAGGCAGGGCACACATCACACGGATGACCCACATGTCACATGAATGGGCCCAGGCCCCACTGTCAGGACAGGGGAGAAAGTCCAGCAGCATCCTGACCTGGTGGTCAGGATCCCTCCGAGCCGGCTCCGAGGAGGACCCAGAGCCAGGAAAGCCTCAGTGATGCTTCCGTTCCTGTCAGGTGACCAGGTCTCGCCCCACCCCCACCCGGGTGCTGACCCCAGGAAGCCCAGAGCTCCCCAGACACTTGGAGCCTGCCGGCCTCAGCCAGGGGCTTGGCCCACTGTGACCTGACCTCCGGGTAGGGGGGACCTCTCAGGGGTTCACCCTCCTGTCATGGAGGAAACCATGGACCTCCAAGAGCCCCCTTCCCCACCGGCTCTTCCTTCAGAATATCTACGTCCGGCTTCTGTATGCAGCCCAGTTTTTTCAAAACCTTTTAGTGAAAATGTGAATAATGTATTTGGAGGAAGGCAGGACTCCGCCTCCTTATTACCATGAACGAGTCTAGGCTTCTGGAATATTCTGCACTGAGCTGAGGATCTAAGGGCCCCTGAGTTTCTGCAAATAGGCAGAGAACGCTTCCTTGAAAGAGCCAAGGTCCACCAGTGCCCTGCTAATCGTGGACCCCGTGGGTCGCTTTCTTTTCCCTCCAGATGTGTACAGAGCATATAGAAAAAGCAAAAAAATAAATAACAAGTGCATTCCTCAGGGTCGCATGGATTATGCTGAGATTGGAAAAGTATTTAGGGACATTGAATAGAGCTCTCTAACACAGACTTCTCCGCTCCTTTAACATGCTAATGCCCACCGGGGACATTCAAGGTGACCCTGCGGTTCTCTGTTTAAAACCAATCTCTGGCCTGGTGCCACACCTGTTATTCTTCCCCAGGGCTCAGGGGGCAAGGGGCCTCCTGTAGGGGGGGTGCAGGGCCCTTAGTCAATACTGGGCAGTTAAAAATAGGACAAGCTGGAGAAAGGACTTTGCAAGAAAGACGGCAATGGCAGGGACGCGGGAAGGGCTGAGTCTGCCCGCTACTCGCTACTTGCTACTCGCGCTGGCATGTGAACCAGACTGGAACTCGGAGAAAGCGGCCCGTTCTGGGCACAGAAAGCCCGTTCTTTAAGGTCAGGGCAGCTGTGTGTACCGCTGGTGCCCCAACTGCCACATGGCTTTCCTTACCATGCCGGGCTCTGCTCTCCAGCCACCACTGCATGTTTGGTATAATCCATCACTCGTGTGTGTGTGTGTGTGTGTGTGTGTATGTGTGTGTGTGATACACACGCCTCCCTACAACATCTGTAGCTTCTTCATATGTGTCCTCCCCTGCCTACTCTCTACCCTGCATGAGTCCGCACCTGCACCTGGACACCCCCTCTCACTAGCCAGCCTCTGTCCTCGTCCCTTGTCTCCATCTTTCCAGAGTCACTCACGTGTTGTAAGGCCACTGACACCTTCTTTGACTGATGTCACCACCTTTAACAGGGGCACAGCTAGGGAACAGCAAGCACTTGTTTGCTCTGTGTAACTCCCGCTGGACCCAGCACCTTGCAAGGTCAGAGAGACAGGCCCCGGGCCCCGGGCTGCTGCCAGAGCCAGCCACACACAAGCACCCCGCAAAGCCTGCACCCCGCAAAGCCTGCACCCCACAAAGCCTGCTGCACAGAGGGAGGGGTGGACGGCAGGTCTGAGAGTCCCAGGCGGTGTGATTGCTCACCGGGTGACACAGAGCCACAATTACTTTTTACCCCTTCCTGCCAAGCCCCAGTCCTCCTGGGAGGGTGGTAACGGATTCCAAAAGTATTGATACGTTTAATATTCGTCTTCTCTTTATGGAACTGCTGCCAGGTCAGCCTGCTCGCATGATCCTAGTAGCATCCAACCTAAAGACAAGCAATGGTTCTAGACCCTGAGGACCTGGCCATCCCCTCTTATCTGCTCCTGCCCTACTGGGTCCGGACTGCTGAGGCCACTCCCCAAAGCCGATGGGCCCCGGTGACCCCTCCCAAAGCCAGTAACACAGAAAGGTCTCCAGCAAAGACTGCCTTTCTGGGACCTGACGGCATGGCATCTCTTGAAGGGTTTCACCCTGCCGCTCGTTCAACTGGAAAACACTGATGTGTGTCCTACACACCTGGGGACGTGGGTCATCACGTCCTAGTGTCCTGTGACGTGGGTCTCTGCTGCCTTGTGTGAGGAAGGCGGGTAACACAGACCGGGTACACCCCGAGTTCCGGTTCATGAGCGAAACGTATAGGTAATCACCATCCGACTTCTTCCATACGAGGTGTAGAATTTGCAAAGTACTCGTGAACACAGTGTCCATTCGAGCTCTGAGCACTGACTGTGTGCCAGGTCCTGCCCTGGGCTCTGAAAAGTGACTGGTCCCCTGGATGTGAAGAACGGAGTGTGTGACAGCGGAGGGAAGATTCAGAAGAGGTAACACGCGGGTGAGGACATTTAATTGGGTACAGGGGTGCTGGGGGGCAGGAAGGCAGGCTTCGCTGAGCGGAGATCTGAGCTGCAGCCTGAAGGGGGGCGACTTGGTGAGGAGACCAGACGTCGTCTTCCCAGAGAACACCCGCACAACCTACGAGGAGGAGAAGGCTGCCGTGACTGACCTTCCCCTGAGGAAAACCCCTGGATCTACGCCCCCGGTGGCCTGGATGTCAAGTGTGAGACGACGCAGGTTTGCAGATCCCACACCCACAGTCCTGCAGGACGGGGGACATTCTGAGCAAGACGACAGGGCCAAGCACCGCTGTGGGAGGGCTCCCGCCACCAGGAAGACTCACAGAGAACGAGAGCAGGTGGACAGGTGAGCCACAGGGGAAACGCTGGCTGAGGGCCTGCAGGAAGGTGAAGGAGGGGAGAGGTGAGGGGGGACAGGTGCTGAGAGGTGGACAGGTGAGCCCCAAGGGAAACGCTGGCTGAAGGCCTGCAGGGAGGTGAAGGAGGAGGGAGGTGAGGGGGGACAGGTGAGCCCCAAGGGAAACGCTGGCTGAGGGCCTGCAGGGAGGTGAAGGAGGGGAGAGGTGAGGGGGGACAGGTGCCGAGAGTTCCTGTGGGGGCGGGGAGGAGCGAATCAGCAAAGAACTATGCTGAACAGGCCTGAGAGGAGCCCTCCTGGCTCCCGCAGTTTCTTAGCCCTCCTGTTACTTTGCTGATAAGATACAATGTTGCAATGGCTGCTGTCATGCTGTAGAGCTCTCTCTGAATTACATGTAAATGGAAGCAAAGCCAAGGTCAGACTGACCAGGCGGTGGTGCAGTGGACAGAGCATTGGACTGGGACGCGGAGGACCCAGGTTCAAGACCTGAGGCTCACCAGCTTGAGCCCAAGGTCGCTAGCTTGAGCAAGGGGTCCCTCAGTCAGCTGTAGCCCCGCAGTCAAGGCCCGTATGAGAAAGCAATCAATCAATAACTAAGGAGCTGCAACGAAGAACTGATGCTTCTCATCTCTCTCCCTTCCTGTCTGTCTGCCTCTATCTGTCCCTCTCTCTGTCACAAAAAAAAACAAACAAAAAAACCCAAGGTTAGTTTTCTTAGACTGAATCCTCAGCCTACGGACTAGATCAGACTGCCTAAGCTCCCTATGGCGTGTGGTCACTTCCGGTGAGTTCCGGTGAGGTCCTCCACCTCAATCCTAAAAGCACCTTGCACTGCACACGTATTTTTATGCTGCACTATTTTATATTCTCTGTGAGCATCTGGGCCCCTTTCCCGTATTTTTTTTATTATTATTATTAGAACAAGCTGTGTCAATTAACGTTTGCTTTATTTCCCTCAACTTGATATTCAGATTTTATTGAGTCCGAGAGAACTATCTGTGTTCTCTGTAACGATCACCATATCTACACACACCGAGTGTTTCATTCTCATTACTGAGGTCACCTGCATACCGCAATTAATGTGTCGATGGGGTAGAATGTTTATTTAGGGGGTCCTGCTCAGGGGGGATGGGGTACGTGTGCCCTCGCTTATAAAAGCGTCTGGTACCAGGATGGTCACAGTTTCCAACACCAGTCGGGGGGTGGCCATCTCTGCATTTCTCCCCGCTGTCCCCTAACAACAAACAGGGTGTCCAGTTGTTATGCTTCTGCTGCGAGGCAACCTCGCTCTCTGACAAACATTTCCCCGAGTCCCTGGGCTTCCTTTCTGTTGTCTTAACACAACTCATTTATAGACTCTTCCCTCCTCGTCTCTGAACCTCGGGGCGCCCTCCCCTCCCCTTGTCCGTCCGCAGGGATGGGCTCCCCTGTCACGTGATTCACGTGCGCTATGGAATACCACCTGTTCTTAAATAACGCCTTCCTCTGCCGCCTCCCTTTCAGGGGCTTCCGTGTACAGGTGCACTCTCCAAGCCCCGACTTCACCTTCTATTTTTGTCTTATTTTATTTTTTTTTATTAGTGAGGGTCAGCTCTCAGGCCCAGTGACCCTCTCGGGCTGTGTCCCAGCTGTGACGTCTCACCTGGTGTGTCCCTTACTGGGGACCTTTTCCTTCACTCTCTACTGTCAGCTGCCCTCCTCTGTTCTGTTACTCACTTACACAAAGTCGTGAGTTCTCTGGGTTCCAACATTGGTCTTCGTGTGTGTGTGTGTAAGTGTGTGTGAGTGTGAGTGTGTGTGAGTGTGAGTGTGTGTGAGTGTGAGTGTGTGTGTGAGTGTGAGTGTGTGTGTGAGTGTGAGTGTGTGTGAATGTGTCTGAGTGTGTGAGTGTGTATGTGAGTGTGTGTGAGTGTGAGTGTGTGTGAGTGTGAGTGTGTGTGAGTGTGTGAGTGTGTGTGAGTGTGTGTGAGTGTGAGTGAATGTGTCTGAGTGTGTGAGTGTGTATGTGAGTGTGTGTGAGTGTGAGTGAGTGTGCATGTGAGTGTGTGTGAGTGTGTGTGAGTGTGTGTGTGTGTGAAATAGATGTTTCTCAGTAATTTCACTCACTTTCATGACTTCATCTAGAACTTAGCACGGTCACACACAAAAAAGCGTTCAATAATAAATTTCTATAAAATTAATGACTCTAAGAACCATAGAACGAATTGTTCCCTGATCCAAATTTACCAGCAAACCTCCCTCCAAAACTCCAATTTCTATGTTTCCACCAGCCTGTTGGACGTTTCTGTAGCGATTTCCCACGAGCCCTGAAAAAGCGGCTTAATCATTTGTGCTTATGTTAAAAATATAGGGCGTCCCTAAATATTTAAAAGTACAACCTGTATAAAATGAAAGCGACCAGACCCTGAGAATGTTCAGTTAAACATGGCATAGTGAATATACATTTCTCCTTATTACTTCTTGCTCACAAAACGTTTCAAAGGTGTCAGAAAGCCCATTTCCACAAGAATGGGCAGGGAAAGGCAGAACGTGCCTTTTTCACTCAGTTTTCACTTTTTCAATTAGAGTTGACTTACGAATTTCAGGTGTACACCCCAGGGATTAGACATTGCATAACTTACTGAGTGATCATCCCGGGGAATCTTGCACCCATCGGACACCACACGCAGTTATTAGAATACTATTGACGACATTCCCTGTGCTGACGTCCCATCCCTGTGACCATCGGTAACAAGCAGTTTGTACTTCTCAATCCCCCAGCCGCTCTCCCGTCTGGCAACCGAGAAAATGCTCTGTGTATCTGAGTCTATTTCTCTCCTGCTTGTTTGCTTTGTCCAGCCAATTGTTGATAGGTATCTACAATTTGCTATTTTATTGCTCATATTTTTTTCATCTCTCTTTTCTTCTTCTTCTTCTTAAAGAAGACCCTTTAACATGCCACACAATCCTGGTTTGGTGGTGAGAGACGGGAGTCCCTGTCTCCTTCTCCGGCCGGGCTGTGAGAATTCCCACGGGGAGGCTCACCTCGCCCCGGGTGCTGAGCACAGAATTCTTCGCTGGGGAACCTCTCCCAGCCCACAGACTCAGTGACTCGGGCACCGCCAGTGACACTGCCCAGCGTGTGCCCCTGCGGCCAGTCTGTCCACTCAACAACCTGTCCCCACACCAAAGCAGCCCACAGACTCAATCAACATCTCCGTCCTTCTTTCTTTGAGGTATAAGCTGTCCTCCAATGGTCATCCGTTTATTAATCAGAAAAGCCTGCAGTCTGAGAGGGCCACACCGACCAGCAAACGCAGAGGCCGGGAGGAGAGAACAGCACACACACAGAGCGCCATTGCCTCCTTCCCGGCGCGGACGCTGAAACCCTGCTCACTAGTTGGACCGTGAGTCCCGACAGGCTGCGGAAAGTAACGGCGGCCAGGGGAGGTCCTCTCTGCCCAGATATAATCATCACAGGGAGTGTTTTAGTTTCTAAACAATCTGTCATGCTTGGGGGAGGCAGCTGCTATGGACTAACTGTGAGTGTCCCCCAAATGCATATGTTGAAACCCACAAACCCCAAAATGATGGTATTGGGAGGTGGATGTCTGGGAGGGGGTACCTTCCGGGAGGAGGGTTAGGTCATGAGGGTGGAGCCCCCGGGATGTGATTAGTGTCCTCATCAAAGAGATCTCGGAGAGCACCCCCATCCCTGCCACCACGTGAGGACACAGGGTGAAGACACTGTCTCTGATCCGGGAAGAGGCGCCCACCAGACACCAAAGCTGCCAGGGCTTTGACTGTGGCCTTCCAGCCACCAGCGCTGGGAGCAGTACACTGCTGTTGTTCTCGGGCCCCAGCGTCCTGTGCCTGAGACAGCAGCAACGTGTTCCTCACCGCTGGAAAAGGAAGCCCCACTCTCGTGATTCCCTGCGGTGAGACCTCTGTGCTCATGTCAGCGTCTCCATTTCTCAGAAAAATACACAACGGTGCCACGGCTCGTAGGCAAGAAAACATACATGTCATAGAAAGGTAGGGGCGTGTTAGGGGCTTTTACTTAAAATCTCTGTGCCCCGGGGCTTATGGTGACGGAACCGACGAAACCCAACGACCGACGGTTCTTAATTCTCAAGAACTGTGTCAGCAAACTCCAGACCGACCGACCAGGCAGCGGGGCTCTCCTGTCCCTGGGGAGGGTCTTCTGCAGGGAATGGAAGGGGAGGGGGACGCTCTTTTGGCTCCGAGGAAAGCTGCAGTTCAGTCTACTGACTGGGCCCCACCCATCCAAGCTGGCTGCACTGAGACAGTGCTTTTGCCAGGCTGAGTCACTGAATATAGCCTGGGGACAATCCTTCTGCTCTCTGGACAGAGCCTTAAACTGTGTGCAAGGCAAACTCATGCAAATGGCTTATGATCCAAGTCTTAAAAGGGCCTGACTGTCCTTTCTTCCTCCCTCCTTCCTCCCTTCTTTTCTTCCTCCCTCCCTCCCTCCCTTCCTCCCTTTTCTTTCTTCTATAATTTGGGCTTTTGGAAGCTAAAGTTAAATGAAAGCACACAGACAGACAACAGAAGAGGTGTGGCAGGCTCAGTGCACTGGGCATTCAACCCCATCCAGCTGGTCACAGAGCGGGACCCTCCCGGCTGCTGGGAAGTGTAGTTTGCAGTTGCGTTTGGTTAGTGAAGGTGCTGGGTTAGGAGGCCAGTTTCCCACCCACAGTAGTTCTGTGAGTTAGAAAACCTACCCTCTCTAACCCAGGAATAACCACAAACAAGGTTTCTGTCCCTCAGACATTTATCTCTGTCTACTGACTGACTTTCTGGGCACCTGTGTTTTGTTGTTTTTCACCTGGAAGTCCACCTACGAGTGGGCGGGAACCCTGAAGACATAGGATTGCTCTGGAAGAGTGAAAACTCCTCTCTGTCATCCACCAGGAAAGGGGGTCCAGCCGCTGGGAGGGTGACCGGTAAGAGGGAAACGTGACAGACAGGCCCCCTGTGAACCTCCTAGGACACAGCATTGCGCACACAGAGGTAATTGGGGGAAGAGCAGCACGTGCGGACTGCTAATGAGTCGCTGTCACGGACACTTGACCTGTGAGATGGGACCCATGTCATCTGAATGTGCAGCACAGCGACACGTGACGGGCTGACCCTGCAGAGGCCATCTCTGGAAGCCGCGGCCCGCGATCCCAGCCCCCACTCTGACAAGCCACTCACTGGCTTCCAGCTTCCTCGCTCTTCTGTGCAAAACGGGGACCTTGGGTCCAGCCACTGAGCACGCCGTGCGGTTACTCGTTCTGACGCAAAGTGAAGGCTCCTCGGTCCACTCGATAAACCCAGTGAAACTGCGTCCTCTCTCCCGGGGACGGCAGCCCTGCAGTCCTGCATGGAACATAAACCCACTCCTCGGCGTCCCAAAAACGTGTGTCCCTTCAGGGCTCTCCTCATTTCCTCCAAGACCCTGACTAATGCCGAGTGCCCCCGAGTGGCATCGCCCAGTCCAGGCTGTCTGGGTCCCTTTCTAGTGAATCCTTCCCGCCCCAATGAGAGCCCCAAGTAGAATCTCTTAACAAAAGGTGCATTCTCCACGAACATACCCGGACTCACTCCCTTGCACACGCTCGGATCACGGCAACACATACAGAACGCAGAAATCACCACGCTAACTAACCAGGTGCCAGTGCGTGTGCCAGCCGCCCTGAGTGCCTTTACAGCAGCCACTCTCGCATGCCCTGACGCCAATTCAACTTCAGAAAGTTGCCTTTAAATAAACTGAGTAAATCTCTCAGAATTGTTCCCAGAACCCATGTGGAGGAACCATCACTAAGACTCTTTAGCTCCAGGCGTGAGCGCCCGCTGTAGGTCTGCAAGAACCGCCCCCGGGCTCCGTGGCCACGGCAGAGGGGCACCAGGACAAGGGCATGCAGCTCCCCCGGCAGGGCGCTACTTCAGACTGCATGCCCAGCCGCAGCAGCGGGGGGCACTGGAGTGGTCCCCCACCCTTGGTCCCCAGTGCACAGAGCTACATCACTCACACGGCCTCCCCTGTCCCTCGGTGTGCATGCTTCCTGCCCCCGACACCATCCAGGGAGACACAGCTCCTTGCAGGGTTTCAGTGAGTGCCAGCCTATTCCCAGCGGCGGGAGTACGTTGCTTAGCTTTCCACATCGACCCTTTCAGCGCATTTTATCTGTTCCTGTTGGGGAGTTGCCCTCGCTTAGTTCCTGAGCTGCAGTCTTGGGGGGGGGGGGGCGTGGGGGAGTCAAGTGCCAGAGGCGGTGTTAGGGAAGAAGTCAGGGCAGAATAGGGCAAAGTGCCATCTTCCCTGAAGGAGGACCGGCCCCTTATTTAGTCACGTATTAAACATTTTCTGAATCTTCGACAGAGAGGTAGTAATCTTTTTTTTGTTACAGGGACAGAGAAAGAGAGTCAGAGAGAGGGACAGATAGGGACAGACAGACAGGGACGGAGAGAGGTGAGAAGCATCAATCATCAGTTTTTCATTGCTGTGGTGACACCTTAGTTGTTCATTGATTGCTTTCTCACACGTGCCTTAACGGCAGGCCTTCAGCAGACCGAGCCACCCCTTGCTGGAGCCAGCGACCTTGGGTCTAAGCTGGTGAACTTTTGCTCAAGCCAGATGGATCCGCGCTCAAGTTGGCGAGTTCGGGGTCTCGAACCTGAGTCCTCTGCATCCCAGTCCGGCGCTCTATCCACTGCGCCACCGCCTGGTCAAGCGTAATCATGTTTTTTAAAAATTCAACCAAGACAAGGCGACTTAATATACATCATGGTACTTATACATTTATAATTTTCCAGCTTCTGCATAAAGCTGTTCTTACATTTTATCATGATTGCTATGTGTTTAAAAATAATGGCAGCATACAAAAGGCTGAACGTCTATATAAATGTACACAAACCCCTCATCTTGTTGTTACTTGTTTCACCTTGTGTCTGCGTTAGCCTCTAGTCCGGGATTGATGATGTCACCAGTATTTCTCACACTGGGGAGAAATAATACATGGTTGTTGCATTTTCCCTTCTGTTCTGAGTCATCAGATAAGTTACGAAGGGAAGTAGTAATCATACCTTAAGAAAATGTGTCACAGGGAAAAGGACGTTATCGTGACAAACGGCCACAAGATGGCAGTTTTCCGGAAAAAGTGGAACTTGAACAGGTGCACGCCTGACCCGTTCAGAGGGGCATTCAGCTGTAATCTCATTCATTCTTTCTTGTGAGGGTGCTGGGCAGGATCAGCCTATGCAATCCTAAATGTGCACATGCTTGGGTTTCAGTAAAAACTCGTAATTGTCTGTTCAATGAAGGAATCTCCTTTTTGCTAGAGTTCATTTAAAGTTGAAATTCTTATTGAATTTTTTAATGGGTTGAAAAATCCAGAGACATTTGTTATGAAGATTTATATTCTACCTACTCAGACACCATTAAGTGAGAACTCAAAGACACACACATACACACACACAGACAATTTTTTTCACCACTTGGTATCTTAGTATTAGCATTTTAAATATTTTAAAAAAGATAATCCCATAGCTGCTCACTAGCTACTCTATAAATCATAGCAAAAACCAAACACAACAACAAAATGACCATAGTGAATTAACATCTTTAATTGGAGTTAAGCATTTGAGTAAAACAGCCATCAACATTCAAAAGAGCTTGACCAGGCGGTGGCTCAGTGGATAGAGCGCCGGACTGGAATGTGGAAGACCCAGGTTCGAGACTCCGAGGTCACCAGCTTGAGCGCGGGCCCATCTGGCTTGAGCAAAAGCTCATCAGCTTGGACGCAAGGTGTTGCTCGGTCTGCTGAAGGCCCGCGGTCAAGGTACATGTGAGAAAGCAATCAATGAACAACTATGGTGTCACAACAGCAACGAAAAACTGATGATTGATGCTTCTCATCTCTCTCCGTTCCTGTCTATCTGTCCCTGTCTGTCCCTCTCTCTGACTCTCTCTCTGTCCCTGTAAAAAAAAAAAATTCAAAAGAATCAATCCAGTAAATATTGTTTTAAAAAATATATTTCTCTCTCAGTGACACCCTTTTACATAGACAATGTCCATCCTTCTAAAATGATGCAGAAATATAATGAATATATATAGAATTGACTCAGCATACAAACACATCAAAGAATATACATATTTGTAATCTAGAAAATTTACAGGGCACTTATAATAACACAACCTATACTGAGTCAAAGTGATCTACTTGATCATTGATCCTATAAAGTAAAAAATAAAGTAACTTATAATTAGGGTTGTATTTTCTGCCTCCATATTTAATCACATCAAAACTTCATGAAATAAGGGAATAAAACTATAATTAGGAAAATCAGAAAATGTATTCCCTGAAAGGTTTTGCAGTCTAGTACTAAACTAACATGGCCCTGGGTCTTAATGAGTGAGCAAGTCTGGAGTTAAAAAATGTTGTTACTTCTAACAGAGGAGTTTGGAATCCACACCTTTACCTGACTCTAATTTGCAGTTGAAAAATAAGGACTATTGTGATTTCAAGTTTTGGTTTTTTTTTTTTTTTTTTTAACTGAGGCTGAAAATTGTACTTTAGTTTGGAAAAGCACAGCTCAATTACAATTACAAGGTACAGATAATAGCATTTCCCTTGCAGGAGAGATGAGTGAGGCTTACCCTAAGATTGAGTGACCTTACAGGCAATCTAACAGATTGCAGGAGCCCATGTCTTTACTGGGAAATAAACCACCCCAAGAAGAGATGTGTCCCTTTATTTTTCCAAGTGAGAGGAGGGGAGACAGAGAGACAGACTCCCGCTTGCGCCCCAACGGGGATCCACCTGGCATGCCCTGTCTGGGGTGGATGCTCGAATCACCTGAGCTACTTTTAGATCTTGAAGACAACGCTTGGACCAACCGAGCTATCCTCAGTGCCCAGGGCCATGCTCGAACCAATCAAGTCACTGATTGTGGGGCGGGAAGAGAGAGAGAAGGGGAGAAGAAAGGGAAAAGAAGCAGATGGTCGTGTCTCCTGTGTGTGCCCTGACTAGGAATCGAACCCGGGACATCCACAAGCCGGGCCAACACTCTACCGCTGAGCCACCAGCCAGGGCCCCAAGAGAGATTTGTTTGTTTGTGTTTTGCTTTGTTTTAAGCACATAGGGCTGATCCAATCCTAGAAAACCACATAGAACGGCCACTCATGATACTCCATCTGTCTTCCCTCCAATCCTCCCTCCCTCCTTTCCTCCCCCTTTCCTTCCTCTCTCACCTCCTCCTGTGTCCCCTCACCTGTCACCTCCCTAGTGAGGTCTGTTCTCACCACCTGACACTCTGCTACTGTGTGTCTACAGACTAATGACCACACTATGACCCAGGAAGTGCTTGCTCACATGTTGTTTGCATTTCCTTTCCTTAAAAGAATGTAAATTCTGAGCAGGCAGGGACTTCACCTCTGCTCTCTGCTCTGTCCCCAGCAATGGAAACACCATGGCCATAGGGTGCGATCAATAAGTATTTGTTGAAGTGGCTTACATGTTAGTAGTGCACTTCGAAGTTTTATAACTCGACATTATACTAATACATTCATATCCCTCTTTTATGTGATTCAACCACTGACACATCAGAACATCATGCGTGGATGTGTTTCTTCTATCAGATTATAAATGTCATGAGTGTGGGGACCCCCCCCCCCCACACACACACACCATTTTCCAAAAATCAGTGACAGTAGCGAGGGCAGCGAGGGAACATTGTAATTAATTAACTCTGGGTATTTTGTAAGGAATATTCTTTACCCAATTATTTTAAGAGTCAGGATTTCCTTCTGATTTTAATTGATATTTAGGGTGCTACACAAGCAGTTTACAGCTATTAACACAGGTAACCCCGAGAGCCCTACTAGGAGCTCTATACATAACTCTCCACTGCTGAACAGGTAAGCAGACTTGCGTGGCCCCAGTTCCGAGAACTCACACGCAAACACCCATATGCAACCCATGTCTCTCTCCTGTTGACGTCCATGACTTAAATCTCTACTGAATTATCTCCTATCAAGTGGTTATTCGAATTAAACTATGCTCGGAGGGATATCATCATTAGCGTTCTTTTTTAGACATATGACTAATTAGAATAGTTGCCCAATTATGCCGGATAATCAAGCCTGTCCTAGAAAACAGGTTTTAGACATTCAAGAGACATGTCCCAAGATGTTTTTAAATGCCCAAATTTGTGATTTCTTAATCGCTCATGATTTTCTCCATAAATATAAGAAAGTATTACTGAAAAATTCAGTGGCTTCTCTAGACTTTTAATGACACCATAAGTGGAGAAATAAAGTCAGCAGAAAAGCTATTGAAATAAATTCGATTTTTTTTTAACTTTGCTTCATTTCTGCTTCTCACTTGCACAGTTTTTGCATGGTCCTTATTTATTTATTTTTTGCATCTAGTAAAAAGAGATAATGTTTTCGTTAATGGTATCATGTAAGCGACCACATAATGTAGTATGATATCCCATGATTCTTCAAACTGTCAATTTTCTCCTACCCATAGTCACTAGGTTGTTCAATTTCCACCACCCCTCTGAACATCGGCTTTCACAACACACACACCCACTCACACACACACTCACACACCCACACACTCACACACACTCTCACACACCCACACACTCACACACTCACACCCACACACTCACATACCCACCCACACTCACACACTCACACACTCACACACCGCATCAGAGGTCATCTCATCTGCTACCCGAAGAACAATGAACAAGAGAAGACCCTTCTGTTAAGGTCCCCCCTCAAGTGAACGTCATCAAGATGTAATGTAACTAGAGACGGGTATTCTGAAAACCAACAGAGAACATCAATCTCTTTGCTGGTGAACTGTTCCAAGCACACGTGAACTGTCCATTGCCACAACCTGGGTCAAACACAGTCCTCTCCCAGAGATGACTCCCGGCAGGACTGGGAGGGGCTGCACCGGAGCCGTGATGCTGCAGACTGTGAGGCTCAGAATCTTGGGTCCAATGTCACTTGTGACCTCTGTCAGCCACCTGGCATCTCAGGCTAGATTTCTTCATCTGAGAGCAGTGGATCCCATCTGTCTTACAGGGTAGAGACAAAAATCATCATACAAGGGATCCATGTTCAAGCGGTGAACCAGCGTAGGGTTCTCTCTCTCTCTCTCATCTTCCAGTAGACGAAACCAGGAGAAAGATCTAGATCTTTGGTAAAGGCTGGGTAAGCATGACTCTCTGGAATTACAATTACATTAAATTCCCACACAGCTTCCTCCCTTCACTGCGACCAACATTTGTAACCCAGGGTTTGCAAGTTCAATCCGAGGAAGGGGGTCTGTCGTGATGGATCAGAGCGAAGGAAAGTGACCCTTGTAGACCGACAGGTCCTCAGCCCAAACAGACAGGAGTCCATTTAATGGAAATGACCCTGTAGACCCACCACGTCCTCAGCCCAAACAGACAGGAGTCCACTAATGGAACTGCCTGTCCAGGAAGAGCACTCAGGGCATCCATAGAAAACCTTTGGTAAAGGATCTAACGTGAAGTCCAAAAATTTGTGTTTTACTAAAATTTCTGAAAATAATGCACAAAATAGATGTACTCCTTTCTTCCTCCCTCCATCTTTTTCTTTCTCTCTTTCTCCCTTTCCTTTCTCCCCTTCCTTCCTTCCTTCCTTCCTCCTCCCTCCCTCCCTCCCTCCCTCCCTCCCTCCCTCCCTCCCTCCCTTCTTCACTATCTCCAAAGGTTCTTTGGAGCTGCTTGGTGATTTGTAAGTTATCTAAATTAAAAGTAGTAGTTTTCCTTTTTTAATGACTAATGACTTTATAGGGCAAAACCATCCACAGGTGGCCTTGGTGTGAAACACCATCTTGGCCTGACGCTGTCGAGTCTCAGAAGAAGAAAGATAGAGGTAGTAAGTATTTTCATGCTGCTGATCCTTCTAAGATTTCCATGTTAGCACCTGATGGTTGTTTTAATCTCTAAATTTGTTTTTTCCTCGCCTACAGTTCAGAATCTGGTTCTACTGAGAAACATTTGTCCCTAGATAATGCACAGTCTACATGGAGTCACTGACGTAGAACTTCCCAATCAAGCGTGGAGGATATGAAGGACTCCTGAAGTCCTCAAGATTGTTTTACATCTTGAAAAGAAAACAGAGACGTGGGGTGTTCTAGTGAAGTCCCCCCTAACAGCAAGCCCCACCCACAGGCAGAGGACACACTTAGAAGAGCGTCCTCAGTTCACAGGGTTGAGGTAAGGCTGGGGGACTGTCTCACATCAGGCAGCATTCACCAATGACAACATGTCTGGTGTGAGGGGGCGGCCACCTCAGCCCCGGCGCCCTGACACCTCAGGGATAAGGACCCTCTCCTTCTGTTCCCCTTTTTCTTCAGACTCCCCGACCGAGCGAGGAAGGAGGGACAGGTCAGTGCAGATCACTGCACAAGGGTGCTCGGTGACAAGAAGTGGTCTGTCTCCAAGCACCGCTTGGTTATTCACGAGACGGGGACGGGGACGGGGACGGGGACAGGGACAGGGATGGGGACAGGGACAGGGACAGGGACAGGGAGAAGGGACAGGGATGGGGACGGGGACAGGGATGGGGACAGGGACAGGGATGGGGACAGGGACGGGGACGGGGACAGGGATGGGGACAGGGACAGGGACGGGGACAGGGATGGGGACAGGGACAGGGATGGGGACAGGGACGGGGACGGGGACAGGGATGGGGACAGGGACAGGGACAGGGACAGGGACGGGGACAGGGATGGGGACAGGGACAGGGATGGGGACAGGGACGGGGACGGGGACAGGGATGGGGACAGGGGACAGGGACAGGGACAGGGACAGGGACGGGGACAGGGATGGGGACAGGGACAGGGACGGGGACAGGGATGGGGACAGGGACAGGGACGGGGACAGGGATGGGGACAGGGACAGGGATGGGGACAGGGACAGGGATGGGGACAGGGACAGGGACGGGGACAGGGATGGGGACAGGGACAGGGACAGGGACAGGGATGGGGACGGGGACAGGGATGGGGACAGGGACGGGGACGGGGGGGTGGGGGGGACGGGGACAGGGACGGGGACGGGGGGGGACGGGGACAGGGATGGGGACGGGGGGGACGGGGACAGGGACGGGGACGGGGGGGACGGGGACAGGGATGGGGACAGGGACGGGGGGGACAGGGACAGGGACGGGGAGAGGCGCGTCATGCCCGCCACACCTGCTGATCACCCCAGGTCTATCAACGCAACGCATTGTTCTGGGGACGGCGATTGGGAACCCCCATCACGAATCCACAGTGATCTGGCCTCAGGAACAAGGACACGCATTTCAATAGAAGTGACAACATTCATATGGAAAACATGTCATTTTCCACTTTTTTGGGAAGATACTTTTCTCTTTTTGAAGTTAACTGTTGTGATGGGGAAAAGCAGCCGGTCTCAGGGATGGATGTCGGAAGGCTGTCTTCTTCTAGCCTTTCTTTCTCCTTCAGAGCGTCACCCCCCTGAGCTTCCCAGAGACTAAGGAAATAGGTCTTTATAAGATCCCTGCTGAGAGCACCAGTGACACCTGACAGGAGAGAGGGCGCCTGTTGCATCCCCCGGGGGCTTTCCGTCACTGGGGTCTGCTGGCTGATTATTCTCTTGCTGTATGTACAGAGGGAGTCAAGCCCTGGGGACTTCCTGGCGGCGGCCATGTGGGGGCTCAGCACGAACCACGTCAGCACAGACGTCTGAATCTGGTGAAATCAGCACATTGAAGACCACGGGGTAAGAGCTGGGGTGAACCTTCCCGGGACAGTGGGCTCGGCGGGGAGAGGGGCTTTAGGAACCCTGTCCACCATACACGCTGCCTCTTGATAGTTTGTTCAGATCCTGCGTTGGCTACGTTCTGGGACCTGGTCCTGTGCCAGATCAGCCGGAGAGGCAGGTATGTCAGTGGCTCGCCCTGGCTAAGCCTCGCTCGAGGGGCTGGGGGTGGGGAGGGCGGGCCACGCACTTTGGCTGTTTAATTAAAGGAAGGAGAACTTACTGCCCCTGGGACTGGATGTGGGTCCCAAGGAGGTGACAGCTGACGGAGGTCTGGAAGGACGAACGGAAAGGCCCAGGTGGCCCAGGCAGAGTGACCCTCGCATGCAGCTGTGCACAGATAAGACGTGGACGGGGAGGCCCAGGGGCCGCGGGCAGGTGTGGAGCGGCAGAGAGGGGCTCCCTCAGGGGACGGGGACCCCTGTGTAGGACCCACAGACCGCACCGCAGACGCCGCCGTTCCAGAGCTGTTCCGCCCGGCGCGTTTCTCCAGACTTGGTGGGAAGCTGCCCTCCCTCCCAAGTCCACCACCTGTCTCTGAGCAAGGCAGGCAAAGTCCAGCTGTTCCCGAGGGCTGAGCCCAGACGGGGTCTCCCTCGGATGCCACTTCTGAGGCCATCTCGCCTTCTCTGTCCCTGCGCACCAGCCCGGACTGAACTGTCACTGACCTGCGTGCTGGGTGGATGGCTGCATCCTACCCTACAACGTGTGGGACAGGACCCAAGGAACAGATGCTGGCTGAGTGACCAACTTGGTGTTGTAGCCACACAGTGTGGCTTCGCAAGCAGGACGAGCAGCAGCTCCCAGAACAGTGACCCTGTACTGCCTGAGGGTCTGGCCCACAGAGGAGCAGACAGTCACTGCAGCCTCGTAGTCAGAGAGCCCAGGGCACTTCCTGCACCACGGGAGAGACAAGCTTTAGGAACCAGGGGACACACGGCCGTCCCTGGTCCACAGCTGTAGAGGAGAAAAGGGGAGTTCTCCTTCCGTGGTCTTCCATGAGTTGGTCTCCTGTGCCCCATTACAACATCCGACCTTTAGCTAAAACGCATGGACACTCTCCTCACACACCCGGAGACCTAGGTTACTGGTGGTTATTGTGGTTTAATGACCTGTTTACTGGCCCAGCCACAGCCGGTCTCAGTCAGCGTGGCTGCCCCACACAGTGCTGGGGGCTGGGCAGCCTGAACCCCGAAATTTTGTTCCAATTTGGTTTCTACTGAGATAGCTGAGCAGATGGACGCCTTCTTGCTGTGTGGTCTCATAGCCTCCCCTGGGACACTCATCCCATCATGGGGGACCCTGCCCTCACGACATCATCTAACCCCGATGACCTCCCCACGGCCCCATCTCCAAACACCATAGCATAGTGGGGTGGGGCTTCACCACGGGAATGCGGGGGTCACAGATACTCAGTTCCTGAGATCTGCGCGCAAGGGACCTGAAGACCATCACTGTCCCACCCCCCTCAGCAGGAGTCTTTCTACCTGTGGGCCCGGGGTCCTTTCTCACCCTCCAGGTGCATACCCCTCCTTGTTCCAGTTCCAGAGCAGGCCAGGGATGAAGCAGAGGAAGTGAACTGCTTTCTCTGTGTGACTCCAGAGAGGAGAGTCTAAAGCTGACACACAAGACTGCGCCTAACATTCCCAGCTCCGGGGAGATCCGGGGAGATCCGGGGAGATCCAGGGAGATCCGGGGAGGTCCGGGGAGATCCAGGGAGATCCGGGGAGATCCGGGGAGGTCCGGGGAGATCCGGGGAGGTCCGGGGAGATCCGGGGAGATCCGGGGAGGTCCGGGGAGGTCCGGGGAGATCCAGGGTGATCCGGGGAGATCCGGGGAGATCCGGGGAGGTCCGGGGAGATCCAGGGTGATCCGGGGAGATCCAGGGAGATCCGGGGAGGTCCGGGGAGATCCGGGGAGATCCGGGGAGGTCCGGGGAGGTCCGGGGAGGTCCGGGGAGGTCCGGGGAGATCCGGGGAGGTCCGGGGAGGTCCGGGGAGGTCCGGGGAGATCCGGGGAGGTCCGGGGAGATCCGGGGAGGGGGATTTCTAAAACTAACCTTCTTCTTCATATTTTAGTAAACAAACAAACAAACAAAACAAAACATTTTTAAATTAAGTTTACATAAACTAAACTATTAAAATGCCCAGAATATCACTGTTAGCTTTTCAGTGAAGGAAGTCCGTCTCGCTGTTCTGGGCAGCACTGAGGGGGGCCCGGAAGTAACGGGCACTGACCGCACGGGCCTTTGCCGATGCATCAGTCTGGCCCGTGCCCACCTAGAGCCTGTCAATCACTCCTCTTATATTCACATTCTGAAGTAAGACGAGGAATACACGTGCCCTTCTATGACGTGCAGGCATATTTCTTCTTTTCTAAAGCTTTTTTTTTTTGTTTGCAGGGGGGAACTCACAGGAGACAGAGGAAACCCCATCTCTCATCACTGTAGGCTCACAAACACCCAGCTGGACAGTCTGACAGCCACACTCTGTCCAACAAACCTCCCATGTTCATGGCAGAATTAAACCATGGAGTCCCAAGCTGTGCATGTGATGACACCCACCCTGTGTGAGCAGTGAGTGCTTCCGTCAGGAACCCAACGCCTGGGTCAAAACTTCATGTGCCTAGGATGGCGCCCCTCCTTCTGCCATCTGTCGCCTTATGTTTCCTCCCGAGGGGCTTTATCTGTGATTGGCTCCGGGACCTGGATCGTTACAGACACCGGATGGGAGAAATAAGGTCCAGTGGATAATGCCTGAGTCAGAATGTTTAAGTTCTCATCCTCACTCTGGGAGACAGGTGGGTGGATGAGGCCGTCAAAGGATTTCTCTCCCACACCTAAGGAATCTTTGTGACATCTGAAAACACAATGAACCCGACCAGGCAGTGGTGCAGTGGGTAGCGCATTGACCTGGGAGGCTGAGGACCCAGGTTCAAAACTCCAAGGTCACCAGCTTGAGTGTGGGCTCATCAAACTTGAGCACAGGTGGACCAGCTTGAGCGTGGGGTGGCCAGTTTGAGATCATAGACATGACCCTATGTTCACTGCCTCAAGCCCAAAATGGTCACTGGCTTGAGACCAAGGTTACTGGCTTGTGCCTTGACTGAGAGGCCCCCCCAGTCAAGGCACATATGAGAAGCAATCAAAGAACAACTAAGGAGCAGCAACTATGAGTTGATGCTTCTCATCTCTCTCCCTTCCTGTCTGTCTGTCTGTCTTTCGCTAAAAATAAAAATGCAATGTATCTGGCTGACCTCTGGGCGAGAGTACCTGAGGCATTCTGTTAGATAATTCAAGATGGTTTGGTGGGGAGGTAAGGTGAGTGCGTGGTTTACAGAACTCAGTGTGATAGGTGATGGTCAAAACTCCACGCACTCACAAGTTTATCTGAGCGTCTAAAACTGCTTGTGAGAACAATCCATCCACGGTCAGTGCTGCACAAATAAATTAGCCATGCCTGTTTCAACTCATCAAACTTTCTTCTTTCTTCCCCCACCCGCAAAGTGGTAATAATCACCGTTCCTTTAAAGTCTGCAGCTTAAGAGTAGTGAGCACAGCACCTTGACAGGCGGGCATCTGCTAAGCTGTAGCTTACATCATCAACTCTACGTTCCTTCCCCAAGTCCATGATTCCCTGGCCACATGGCAAGAGGAACCCTGATTCCTTATAATGGGCGAGGGTGTGAGTTGAGATTTCTGGCCTCTCAGCTAACACGTTCCCGAGAGTCAAGTTCAAGCCCCTTTTCCTTACACGGTGGTCACACCGCAGACCAACACTTCCTTGTGTACACATACACACAGTCTTGAATTGTTGTCCGACTGCTTCCTGGGCAGGCGAGCTGCCCTGGGGAGACTGTCGCCTCCTTAAGGACAAAGGCCACCACTTGGGGTGTCACTGGCCCCATCACCAAGCAGCCATTCCTCACAGGAGCCTAAGAAGTTCCTATGGATGAGTGTTCACCCTCCCACCCTCTCTCCACCACCGGTCAGGACACCCCCTCTTCTGTCCATGACCCCCCCCCAGCTCTACTGCACCTCATGGGTCTGACAGCGGAAGACCAAGTCAGTTTCTCTGCACCAACACTGCAAATCAACTGTTTATTTCCAATGTGGGTGTTTGACCCCTTGGGCCCCGAAGACAATTTGGGGAAGCATTTACATCAAGCAGCAAATAAGGGTAGAAAAGGCAAGCTCTTTAAACCATAATGAACTGACATGTGAACGAAAGCATTATCTCCGAGACTCAGTTTTCTGTTATATGGAAGGGGTAATGCGACACACCCAGGGGTCAGCTGGGAAGATTC
Source organism: Rhynchonycteris naso (assembly GCA_037038555.1). Classification (NCBI taxonomy): domain Eukaryota; kingdom Metazoa; phylum Chordata; class Mammalia; order Chiroptera; family Emballonuridae; genus Rhynchonycteris; species Rhynchonycteris naso. The sequence continues at coordinate 2,257,594 of CM072998.1, forward strand.
CCAGGGCACAGCCTCTCTAAAGAGTAAGCGATGTCTGTGTTGCTGTATTTTATCATGAAGCTAGAAAGGTACTGATAGCTAGAACTATTGAGAACCTTCCAGAAGACAGACACTGCCCTCAATGCCTGTCTAGTCTTCAAAATAGCCCAGTGAGGAAAGAACTATCCTTCTACCTCCATTTCAGTCAGAAAACCTTTAAAATCACAGAATTAAGTCATCTCTCCCAGGCCACAGCAGTGGGTCGGTGACTACAAATCCTAAGCCCCAGACAACAGGGCCTGACGCCAATCTCACGGCGCTTGGCAGCTGAAAGCATGGGGGGCTTTGGACAGCGGACATTCTTTTCACCCGTACCTGGGTGCCTTCAGCACAACCGCCCGTGGCCCACCGGCCCGGCCAAGCTATGCTACGAAGCTGTCACCTGGAGAGCCCTCACTCATCATCCATGACCAATGGGGCCAGAAGCATCTTCTGTCACTTCTGGCAACCCGGTTGCTTTCCCGTCTGGAGACGGGTCACTCCTTTGTCATCAGAGAGGGAGGCAGTTTGCCCCCCCCAAAAAAAATATAACATCCCTTTGGGGATATTGATTTTTAAGCTATATAATAAGAAACAAAACAATCAGAAAGGGGGAAAAATGATAACTTTGACCTTCCCTGAATGGTCTGAAAGAATTTGGGCAAACAGCCTGCCCCAGGAGGAGAGGTGAAAACCACTAGAGGTGACTCCACTTTCACTGGAACCAGGCGGGACAGACAGGAAGGACCCTGGCAACATCCACGTGAACAAAGTCCTCTCTGTGTCCCCGGGGTAAAGGTGGCCCAGGGAACTCAATGGGCAAGCAGTGGGTATTCTGTCTCCGTGTGCCGGGCCTCCCTGCCCTTTGCAGTCCCAGATCACAGCCCCTCTCCTCAGCTGCAGGGGGCAGAGCAGCCTCCACGGTCCAGTGGGGCCCCCAGTCTCCTTCTTTTTTTTTATTTCTATTTTATTCATTTTTTTTTAGAGAGGAGACACAGAGTGAGAGAGAGAGAGAGAAAGAGAGAAAGGGGGGAGGAGCTGAAAGCATCAACTCCCATATGTGCCTTGACCAGACCAGTGCAGGGTTTTGAACTGGCGACCTCAGTGTCCCCAGGTCGACGCTTTATCCACTGCGCCACCACAGGTCAGGCCCCAGTCTCCTTCTTAGGGAACCCCATGTAGCATTTGTATAGTAACTTGGGCCATTGTCCTTCTCTTAACCTGTCTCTGTGGATTTGATCTTTAACCCAGCTAAAATAATTGAGAAGGTGAGAGGGACATTGTTTCCTTTAGCTCCCACCATACCAATGCTCACGAATTGATATTAACCTCCTTTTCAGAGAATGGATAAAGATGTTACATTTCTGCTCGAATTTGTCTACACTACCTTTTGGGAGCAAAGAGGCAAAATAACAGGACCCTTTTGGGGTTAGCTCTTGGCGTAAACAAAATCGGGTTAAGTTAGAGAAGCCCAACCCTAAACTACACATACTTTTTTTTTTTTTCCTGAGCATCTTCCTCGGCAATTTCTTAATAAGACACAAATGAAATGGTCTGTTTCTTCTCAGAAAGGACCAGATACATCTCCACAGTGGAAGCAGCCGCTTCATTATTTGATGAAGTGACAGCAAAGCCTGTTCTCTAAAGAGCAGGGCAGCAATCGACCATTGGACAGATCTAATTTCGTTGCTGAAATGAATAGAAATAGTATTTAAATCAAGATGCCCAGGAAAACAGACACACTGAGGTTCAGGGAACAGGCGTGACATCTGGTGCGTGTGGTCAATCCGTGACACTGCAGCAGCACGGGGTTAATGAGAAACTCCTTGTGAAGGGTCCACCATGTAAGAAACTGCTTAGAACACACAAGCCTGGGCAAACCCATCCGCCGGTCTGCAGGGTTCCACAGGAAGCCTCAGATGGTGTGGACAACCCCCTCCCCGAACGAATCGGGGATGACTGTAGTGTTCTAGGTGGCTGTGTCCTCATAGAAAGAGAGACAGGCAATCCGGCCAGCCCCATCCCATGAGCGTGGAAATGTACTGCCTCCTCTTGTCCCTGCCCCTGCTGCTTCACACATGGATGTGCCCCTGGGCAGGTGCTTCTACGTCCAGGGAACCACAGCCTGAGGTGAGAGAAGGAGATGGGGTCTGAGGCCCAGGTCTGAACCCCAACGTGATCACAGGGGCTTCCAATATGACCCTCTCTCTCGCCTTTCTATTGTCATCTGCTAGCGTCAAAAGACACTGCCTTCACCCCAAGGATAGATATCAAATCCCACGTTCAGTGCCTTTCCAAAAATATTAAGCTTAGTAAGTTTCCAGCCACAATCTTCATGTCTTCCTCACCACCAAAAGTTCTCAAATTAGCTTATTCCACTGTTGTCTTTCCATGTTTCACCCCTGTGCTCTTGGTATGTAATGTTTTATTTCTTTTTCTTATAACGTGAGAGGCACATGTTATTCTGTGTTTTTCCTCTACGGTCCGTGTTTGTGCTAAGGGCAGACAGGGCGCACGCAGGCAAGGTAGTCATGCAAATGGTTGTTGCCACTGCTAAGAGAAGTGATAGGTAAAGTCCGTGATCTGTCACCGAGGTCTGCCAGGTATACCTGCTGACCAGTTCCTGTCACCAACATCTCTGCGCACGTTCTCCCGGGTGACTGCCTTCATGTCATACCTTGTTAAATCGGGTCACACCCCACAGCAGTCTGTCTCTGAAGCAGCAGGACCCAGACGGATGGCGGACTTTCCACTGAACACTCAGTGAAGAGAGTTCACATGGAACCAAGCACACAGCCTGGTCCCTGAAATGCAGCCTCAGGTTCTCCACCACCTCATCTCACTGTGGGACCATTCATTCCCCATGCCAACCCTGGAACCCGTGTTCTCTGTGCTCTCACACTCTCGCCAGTTTTACAGAGGTACGATGGACAAATGAAAATCACAGAATTGCCCTGGCCATTTGGCTCAGCGGTAGAGCACTGGCCTGGCGTGTGGAAGTCCCAGGTTTGCTTTCCGGCCAGGACACACAGGAAAAGCACCCATCTGCTTCTCCACCCTTCCCCCTCTCCTTTCTCTCTATCTCTCTCTTCCCCTCCCGCAGCCAAGGCTCCATTGGAGCAAAGTTGGCCCGGGCACTGAGGACGGCTCCATGGCCTCTGCCTCAGGTGCTAGAATGGCTCTGGTTGCAATGGAGCAACAGCCCAGATGGGCAGAGCATCGCCCCCTGGTGGGCATGCTGGGTGGATCCCGGTCGGGTACATGCTGGAGTCTGTCTCTCTGCCTCCCTGCTTCTCACTTCAGAAAAATACAAAACAAAATAAATAAATAAATAAATAAGAAAAATCACTGCCTGACCTGTGGTGGCGCAGTGGATAAAGTGTCGACCTGGGAACACTGAGGTCGCAGTTCAAAACCCTGCACTGGTCTGGTCAAGGCACATATGGGAGTTGATGCTTCCAGCTTCTCCCCCTTTCTCTCTCTCTCTCTCTCTCTCTCTCTCTCTATCTCTCTCTCTCACTCACTCTGTGTCTCCTCTCTAAAATGAATAAATAAAAATAAATTTAAAAATAAAAAGAAAAATCACAAAATTTAGGGAATATTTCATAATGAATGTGAAGTAATAAAATACCCCCTAATGTTTGTGAGCAGAATGTGTATGCTTAAGGGGTACAATACAACGTCTTGCGTACAACATGAGCTGAGGACTGGGATCATGCTAATTAACGCATGCGTCACCTCCCTTCCAGTCACCCTTCCGTGAGCTGTGTGCGTGGTGAGAACAGAGGGATCTCTTCTTTCAGTACATTCTAAGTGTACAATCCATTATTCTTTTCTTTTTTCCAATTACAAACAAACATTTATTTAGAAAGTCACGTAGGTAGAAGAAGTGAGCCATCTGGGCTGTGTGGGCTCAGGAAAAACGTTAAAGAGTCAGAAGGAGGGTCCTTGGAGCTCAGGAGAATGAAAGGCAGAGGGAACGTGCCTGGGTGGGCCAGGGAGGGACAGATAAGGGGTGGTCTGCTCCCGAGAGGGTGCCTACAGTCCATCACGACTGACCCCAGGCACCGTGCTGTGCATGAGGTCTCCTCCAGGGAATGCAAACACACAGACCTCGTGCTCACAGAGAGTGGTGTCCTCAGGGGCTGCTGGCAGAGTACAGGGGACACGGGTCTAAGGGCATGGCCTTCGGGTGTGAGATGAATACAGTGTGTCCTCTTACTTGTCTTCTCTTATTGCCTTTCTATGTTGGGTCTGCAAGAAAATGCTCCCTGCACACCCTACCACCCAGGACCTTTGGAATACCTTCTGAGGACACCTCTCACTTTCTGGGCCATGTGGACCCATCTATGAGATCTGCCTCATGAAGCCAAGGTGCAGCTGTCCAATGTCTGTCCCCTACAGGGTAGGGCAGTGGTCACTGGGTCACCATGGCATTCCTAGTGCTCAGCTCACTGGACAGCACAAAGCAGGCTCTAAGGCAGTGGTTCTCAAAGTGTGTGCCAGGGCACACTGGTGTGTCCTCGAAGATCTCCAGGTGTGCCTTATGGTATTCCAGAGAAATATGTGCCTGTTGGGGACCAAAAAACCAACGGGGTTTTTGGAGTTTAGACTTTTGGGGGGACCGAGGTGTGGGGAATTGGCTGTAAGCTGACAGTCTGCTGAACCCCCCACCTCACTTGCCTGATTAGGTTGCAAAAGGCTGTTAAGCTGTGGTGCTGGATTGTTTACACTACCCCCCATGTTCCCGGGAAAGACTGGAGGCAAGTTTCTTCTATCCTTTGTTTGGTGTAAAGTTAAGATGATCTGTATGGTGGGGGTTTTCTGCACTCAACACAATTAAGAGTAAAAAGAGGAATTATTCAATGTATTGATGAGGAAATGAGAGTTTCCCTTTCAAATATATGCCCAAACATTGAAGAAATCGCTAGGACACACCAGGATCATGTTTCTCATAAACACAAGAATGAAAAAACTTAACACATTTGTGCTGGGACCTGCCGAATTTACTAAATCTTACTAAGAATGTATCTATATATATAAAGAAATAATTTTTTATCATTTTTTTTATTTTTTAACCCTTCTTTGTTACGAATTCTAAAAAGCATAACTCAAAAAATGTAACATGAAATTGTTTTTTATGTCAGAATTTAATTTTGTCATATGTATTTTGTTTAATTACCATAAAAGCATGCTTGGATTTTATTTTTTTCTTTAATATTTGACTTAATTATTATAACATATTCCTCAGAAATTTGTATACAGTGTGCCTACAATTATTTGTAGAATTTTAAATGCGCCCCGACTTCAAAAACTTTGAGAACCACTGCCTTAAGGAAACAACTGAGGATGAGGTGAGAAGATCTTTAAGTACAGAAGGATGGAATTCAACGCTTAACTCCTGAAAAGAATGGTGGGGTTTCTTCCACTCAGATTAAAAAAAAAAAATGGCATAAATGGCATTGGGTGTGATTTTTTAAAATTTCTTTTTATTTATTTATTTTAGAGAGGAGACAGAGAGAGAGAGAGAGAGAGAGAGAGAGAGAGAGAGAGAGAGAGAGAAAGGGGGGAGGAGCTGGAAGCATCAACTCCCATATGTGCCTTGACCAGACCAGTGCAGGGTTTTGAACTGGCGACCTCAGTGTTCCCAGGTTGACTCTTTATCCACTGCGCCACCACAGGTCCAGCTGGGTGTGATATTTTTTAAGGAGGAGAAGTGAGAAGAAGTTGGAGACAGGAGGTAAGAAACAAGGCTCCATCTTTCACAAAGGGGGCTCTCAGTATGCGACCAGTTGGTCGGATAAGATTTAAGTTGTCAAAGCGACTGACGTGCAAAACCATCTCCTAAACAAATGAGACAAATTCATTTGTCCCTCCTGACTACTGGCAACGAAGGATTATGAATTAACTTACATAACTGGGGTAACATTTTCTTTTCTTTTCTTTTTGCATCCGTGGAAATTCTCAAAATGCTATAAGACTCATCTAAGTCCACCAAATTAGAGACACATCTCAAAATGACAGACTGAAAAAATAAATCTTAAATGAAAAGAATTGCAATGTTTCAAGGGAATTAGGTAAGAAAATTGCTAGTCTCTGTATGCACTGTGATAGGTGGATGCTTTCTGGGTGTGTGGGGGGGAGGCAGACAGGAGCATCGATAATGCTGTAATTAAACGATTAGCGGACACGAAAACGTGCACCCTCCCCAGTAACCAGAGAGCTGTAAATTAGACAGGAAATGCTTTTTCATCCCTCGTACACGAGAAGGAATGGAATTCATCACATCTCAAGCTGTAATAGGGACAGTTGTAGAAAGCATAAATCCACACAGACTCCAGGAGAGAAATTTTCCAATAGGTAGTAATTTAAACACGTCGTTGACCAGTAGTTCCCTATTTTCCCTAATAAATTGTCTTTAAAAAGACTCAGAACCCTAAGCAAAGAGGCTTGACTGACTGACAGAGAGAGACACATACACAGAGATGGACAGAGACATGGAGACATAGGGAAACCTACATGCCAGGCTGTGGCCAGCCCCCCTGGCCCCTGGGGGTGATTGGAAACGCACAGCCCTTGTTCCCGGTTACTGAGCCTAACCCGGGGCTCACTGCTCTGTGAGGGGGTGCACGCCAGCCAATGCAGGGTGCTCTAAATGGAAAGATGACAATTCCTCTTTTAGGCAGCGTGGGGTGGGCTGGGGAGAGGAAGGGGAGGGCTTCAACAGAAATCTACCCTTAAGCATTCGTGAAGCCATTAGGCCTATATAATAAAGCATTATGATGAAATATGACAGTCATTCAAATGGATATTTTAAGGCCCTGGCCATTTGGCTCAGCGGTAGAGCATCAGCCTGGCATGTGAAAGTCCCAGGTTTGATGCCCAGTCAGGGCACACAGGAGAAGCACCCATCCGCTTCTCCACCCTTCCCTCTCTCCTTCCTCTCTCTCTCTCTCTTCCCCTCCCGCAGCTAAGGCTCCATTGGAGCAAAGTTGTCCCGGGCACTGAGGATGGCTCCATGGCCTCCACCTCAGGTGCTAGAATGGCTCCAGTTGCAACAGAGCAACATCCCAGATGGGCAGAGCATCGCCCCCTGGTGGACATGCCGGGTGGATCCCGGTCGGGCGCATGCAGGAGTCTGTCTCTCTGCATCCCTGCTTCTCACTTCAGAAAAATACAAAAAAAAAAAAGGATAATTTAAAGGGTTTTAAAGCCCAGACAACAGGGTCAGTAGAAAATGTTGGGGGAACAGTCGGACTCCGGGACTGTCCATATAACACTGTCGCTAGCCTGGGCGTGCAAAGGGGAAGGACTCCTGCCTGCAGAGGTTTCTGCAGCGGCTTCCGAGCGCAGTGTGACCAGGGCCATCTCTTAGAGCAAGGGGCACTCAGGGTCCCTGAGCACTTTTCCAACCGCACCTACTTTCACTGCCGCATTTTAGTAAGAATTCTGCTACAGGGTGTGTCACCAGAACCCCTCGTCTGTGTCTCTGGTCACCCTGGCTATCTGCTGGGGTGCCCCGTCCCCGGCCATCCCCAAAGGAGGTCTGCTCACCCGGCTGCCTCCAGCAGGAACCCTGATAAGGTTGGTGCAGCCTGAACCCCTGCCCCCCTGAAGGCTTTCTCTTAGTCATTTCAACCCGCCAACCCCACCTGCTCCTCGGCTGTAAATCCCCAAGTCCTGGGCTGTACTTCGAGGCGTGCCCCATCTCTGCCATCCTGGAGGTCACCACTGCAGTGGTCCCCATGCCTATGGGGGCGCCCCCACTGCAAAGTCTGCCTCTCCGTTTTTTATAACCACTGAGAATATATATATATATATATACACACACACACACACACACACACACACACACACACACACACACACCAGGGGTATTTTATTTCTCTCTCCTGTAATGAGGTCTTAGACTAGGATCCAGCACATATTCACTGTTTAAACAAATTGATATGAGTGAGACGAAGTGAGAGTTACAGGAGGGAGGGAGGGAGGGAGGGAGGGGAGGATGAGAAGGAGGGAGGGAGGGAGGGAGTTAGGGAGGAAGGGAGGGAGGGAGGGAGGGAGGGAGGGAGGGAGGGAGGAAGGAAGGAAGGAAGGAAGGAAGGAAGGAATCAGGAGGGAGGGAGGGAGTTAGGGAGGCAGGGAGTTAGGGATGCAGGGAGGGAGGGAGGAAGGAAGGGAGGGAGGAAGGAAGGAAGGAAGGAAGGAAGGAAGGAAGGAAGGAAGGAAGGAAGATCCTCCCTGGAACTCTAGTTACTGCCTAATTTTAAATAGTGAGCTGGTAATTATTTTATTTTTGTCACCAGAGACAATAAAGAGAGAAATTAACCCACACATCAACATATGGGCCAATGAACTATCCATCTGTACCACGACCTCTTCCTTAGCCCCAGGAAACAGTGAAGGGCATTGTTCCTCAGGGCAGACAAACACCCCAGTGCAACCCTGATTCAATCTCTGGCTTGTGTCCTGAGGCCACGGACAGAAACCTACCATTCACGTCATGGTTCCGTTAAGGGTCCAGCGAGGGAGAGATAAGGGGGTGATACGAGCTCATCTCTACAATTAAGATCGAGAAAGGCAGAGTAGGAGTTTCGTGACTGTTCTCATCTGTGAGTGTTTCTCCCATTGATACACACAGGTAGCTGGTTTGCTACCCACAAGAATTCTGCCAGCAGCACGCGGGGCCCTGTTAGAGATTCAGAATGCCATCTCTTCTCCTGCGGTCGGGACAAGCTGTGCATTCACAAGGTCCCAGGTTATCTGAGAGCACGCTTCTGTTTATTTAAAGTTTATGCTCTTCTAATCAGTAGTGACAACAGATTGGAAGAGTTAAACTTTTATGTGTGTGTGTCTGTGTGTTTAAAATATAAAATTAGCCTTCTTTTACAATAGAAAATTTGTATTACAAGCAATTTTCTCATCTGTCTGAAATGAATTATGATAATTAGAATTTTAAATATGTATTTCATATAAAGAAATGAAGAGAGACAAAAGGAACAGAAAGTCAACAGGGAGAAGGATGGAGAGAGAGATAAGGTGAGGGTCAGAGGGAATAGAGAGAGAGAGAGAGCGAATGTAGCTCCCGAGTGTCCACTCTGCCAGCCTGACCCGTCTGGCAATGGCATGGCCAGAGTAAGTCAGGGAGCAGCCACCACAATCCCCAGAACCCCGAGGTCACTCACAACAGATCGTTATGAGGCCCCTATGGTCAGCGGTATCCTGAAGACTCCGCCTGCACCCTGGCAACCCCAGCACTGGAGAAACAGGGGTACCAGGGGTGTCCTCCAGGAAATGAAGACTTTAGAGCCAACAGAGAAATTTCTCAGTGTCGGGTTGAGGCAATCAGGGCAAAAAAGTCCCTCTAGGGACACAGGTGGCCCAGCCCAGCCAAAGAGTGCAGGTAGAATTTGGAACAGCTGTCCAAAGCTATTTAGAAAGAGTGGTACCGCCACTTTGGAAGACGGTTTGGCATTTTCTCAGAAAACTTAACATACTGTTACCCAAAATTTCGGCAACTATACTTTTTGATATTTATCCAAAGACATGTTCATATTAAAAACCTTCACACGGTGCTTCACTGACGCTATACTCATAATTGCCGAAACTTGGAAGCAACCAAGATGCCCTTCCATCCAATGAAATATTACCAGCACTAAAAAGAAATGAGCTATCAAGCCATGAGAACTCATAGGGTGAATTTAAGTATCTATTACTAAGTGGACCAACCTGAAGTCTATACACCGTCTGATTCCAACCCTGTGTCATTCCGGAGAAGGCTGCCCCAAGGAGACCGTGAAAAGACCCAGGATTACCCGGGGTTGCAGCAGGTGGGCATGGATAGGTGAAGTGCAGGTGGTTTGCAGGGCAGTGAAACACGTCTGTACAACACGTAAAGATAGCGCATGAGCTGTAACATGTGCACTGCTTGCCCCGGGGGCATTGACCATGCGCCGGCCCTGTGTGCACATGGAGGAGGGGAAGTGTAGGGAGCCCTCTGCATGTTCAGTTCTCCTCGGAAGCTTAACCTGCACTAAAAATTGGTTCTAATTTAAAAGTAAATATATATTTAAAAAGAAGAAGAAACCAAAGGGTTGACTGGCAGGCCTGTAGGCAGGGGAAGGAGGGAGAGAGGGAGGGAAGGGGGAAAGAAGGAAGGAGGAAAAGAAGGAAGGAAGAAAGGAAGGAAGGAAGGAAGGAAGGAAGGAAGGAAGGAAGGGGGAAAGAAGGAAGGAGGAAAGGAAGGAAGAAAGGAAGGAAGGGGGGAAGAAGGAAAGAGGAAAGAAAGGAGGGAGGGAGGGAAGGAAAGAAGGAAGGAAGGAAGGAAGGAAGGAAGGAAGGAAGGAAGGAAGGAAGGAAGGAAGGAAAGAGAGAGGGAGGAAGGAAGGAAGAGAGGAAGGAAGGGAGGGAGGGAGAAGGAAGGAAGGAAGGAAGGAAGGAAGGAGAGAAGGAAGGAAGGAGAGAAGGAAGGAAGGAGAGAAGGAAGGGAGGAAGGAAGGAAGGAAGGAAGGAAGGAAGGAGAGAAGGAAGGAAGGAGAGAAGGAAGGAAGGAGAGAAGAAAGGGAGGAAGGAAGGAAGGAAGGAAAGAGAGAAGGAAGGAAGGAAGGAAGGAAGGAAAGAGAGAAGGAAGGAAAGAGAGAAGGAAGGAAGGAGAGAAGGAAGGAAGGAAGGAAGAGAGGAAGGAAGGGAGGGAGGGAGGGAGAAGGAAGGAAGGAAGGAAGGAAGGAGAGAAGGAAGGAAGGAAGGAAGGAAGGAAGGGAGGAAGGAAGGAAAGAGAGAAGGAAGGAAGGAGAGAAGGAAGGAAGGAAGGAAGGAAGAGAGGAAGGAAGGGAGGGAGGGAGGGGAAGGAAGGAAGGAAGGAAGGAAGGAAGGAAGGAAGGAAGGAAGGAAGGAGAGAAGGAAGGAAGGAAGGAGAGAAGGAAGGAAGGAAGGAAGGAAGGAAGGAAGGAAGGAAGGAAAGAAGGAAGGAAGGAAGGAAGGAAGGAGAGAAGGAAGGAAGGAAGGAAGGAAGGAAGGAAGGAAGGAAGGAAGGAAGGAGAGAAGGAAGGAAGGAGAGAAGGAAGGAAGGAAGGAAGGAAGGAAGGAAGGAAGGAAGGAAGGAAGGGAGGAAGGAAGGAAAGTAGTGTCTTAACATGAACTTGTACATGCAGTACCCATGTAGGAAGCTGACTGAGATTCAAGATAATGGCCACCGGTTCCTTGGAAATACAGGTTGATACATGGGTTATATTTGGGCCTCATGTGGTCCAATTTTTTGAAGGATGGAATGACTACTTGGGAGAATTACAGACACATTGTAAAATGTCAACTCTCCAAAATTTAGACTTGAAAAATAATTTTCAATGAAAAACCACACATGTTTTAAAATTCCTGGATTTACCAAATGGAAAAACTGTTCCTTCTGCTCCTGTCAGATGCCATTCTAACAACCATTTCTAATCTTAAGTCTCAGTCAATATTTCCTCTTCTACACAGTCCTTTCCTTGACCAAATCTAAAAAAACTTGAAAAGATAAAACTGTAAATATGTCTAAATACGCCAGGAACTCAAAGATATTCCCTCTCTTTCTCTCTCTCTCCCTCTCTCTCTCTTTCACAATAAAAGACTGAATTGCATTGGGTGAGGAATGTTTTAAGACCATGCCACCGTGGCGTGGTTTAGAGGACAACCTCACTATCACTACCTGAGGAGAAGGCTACCTCCGGGCAGTAAAGAGCTAATCACTTACAGGTCATGCTTCCCCGAGCGCTAGTGGCTGAAGTGATTAGACACTGATAGTCCCTAAATCACAGCTAATGACAAGCATATTTTTAGCTACTGGATACAAATTCCAGCCAGTAATACGCAGGTGCTTGTGAAAAGCTGTGCTCACAGTTTCCCGGCCAACTTTCTGAAGGCGGCCCTATAAATCAATTTTGAAAAAGAAAAGAGCAGAATAATGGTATCAAAGGCCAACAGCGAAGAGAATATACAATAGAAATTTTCAGAAAGGAAGGTGATGAGTTTACAATACATGAAAGTGACAATGGCTAAGGGGGATTTTCAACCTTTCATCACACGGAGATAAAGAATGCTTATTTTTTTTTAAATTATGTTAAATGCATTGGTTTGTAATCTGTTGTATTTTTCCAACATGTCATATTTATTTAATGCGTGTAGGGTAAGAGTTTAGAAGGATTATTTAGGCGTTCTGAGGTACTCCCACAAAGCTCTCGCCCTCTGAGCCACAAGAGTGGAGAAGCTTCCAGAAGCAGTTAGGCACCCACCCCCCCACCCCCAGTGCTCAGGGGACCCATGTGACAGCGCACACCGGACAGAGTGGTTGTGTGAAAACACAATCTCAATGGTTCCTAGCAAATGTCATCAGTAGAGTGCTCCAAAGTCAACTCTCCCCGACCCAAAAGCGAGTAGGTTTCGTGTCTCTACGCAGTATGGCAGTTTCTCACACGCCAACGTGGGCTCGGCAGGGAGTGTGGAACCCAGGCGGTTCAATGCACCTGTCCCTTGTCCTGGCAGGACTTTGAAACGACAAGTCTGGGTGTGAGCGGAATGGGAAGGGGGTGAGGGAAGGAGGAGAGGGGAGAGGTTCCACAGAAGTGAGCTGGTGGGGGAACAGCTTTCAGGCAGAAAGAACTTACTAATACATGTCATGTGTGTTTGAGACTCTGGAAGAACTGAAGACTGTCACTGACGTGGATGGATAAGAGAAGAACCCTGTCAAGGGGTTCTGCACCTTCTCTCAGAAAGCTGGGGGAAGAATCATGTGAAAGCTTAGACACAGGTAAACCAACACAGGTCAGCACGCACAGACTTCACGCCTCTCTTTCTGGGCGTCAGCTCTTCGTCCGTCTCACTTCTGAAGGGGCGCATACAACCACACATTTATGCAGCACCGCATTTCTGTGATGGTGGACATAAAACCCCCTGCTGATCTTTTTTATGCAACAGAGCCATGATGAGCAATCCTTTGAGCTTGGTGTGTCAAAATTCACCAAAAAACCGAACATAACTCAGGTGGTGTGTCACTTGGAGAAAAACGGCCTCACCGGAAGTCCCAGAACTAGACGCTCTGTGCTGGAGTTCTGTTGTTCTGGCCTCCAGACCTCCGGCACAGAGTGTCTACACTACAGCAAGTGTTTTATCCTCGGCTACTGCACCTGGCCGTGCCCGAGCTGGGGATGAAACGTCCTTCTCGGCATGTGGCCCCATGCTTCTCTGGTATGTGGCCACGTGTCATCAGAAATGGCTACACGTGTCAGTGCTGACACGTGTGTCATAGGTTCGCCATCACGGCACTAGAGGCTTAACTTAAACACGTTCCCGCCCCAGTTATTAAAAGGAAGAATCAGTGACGAGGACAGAAGTGCACTCTGGGACCTGAACAAGAAGGAGAAGGTGCCCCTTTGACTGATGAATCGTGGTCACCGTGCCAGGAGCCTGCCCTGCTCCATCTCACACCCTAAAAGGAGCCCAACAGCCATGCAAGCATGCGTCAGAAATTGCTCGCTGTTTACCCAATTCACAGTCTCAAAGATCTTTATGAAGCGCAGAACCCAGTTATACACTGCGGATGTAACACCCAGCTTCAGAACTAAACAGACCTCACGAGGAGTGGGCTAGTCAGCCAGTGGCACACCACCCAACATCTCCTCGGTTGGGTGGGACCTTCATGGCGGACTGACACAATTTGACACGTACGCCTTTTCTTTCTCCAATTCCTTCAGTCCCGGGACCGACCAGGATGATGGGAGATGCAGCAGCCACCTGCGGGCCGTGACAGAAAGGGAAGGACGGCTACCTGCAGGTCCTTGGTCCAGACCATCCCGAGTCACTGAAGCAAAGCAGCAACGGCCGGCACCCACACCTCACACCTCACACTTGGTGAGAGCCAAATCAGCCCTTCTGCGTCCGAGCCTCCGTGAGATGCCGGCTGTGAGCAGCTGAACAAATTATTATTTTTCTTTTTTACAGGGACAGAGAGAGAGTCAGAGAGAGGGACAGATAGGGACAGACAGACAGGAACGGAGAGAGGTGAGAAGCATCAATCATTAGTTTCTCGTTGCCGTTGCGACACCATAGCTGTTCATTGATTGCTTTCTCACAGGTGCCTTGACCGCGGGCCTTCAGCAGACCGAGCCACCCCTTGCTGAAGCCAGCAACCTTGGGTCCAAGCTGGCGAAGTTTTGCTCAAGCCAGATGGGCCTGCGCTCAAGCTGGCGACCTCGGGGTTTCAAACCTGGGTCTTCCGCATCCCAGTCCAACGCTCTATCCACTGCGCCACCGGCTGGTCAGGCTGAACAAATTGTTTCCCCCGTACCCATGTCTTAGGGTGTGACGGCAAACTCTTGGAAGAAAGAGACTCTTGTGAAACCACCTAGATTTGCACCCGATATTGGATAGACAGATTTTGAATAAATATTTCCTGAAACGACAGGAGAGTTGGGAAGTGCTCCATGTGCCCGGCATGCCCCCCCTTCTCCTCTCTGAACCCAGCGCCTCCTTATTTAAGACACAAATGTGCTGAGGGTTCGAAAGGTCTCATGTCCTCCGTACCCGAAGTCAGCGCTGCTCATTCTCGCTCCCACGTGCGTGCCGGGTCTCACGCGTTCCCGACTTTAGAATCTGTCGTGCTCTGCTGCAATTACGTGCGGGTATGAATATCTGCTTACGTCTCCTTCATCAGTTCTCTGAGCCATAGACGGGAATCTCTATTTCTCAGTACTCTGGGACCGAGGTCGCCGAGAGGGAATAGTCAACGCCCAGTACATGCTGGCTGAAGGAATGAAAGTTCTCACGAGGCACCGGGCACGAGGTAGGCTCTGGAATACGGGAGAGGGGGGAAAGGCTAATTTAATCTTGGTAGGCGGATAGTTTGGGCTAATCCAAAGCAGCAGAAGATGACGAGAACTAGCTGCAGGGAAACAGCAGTTTAACAGAGAGACTGCGGCAAGTCCTGTAGGAGAGATGACTTGCTCCAGCTGCAGGGGAGCAGAGATAGAGCAAGACAGGTAGAATCAGAATCAGAATCAGACTTGGGGTGTGAGCTGACGGGGTGGGGGGGGGGGTTCGGAGGCGAGGGGGTGTGGCCAAGCTCACACAACAGGGACACGCTTGCTGGAAATGCTCTTCGGGTATACCGTGTCCCGTGTCCATCTTCACAGACTCTGAACCCTCAACCTCAATTCTGTAACTCAGAAAATTACCTTGATAACATTATACGGAGTGAAATAAGTAAATCAGAAAAAAGAAAAACTGAGAACAGCATGATTCCATACATAGGTGGGACATAAAAGTGAGACTATGAGACATGGACAAGAGAGTGGTGGTTACGGGGTGGGGGGAGGGAAGGGAGGGTGGGATAGGGAGGAGGGGAGGGACACAGGGAAAACCAGATAGAAGGTGACAGAGGACAATTTGACTTTGGGTGATGGATACGCAACACAATTGAATGATAAGATAATCTGGAGATGTTTTCATTGTACATATGTACCCTGATTTATTGGTGTCACCCCATTAAAGTTAATTAAAAAAAATTATATGCAGGACAACCGGAAATAAGTAAATAAAGAAGCATGTGGAAATTTTGCCTTCAGGCACTAGACAAATCACCATGACCACCATCATCTTCATCGTCAGCGTCTCCCTACTAACCTGGCAAGCAAGCCTGGTACCCCGAAGGGCTTCCCTATAAGGGGACCCTCAACGTCCGGCTGCCAGCCCCGTGATAAATTCATTTCGTCATCAGACATGTCCACCTTCCCTTCTCCCGGATCGCTGAAGTCCGCCAGCCTGCGTGAGTCACTTACCCCAGAACACAAAAGCAGGCATTCCGTCCTGGGTACCATCCATCCCACCAGGCTGCCTATGGACGTCAAAGTACTGGGACTCCACAAGCACGGGCATCAGCGGGAGCCTGGAGGTCGGGTGGACCCAGCCCCCTCACGTCACAGAGGAGCTGACTCAGACCACGCTCCGAGGACCGGGAGAACCACAGGAGGACCGATTAGTTTTCACAGGCACGTTTGTGTTTTTTTTGTCCAGGAGATATGATTTCCGTTTCCATTCCTGGGACACATCTTAATTACCAAAGACCTCATTTTGGCCAACCTGCAGGGAACGGAGCTGTTGGGATACATAGTCATTGTCTTCTGCCCGGAGCCCTAATGTGAGCAATAAAATAAGTCGGGCACCACATGCAGCAAGGACAACTTGACCATTTTCCACTTAATTTGAAGTAACGACATGAAAAACATTTGAGGCGAGTTTGCTCACTAGAGAAAACCCTGCTTTCCAACGTAACCTGGTTAAAACTACCCATCGCTACTTCTTTCCTCTTCTAGAAGCGGGGAAGGGCTCTCCATCTGGAAGCTTTGTGTGGAATTGATTCTATCAGACTTGATCAGCAATGGAATCACACCACATCGTTTATCTCGGGACTGGGCAATTATTGTGAATAAATGTGAACAAAGACATCAACAGTAAGATAACTGAAGAGCCTTAGACACCGTCAGTCATTTGGGCAAAGGGTTTATAATGCACGTGCTTTAGCATAGATGCACACCGGAATGTTGCATAACTTACGCGTCCTTCAATGAACCCCAAAACACAGGTCCAGGGTCCCCACTGCCCTGGCTGACACGGCTTGCCTTTCCTGCCATGTTCACGTTACAGATCGCCCTTCCCAAACTCCCCACTGAGGTCAACCCCGCCAGGACAGGGGCAGTATTGACCCTGTTCCCCGTTCCATCACCACAGCCGGCCACGGCATCCCATACGGCTTTGTTGAAAATGGAGCTGCAGGGTGGGTGGGAAGGCGTGCTTTTCAAATCTTGCATGCAAAGAATGCTGCTGTTTAGGTATAAAGATGGAATCTATGTCCATGAATTTTAGGCACGCTTAGATGATTTCTGGACTTCCTTTTCTACGAAATGCTTTTATTTTTGAGCAACAGAATCAACACAAGCAACATGTAGGCCGCTGCTGTTTCTCAAGCAGATTTCACTCTGTTTCTGACGCGTCCTGACTCTGAGAGTGTCATTGCTGACACTGGCCCTCACTGCACACAGGCTGTGGGTCCAGGGCTCGCTGTGTGGCCACAGGAACACTTTGGGGTGAAATGTACAACGATTAGGCAGGGGACTTGCATCTAAACCTCGAGCACCTGTTTCCAGCCTGAGGGTACCATCTTCCTTACATTGCTTAGGAGCAAACCCTTCCTCTGAAAATAAGGGAGTTGTGAGGACTAAGGAAGAGAACAAGCCTGTCTGGTGGTGGCGCAGTGGGTAAAGCATCAACCTGGAACGCTGAGGCCAGGAGTTCAAAACCCTGGTCAAAGCACATAGGGGAGTTGATGCTTCCTGTTCTTCCCCCGACCCTTTTCTCTCTCTCTCTCTCTCTCTCTCTCTCTCTCTCTCTCTCTAAAATGAATACATAAAAAGTTTTACAAAGTAAGAAGGTGACATAGGAAATGTCTTAACACTGTACTGGCCCAGCGGAGGGCCCTGGCAGAGTAAAAATACGCCAGTCGTGGTGAACATGACAACTGCACAGAAACACCACTGACTTTCATCTTCAAGGCCCTGGGGGCAGGGGGTGACCCTCACTCTGGAGAAAACCACACTGAGTTTCCATGAGACCAGTGGACGCCACCCATGGGCACAGCAGTAACACAGAATTCCCAGGTCCAGCTGGGCCAAGAGTGAGGGTCCTGTTGAGGATGTTGAGAGCCGCCATGCTTCCGGGAAACTTGCAACAGGAGCTGAGAAGTCAGGACCTTGAACAACAAACACCATTTGTGAAGGAAGGACACGATTTGTGAAGGTTGGACTGCAAAGGTCAGGGTCGTAGAGAGGAGCAGCCCGGGCGGGACGAAGCAGTTCAGAGCGAGCGTCCATCCATCTGTCCCCCAGCCCATCCCTGCCCGCTGACCTCTAATCATAGGCTGTTAGGCATTCCGTCTGGAAGAGGCATGTCATTTCCAAATGATGCAAGCTATTGGTCCCCGGCCATCTAGGAAATTTGCCTGTGTCATCGTTTTAAAAATGATGATCTCTTCTTAGAACTTTTTAATCCCGTGGTCTCCTTACTCTTTGTGAGTCATACCCACCACATTTGTGACGGAAGGGCAAATTGCTAAAAGTTTGACCTTGAGCGATAAATTACGGTCCCACGTTTTTTAAGCATGAGAAGTTTTATTGAAAGAGACTAATATCATGGAGCCGCGTACTTTAATTTTATTACCCTAGTCTTCCCGCACCCTCTTCTGCTGTGCCTTATTATTTCACAATACAGCGTTTAAATGGTAACTATTTTTAGCCCTCCATTCAAGGGTCTAATCACTTTCTCTCTTAGAAAATTAAATATTACCACATTTCTTCATCTTCTGTATAATTACGGATTTGAACTTTTTCCTCTCTTTAAATTGATTAAGAATTCTGTTTTTTTTAAAAAAATAGTTTTAAAGATGCATATATTTCTGGTAATTTTAATATTTCTTTGCCCTCTTGGAATATAGTTATGCATAAAGTGCTTTCAATTAACCTTTTTTTTAAAAAAAAATTAGGGATTAGAGGCTTATAAAAATCTGTCCCTGATAGATAAAAAAATTAGGTGAAACGTGTGTTCCCGTTGTTTAAGAAAACGGAGCATTGAGGTTAATGCGTGGATTATGGAGATGGCAGTCTTAGGTATGAATCCTAATTTGATTCTCACTCAGAACTCTACACATCTCTCTACGCCTCAGTTTTTACCCCTGAATATTCAATTTTTTATTAAGGATGTTCGTTAGCAGTGTGTTAGCCCTCTCATACCACCTTTGAAAGGTTGGATGTTGCAGTGTGTTACCACAAAATAATTTTTGGTCCAAAACTTCTGTCTGGCTGTTTGCCATCCTAGATGTAGTTCATAAACTGATAGGCTATCTCCTGTATCTGAGAATTTCTATTTTTGTTAAAGCTCCATGCTTTCCAACCTCACTGAGCATTTATTCTGAAACACTGGTCACATGAGTCCTCGGAGAAAGAATCGTGGAGATTTCGTATCTTCTGCTTTGCTATCCTCACATATGTCGAGGCCAGCCATCCCCAAAATAAGATAACTGAGGTCTTAAAATAGATACCAATTCATAGCTCAGGAACAGGCAACGTTTTTCAGTAATATCTAGAAATTTCTTTGGCCAAAATCACTTGATGACCTTCAACAAACTATAAGAGTTTCTGAATCTCGTCTACCCACTAGAGGTGATATCAAGCCTACGAAGATATGATGCGAATACAGGGTGATGAGCAGGGCATGTCTGCAAGAACCGGGATGTGTCCTTGACAAACTTACGCGTTGAATCGGAAAGTTGGAACACGGCAAAATGTGCCACCAACCCAGCACGAAATCTCCCCTGTCATTTCTGACGCAAACAAACAACAGTTCATTCATAAAGCACACTTATCTATGTATCAAGGAAAAAAATGAATCAACTATGAGCTAATGCCCATCAGTTCATTTTAGTGAACTATATATAATAAGTGTTCTTTCAGACTCGGAGACCCAAAGTTGCCTCTTGTCTGGGATTAGATAGTATGTAGAGCTCTTAGGTATTAAATGAAAAGCTGGTCTTTTACTTACTTTGACAGTTAATAGAACATTTGCCTGACCAGGCGGTGGCTCAGTGGATAGAGCATCGGACTGGGATGCAGAGGACCCAGGTGCAAAACCCCGAAGTCACCGGCTTGAGCGCGGGCTCATCTGGTTTGAGCAAGGCTCACCAGCTTCAGCCCAAGGTCACTGGCTTGAGCAAGGGGTCACTCGCTCTGTTGTAGCCCCCTCCCCCCGTCAAGGCACATATGAGAAAGCAATCAATGAACAACTAAGGTGCCGCAACAAAGAATTGATGTTTTCATCTCTCTCCCTTCCTGTATGTCTGTCCCTATCTGTCCCTCTCTCTGTCTCTCTCATGAAAAAAAAAAAAAGAACATTTGTAGCCCGTTTCAAACATCGGAGTAAAATTCCAAAATTATATATGTGCTGGGCAGATAAAATATATTATGCTCACTTTGTTAAAAATGGAGCTACCCACATGGAAGCCCATCACCCAGGTGATATTTGCCCTTATGCTTGGGATGGGTGTGGGGGAAAGGCTGTAATGTAAGCAGACCGGGTCTTTATAGCCTAAGGCTTAGTTTTAAGAGTAAGCTTTTCCCCACTCCCTTGACTGATTGGATGATGTGGGTGGTGCACTCTCATGAGGAATCCTCCCATAATGCCTCAGATGGGTGGCTTTGTATCAGAGACTTCCTTGCTTGTAGATTAGATTAAGGGTTTGGATTTCTACATTATAAAGTGGGGCAGACCAGGAGCTTGATTGCTCTTGGTTCCTGAAGTATCAGAGAGGAGAGCAGATGAAGACCATGTGGTGGCCAGGATAAGCAGCCAAGATGGCGGAGTGCTGAGGGAGAAGCCAGTTTGTGCAGAGTTTGTGCAGAGAGAAGGAGATGGGGAACAGAGGTGAATAAGTCTGGTGAGCTAGAAGCCTTTGATTCTAGGAAACTCGGATAAGTCAGTAGCTTTGTGAGCACTGAATGAGTGGGTTTTGGAGCCCAGTGTGTGTTTTTGCTTGCCCTCTGGGTGCAAGCTAGAATTAAAGCTGATGGCTCACCAGTTCTTGGCTCTATTGTTTCATTACCGACTATTCGAATCTAATGCGAACCTGCACTGGTCAGGCTGCTGTGATGGTGACCTCGACTAATATGTTTCTTTATGAATTAGATGCATGTCCTTCTTTTATATGAGAGGTAACATAAAATAATTATTTTTTATTTAATTTAATTTATTTATTTAGAGAGAGAGAGAAGGACAGACAGGGACAGACAGGAAGGGAGAGAGATGAGAATCACCAACTTGTTGTGGCTCCTTAGCTGTTGATTGTTTTCTCATATGTGCCTTAACCAGGGGGCTACAGCAGAGTGAGTGACCCCTTGCTCAAGCCAGTGACATTTGGGCTCAAGCCAGTGACCTTAGGCTTCATGCCAGTGACCATGGGATCATGTCTATGAACCTGTACTCAAACTGGCGAGCCCTTACCCAAGCCGGCGACCTCGAATTTTAAACCTGGGTCCTCAGCATTCCAAACCGACGCTCTATCTACTGCACCACCGCCTGGTCAGGCCTTAAAAATAATTCTTATTTAAAATAAAATTGAAAAAGCTATGTTTTAGGAAAACAGCAAACACTTTCATCAGCATCTCAATGACTGACCCAGCTCTTGGAAGTCATGGAGAGTCATGTCAGAATTAGAAAACAGTTCATGATTCACGTGATTTGGTTGATAAATCTGAATACCGTTCAGTCAGAGTTTAGAAGATATCCTAATGTGATAATGACGTACGTGTAAAAGCCCGCAACCTTTATCAACCACTCTGCTAACCATAAAAGTCAGCTCTTTCTTATGCATCCATAATGCCCCCCACCGATAGAGATCTCCAGGCCAATTCAAGATAAACTTTGAGGTAATAATCTTGCCCCAGGGGGTGGAGAACTGCACTATTGATTCTTCACAATATCCATCCCCCCTGTGAGTGAGCCATCAGTCACTCTTAGTAGTGATTGCATCAGCGGTCGGGATTATCTGGAGTTAATTTAAGTAACCACTTCTCTCTGTAAGCTGCTCCAAGCACCAGAAATCCAGCGTGACTCCATAAATTGAACACTTTTGATATCACGTTTTATAAAGAGGGGGGTAACAAAATGGACATAAAAATCTAACAACACATAGGAAAGCTTTATAGAGTTCTTATTCTATTGAAAAAACTGGCCTTAAGAATAATTTATTTGGAAAAAAATACACAATCTTTTAGTATAATGGGCAACTAATTTGAAAATATTAATTATAAATTCATTTTGATGTTATTATAGTATGACAGGCTGTATCGATGACAGGTAAGTTAGAAGCCAAATATAAAAAGGTATAATTCTGCTAAATAATCCACTAAATTTAAAAATAAATTATTTCCATCCTCATAATCCTCCCTTAGGAAAGCAATTTTAAACATAGTGTTAATTATACATATTTTCCCACTAAAAACCTAAAATGAACTAAACTCAATTTAAATCTTTTTGTTCATCATTTTATGAACTACCATGATTTAGTATCTTAAAAAGTACATTTTCCAAAAATCTGTAGAAACTAATTTTTCTTATAAAGTAAATGAATAATTTGCAAATTATTTATATGTTAAACACAGACTCTAGACAAAACTTGAATGAATGTATCATGGCTATGTTACAATTACTCCAATGTGGAAACTATGAGTTTATATTTGGAAATATTTTAATTCAATATGTTAATATGGAGAAGAAAAATAGAACTATTTGGTAAGTAATAATCACATTTAGTAAAATTTGATATCTATTCTTTATAAATTTCTTTTTATTTATTCATTTTAGAAAGGAGACACAGTGTGTGAGAGAGAGAGAAAGAGAGAAAGGGTGGAGGAGCTGGAAGCATCAACGCCCATATGTGCCTTGACCAGACCAGTGCAGGGTTTTGAACTGGCGACCTCAGTGTTCCCAGGTCGACACTTTATCCACTGCACCACCACAGGTCAGTCAATATCTATTCTTGATTAAATGCAACAAATGTGGGAATATAAGAAAACATCATTGCATGTCATTCTTTTTTGTGACAGAGACAGAGAGAGGGACAGACAGGAAGGGAGAGAGACAAGAAGCATCATTTCTTTGTGGTAGCTCCCATTTGTTCATTGATTGCTTTCTCATATGTGCCTTGATGGGGATGGGGGCTACAGCAGACTGAGGGACCTCTTGCTCAAGGCAGCGACCTGGGGCTCAAGCTGGCGACCTTGCGGTTTCGAACCTGGGTCCTCCTCATCCCAGTCTGATGCTCTATCCACTGCACCACCACCTGGTCAGGTCATTGTGTATAAATTTTACAAAACAAAAGTCAGTGTTACACTTAATGATGAAACAGAAAGGGTCCCTATGAGGTACCCCAAAATGAGGTACCTACTTCCATTAATGTGGTTTAACTTCTTGTTATTTCTGAAAGTGCTTTCTAATGCTATTCAAGAGGAAAATAAATATTTACTCTATTAAGTATTGCAAATAATGTTTAAAACAAAATATTAATCACAGAAGACAAAACCTAAGAACCAATGCACGACAGTTATTAACTAGAAGTGAATTCTGCAAATAGTACAATAAGTCATAGATGAACGTTGATGAGCCAAAACCATGTACAAAAACCTCATGCAAAGAAATCTCATGTGGTAGCAATAAGCATTACAAAGTATCAATCAGGTTTTAAAACAAAACTTTAGGGCTAGACTTAAGAACTGGGAAAGATGGATGGGAGGAGAATGTCAAACCACTACGGAGGAGCACACAGGGTCTAAATGAATGAGATACAGATATCCATGGGTTTACAATTTCCCGTTTTTACACACTATGCAGACTGGTTCTCACAACACGCTGTTTCCAGCTGTGCCGGGACCAGCAACTGTTATTCTGCCGCAGTAAGAGGGCAGCAACCTTGCTTGTGAGCAGAATGCATTTTCACGTCAGATGTTAAAATCAGATCTGCATTCCTGCATGCTTAATATGTTGGCTGTAGTGCCAACCACAGGTCCCCCCCTCTTGATTGCCCTCCCTGCCTCTGAGTCCTCATTCCAGCTCCCGGAGACACTGTAGAATATTAGGAGTCACTCTGAGTATCAGAATGTGTCTTTTTAATGAGACATTGATACATAAACTTATTGTACACTGTAGCTATATAAAATGGAAAGTGTATTCACAATTTATCTTCAATTATCTGTAAGCCACAAAATATGCTGCTATTTTTTTTTTTTTTTTGCCAGAAGACAACACACTTTTTGGTTATTATGTATCTCTACATTAAATACTGACATAGAAGAGCATTTAAAAAATTTTAATACCTTAGAGAAAAAAGGACTTACTCATTCATGCTTGATATATATTCAAACTCTTTTTTTTTTTTAGGTGAGAGGAGGGGAGATAGTGAGGCAGATGTCCACATGCACTCCAACCAGAATCCATTAATGTGGTTTAACTTCTTGTTATTTCTGAAAGTGCTTTCTAATGCTATTCAAGAAGAAAATAAATATTTATTCTATTAAGTATTGCAAATAATATTTAAAACAAAATATTAATCGCAGAAGACAAAACCATCTAGGGCTGATGCTCAAATATCGAACTAGTTTTATCACCTGAGGCTGATGTGCTTAGACCAACTGAGCCATCCTCAGTGCCAGAGGCCAACAGTGGAATCAATCGAGCCACTGGTTGCAGGAGGGAAAGAGGGAGAGAAGGGGAGAAGGGGTGGAGAGAAGCAGATGGTCACTTCTCCTGTGTGCCCTGACTGGGAATCGAACCCAGGATGTCCATACACCGGGACGACACTCTATCCACTGAGCCACCAGACAGGGCCCAAACTCAATATTTAGTGTCTAGTCTAGAGCAGGTACAGGGTTAAAATAATGAAGAGAAGCAGAGAGATGGAAGCCACAGATGTGAGACCGCTCGTGAAATTATGTTCATAATTTTCATATTCCATGTAACTCTAAAGTAGAAACACTATTACCAGAAAGATCTAAATGCAAACCCTGGATCTACTGAGACAGATAGCCAATCCACACCTTTTTACACCAATATACCCTGGATGCTTTGCCCAGATCATCATAAAGGGACCACCACTGTATTGTCAAGAATAATGGGAAGGTGAGCAAACACATCACGGACATCGGAACTGAGTCTCTCTATTTGTACAGATTGATGACTACAGCAATGTGTAAAACAATTATGACCTGCAGTAAATATTAATTACATTCTCCTTGGATAATGTTTTCCTCTTGGGTCAATACATGTTGCTTATTCCCCCACGGGAAAGTAATTATTGTACTAGCATACAATAATGACTGTTTCCAGCCTGCCGTGGGTCCCGGGTACGCCCAGGCGGGGCCATGGCTTCCATCTGGAAATGTTATGCTAGTTAGAGAAATGCAGTCAAAGTAAATTTTAAATCCCATTTCTTTTACTGGAGAGACTGAAGACGATTAACCTCATTTCAAAAGATTATTATTTTTTTTTTCCAGAAAAGTAGCAAAGTAAACACCCAAGCTCCCAGCCTGACCTGTGGTGGTGCAGTGGATAAAACGTCGACCTGGGAACACTGAGGTCGCCAGTTCAAAACCCTGCACTGGTCTGGTCAAGGCACATATGGGAGTTGATGCTTCCAGCTCCTCCCCCTTTCTCTCTCTCTCTCTCTCTCTCTCTCACACACACACACACACACACACACACACACACACACACACACACAGTGTCTCCTTTCTAAAATGAATAAATAGAAAGAAATTAAAAAAAAAACACCCAAGCTCCCAGAAAACCTAAAGAGAATCTCCAAATATGTACGAAAAAAAATGTGTACATGAGGAGCTAGATTGTTTAAAGTAACATGATCAAATGTACACACTTAATTCACTTGCCAAAAAAGAAAAAGTCCGCAAAATACATGGTATTTGCGTAGGAAGAGACTGCCAACTGGCTGCTAAGAGGCCGATAGTTATGTATACTCATAGGTCAGAGACTTTTATGAAACAAATCGCTCTCCAGACAGATGATAATCTATGCTGCTTTCAGCTAGATTCTTTCCTTTTAAAAAATAAAAGTTAGTTTCTCATTCTATTCATTTTAGTAGTTGATTCAATATATAAAAGAAACATTTGCCTAATGAATATTCTAATTTCAAATAACATATGTGATTAAGCATAATTTCCCCGTCAGTCTCTTCACGCTAATAGTATTTGGAACTACAAATACTAGTATTTGTCTTCTTCAGGTGGTGCTGACTTTCATAGTGATAGGCGAGCTTGTTTATGTCTTTAAAAAATAACCCTCAGTTGCTCTCACGCTCACCTGTCAGTTCCGTGAAAGCAGCCTCCATACAGAGTTCCCCTCATTTCCCCCCATAAGTGTATTCTAAGGAACACCTGTGTCTATTAGCGTCTATTCTTGCTTGTTCCAAAAACCAAATGTTGTTCTAAGTACTTAAAAAATATTAAAAAGGTTATTTATTAAGTGTGAGTTTATTCACTAACCGGCAGAGCTTTAAATCCTGATATTAATATTCTAATTTAAATACTGCAAATTGCACCTTCATAAAAACGGACAAGATCTAACTTGTAGGCAGGTGATGTCCAATCAAGTCCCTAGAAATGCAAGTAATGCCCATCCATTCTTCCCTTGAGTTGTTCATCCGAATCATTGCATCATCCCCAGAGTTTGTATAGAGCACAGGATTTTGTCACAAAGGGAGGACAAAGAGATGTCAGTCCAGGAAAGAGAAACACGATGACCATCACTGGACACAGTCAATGTTGACCGAATAGTGTCAATGGGAGAGAAGGCAGGGCTCAGGGAAGGCTGACCCAGGAGAAGCCGGGAGAAAAGTCTCAGGCCAGTGCTGGACAGACGTGAATTCCACAGGGTGTTGGCGTATTCTTTTATTGTCAAAGAGGAAGTACTGAGAATTTGGGGAGGCGAGTGACCCAATCAAATTCATATTGAAGGAAAGCAGGCAGTACCACCCAGAAGTATGCTACTTCGGCATGTTGACTGTTTTATTTATTTTTTATTTCTTTGTAGTTTTCTGAAGTGAAAAGAGGGGAGGCAGAGAGACAGACTCCCACATGTGCCCGACCGGGATCCACCCAGCATACCCACCAGGGGGCGATGCTCTGCCCATCTGGGGTGTTGCTCCATTGCAACCAGAGCCATTCTAGCACCTGAGGCGGAGGCCATGGAGCCGTCCTCAGTGCCCGGGCCAACTTTGCTCCAATGGAGCCTTGGCTGTGGGAGGGGAAGAGAGAGACAGAGAGAAAGGAGAGGGGGAAGGGTGGAGAAGCAGATGGGTGCCTCTCCTGTGTGCCCTGACCGGGAATTGAACCCGGGACTTCCATAGGCTGGGCCAATGCTCTACTGCTGAGCCAACAGGCCAGGGCCATGTTGACTCTTTTAAACTAAAGCTACTTAAGGAAATAAGTGTCGCATGTGAAGACACTCTCCCTGCCCCAGGAGGGCAGAGGGCACCCTTATCACCAGAGATGGGGAACCAGGGCTGAGAAGTCAATGTAAACAAAGCTGGTTACTTCCCCACTAATTTAGGACCTGAACCCTCTGTCTTATCAAGTCTCAGGAGCTTGTCTTCTTATTTGAAAGGTAGAAAAGCTCCCTGATTGAGTATTTCTTTGAGTCTCATGTTTCTGTGAACTCCCAGATGGACATAATTTGTGTTCCTCCTCTTCAGTCTGTCTTGCATCAGTTTGATGATTGAATCAACCAAAAAACTAGCAGGGGACGAAGGGAAATGCTTTCCTCCCCTCCGGCATTTCTGAAGCACATTTCCGAGTTCTTGATTGGGGAGGCGGGGGCGGGGGAGGGGGGCAGATTAAGGCACAGAGAACCAAGCGCAGAAGAACAGTGAGAAAGTCATCAAAGTATTCGGGCGTTTTCTGTTAGCGATGGTGTGAATTTCCCTCCCGTTTCTCTCCGGACTGTGTTTCCCACTCTTATTTTATTCCATCCAGTGGCCATTTTCTAAACTTTTTTTACGCTGCAGCTGAGTCACAGCATCAGACCCACATTTCAGCTTTTGTTTCCAGGATCACCCGGGCGTCGTCACCTGCACCCGTGTCCTCCCTCAGCCTGTGTGCCTGTGCTCCCCGACCCTGGGAACGCCAGCCGACTTTTCATGCCTAGCTGCTGGCGAGGCATCTCCCAGGGGGACGCCCGGCACTTCTGGCATCTGTGCGGCCCCCCTCCAGCTTGCCTGACGCTCTCTCCTCTTCGGACACCCAGCCCTGGGGGCGCAGGCGGAGGTGCAACATCTCGGATCGGTGCACATTTTCAAACCCTGCTTCCTGCTCAACCCCGCTTCCACCATCATGGCCTGAACCCTCTCCTCAGTTGGAGATGGGATACCCCCCAGTGGTGTGGGCTTCCCCCTTTGTCTCTCGTCCACTGTAAGCGTACGGTTCTTGTTTCTGTCTGTCATTGGAAAATAGAAAGCCTGTGGTTGATCCAGCCTCCCTCCGCCCGCCCTCATGGGATCTCCTGGGGGTCTGCGATGTCACTCTGCCTGGCGCCCCTGGCCTCCCACCCACACTTTCCCTGGTGACTCAGGGGTCCCAGGAGCCCCATTCCGAGGACTGCGCTCCTGTGATTCAGGGTCTGATCTGTGTGAACGTGAGGACCCCTGAGGAGAAGGGGTACTGCCCCTGTCACCAGCCTCTTCCTCTTCCCTAAGATGAAACATTAAACTCTGCTCTGGGGAGAGACCAGAGGGAAAAGAAAGAAAGAGGTAGACTTTATGCTCCCAGAAAAAGACAGAGGAGCGGGGGGTTGGGGGGGGGCGCATGTGGACAGGTTGCAGGTGGCACCCTGCTGGCATTCTGTCATTCTGCCAGGGGTGGCCTCGGCATGGCACCTGCTGTCGAGGTCATTTCCAAGGATTCCATGTTCTCACTTTGGATGGGAAGACCACAGCTGCCTGACTTGCATATACCTCCTTTGTTATCTTTTGCTTTGCACACATGCGATCTTGGGGTGTGCCAGGCTCTTCGTGAGCCCCCTAATCTGAGAGTGTGCCCTCACGGGGCTCCTCAGCATCAGCTTCCCAAAGACTGAGAAACAGTTCAGGACTAATCACTAGCTCATTAACAATAGCTGCTAGCTGTGCTTGGAAATGTCAAAAAATAATAAAAGTTAACTACCCCCCCCTTTAGTTTTTCCTGATAAAAATCTTTGAAATATTGTAGAAGACTTTTATAGTTCCCTGGGGAAAAAAAATCCCCAGGCTTCACTAAAATGTTGCAGAGGAAAAAAAAAAAAATCAGAATCAGAGGAGTCAAAATGAATCAAAATATTATTGTTATAATAGTTGAAAAGAGTAAGAAAAAAATAGCAAAAAGTCTCACCAGCCTGAAAAATAGCTCTTTGGCAGGAACAAAAGGCAAAAAAAAAAAAAAAAAGAGGAAAAAAATTGTGAAGATACCTCAATTTTAACCTCTAAATTACAACACACAGTATTAAAGGTATTGTACAACTAAATCCCTGGTCTACATATTATCAATATCCTTAAAGATCCAGAGACCAAAACAGTATTTAAAATCTTCTTCACTTTTATAATAATCTGAGATAAGAAAACCAAAGCTCTTTTTTTTAAAATTTATTTTATTTTTATTTTATTCATTTTAGAGAGGAGACACAGAGTGAGAATGAGAGAGAGAGAGAGAGAGAGAGAGAGAGAAAGGGGGGAGGAGCTGGAAGCATCAACTCCCATATGTGCCTTGACCAGACCAGTGCAGGGTTTTGAACTGGCTACCTCAGTGTTCCCAGGTCGACGCTTTATCCACTGCGCCACCACAGGTCAGGCTGAAAACCAAAGCTCTTTAAAAGCCAAGAGCAGTAGTCGATCGACTGAGCGTCAGACTTACAAGGTGTACGGCTCAGAGATTCCAGGTTCCCTAAAAGACATGATGGCCAATCACTCAGAGAGAATAGGATAAGAGCTTCAACAAAATTCAACAGTGAGACACTAACCTATTAATTCAGCTTTTCAATTATTTTTGAAACAGTAAATGAACATCTACCAAGGACCACACATGTGTCTTTTACTTTGTGTCAACTGGGCTGAGCTGAACAAACCACATGATTGAGTTGGTTACAAGATGTCTTCTCAGAGTGAAGACCTGGCCCCCTGGCCCCCACCATGGAAAGGGACAGGGATGACTGAGAAAGGGAAATTCGGATAAGCCGCACGATGACACAGGGGGAAGAGACAGCGGAACGTCCTGCTAGAACTTTGTTATTCCGTGATGGAGAGAAACATCTCACGAATGTCTCCACGTGCCAGTGGGTAGATCATGTGTTGTGTGTGCAGCTCCTGCAGAAATGTTTCGATTCCATGGTTTGTCAGCTAATGAAGGAGGAGCGAACGCTCATACGAGGAAACAACTGTGGAGTTCCATTTCTAACATGTTGAAGGAAACACAAGTGGGCTACGTGTTTGTGCAGTTCCTCCTGGGAAACTTGAAAGCGTTATTATGGAAACCGATCGTGATTATTATTGTTATTACCCTTCCAGCGATAACCTGACAGGCGACTCCCAGGTATCCGTGGTCCGGTTCTCAGCACACAACATAAACGTCTCTTCCCTTCTGGGGCAGTGTGCACCACTCCGGACACTGAGCCCAGGGCTTGCGGTACACTTAATATCAGGGAGCCCCGAACCACGCTCAGGCTTCTGGGAGAACAGAAGTGCAGGTCCAAGGAACACAGAATTATTCTATTTTTAAAATAACACACGGAAACCATGTGCATCTCAACGCATTAGTTTCAAATTAGCCTTACCGGGTGACTTACTTACAGAACCCTTTATAATATCAGGACACTATTGCGTTTCAACTAAACGAGGTCAGAAATAATTATACTCTTTGTAACACTTCAAAAACTGCTGTAGAGACATATAAAATTCATTCCCCAATGAACTAACTCCCCAAAGGAGATTTGCTATAAGATGCCCATAACTCCCACTCAACATATTTCTGTTCACATCCACACGAATGCTGAACTGGTCTCCCACAAAGATAGATTGGGATGTAGATACGTCAACGCTTCATAGATAAAAATTGCTTCAGACATTGAAGTCTTGCAGATTCATAGACCAAATGGAAGCAGTATTTTGTGAGAAATACAATTAGTAGCCAGTGCTGTTTTTCATTGCGCACCGAGAAGCTATACACGTCTAATGCAGCTAGATTCCAAATATTTCCCATGACTTAAAGTAACTGGGAGTCACAGGGTTGCCACCATCTTGTTTTGCCAGCAGACTATGTGCAAAACAAGTCAACAAGCACACCAAAATTAACAGTGAAAATAACTAGTATTTTCTTTTTCCTTTATCTCCTAAAAGAAAGATGTGAGTAACACATTGCAAGAAGAACCTAATTTTGAATATACAGTAGTCTTTCACCAAAAAAATAATAATAATAATAGTTTTTAAATATGCCATGATAGTATTTTTGTTAGTTCACAAATACATATATTTAGACATTTTTTTTTCCTCTGCTTTCATATCAGAAGTCATGAAATATCACATTTCCCTTGATTAATGTGTAGGGATATTGGAGAAAATGGATACTAGGTTCCTGGATCTCTCATCAGATAAGCCTTCTTCAACTTATTTTTATCTTTGATAGGGGAGTTATAATAACAAACTGTCTAATGTATTTTGAAAATTAAGTAGCAATTAAGAAATTAGATTTAATTTTCAGTTACGTGACAACTTTTAAGATAGTCGCCTTTCAGTGTTTATCTGACATTCACATTGAACTGGCTCTTCTGCATTTTGTCCAGTTAACAAGGACGACTCCTAGAAAACATTTTTTTGTGGTTGTTGTTGGGGTTTATTTTGTTTGTTTTTTTTTTGCTTTTTACCAGAATAGGCTGTATGTGTATTTAGTTAAGAGACAGGATGGGGACCCTAATCCTGACACCTTGGTCAGGGAAACAGATCTCCCCAAGCTTCAGTTTGCTCCGTGTGAGATGGCACAAGTCCCAGCACCCTCATCCAAGGGTCGTTGTGAGGACACACTGATGACTCCCACGCAGGGTTGCTTAGCAAGGGCGGCTGCTCAGCTCGGGCTGACTCTTGTCATTACCATCACTTTGCTACCATACAAGTTTCTCCCATGGCACTTGGGGTGCAGAGAACAACCCTTCTAAGCCGTCAGAGATGACAGAAGGCACTCTCCCATCATTCCTTCCACTTGTGGCTTGAAAAGCGATGGTGGAACGGAAGTATAAAGCCACGACATCATTCTCTCATACAGTGTATTAATTATAAAACCTCCCACATCATTGCAGGTTACTCTAATACGAACGAGCATATTTTCTGCCAAGTTAAATTAGGTGCCGAAAGGGAAAGAGGAGAAGATACGTTAGAGTCCAGCGCCCTGAAGTAAGCGAGGCTTCACCGACGCCGCCCTGGCACTAGAATTCTTCCCGCTGTTAGCACCAGACGCGTCTCACGGCACACCACCCAGCTGGCATACAGGCGAGAGCAAGCACAGTGTTCCTCCCGGGGCTTTCAACAGTGCCCGGAAAGTCGGGGGCTTACGCATTCCCAACGCACTCAAGGTTTTCTGGCACCCAGAACCACAACGAGCCATCGATTGTAAGCACACGGCGTGAGCCAATCGTCCTGGCAGATTAACTGTCCGCCCCACATCGGTCTGCGTTGTTCGCGGATTCCGGTCACAGGTCGGGTTCTCGAGGGCCGCTCTCTCGTGCTGCTAGCCCACTGAGGTCGCCAGTTCAAAACCCTGCACTGGTCTGGTCAAGGCACATATGGGAGTTGATGCTTCCAGTTCCTCCCCCACCTCTCTCTCTCTCTCTCTCTCTCTCTCTCTCTCTCTCTGTGTCTCCTCTCTAAAATGAATAAAAAAATAAAAATTAAAAAAAAGAAATAGAAAAGCCATAATCATATATATAGAAGAATTTAAAAAAACAAAACAAAACAAAACAAAACAAAAAACAACAAAAAACGCAGAATGAGAAACACCAGAAGACGTCGGCCGGTGGGCGGTGTTCTTGTTAAAAGGAGTCTAGCCGGGAAGAGGAAAGGCGTCGTCTGTTCACAGTCAGTGTTGACTCACGAGTGCAGTAACACGCCCTTTACTTCACACTTACAACGACCGGGGCGAAGGTGTGCTACGAGCAAATGCCTGCTCTGGGGCTGCAGCTGGGTCACGGCCGGTCCCTTCCGGAACTTCCCAGGGTTCGACGTCACTGACCCGGGAGAGGAATATTTCATTTACAGCCCCGTGTCCACCAAATGGACACAGAGGAAACTTTCTAAACAGGTCAGTGGAAGACAACGTGACGGACATTTCGACCTAACGTTGGTATAGCTTTCTCTAACATAACATTGTTTCAGTGTGCTCTCGTTCACGGCTGGGAGGAGTGTGAATGTGGGTGTCCTCTGTGACAAAACCATGAACTCTGAAATTCTTTCACCTCTGACTTCTAAAAAAAGCTACACCAATTAAACAGATCTCCGTTACATTGTATGTATCCTTTTCTACGAAGATATAATTATATATCTTGGGGAGAATTGGGGAAAACAGAGATTAACTTGGTGGACAAAAATAGAAGATTATTTAAATGACAGTTCACCTAAAATCAAACTTTAGTCAGTTAAAATGACTTTATAAGTTTGCAATAAAAGTAAGAAAATGGTCGCGACCTCATTTTTAGTAAGAATGGTAAGAAAGACTCCTTATGTACAGAGGGAACTGGTTTAAAAAGATAAGCAGGGATGTGCAGGTAATTCTGTGTCTCTGTAAAGAGGAATAAATAACGCCAGGAACCCACCCTACGAAAGGCATAGCAGTGGTTTTCTCTCAAAATTATCTAATTATCTCTTCAAAAATAACGTCCATCAGGTTTTACTGTCCTAGTCAGAAAATAATTTCATTTAAAACAATACTACCTATAATTAATTAAGAAAAAGTAATGGAGCCCTGGATAGTCCGATGGTCAGAGCATTGTCCAGAAGCACAGAGGTTGCCGGTTCAACCCCTCGTCAGGACATAGAAACAGATCAATGTTCCTGTCACTCTCTCTCCCTCTCATTCTCTCTCTCAAGATCAATAAAATAAGCATTAAAAGAAGAATATGTAACGGAGTATCAGAATTCATTTCAGAGTAGCCTCTGAGTATCAACAAATGAAAATAAAGAGTAGTTTTTAAGAAACGTAAACTCCAAGTAGATTTAGAAGTTAAAGAAAATTCAAAATATTACCAAGAGGCTATCGAATACCCATTTATACCATGGTGGGTGGTAACAGTGGCTCTATTTAAAAAGCATTTTTTTCTATAAACACTATAATAACAGTAACTATAGCTGTATCCAGTCTCTGTCTAGATTTGTCTGGGCCACCAGGACTCCGAAATGCTATTCAACAGTATCCTGGATAAATCACCTATGACCCAGCTAGCGTCTCCTGGCTATCTCCCTGAAAAATTTGAAGACATTTATTTGCAAAGACGTAGGCACTCCCTCTGTGCACTGCGGCATCCGTCGAGGTCGCCAAGGCAGGGAAGCAACCCAAGTGTCCTTTGACAGATATCTGGATAAGGAAGATGTGGTCCAGACAGACCGTGGAACAGTCCTCAGCCGTAAGAAAAGAGGAAGCCCTGCCATTCGCTCCACCTGGATGGATCCCGAGAATATGATGCTATGGGAAAGAAGTCAGACAGGAAAAGCCAAGAACTGTATGATTTCACTCATATGTCGGATTTGACACCAAAAGCAACCCGTGAGCAGACAAGACAAGCAAAAACTCAGAAGTCACAGATGACAGGGTGGCGGTGACCACAGGGAAAGGGATTGGGGGAAGGGGTTGTACAGGGAAAAGATGGTCAAATATATGGTGACAGATGTGACCCAATGGGTGGGCGCCCGATGACAGGTACAGAGGACGTGTTATAGAAGTGTACGCTTGAGATCCATATACTCTGAGTACCCCTCGTCACCCCAGTCAATCGAATTAAAAAATAATAAAATAGCAGAAAATATCCAAAGAGGAGAATGTGACCGCCAGACAGATGAGATGAGTAGAACTGCGTGGCAATTTGAAGCTTCATTCTTCCTCAGCGACAGCTGTAATAGTCAGACGATGCCCCTCCCCCTGCCGCCAGAACGCTTTTCCACCATGCCTCAATCACCTGCTCCGTCCCCTCTCCTCTGGAAGGAGTTGTTTTAAACAAGCTTATCTTTACTTCTTTTGTTTGTTTGTTCTGCCAGTTTCCATTTTATATCCAGTTGAAATGACAGGGCATAGAACCCCATGCCATGACCTGTTAGGACATAAAATTTGTGATTAGGTGAACATTCCTCTTTTATCTACCTCACTCCAAATATCTGCAGGACGAGTCTCTGTGTAAGAGACAGTTCTTTCAACACAAGCGAGTCCAGGGAAAGCCTGACCCGGGAGGTGCTAACACAATTCATTACAGCTTCTCCGTTACTGACCGTGTACTAACTTACATCTTGCCCGGATGCATCCTGGATGGTTCTATGTCTTTCTAGTGTTCACACAGCTTCCCCAGAAGACTTGACCTGTTCTTAGACTTGAGACTGCATTTCGTAATTTACATATCACGCGAGTGCTGAGCAGACTCCCAGCGTGGCAAGTGCTCCCTGACGGACAATGGTTAAAAATGCAGTTTTGTTTTTCATGAGTGGATCTTCAAGTTTTAAGAGTGTTAGAAAGACATTGATAATGCCTAAGAATCTACAAGGTGGCTAACAGGTGACTCAACATTAGCAAGGTAACTGGCCCTGTACAATTATAAATGAGATAAAACACGAATACACTTTGGCTCAAAAAAAGAAATAAAAAAGAAAGGAATGTAATGTGAGGCAACCATAGCTATATGTAAAATCTTATTTTTTTTTTACACATAAAAGCAGTAGATTGGTAATAAATGTGTGATATTAGATCATTCTATTTTCATAAAGAGATGAAAGTCATGAATGAGGAAAACCGCAAAATGATTTATAAATCTAAGATGAATTAGAATGGCTTTCTTATTAAGCCATTGAACGGTCGGCCACCCAGGAGACTAATGTAAAACCCCGTGTGAACTCCATGCCGTCATTCCCTGGACTTGTGACGAGATTCTGGGCAGAGGAACACAGTGTGGTGACCATGTAACAGGTTTCCTTGTGCATTCATGAATTGGCCAGTCGGCAAGGCTACATACAGGATAAATGATTTTGAACCAGTGTTAAACGCAGCGTCATCAGAGTGACAAGCATCCCCAGTGTAAGGGCTCTGTACGCGACAAAACTCGCTTGGTACCACATGTGCTGGTCTGCATTAGAACCCTGCTCACGCGTGACGTAAGATGGGTAAGGGACGTCACCGTCCACGGGCAGGTGTTGAAACTCAGCTAGGGACAGATTCCTGTCCACAGACACCTCCCTCCTGTCTTCATATATGAGCATTTTCCTAATAAATTCTTTCCAGCGCAGCAACCCTATCTGCCAACTTCTGAGTGTCTCAGTATGAACCCCGGAAGATTATCTGACAGGACTAAGCTTACGTGGCCCATCTCTCTTCACACAACGTGAACATAGGGATGCACCCCTCACCCAGACACACACGCACACACACACACACACACACACGATGCTACAAATGCACAAACCCGTCCTAACTTTAATGTAAAAACATCCTGTTTCAAACATCTCAGAGACAGACGTGCAGGACGAGGAAGAGCCAAGGGGAAGACGGAATGTCGAATTTCACCCTGGGTTTGCAATCCCTCTTTACAGGGAGACTCCGGAACTCTCGGCCGCACCGTCTTTCAGAATTTCCAGGCTCCGCGGCCCGTGTCACAGCGTGTCTTCAGAAGCAGGAATGGGGAGTTCATCCCCGGATGTGAACGTGGGTTGAGAGCGCAGCTGGAGGTACCCGCCCCCCACAAATGCTTCCCGTGCACGCGGGCGGTTGCTGCCTCCCACAAACTGTGGTAAGAGGGAGCTTACACGCCCGCATCTGGACGTGGCACCTTGCTCAATGTCTTATCGCTGTTCAAGCTACAGCCAGAAAACTGAACATACACTGTATTTTGTTGGTCATTCACAGCCGACTTCAATGTGGCATTTTTTTTTTTTTTTTTACAGGGACAGAGAGAGAGTCAGAGAGGGAGACAGACAGGGACAGACAGACAGGAACGGAGAGAGGTGAGAAGCATCAATCATCAGTTTTTCGTTGCCGTTGCGACACCTTAGTTGTTCATTGATTGCTTTCTCACATGTGCCTTGACCGGGGCCTTCAGCAGACCGAGCCACCCCTTGCTAGAGCCAGCGACCTTGGGTCCAAGCTGACGAGCTTTTACTCAAGCCAGATGGGCCCACCCTCAAGCTGGCGAGCTCGGGGTCTCGAACCTGGGTCTTCCGCATCCCAGTCCAACTCTCTATCCACTGCGCCACCGCCTGGTCAGGCTATGTGGCATTTCTTAAAGAAAAGGATCTTGTGTGAGATGGAGGAGGAAACCAGGAGTGCCGGGCGGTGGGGTCTGAGGACAAAGAGACTAAGTGAGAGCTCTTTCCGGGCTGCAGCGTGATGTCGGCAAACAAAAATCTGAACCAGACGCCAGTGGCCTCACCAGCCTGTGAATCCCATACCTTTTCTGATTGAGCAAAGTCACAAATCACAATAATGGTCCACAGGTTCGGAACACGTCAAGAGAGTCCCCGCACATGGGCCAGCAGGTGTGCGCTCCTCTGGGGACACCAGGACCAGGCGGCAGGAAGACTGGGCACTAACTTGTGCAAAAGATGAATCCCCTTGCTTTGCACATGCGCCTCGCTCAGGGAAGGACCTCAAGTCTAAAACAGTATTTACCATGCGGAAATCCACCTGAAAGGACTCAGGGTAGGCTGGAAGTACTTCGTATCAGACTAGCCAAGGATTACTAACTCCCTCTTTCCTGAATAGACGTAGCCTCTCGTAGGACGTAACTAATACTCTCGTACTTTTCTCAGGATCTAACATATAACACAAGTCTTTGGAAACAGTATCTGTGCACAGCCTACAACAGAAACAACCAAAAAAGCTGGCTTGCCATAAATTCTTATTTAGTGGATGTGCTGGTAATAGAAACCCGTTTTATCCCCGGCATTTCAGACCCATCGATACTTCATTACACACTCCGTATCTTAGTGGAAAAAAATAGACGGGAAAATTATCTACAGTTGTTGAGCTTGCACACAACTACACCCAAAACGCTAGCCTGGCACATCGCAGGACGCCTGGGTTCTTGTGGATCAGAGACAACATGCTGACAGCAATTTTGTAGATAAATCGTTAGACTTTGCGGGGAAGAGATCGCCATTGGTCACAATAGTCTAACACCAGCCCTGCTCCTCAGCAAGACTGGGGAGTCACCCATGTAAATATAATTGTTTAATAGCCACATTAAAAACACTAAAAAGAGACTAAATTAGTATTAATAATGTCTAACACCCCATAATGGCACATTGTAACTTCAAACTATAATCGCGAACTAACTGTTGACTTGTGTGTTTATCTGACATTTGCTTTCTGTATTAAGTGTCCACTTGCCTCCCATTGAAATTTTCACAGACATGCTTTTTTATTTTTTGGTAATTAGATGTGATAAAATTTGCATTTGTAAGGTAGTCCCACACACCCAAGTTTTTCCAAACACAATTGAAAATTAACAATGGTGGTACCGAGTGCTGTTTGTTTTGCTTTGTTTTTTCATTTAAACTGATTAAAAGCAATGAAATGAAACATTTTACCCTACAGTTTCTTGAGCTGCATTTTAAATGCTGGACAGCCAGCGGGCTGGAATCAAACCCCCTCACCAGGACCAACCCCCTCCTGTTTGCAGGGACGGTGGGAGTCCCTCACTGGCCCCTTGGTGGCACTAGGTCTGAGGGGAGCTCACACCCATCAGAATGCTTTCAAGAAATTGGAATAAAATCAGTCTCAGAAATGAAAGGTGGGCCACATTAGCCTACTCATGTCGGACCTCGGAGAGTTACAATAATCGCTCAGCAGCAACATGGAGCGTGAAGAGCCGCAGGACGGATGGGAACAGAAAGAAGAAAGAGGCTGAAGCCCAGAATAACAGGACTCCGGGGGGTGGGATGGACCTGTGGTCCCACACTGAAGACAGAGATGAAGCAGTTCCTCACCGCTTCTCAGGGACAAAGTGAGGAGGCTCCTGTGTCGGGAGGGAGGTGACCTTGAGAATAGGACGTTCCATGGCTAGGTCTGGGATCTGTCAGGGATTGGGGCTTGTCTTTCACTAAAATAGTTTTCACCCTAAAGCAGAGGAGAGGGGTCTTTCAAAATGTTTCATTAGACAGCAGTGAGCATTTATTTTCTTTCTGTAGCATTTTTTTTCTAAATCAAAAAAAAAAAAAAGTTGAGCCTGTCCTGTGGTGGCGCAGTGGATAAAGCGTCGACCTGGGAACACTGAGGTCGCCAGTTCAAAACCCTGCACTGGTCTGGTCAAGGCACATATGGGAGTTGATGCTTCTAGCTCCTCCCCCTTTCTCTCTCTCTCTCTCTCTCTCTCTCTCTCTCTTTCTCTCTCTGTCTCCTCTCTAAAATGAATTAAAAAAAAAGTTGAAGTAAAACGTTTGAGCTTATAATTTATATATTGGAAATTCTTACTTGATATATAATTCTGTATAATAACATTTACCTGTAAATGTTAATTTATTTAATGTCTATGTATTAACTTCAAATGTGATAACATCAACGCCCTACTTTGTCTTACAAACACATCTTGGAAAAATGAAGTGATCATTTTATTAAAACTTCATCTCATTAGACTTATGAAACGTTAATTGGCTGCCACTGCCTCATACAGACACCTAAGAGGCATAAAAATTTGTTCTGCAAGTGATAAAGCAAAAGCCAAGTGACCAGT
Source organism: Rhynchonycteris naso (assembly GCA_037038555.1). NCBI lineage: Eukaryota > Metazoa > Chordata > Mammalia > Chiroptera > Emballonuridae > Rhynchonycteris > Rhynchonycteris naso. The sequence goes on from CM072998.1 coordinate 2,297,179, forward strand.
TGATGATGCAGCAACTAGTAAGTGTGGTTCTCTGGGTCTGACCCAGTCGACCCCCAGGAAACTCAGCAACCCCAGCCAGGGGAAGCTATGTTTTCCTGAAATGTGACAAGCCGTGAAAAAATAATGCTTGGATACTATTTATACATAGGTGTATGTTTTATTTTTTTGACATAATTTGTTTGGATCAAGAGAACGCTAAGCAAGGATTTGCTTCCAAAATAGAAATAGAAAAGTAAGAACTCAGCGCTGTATAAAAATGCAAATGTCATCTCCTGGAACTTGTCATGTTCCAGGAGGGCCAAGAGGCCCAGGAGAACCAAGAGCCAATATCCCAGCTGGCTGGTACCAAAGGCTTCAATCCTACTTGTCTTGGACGGGTCAGTTCACGGATGTCCCAAGAATGCCCTCTTTTCAGGCAACTTCTGAACTCCAGAAGGAAATCCATTCCAGTGATTGCTGTGTTGTTTCGTTTGAGACAGCAATCCTCCTACTTGGAGATTTTTGTCCATGACGAAAGCCATGCGTGTGTATGTGTGTGTGTGTGTGTGTGTGTGTGTATTTACATCGCACTATGAAAAATAATATTCCATGGCTCGATTCTGTTGGCCCTAGTCAGGGAGAGAGATACTGTTCCTCTCTGGGAGCCCTTCATCTTTCTGGTTTTGTTTATTCGAATACCATGCAAATCAAGTGGAACGGGACAGCATCATAACAGCTCCTGTATATCATCTGTGCAAAAGAGAGGACTCTCAATTACTTTGGGAGATGATGTGCTTAAACAGCAATGTTGTGAGAGCTTTGGGCACTAATTACTCCTCATCATGGAGTCAGGTAGGTATCAGATCCAATGAGACATCACTCAGAACCCGACAGGCATTTTCATTTTCTCGAAAACCATAATTATATATTTACGTGAATGGCTGAACTTCCTGCAGTTCACCGGCTGCTGGTTAAACATTTTGATTTCAGCTACGGACCTGCCGTGGGGAGGCTGGGATGAGCCTGCCACCTCTCTGGTGATGGAGTCCCTCTCTGACTGCATTTCCATTTCCAAAACGCTTGATAGCTAAAAGCTAAAAACAGACTTTTTTTTTTTTATGACAATAACCCATTGTGGGTTTTTTAAGCAGACTTTTAAAATTGCTATCAGGAATTAGGGATGGAAATACTAAATTGGTGATTAGTGGAAGCATGCTTAGAGTCTGAAATCATTATATTGGAATTATTTCTAAGCAATGTCCCTTCCCTCCCTCAATTTAGTTTCAAGGTAAACAAACCTTGGGCGAACTGTTTATATGGAGAATTTTAATGCAAATTCTCCAGCCCTGAGCTTCACCTGAGCTTGCTGGTGTTCCTGCAGCCTGAGGTGTCTGTATTTCTTGTTGCGGGCTAATGCGAACATCTCGGCTACCTGAGCAGTACAGGGGCGTCAGAAACCGCATTAATTATAGCACAGATTCTTTCCATCTGGGCCCGGCTTTCTCCACGTTAATCAACATTTTGCATTTTTCCCCCCTACTCTGTAGATTCTAATGGTTTTCTGACCAATATGCAACGCTAAGGACCATATTTTTCTACAACGACTGGTATCCTGTTTCATTCCGAGCCTTCAACACGCCGATTAGGAACTGGAGTTCTACGGAGGACAAGTGACATTCTCAAAGTCACAGAGCCAACTAATGACAGAAACATAGAGGTGCATCTCAGCACTCGTGCGTTTATCTTAGGGCTTCAAGGAGCATTTTAATTAAAAAAAAAAATTATCCAAGGTATATTTTATCTGATTAAAATTCCAGGCAAGAATATTCGACCAAGGGAAATAAAAAGAAAGCGCTTGTTTTATTCACCTATAAAGTCCTGTCCTTCAACAGAGACACTGGCCACCGTTTGGTCCCCATCCTCAGGTCTCTCTCCGTGTATTTTATACACATCTTCATCCTAGACTTCTTGCAGATCTCGATACATTATTAAGAATACTGGTCTGTTGACTGAGACACGAAGCTGCCAGGACAAACAGCCGGGGTGGCCATTCCCTCACGCTGCCCTTGTATGCCGGGCCCACCCCTAAAAAGCACACGGGTCCTGGGTCAACATCCTTACAACTGGAAGGTGAAGCCCGCCGTGTGCCGGGCAGCCTGAAGAAAACCTTTGATCCACTCACGTTTGGTGAAGATGGCACCAGTGAAAGGAACATGGGTTCTCTGAGGGGCCCCCCAGACACCCACAGTGGTACAGAAGGTCACCATTATCTCTGCAGTGACATGAAGACACGGCCCTTCTCTCCCGGGGTGGGCACGGATGCTGACATGGCAGAAGCAACTGCGGGTCACCCGCCTGGCGCCTTTGCGCAAATCCACGCAGTGGGAGCGAAGGGTGGGGCGTGCACGGGTTCCCCCGCACCCTCTCTAGCCCTCGGTGCTGGCCAGGCTGCACGTGTCAGACACCTTGGCTGTGCTGCCTTCGGGTGTGTGCCCCGAGCCCTGGGACTGTGGGAACGGGTGTGGGGGGCGCACGACGGCCGTTTCACAAAGAAGCACGCGTGGGACCGTGTCTGCGGTGAGCTGCACGGGGTGAGGAACGCCGTGTGGATGTGAAAGAAGAACTCATAGACGATGATGTTTTGGATTTGGGTGACAGATGTTTTCTTCAGCCTGGACCCGTTTCTTCAAGGAAAACAACGGATAAGGCTTGCCGGTCAGTGGAAATAGATATTGGGCGGGAAAAAGCGGCCATCGGTTAACGGTGTGATTTCCCGGTGAACTTGAGAGCTTCCCAGACTTAGCCGGCGATTCTGACGACGGAGGCTGTCACTGCCCTGCGCCTTGGTGGACACTAAACAATGAAACGTGGCAACAGGCAGATGCTCAGCAACTCACTGAACCAGGGCTTTCCTAGTGACCTGTGCACCCTGTAACAAAATTATGTGTGGATAAAAGCCCAATTCCTAGTACAAGACAGACTAATACATTGTAGTGGGGCACAGTATGAAATATTTATGGATACAGTTTCTGGTATGACTGGCTGCAGGAACAGATTGAAGGAGCCGGCTCCAGGGCACGGAGCCCCGTGTGAGGGATTTGGAAACCCAGCCATCTTCCGACCAGTTCTGCTGCTGTCGTCGTGGGACAACATATATATGGTGCTTTTTAAGAAGAAAAATAATTATATTATTTATGTTCACATGCATTGAGTGTGTGATTTTATTTTTTTAATGAATTAATACACATTTAAAATCTTCCTTGTCTTGCCTGACGTGTGGTGGCGCAGTGGATAGAGCGTCGACCTGGGAACACTGAGGTCGCCAGTTCAAAACCCTGCACTGGTCTGGTCAAGGCACATATGGGAGTTGATGCTTCCAGCTCCTCCCCCCTTCTCTCTCTCTCTCTCTCTCTCTCTCTCTCTCTCTCTCTCTCTCTCTCTCATCTCCTCTCTAAAATGAATAAATAAAAAAATAAAAAAAAATAAAATAAAATCTTCCTTTTCTTTAATTTCTAATATGGTAACTACAGATGGAGCTCCCCCAAATGAAAGCTCTTTGGAGTCACCGGTAACGTTGGAAACAAAGTGTCGCCTCTGGTCATTTTCAATGTGTAGAGACGTTGCAGGGTCCTGCCGGGGGGGGGGGGTGCTCATGCAGCCCTCACGGGCTCCCTGGACGTCCCCGACTCACGGCATCGTCGGGACCTGTCTAACCTCAGAAGCCAGCATGGACACACTGCTGTCAACTCACCCTAAGGCTTCATTTGGATTTCATCTTTTTTTTTTAATTTATTTTTTTTCCACCAGTGTACTGTTTCTGCCCCAGAATTGAATCCTGCATCACACGTTGCATTTAGTCATCAAGAATTTTTAAGAGCAGGGAGAGGTGCTGAGAGTAAGCTTCGGGAGAACTGCTGTGCAGGAGACTGTCGCCAGATGCTGCTGCCACGGGCCCTCCAGCCAGCACGCGTGCCCCTCACGTGTGGCGCTGGTGCCCGGAGACTTCTGCTTTCAGAGCTGGGCAGCCAGACGGGGCTGCTGGCTACTGCTCGTCCTGTTCGGGACTCTGGGGGTTGCGGAGACCGGCTGCCTCTGTGTCTTCTCTGGGTTCCTGTGGGGTTTCCTACAAGAGCGTGGGCCCTCCTAGGTTTTCAGTCAGGAGCGGAATTAGGCGTCGACTCTCTGCTCACAAGGCGGTCCACGCGGACAGCAAGACCCTATCTGCCCAAACAAGTCGAGAGGAGTCTTCTCTTCTCAGGACGATGCTGTAACCCCCCAAACCGTCACCTCTGTCCGGGCTGGGAGGAATTCACAGCGATGGCCCTCAGCCCCACACGCTGCTGAGCGAATTCCTTACCGATGTGCCGACTCGATAATAAAGTGCAGACATGATTTCCCAAGTCCTCGCCGGCTCCTTTTATAGAAGTCATCAGGGGGCTGGATTTTCCTTTTCCGTTTTTATAATTCCTGTGAGGCTGTAGCTACACCGCAGGGAAGAGGGGGTGTCCACCTCTGTCCCCCCCTTGACCCCAGACTAATCGAACGCCCGGCACACGGGGGGCGCTCGCACAGTGTGAGCTCCAGACAGCACGGGCAGGTCGGCACGCATCAAACACGCGAGGGCGCCCGCGTGCCTGGGAGAGCGCCGACCCCTTCACGGGGACCACGTTCTCTCCTTCAGACTGCATGTCTGGGGCGCAGTTGCATGCTAGACTCCCTGCTCACGGCAACCACGATGCTCAGTCAGGGTGATCTCTGCACAACCCAGCCACTGACAGCTTGCACGGCGGCGGCCAGAGGCCCCTCTGCAGGGACGGCCCAGAGGAAGCGGACCCCATGCTTCCAGAGAGGGACGGCCCGGCCGCTTCTCTGGAAAAGCGGTGCAGGGTTGGGTCTCAAAAGAATCATCGGATAAAACGTGTGCGTGTGTGTTTCTGCAAAACCGCACCTGCTCATGCCTGTGGGGGTTATTTATAGGAAGGAAAGACTGAATTTTGTCGTCGGGAACACAGATGCCAGGAGTCAGAGATAAGCGTGTCTGAATCACCACACGGCGATGGTCCCTGACACCAGAGTGTGGCAGGCAGGTCTGGAGAGGGGCAAAGTGGCCCAATTAGAAAGGTCTCTTACTTGAGGTTTGAGTTTAGACGTTGTACCGTAGGCAAAACAAAATTAAACAAACAAAAACAAAAAGTCAATCAATCAGTCAATCAATCAATCAAAGAGTGGATCAATCAGTCAGTCAAGCTGGCCAGCACACAGATTTGTGAGAATGCCAGAAAGCCTCCTTCTAGCACATAAGAGAGGATCAAAGCATGTTTCTCTAGTTGTAGTAAAAATAGCAGCAGAGATTAAGGAGGGCTGTTAACGGCTCTCCTGTCTCCCGCGTGTTTTTGACGGGGTGCCAAGAGAAGGTGGAATCCACGTTTGGGAACATTTTCTTTGGCAGAATGATATTCGCAATTATAACCCAGTTTTAAGTAGCAACTTCAATTACAAAATAACGAGCGTAGTAGGTAGGCAACAGCTCATTAACTTTAGCTACATATATCTATAGTTTCATTTAGGTTTCTCTTCTGTAACTTCAATGCTACTTGTAGCAGAAAATTGTAGTTTGTAATTAAAAAAAAAAAAGATTGTGAAGCAAAGTGAAAACCCCCATCTGTGTACTGTGACTGGCGGGCACCATATTTCTGACCCCCACGAATCTGGAAGCTCAACGTCAGCTGAGCCGCTAAATATTCTCTCCTCCTTCGCCAACCAGCGGGGGTAAATCTCATCCTTCTGCAACATGTGCTGAGAGTATGTGTCCTAACGTCAAAGTAACTTATTTGTATCCTGGTCTAGAACATGATCAGAATGATCATTCAATTTCATATTTCATTTCGTATCATATATAAATCCACCTTCTAAATGTTGCTACAAGAGGAATCTACGTTTCATCTGGTTTAACATGGTTTGGGGATTATTTAAATTCTGGTTAGTGTTGTTCTAAAATAGGTTATTACCGCCTGACCTGTGGTGGCACAGTGGATAAAGCGTCGACCTGGGAACACTGAGGTCGCCAGTTCAAAACCCTGCACTGGTTTGGTCAAGGCACATATGGGAGTTGATGCTTCCAGCTCCTCCCCCCTTTCTCTCTTTCTCTCTCTCTCACTCTGTGTCTCCTCTCTAAAATGAATAAAATAAAATAAAATAGGTATTAGGGTCTTAATAAAAAATAAATAAACTTTAAAATACTTAGAACCATGTGTTTATACTAAGTGGTATAAATATACTAAGTGGTGAAGAAATAAATAATTAAAGGGGTAAGTACGGACGGAAAGTAAAAAATTAAAGGTGAGGACTGAGGGGTATCAATGGGCAGTGACAACAGTCACGGGGACGTCAAGCATAGCTCAGGGAACAGAGTCAATAACACTGTGATAACTATGGGTGGGGTCAGGTGGGGACTAAATCAGGTGATCACTTTGTAAGTTACAGAAATGTCTAATCACTATGTTGTACACCTGAAACTACTATAATATTATCTGCCAACCATGATTGAAAAATTAAAAATATAAAAAGAAATAAATAAAACCTGAGGATAATGAACATGATATTTTCCCTAACTCTATGCAAGGGCACCTATAAAATCAGTATACAAAAGTACTCTTTAAAGCTATGTAAAAATATTGCCATGGTAAAAACAGATTCTCTAAGTCACGAAAGACTTTGGGTGAACAGAGTTCAAGGACAGGCTTTCCTTTTTTTTTTTTTTTTTTTTAACTAATTTCCATAAGTTGTATTTTTTTGGGGGGGGAGGGGATAGAGAGAGGGACAGACAGAAAGGGAGAAAAATGAGAAGCATCAACTAGTGGCTGTGGTACTTTAGATGTTCATTGATTGCTTTCTCATATATATGCCTTGACGGGGGTGGCTATAATAGACTGAGTGACCCCTTGCTCAAGCCAGCGACCTTGGGTTGCAAGCCAGTGACCTTTCGGCTCAAGCCAGAAACTATGGGGTCATGTCTATGAACCCATACTCCCCACTGAAATAATGCAGTTGCTAAAATAGAAAAGAATTTCCTAGGAGTCAGATTCCTAAAAAAAATGTAGCTAGATTCTCAAATAGGTTCATAAAAGGGAATTTTTTTTTTCATTTTTATAATTTATGTATTCATTTTTAGAGAGAAAAAAAGAACAAAGAGAGAGAAAACAATCCCATCAACTTGTTGTTCCTCTTATTTATGTATTCATTGGTTGCTTCTTGTATGCACCCTGACTGGTGATCAAACCCACTTCCCTGGCATTTCAGGACAGCGCTCTAACCCACTGAGTTAACCAACCAGCGCCGAAAGGGTTTTGGTTTTCTTTTAAACTTCTAACAATTATTTTAGAGTAGTTGTATGTTCAGAGCAAAACTGAGGTGAGGGTGTGGAGATTCCCCACATACCCTGCCCCCACCTGCACCGCCTTTCCCATGATCAACACCCCCACCAGGCGGGCCATTTGTCACCCCTGGTAAACCTGCACTGACATGTCATCAGTACCCAGAGTCCACAGCGGACATCGGGGTCACTCTGTGTTCCGCATTCTGTGGCTTTGGACAAACGCACGATGACAGGTGTTCATCAGTACAGTGGCACAGAGAGTGGCTTCCCTGCCTTAAAACCCTCCGTGCCTTTACTGCTGATCCTCGCCCATCCCCATGGCAACCACCGCCCTGGCCCTGGACCATCATGTTGTCTTTCCTGGAATGTCATAGAGTTGGGATCACACAGTGTGTAGCCCTGTCCAATTGGCTCCTCTCGTTACGGACATGCATTTTAGGTTCCTTCTCATCTTTTCTCATCACGGCTCAATGGCTCATTTCTTTTTTTTTTTAAAATTCACTTTAGAGAATAGAGTGGGTGAGAGAGAGAGAGAGAGAGAGAGAGAGAAGGGGAGGAGCAGGAAGCGTCAACTCCCACATGTGCCTTCTTGACCAGGCAAGCCCAGGGTTTCGAACCGGCAACCTCAGCATTCCAGGTTGATACTTTATCCACTGCGCCATCACAGGTCAGGCTCAACAGCTCATTTCTTTTTTAGCATTGAATCCTACCCCATTGATCTGATGAGATGCCACCATCGCCTCCATTTTGCCGACAAGTCAACAAAAATACACTGCTCACAAAAATTAGGGGATATTTTGAAATGCACTTTCAAGATCAGGGAACGTGCAGATAGATACTCCGGTACTTTCAGCCTTTTGTCTACTGCATTTCTACCAAGGAAATAAAAGTTGGTTTTGCATCTCACTTGCTTAATCAAACGACTTTCTTCGACTAGTCGTTAGCTTTTCTGAAGTTCTTGTTTAATTAAAATAAATCAGATTCTTCTTCTTTTTTTTTTATCACTTCCTATTCATTTTGAAATATCCCTGGATTCTTGTGAGCCGTGTCCCTTGTCTGTGTTTACGCCGTGAGGGAGAAAATGAGCATTAGGAACCGTGGCTGATGCTCTTTTCAGAATGACACGATGGGAACTTATATTCATATTTCTTGGTATATTAAAATGTTAAATCATGGTCATCAGACCCTCATACAAACTAAGAAACTGATATTTTTCCTACCATAGTCACATGACTTCCTAAATTTTTTTTTTTGTTAAATGTGTATGGAGCACTGATAACACAAAAACCTGAAGAATGATATACTCCATCTCCCACGGTAACGACGTGAGTTCTAACAATTCTAGAGGTCTTATTCAGCCTTCTTCATCCTGCCTTCCCTGCACCGTCAAGTGCCGGCTGAGAAAAACCCCACAGAGACCTGCTTCCTCTCCCACAGAGCGCCAGGGCTGTCTCTCAGTCTGGTTTTAGCCACTCAGCTTGTCCCATCCCCACCCACAGGCGACGTTCCTGTTCCTAGTGCCCCGTCTGTCTCCCGCCCAGGACAACAGTGCCCGGCCTCTCGCCCCTGACCGCTACACAGTCTCCCACGTCAGATACCCAGTGCCTTCCGGATGGAGGACGGCATTTTCCTGACGTCGTCAAAAGGACACCAGGTTAGCACCCACCTCAAAAGCCCCTGAAAATGCTGCACCCGCTTCTTTCTCTCTTTGAAAGAAGAGATATCTTAACCAGAATGCAGGGCTACCTGCTTCTCTTCTACCCACCGTGGGGTCGCCGGCCCGTACCTGTCCCCAGCTGGAAGCCTTCCGCTCCCTGACCAGTGACTAGACACCGAGCATGTATGCTGCCAGGTGCCAGGAGTTACCACGGCAGGAAGAAGCTGGCCGTCCAAATGGTGCCAGACCAACACCGCACGGGTCAGCCACCTCCCACGCCACACGCACGCGGACATTCCCGCACATCACGGGTTCTCTTCCAGACATGGACGGGCTGTCACCAGGGCATGGAACCACATGGCATTCGGATCCAAGGCCAAGGGTGAAACATTTAAATAGTTCAAATAACCTCCTCTGAGAAGAAATTTGTTATTGCTGCTAAGCCTTATTCAGTAGCTGTTCTACAGAGGTGGAATGTATTATCAGGCAGGTAAAGTGAATTTCCCCTTACCCTGTAATATGTTTAGCAAGCAAATATCTATCACTTAACTAATATATTCATGATCCCAGGCTAAGAGCCTTGAACACAAGGACAGACCAGAGCTGGCTGTCCTGTCTCAAGGGCTCGCACCCCAAGGGGTATGTGCTGACTGCCACGAAGATGTCCAAGTCATAGCTTCCCTCTGGCGGAGAGTGAGTACCAAACACCATCCATACGTTCATTCAGAAATATTTATGGAAGACGTGCTTCGAGCCAGATCTGTTCTAGATGCTCCGATTAAAAAAAAAATAATGCTGATGTCATGGAACTCACTGTCTAGTATATGGAAACAGACAGTGATGTACAAATAAGTAGTTAAAAGAGAGCGAGCCCTGTACGTCAGATGTCAGTGGCATGAAGGAGACACGCAGACAGACAAGAACGACTGCGGAAGATGACCCACACATAAAAAGTGGAGAGAGCCCGCCCTGTGGTGGCGCAGAGGGTAAAGCGTCGACCTGGAACGCTGAGGTCGCCGGTTCAAAACCCTGGGTTTACCTGGTCAAGGCACATATGGGAGTTGATGCTTCCTGCTCCTCCCCCCCTTTCTCTCTCTCTCTCTCTCTCTCTCTCTCCTCTCTAAGGTGAATAAATAAAATCTTAAAAAAATAAGCAGAGTGAGAAAGGGGATGCTCTAGAGCAGTGGTTCTTAACCTTTTCTGAGGTACCGAACCCACCAGTCTCCTATGCGCATTCACCAAACCCTTCTTTAGTGATAAATAAAATATGGGTTTTTTTCCCCCAAATTCAAGACATAGGTATATGTTTTTTTACTGGTGCACAAAATGAGCCGTGCATGAACATCACCTTGCTCAAAGAACAAAACCAACAAAGTGCATGAACTCACAACAAATGACGGTATTACTTTATTCTGGCCTCCGCGGCAGAGGCTTCTCCGAACCCCTGAGACCGACTCATTGAACCCCTAGGGCTCCATAGAACCCAGGTGAAGAACCACTTGTCTAGGGTATTACAGACTACAGTAATAAATGTGTGAAATTATAAAAAATAGTCATGGAAATATTTTAAAAATGTAGGAACCCTGACACGGACGGCTCGCAATTTACCAAGAACACCTGGAAGAAAAGTCCTGTAACTTAGCATGAAAGTACTAGAGTACAAGGTCCGGATTAGAAAGGAGCAAAGCAAAAAACAAACGGACAGACAAACAGACAGACAAACAGACAGCACCAACAGCAGAAATCCCCACAGAGACATCGGCGTGGGGGTCGCCATGCGGGGCTGTGAGGAGGTGGAATTGCGGGCCAGATAGTGAAGGAGGAAGACTTGTTTGGTGGGAGGGGGGGCGGTAAATACAAAATATTGTGTACAGAGATGTGTTGTAGCATCAGGCACCTGAAACCCGGGTGATGATGTTAACCCGTGTTACCCAATAAAATTCAATTAACAAATTTAAAAAAGAGAAAAGATGAAATACGGCTGGGTATACCTCTGATGTGTCTAGTTCCCTGGTCGGCAAACCACGGCTCGCGAGCCACATGAGGCTCTCTGGCCCCTTGAGTGTGGCTCTTCCACAGAACACCACGTGCGGGCGCTACCTCGATAAGGAATGTACTTACCTATACAGTCTAAGTTTAAAAAATTTGGCTCTCAAAAGAAATTTCAATCACTGTACTGCTGATATTTGGCTCCGTTGACTAATGAGTTTGCCGACCACTGGCCTGATCAACCTTAGGCACCGTGCAGGTGACATGGAATTGGGCAGAAGAGAAGTCAGCCGGTAGTCATTTTCACACCGGTCTTTCTATTTGTTGTGAATGAAGGGGGAGGGACTCACACTTTTTACTTCCTTGGCCAGTGAGCCTCCGGCCGACGGCTGAAATCCCCGTGAAGCTAAGGATGAATGTGTCAGAGACTGGGCTCTAGAGGCTCTGGCATCTGAACTGTTACAGTTACTGGGTCAGCATTAACTTTAAGCCACTGCTGATCCCCTGGATGTTGGAACATCATTCGATTACACTGGTATCGACTGAGACCCCACAAGCTGTGAGAGTTACTATGTTTCAGAAGGATGCTGGGTTAATTCTGTTACGTTCACATTGGCATCTGAATATGTCATTCCACACATTGCTAAGGGTCTTGCGCTGGTTTTTGCTTTTTTTTTTTAATGGCCTTCACTGAATGTGTGTGTGTGTGTGTGTGTGTGTGTGTGTAAATGTATCTAATCAGAAGATTTTATTAGCAAAGGAAATGAAGAAGTCAGATGAGTGAGTACCCAAAGCATCTTCCCTTTGTCAGCTGTGGAATTTTCTAACTTCCAGGTCCAAAGTAACTGCGTGTCAATGTTCACAAGCATTTATCTCCACTGGGCCAGCTCACGTGTGACACTGAAAATCCTTCCCCTCTCACTAAGTCACTAATTCTTTGCTGACCGTCCAATGCCATCCCAAGTGACTCCATATGGACTTGACACCATCCGCTCACCTCCAAGCTGGACAGGGAAGCCTGGTCCTGTCGATGCTTTGCCGGGCCGGGTCACAGGTCCGGCCGTAACGCTGTCAGTCTCCAGCCTGACTCAGTATTCAAATCAATGGGCAGATTTTTTCTTTCCAGGGGGGAAAAAAAAAAAAAAAGCTGCTTCTGTTGATATATGTAAATATTTCCAGAAACTCACTACTCTATATGTCAAATGCACTCAAAATTCAAGAAGACAGTATATGATGATTTTTACGATCAATCGATCAATAGATCAATTAATTGATCGATAGATAGATAGATGATAGAAGGAGGTGGATATGAAATATTATTTCATGTGAACGATTATGAGAGATTAGAAAGAACTAAAGGACACTGTAATTCTCTCTAAAACCTAAATATTTCTCTCAAAATGACATAGGACCTGAATGTTGCAGGCTTACTAACAAGTATGTTAACACCGGTGACATTTCTTTAAGATTTGTGTTTTTCTATTATTACTAAATATTTATGTCTTTACAGACAGCACTGATTACATTTACTTAGTCATAGTTAGGTCCTGAGAAAACATTCTGGGGAAAGGCAGCGAACATTAGCACCTGGTCATCGCATCACGGAGGCCAAACATCTTTACGTGTTTTATAGGTAATTTAAAAAAAAAAGGTAGAGAAAGCCTCTCTCACACTACACAAGAAGCCGGCGTCCTATTCTGTAGGCTGTTGGTTTCCAGTGTCTTTAACATTTTACCGAGGATGCTGAGAAAGGGACATACTCCCTTCTCAGGGTGACGCGGAGAGAAAGCCCCTGGGGAGGACCAGGACTGGAGTCTCCTTTCTAAGGAAAGAGAAAACTCCAGCTGCCACGCCTCTCTTCCTCCTTTTACTTCGTTTTCCTTCCAGGATCCTGAAAATGATGCTGGGAACTGTGTCCACGGGGGAACAGAGGGGTAAGGAGAGGGGCTGGGAGGACTGTCACACACACACACACACCGCGGGAAGGCTTGAGGACTGTCACACACAAACACAGACCGCGGGAAGGCTTGAGGACTGTCACACACACACACACACACACACCGCGGGAAGGCTTGAGGACTGTCACACACACACACACACACCGCGGGAAGGCTTGAGGACTGTCTCACACACACACACACACTGCGGGAAGGCTTAAGGACTGTCACACACACACACACACACACCGCGGGAAGGCTTGAGGACTGTCACACACACACACACACACCGCGGGAAGGCTTGAGGACTGTCACACACACACACACACACACACACACACCGCGGGAAGGCTTGAGGACTGTCACACACACACACACACACCGCGGGAAGGCTTGAGGACTGTCACACACACACACCGCGGGAAGGTTTGAGGACTGTCACACACACACACACCGCGGGAAGGCTTGAGGACTGTCACACACACACACACACACACACCGCGGGAAGGCTTGAGGACTGTCACACACACACACACACCGCAGGAAGGCTTGAGGATTGTCATACACACACACAGTAGGAAGGCTTGAACCACCATCTCTCACGCCAGACGAGCAGACCGCTGGGCAGGAGCAGGGCATGAACCCACTCAAATTCGGGGGATGATCTCATCGCAGTGAGAATCAGATTCAAAGCCGCTTTGCTCTGGTTTTGAAGAACCTGACATGCCAAGTTAAAATGTTTTCCTTCTTAACGGGTATCATGTTCACGTTAGGATATATTACACAAGCTATTACTTTTACACAGTAACCTGTTTCTTAAATACCTTTTATCTGCCTGACCTGTGGTGGCGCAGTGGATAAAGCGTCGACCTGGGAACACTGAGGTCGCCAGTTCAAAACCCTGCACTGGTCTGGTCAAGGCACATATGGGAGTTGATGCTTCCAGCTCCTCCCCCCTTTCTCTCTCTCTCTCTCTCTCTCTCTCTCTCTCTCTCTCTCTCTCTCACTCTGTGTCTCCTCTCTAAAATGAATAAAATAAAATAAAATAAATAATAATAAAATAAAAAGACATTTGAAAAAATAATACCTTTTATCTGATTACACTGGGGCCAATAGGTGTTTCATTCTCTGTTGCATGAGGTTTTAGAACTGTTTTTATATACATCTGCATTCCTGATTGCAAATATGAAATCCATTCTTTGGTGCATACTTCAGTTTTTATGCAATCTTAATTTCTTCCTGTTACAGTTAATGGCATGCATTGGTTTATTAATTGGAGTTAAAGGGCAACGACTCTTGGATTGAACATAACCACAAGGCGATTCATGTTTTAAAAACATCACTTTGCCATAATTGTAGTTGTTTTTAAATGTAAAATATTATTATCTGATAAAAACACCCTCTTATTTTGTTTTAAGATTGAATCATGGCTTCTTCGAGTAGGCGTAAATGTAAGCATAGTCCTGACACCTTCTGTTATATATGTGGCTCTTACACACTTCAACGTCAAAGGCGCAATATTTCACCATTTGTGACATGTGCATATATTGCTGATTTTCGAGTTCTTCTTGGCGATCAAGACAAGAATTGGGCTCCTCATATTGTGTGTCATAATTGTGAGGAAATGCTTCGTGACTGGACAAAAGGAAAACGCAAAGCAATGCCTTTGGTATTCCCATGGTTTAGCGTGAACCTAAGGACCACAGCAGTGACTGTTATTTCTGTCTGATCCATACAAAGGGCATCGGCAAGAAAAAACGGCATATGATCGCATATCCTAATATTCCTTCAGCAATACGACCTATCCCACACTCTCGGTTTCAGTTTTCAATGGTTTCATTTCTTCTAAGGACGAAGAAAGTGAACATGGTGATCAAGTGTATTTTGATAAGATGCATGAGGAAATGGTTGTAGAATCTGAAGGGTCTTCTGATGCCAAGCAGTCATTAACCCCTCAGCAGTCTAGCCAACCCGAATTGAATGACTTAGGAAGAGATTTGGGCCTATCAAAGAAAGCAGCTGAGTTATTAGCCTCCAGGCTTCAAGAAAAGAATGTACTTCACCGGTCAGCTAACGTATCCCATTTCAGGAAGCATGAAAAAATTTTTGTGGACTTTTTTTATCCAAAGACAAACACTTTGTTTACTGTCATGATGTCAGTAGTCTTCTCAGCCAGCTAGGTGTTACCACTTATTGTCCAACAGAATGGCGGCTATTTCTTGACAGCTCTAAACGGAGTCTGAAATGTGTTCTCTACACAACGGTAATGTTTATGCAGTGGTTCTAATTGGTTATTCAACTCATCTGCGAGAAGATTATAATGACATAAAAATTGTCCTCGACTTTCTGAAGTATGAGGAGCATAACTGGGTCATTTGTGTGGATCTTAAAATGGTAAATTTCCTGCTAGGACAACAGAGAGGTTTCACGAAGTATCCTTGCTTTCTGTGTTTGTGGGACAGCCGAGCTCGGGAGAAACACTGGACACAGAAGGAGTGGCCAAAACGTGAAGCTCTGGAAGTAGGGATGCAAAAAATTGTGAATGAACCTGTAGTTAATCGATACAGGATCATTTTCCCCACTTCACATCAAACTTGGCTTAATGAAGCAGTTCAGGTTTTTAATAGGGAAAGTGAATGCTTTCAGCATATTATTTCTGCTTTTCCTGCCTTGTCTTTCGAGAAGATAAAAGCAGGTGTATTCGATGGATCTCAAATTTGAACCCTCATACATGATTTTCCGGGAAGATGAATAAGGAGGAGAAAGCAGCATGGCAGTCTTTTGTGGCAGTTACAAAGAACTTTCTTGGCAACAAAAAAGGAGAAAATTATGAACTTCTGGTTCAAAGGATGCTGTTGGCTTTCTGCAACATTGGATGTGACATGAGCGTTAAGATTCACTTCCTGCACAGTCACCTTGATAAGTTTCCCGAAAATCTTGGAGCTGTTAGTGATGAGCAGACTTCTGCTGGAGCATCAGACGAAATTGTCCTCAACAAGTACACAAATGCAAGAGCTACAAACGCAAATTTTTGCCTGAATAGAATTTAAATAAGTTTTGTACAAATTTTATGATTAAAGTTAAGTGTTTTAATATGTTCTATTTCAAAATTGTAGAAAAATTCTGATTCAATCATCTTTTAGTGTATTAGTGTATTTACTGCATTATATAAATTATATTTTCACAAAGATGATGCCCAAGAAGATATTCTACTTCATTATGCTAAACTAAATGTTGAAAATTTTACGATAAGATGAAAACCTAAAATCTTAAATTGCAAATAAAACTAGCTCACAGAGAAAAACTAATGTCAGATTTGAGATCAGCACACTCGAATTAGGTGAGAACAAGTGTTTTTGTGGATGCAACAAAAATTTTGTTCCCCAGTGTCATCATAGTAAGCCTGTGATACAGAGAGACATTATTGTCATTCACATCTTGTGGAAGATACGTATTCACCCAGAATTGTGAATTTTCTCTGGGTTACCCTGCCAGTAAGGGGTCAAGCCCTGAGGCAAACTTAGATGTTATTCTTGTAATGTAAGCAATATGCTTTCCTGAATTCACCTTTCCCTCACTGTATACAGAAACAGATCCCTCTAATTGTCCTTCATACCCAAACAAGGCTCTTGTCAGCTGGGGAACATCTCCAACTTGAAACTATGTAATAAACATCTTAACAAGGGGAAGTCATAGATCATGTAACAAATAACACGCCAATGAATAATATCCACTATAAATGAATAGTCTTTTTACCCATACCTTAGTTCTGATTATCATTACAGAAATCATTTGACTCTTTGCTTTCAGACTCTATTTCACTTTATTCTATCTACTTATCAATGCTTTAACTAAAAAAAAAAAAAAAGCCTTTTAATCCATCAAAAGTATACATTGTATTAATGTTTACAGAAATGAGGGATCCTTTTAACAGGATGTTAGTTTTTTTGGTTTTGTTTTGTTTTAACTAACTACTAGCTGATAATGACAACTGTCCTTTTAGGACCTGGGCGTATCTATACTTCCCTGTTTTAAGTTCACTTTTCAACTCAGGGGCATTAGTATTTTTCAACTCAGGAGCATTAGTTTTAAAAGACAGAAATGACACCATAGCGTTTGTGGCTTCTTGTTTTTTTTTGTTTGTTTGTTTTTTTACAGGGACAGAGAGAGAGTCAGAGAGAGGGACAGATAGGGACAGACAGACAGGAACAGAGAGAGGTGAGAAGCATCAATCATTGATTTTTCATTGCCATTACAACACCTTAGTGGTTCATTGATTGCTTTCTCACATGTGCCTTGACCGCGGGCCTTCAGCAGACGGAGCAACCCCTTGCTGGAGCCAGCGACCTTGGGTCCAAGCTGACGAGCTCTTGCTCAAACCAGATGGGCCTGCGCTCAAGCTGGCGACCTCGGGGTCTCGAACCTGGGTCTTCCGCATCCCAGTCTGACGCTCTGTGCACTGCGCCACTGCCTGGTCAGGCAGGTTTGTGGCTTCTTTATAAAATAATGATTTAAAAACATTAGTTCCCTTAAATGTGCACTAGAAGCTATTTTGGAAAATAGAGCCCCCCACACACACCCAAGTATAGCAAGGACTTTTTAAAATACACTCCCCAAAATGGAAAGATAAATCCCATCTCAACATTAGGGCGTAGCAAAAATTGGCCATTTCCAATCCTGGGAGCTGAGCTGAATAAATCCCTACAGTTGACAGGTTACTCAGACCAAGTAAGGCCGTGACAAAGTGTGAGTGGGACTTCAGTCTAAGGACCTCTGTAGTGATCATGGCATGGGATTAGCACGCCACTCCATCAGTTTATGGGAAAGGCATTGTCTATTAAACTCCAAGTCAGGTAAGCCATGAGCAGTTATAATCACGGTTAAACCAGTGTGTTTTTATAAGGAAGCATCTCCCCTGAGAACAGCACCGCCTTGAAGAACGCTTCATACTGGCAGTCACTCTCTAAAGGAAGGAGAGAAGAGAGGGGGGAGAGCTAAGAATTCACCTTTCCACATGGCATCCACTTAACACTCTTCCTTGAATAACTCCTGAAGACATAAAGGGACATCCTAAAACCACATTTATGCCAAAGCAGACTCCTTTAAAGAAGGCATCACCTCCTTCCCTACAGGTGTCAGGTGAGCTTTGAAAAGTGATGCTGACTGACCAGTCTGTAAACGTTTGCTGCATAACAGTAAGACATGGAATTTGAGGACCTGGGACGTGGCGCCCAGCACCCTAACCTGGCCATCATGCCCTGTGTAATCCTTCCCATCTTTTCTTATGTGCTTATTCACAATTACTTTCAAACATCAGAATGCTTCCCATTTAATAGTCCTTTTCATGATGATGACTTTTTTTTTAAACTAACTAGTAGTCTAAAATACAATGTTCATAGGGCTGCATAATATTCACAGATAGTACTTTACTGGCCTCATGATATAATAATACTCAGTGGATTCGGCATCCTCATCAGACCCACGTACACCACTGGACGCTTAGATGCCTGTGCACCACACTGTAATGCACGGTGCTTTTGACTTTAAAATGCACGTACGTATGGAAGGCATTTGTATTTTTAAAAAACATATTGAAATATATCTTTTGGTTAGGTAGGGTTATTCTAGAAGAAAGATTGGTTGAGTTTAAAAACATCCTTGAGTGGTCTGGAATAAACGGTCAAGTGCTCTCCACAAGAGGTCACTCTGCACCCCACGCGGCCTGCAACGCCGAGCTGTTCTGTTTCCTCCGGCCCTTCCCTATGTTAAACGTCTCATGAGCGGCCAGAAAGGGAGGGAGAAGTCAGCTCCGTGTGTTTATGATCATTTGAACCGTCTTCAATTCTTCGTGTTCAGAGTCCCTCAGCCTGCGATCCTGACAACGCTGACTTACAAGAAAGACCGACTGGAACAGAATACACTCAGTCTCGAGGGGAAAGCCCGGGTTAGGAGGGGTTTGCTGTCCCCTCCGCGCTGTGGCTGTCCCAGGGCGGTGAGGCGTCGTGTTTCTTTAAACATCAGTGTCCAACACTCATTCCAGAAATGGCATTTGTCATGTACATGGGCATACCCAGCTCCCTGCCGCCCACTGGGGTTCACCAACCCACCACTTTATTTGCGGTCCAGACTAGAGAGCTCTTTGGCACCCGGAGTCACACATGCGGCTGACAGCAGGTGTCAGAGGGCTCCCTTGTCCACCACATCGTCCTCATGGGACAGGGAGCCCAGAGCCCTGGGCAGTGCTGCTTGACCAGCTTACCTGCCTCTCATTCTCCACAGTCCCCATCAACCCCATACCATCTCCAGGTTAAAAAAAAAAAAAATCTCAAAAAATAAATTTCTTAAATACATTTTTAAAAACCTAACCATTTTGTACACTTCTTTTGCAAACATGACAGTTCCATTCTTCATTCTTCTAAAAACACAGGTCACACTTGTCACCCTGGGACGCAGTCCAGGCCAATTCCACCCCAGCCTCTCCTGTGCCTCCCCTTGGTCCATCTTCCGTGGCTGTGGTCAGTCTGCCATCATTCCTCACCATGACAACCCTGCCATGCGCCCCCTGCCCCCGCTTCTCACAGGGAGTGTGTGTCTCCACAAGGCCACCTTCCTGTCACCTTGATGATCGAGCACTTCCAGGTCTAGTCTGGCCCTTCGCTCTCTCCTCACAGACAGACCTCTTCCATATCTATCTCACTGTTCCCACCAGCTCAGCACACCTACAGGTCTCGCCCGCAGGACGGGAACACAGAGCTGATGCAGAGCGCTGACACACTCCGCAGTCTTCCAGGCCGGGAGTGAGGCCCGCTCACGCTGGGTCACAGGATTAGTCACATCAACAGCCACACGGAGTGGGAAGGTTGTCACAACCATCCGCCTCCCCCAATACTCCCCACCACCACAATTCTCATATTACACCTGCTGAGATGCGACCATGAGCCCCCGGGACCCCGTGCCATGGCCCCTGAAATGTGTCAGCCTCAGACACAACCTATTGGCTCTGCAGAGTCCACAGCTTCCACACGCGGCCAAACCAATACCAGGTTTGGTAGAGAACAAATACCAGGCGTTTCCTGTGAGTCACGAGGTAGGGTCATTTCAGGCTATTGGGTGTGAGGGGCGGTAGGTAGTGTGTGTTTTGTGGTTCCCGGTCCATGCTGGGAACTCAGGACGTGACAACACTGGGCCCTAAGTGAGCTTCTGTGATTGAGTCTCATGGATTATAGGGAACAGGATAGGAAGTGGGGGGATGGGGGAGACTGGTGTCACTCTGTCAACTAGGAGCTCCATGGCTCTGGGTGTGAACGGGAGTGAGAGCCCCGGGGGCAGCTAGAGAGTGCCAGCAGGGAGGAGTAACAGGGGGGCACACGGCGCGGAGAGGTCACAGGAAGACCGTGTCTCCATCTGACACGCAAGAGAAGGACCACAGAGTCGGTTGGCGTGAAGTGAAAAGGGGGGCCACAGAAAGACAACCGCTTTAGGACGAGTGCCCCCAAAATGCCAAGTCTCCTGGGTCGGGCAGAGAAGGACATGCCAACGGTGGGTCACTGTGGCTGGAGCTGTATAGTGGGGTGGGCCTTATGCAAAGTGACTGCAGAGAATTGAACCCCCCTCCAGACTACATTCCACGCCCGGGTCTTCTGATACAGAGCTCGGACTCCGGAAGAGAACCCGTCCGGCAGAACGGAGGTACAGGGCCTAGAGAACAAATACCAGGCGTTTCCTGTGAGTCACGAGGTAGGGTCATTTCAGGCTATTGGGTGTGAGGGGCGGTAGGTAGTGTGTGTTTTGTGGGTGAAGTTTGGGGCATGTCTAGCTTGCAGGGTGTGCATGCACACCTGTGTCGTGTGGAATGTCTGGTGACAGTGGGGGAGGTGCGAGCAGTGCTTTATGCTGAGCGAGGGTCAACAAGGGGCTCGGAATACCTGCACCTCCCTGTGCGGGGCGGAGATGGCTCCTTGTCAGAGGCCCCTTAGCGCAATGAAGACAATGCGCTGGACAGTCAAGGGCTTTCGTTTTCAAAAAATAACCTCTGATAGGTTTAACAAAACTGTCTGGAAGTGTTTGGAGAGAGAGAGAGAGAGAGAGAGAGAGTTTCTTGGGATGTCTTACTTAGAGAAGTCCCCAAACACATCTAGGCAGCATCTGAGACTGGCTGTTAGCATGTGACGATTCACAAATCTGAGGCTGACAAATGAGTGGTTAAACTATTTGGTTTCCCTCCTGTGTGAAACCATTATGTGAGACGGCAAATGTATGTTGTGATTCTAGGAGAGAGCCGGAGAAGCCATATGGCTGCAGCCAATCAGAACATGTCAAAGGTCCGCATTCCTCCTCGTTTCCTTCCAAGGAACATCATAGGTAGGTGTCCCTGTGGCTGTCCCATGACCCTGGGACACATTCGGAAGGGACTCCTGAAACTGAAGGGGCGAACACACAACAGAAACTGACTCTTGTCTGATGTCACTCTTCTTCACACCTGTGCTTTCTTTTGTCTGCGGTATTTTTATAATGACTAATCCTCTGCCACTGGTTTTAATCTAGCCAGGGAAGACTGCACACACGGGCAATTCAAAGCCTTTCAGAAAATCTGTGGGGTTCTGAAAGGTTACGTTCAGTTCTCAGCATCAGTTTGATATTCTGGTTAAGTGCCAGGCTCATAATCTTAATTACTACTCCAAAATTCCAATAACTCAGCTGTTCCGGGCACCATGAGGGCATTGTCTACTTAGCACATTATTTTATCACGTGAGATACGAAATTCCTTAGATAAAGCTTAAAGCTATTTTTGGTTTTGGGTGTTTATCCAAGGCACTCCTGCAGCTTGGGTTATAACAAGGGAGCCAATCAGGGGCTTGGATTTGATGTTAAAATACAGACAGTTGTCAATAATAGTGAACATGCTTGTGGTAATATTGTGTGCAACACCTAAATTCAAATTTATAGGTAAAAAGAAATGAAAACATTGACTCTATTTCTTGTTTTGGAATTTCTAAGCTAAAATATGAATCGCACTATCCCATTCAAAAATACTGAGTCATATGATCACAGTCACATGAACAAGCTAAACTCTTCAGTTCCTGTGACAGCCCCTTCTAGGTTCCCAGTCCGCTCTGCTCTCCCAGGTGAGACCTGACTGCTGAAACAAGCCTAGAACCCAGTATTTCCTTTTGTACGCTTTTTGTTTGTTGGTTCATTGGTTGGTTGGTAGGTTTGTTGGTTGGTTGGTAGGTTGTTTGGTTGGTTGGTTGGTAGGTAAGTTGCTTGGTTGGTTTGTTTGTTGGTTGGTAGGTTTGCTGGTTGGTTGGTAGGTATGTTGGTAAATTAGTTGGTTGGTAGGTTGGTTTGTTGGTTGGTTGGTAGGTAGGTTGGTAAGTTAGTTGGTTGGTAGGTTGGTTGGTAGGTTGGTTTGTTGGTTAGTTGGTTGGTAGGTTGGTTGGTTGGTAGGATTGTTGGTTGGTTGGTTGGTTGGTAGGTAGGTAAGTTGTTTGGTTGGTTGGTAGGTTTGTTGGTTGTTTGGTCGGTTGGTAGGTTGGTTGTTTTGTTTGGTAGGTTGGTTGGTCGGTAGGTTGGTTGGTAGATTGGTTGGTTGGTTAGTAGGTTGGTTGATTGGTAGGTTGGTTGGTAGGTTGGTTGGTAGATTGGTTGGTTGATTGGTTACGGCTGCAGGGATCACAACATATAAATACAATAAATGTCACCGCAGCCTACTGGGGCCGGGGTCTGTCACTTTGAGTGTAGTGTAGAGACCTTGTTCTCACATGGCATCCTGTGCTCTCCCAACATTTTAAACATAATTGTCTTAAGTTCTCCTTCCCCATCCACAGTGTAATTGCAGATGCCTGGAGTTTGTTTCCACCAGAAAATACGAATCAAGAAACATATGATAAGCATGGCAGCCTCATGACTGCACCCCCATTTCCACCAATCCTGACGTTCTGCTTTCCTTCTGAAAGTCAAGCATTCTCCTGTTACAATTTGTCTTTGTTCAGGAAACTCCCTTTTAATCCCTGTACAGGAAGCTTTGCTCACAGCTCCTCTTATTACTGCTGTCTGAGAATTTACTTATGCCCCATTCATTCCCGGACAGGTTTTGGCCCAATAGAGACTCAGCTGGGACCATTATTTCTACTCCGCATGTGAGCTTCATGGTGTGACTTCTTTCTGGATTGCAGTCTCAGGCAACAAACCACTGTCATGAACTGCTGTCCCTGACGGGGAATGCAGTATTTCTCTCTGGCTGGTTTCAAGATTGTCCTTTGTCTTTTATATGCATGTGGCAAATTAGGATGTTTTAGGATGTGATTTTTTTGGAGTTCATCCTATTTGGAATTCCCTCAGTTTCTTGAATCTGTAGGCTTATGTTTTTCATCCAATTTGGAAATGTTTCATTTATTTCTCAGAGTACTTTCCAACATCTTGATCTCTCTATGTGTGTCTCTCTGCATTTATCTTCTATTTCTTTTTTTTTTTATTTTTTTATATATATATTATTATTATTAATTCTAATGGGGTGACACCAATAAATCAGGGTACATATGTACAATGAAAACATCTCCAGGTTATCTTATCATTCAATTGTGTTGCATACCCATCACCAAAAGTCAAATTGTCCTCTGTCACCTTCAATCTGGTTTTGCCTGTGTCCCTCCCCTCCTCCCTATCCCACTCTTCCCTCCCTCCCCCCACCCCATAACCACCACTCTCTTGTCCATGTCTCATATTCTCACTTTTATGTCCCACCTATGTATGAAATCGTGCTGTTCTCAGTTTTTCTTTTTTTCTGATTTACTTATTTCACTCCGTATAATGTTATCAAGGTACATCCATTTTGTTATAAATGATCCGATGTCATCGTTTCTTATGGCTGAGTAGTATTCCATAGTATATATGTACCATGGCTTTTTAATCCACTCGTCTTCTGAAGGACACTTGGGCTGGTTCCAGAAATTCGCTATTGTGAACAATGCTGCCACGAACATGGGGGTGCATTTCTTCTTTTCGAACAGTGCTATGGTGTTCTTAGAGTATATTCCCATAAGTGGGATAACTGGGTCAAAAGGCAGTTTGATTTTTAATTTTCTGAGGAATCTCCAAACTGTTTTCCACAGTGGCTGCACCAGTCTGCATTCCCACCAGCAGTGCAGAAGGGTTCCCTTTCTATGTATCTGTCTTTTGGTCTATGTCTCTCTACCTTGAACACACTACTCTGATGATATAAACAATAACTCTTATTACGGTCCCATGGGTCCCCAAGAGTCTATTGATAATGTTAAGTTTTACCCGAGCAACTGTGATCCTGGACACAGTGGGATGTTAGGAAGCATCTCCCCATCCCATTTGTGTTGGATGTGGCTTGTAACAAAGAACCACCCTCCTTGTATGAGCTTGCCAGAGCTCACCAACTCTTCCTGAGTACTTGTGACCAGGCTGGATACAGTCCCTCCACATTCTCACCATTCTCATCCTTTGTTGCACTGATGATTACATTAACTGTTTGTTCCCACTGACCAATCAGAACAAATGATAAGTTAACCCAGTGGTTCTTAACCTGGGTTCTATCGAACCCTAGGGGTTCGATGAGTTGGTCTCAGGGGTTCAGAGAAGCCTCTGCCGCAGAGGCCAGAATAAAGTAATACCGTCATTTGTTGTGAGTTCATGCACTTTGTTGGTTTTGTTCTTTGAGCAAGGTGATGTTCATGCATGGTTCATTTTGTGCACCAGTAAAAAAAACCATATACCTGTGTCTTGAATTTGGGGGAAAAAAAATCATATTTTATTTATCACTAAAGAAGGGTTCGGTGAATGCGCATAGGAAACTGGTGGTTTCGGTACCTTAAAAAAGGTTAAGAACCTCTGTGTTAACCTAACACACTGGTCTCTTCTTCCACCAGTTCCTTGAAACTGGCCACCATCAGCCTGGGCCAGCAGCAGTTGCTCCAAGAGCTGGCTGGCCTCAGGGAAAGGCCTTCCTGAGCCACCACCCATCACGGCCTCTCCTGTTTGTCCAATGTCCGCACACCCGGTCCCTCCTCACGATGTTTACACTTCTCTTCAGAGAAAGCCACCTTTGCATAATCTTTGAGAGGACACTTTTTTCTCCCCTTACGTAAAACTTCTTTTTCATAGACTCACCACGTGCACAACACAGACATTCTCCTCACTTTTTTTTTTTATCCATTCCATTCTTGATATAATCAGGCATAATTTCTTTTCCAGGCTGTGCTTCTTAGATGTGTAAGAGGGAACAACACAAAAATGCAAGCAAACAAATGAACAAAAACGTTTGCTCTCTAAAAACTGGATTTGAAGAAGCAAACGTGTGGTGTCAGGATACATAAAACTTGCTCAATGGGCTGAACGTGGGGGATGCAGTGGGAACAGGGGCATGGGGTCCGTGCGGGGGAGGGGGCTACCCAGGACACGATGCCAAGTTGTGGCAGAACAGTGGGGGAGGGGAGGGTATCCAAGGAAAGGTAACAAAAGTATGCTAATGTCAGAGAACACTTTATGTCAGATTATACATTCCGTTCTTTCTAATTCACACCAAATTAAGATGTATAGAAGAATGAAGAAAAGATAAATAATTAAGACTGGTGAGATCTGACATGATTACCTCAAGAGAGAAGACTCATTCCCTCATTCATTCCTTCCATCTTCCATCCATCCATCCACCTTTGCATCCACCCTTCCATCCACCAATCTATCCACCCATCCACCTTTGCATCCATCCATCCATCCATCCATCCATCCCTCCATTCATCCTTCCATCATCCATCCATCCATCCATCCACCTTTGCATCCACCCTTCCATCCACCAATCTATCCACCCATCCACCTTTGCATCCATCCATCCATCCACCAATTTATCCACCCATTCAACCTTTGCATCCATCCATCCATCCATCCATCCATCCATCCATCCAACCATCCACCCACCCACCCATCCATTAATCCATTCCTGTATGCCTATTACATCCCATACACTCCGTTGACCACAGAGAAACAATGGTCATCGATGACCTTTGTCTCGTGGAGGATGGAGGCACTGTCACTCAAGTTATCACCCTGAAATACACTGTTATAACTGATGATTGCTGTTAGAACTGGAACTCTTACCGGTGGGCATGGAAGGGAAATGCCCTCTACACCAGCATGAACTATCTTTGCGGAAGGGTTTATATGAGGGGTCCCCAAACTTTTTACACAGGGGGCCAGTTCACTGTCCCTCAGACCATTGGAGGGCCGGGCTATAAAAGAAACTATAAACAAATCCCTATGCACACGGCACATATCTTCGATTTTAAAGTAAAAAAAACAAAACAGGAACAAATACAATATTTAAAATAAAGAACAAGTAAATTTAAATCAACAAACTGACCAGTATTCCCATTGGAACTATGGGTGCGGATGCATCCTGTGCTCCTCTCACTGACCACCAATGAAAGAGGTGCCCCTTCCGGAAGTGCGGCGGGGGCCGGATAAATGGCCTCAGGGGGCCACATGCGACCTGCAGGCCATAGTTTGGGGACCCCTGGTTTATACACTGTAACGTTCACAAACAAGCCGTCACAAGCCCAGTAATTCTAACGTTTGAGGAAGCTATAGAAAATGTGAACGGATACATAAAGAATGAATCCTTAATTCATTAGATCTAACCTTTACTAATTTGAAACATTTTCTTCCCCATTAAGTCAAATCTCTTTGTTAAGACAGAATAAATATCTCAACAGCTATTATTTCACTTAAACTTCTGAAACTTTTTATAGCTCTCAATGATATTGAAGTCAACATGGTGTGTTTGGAAAAGATGTAACACTCTGGGATACTCGAGCAAATCTGTAAGATTTAGTTGCAATGGAAAAGAAGCGTAGTAAGCATAGAAGGTGAAACAAATGTGAATGTTTCTACAATGGAGAGAGCAGGTGAGACTGAACAAAGGGGGGCCCCACAGAAGAGAGAAACGAGTAGAAAGCCGTGCCTTCGCTTATTCCATGTAAATATTAGGTAGAAAGAAATGCAGTCCCCTTAAAATCTTCCAGCATATCAAATCTGTCATTTTTAGCTAAAAAGTTTCATAGAAACCGTTGCAATGATTCCCAGGACTTTAAATAGAATTATCAACTGTCTAGTTATAAGCACCATATTTTAAATGTATTGTTATTATCTTTAGACATGTTTTTCAAGGATGTCTATCCAGGATTTACAGAGAATATATTTAGCATCTGTATGTAAAAAGAATAGATAGATGCAATTCTAGCCTGACCAGGCGGTGGCGCAGTGGATAGAGCATCAGACTGGGATGCATAGGACCCAGGTTTGAGACCTCCAGGTCACCGGCTCGAGTGCAGGCTCATCTGGTTTGAGCAAGGCTCACCTGCAAGGTTGGAGCAAGGGGTCACTCAGTCTGCTATAGCCCCCATATGAGAAAGCAATCCATGAACAACTAAGGTGTCCCAGTGAAGAATTAATGTTTCTCATCTCTCTCCCTTCCTGTCTGTCCCTCTCTCTGACTCTCTCTGTCTCTGTCACACACACACAAAAAGATGCAATTCTAATATTTTATTTGTTGGAATTGATACGTATAGACACAGCTGCACTTAGTGAGCATGAAGCAATGGGTGACTTCTGCCATGGTGGGTGCTCTGTTGCTGTACACCACATCTTAGGGAGGGGAAATCCTCGAGAAAGTACAATACAAAAGGCTGCATTCATGATGAAAGTACAACACACAGCAAACGAATGCAAAACTTCCATTAACCCAGTGTTTCTGAGATGAATTCAAAGAAAAATCTTTGCTTTACATTTACAGAGGCACTTTTGACGCGTGTGCCTAAGATATTTCTTTTTCTTAAATCACTTTCAGGATCAATTAATTACATTTAATTGAACCAACATATCCAGAGTTCTTTCTGAGTCAAGATCTAGTCCAAAGGTTGGGGTGGGGGGGAGGGGGAGGGAAATGAGAAAGCTCAGCTGCCTCATGCAGGGACAACAGATGTGTGAACACCCAGCTGTGGGGACCCGTGGTGGGTGGGCTCAGACAGGTGTGGATCCTGACACGAGCGAGGAGGAGGAGCCCATCACATAACCTGGAGGTGAGGTCCTTAGAAACGAGCAGTGGGAGACGGAAATCAGAGGAAGAGAATGAGTCTTTCCCGTACGTTTCTGGAGCAGAAACTACAAATGTGTGGAGTCCCTGGACAGCAGTTGGGCTAATGGGGAACAGCAGCATCCTCACGGTCCCTCAGACAGGGAGGCCGCTGGGACTGCCTATTAATTTCTAACCCAATGGACAGACAACCCTTTTTTTTTTTTTTTCCATCCAAGGAATCATAACAAGAAAAGCTTAACAACCGTGAAAGAACTACTTTGCCACATTCTCAACCACTTGTCTCCGGCGCCCTCAGCAGGGACTGAGAGGGAGCTGGTCAGTGCTTCCCATGGGACAGTCAAGGTGCGAGGCCAAGGCGTCAGCAGCAACTGCCTGGCTGTCCCTGAGCACACCTGTACTCTGCTTGTGACAAGAGTGCCCAGGTAGAGGTCACGGGCAGGATCACAAGGCAGTCAAATCCACTCTTTAAAATATTATCGATGCAGGACCCCCCCCCCCCCAAAATGCTGCAAGGTCTCACATGTAAGAATGACGAAAAGACCCGGGGGTGCATACATCACACCAGGAAGCACTGGTCACAGGAGGAACAGGAGACGCTTGGAATTACCTGTGGACGTTGGTGGCGTGCGTGCTGGCTGACGCTTTCCAAACACCACCACCATGAATCCTCCCAAAGGGAACCACGAGTTTAGAAAATTTCTGAACCAACTGACGGTTTTCATAACTTAAGAGGCAACGATGAGATTTCTAGTGGTTTCGTCCACACCAAAGTCAGAGTGTTCTTCCTGTGTTGACAAGGGGTGTATGTGCGTGTGTATGTATATGCCTGTGTGTATGTGTGTGAGTGTGTGTATGTGTCTGTAAGTGTGTGTATGTGTGAGTGTGTGTACGTGTGTATGTGTGTATCTGTGTGAGTGTGTGTATGTGTGCAAGTGTGTGTGACTGTGTGTACATGTGTATATGTGTGTATGTGTGTGAGTGTGTGAGTGTGTGTGTGAGTGTGGGTATATGTGTGTATGTGTATGTGAGAGTGTGTATGTGTGAGTGTGTGAGTGTGTAAGTGTGTGTGTTTGTGTGTGCAGGGAGGATAAAAATAGGTCTTCTCACTGAGAGATTTCTATTTCCTTGAGCAGATAAAACCTTCACAGCTGACTTTGTGTAGAAAAATATAATAGAGTGCATGTTCAAGGACCAAGCGGTTTGATAGATTGTTATTGCTCCAGGAATGAGACTTCACGGGAGACTTCTGGAAGGGATGGCCTGAGTACTAATTGACCTTTAAATGGAATGAATTAGGTGCTCCCTCCTGCCCCCAGAGGTGGCCGAGGGGTCAAGTGCACTTGCTCTTGCTGAATGGGGAGAAATACCTCCGTTTCTACCCAGCTCATTCTTTCTGTCAAGTTACCATTGGAAATGCCTTCCTACCCAGAATTCCTAACTCCCTTCATTTCCTCCTTTCAAGTCCCAGTAACTCAGCAACACAGCCTGGCGGTCTAAGGGATGGGATGGGAAATTTCCCTCGTGCAATGTGCACGGCTCACCATGAGCGCGCACCTGCACAATCCCACTTCTGGTCTGCACTCTGCTCTGGTGTGTGAGCGCACCTGTCTGCAGGATCCAGCCCTTCGGGGTCTCGTCTGGGTTCCCAAAAGAGACAGCATTCTATGGCAGGGGCTTTGCTTCCCATCCCCAAACGGCCCTCTGTGGAAAGGCCCCTTCTCTGGATAGAGCAGAACGAGGAACAGAGACATAAGAACACAGTTGTCCTGGAGTAAGTAGGACGGGGGGCCACTCCTGACAAAGTGGCCCTGGAACACCTAGCAGTCAACATGAACATCTCTGACCCCATGCCGCCCCTCCCTGTCTGCTGTTCCGCTATCCATCGTTCTAGTCACCCACAGTCGACCATGATCCGATAATAGGAACTGGAACATTCCAGAAATTGATCAATTCATAAGGTTCACATTGTGAGCAGCTCTGAGTTGCAAGATGACATCTTACATCTGCTCTCTCCATCCTGGGAGGTGCAGGCGGAAGCAGCCCAAGGGACCACGGAGAGATGAACAGATAAGCTAAATGCGAGAGGTGGTACACTGTGGGATATTGCTCAGCCCCCAAAAGGTTGCAGATGGTGATACATGCTACAGTATGGATAAAACTTTTAAGTGAAATAAGCCAGTCACAGAAGCAGAAATACTGTGTAATTCCACTTCCCTGAGGTCACTGGAGGAGTCATATTCCTGGAGCCAACATGATGCATGCTGGGACCTGGGTCAGGAGATGGGCAGGTGTGGTTCAGTGGAGACAGCACTTTAGTTTGACAAGATGAGGAGAGTCCTGGAGGCGGAGGGCCGTGAGGGCTGCTCCACAGTAGGAATAGGATTGACACACTGAACTGTACATTGAAAAATGGTGGGGGCCCTGGCTGGTTGGCTCTGCTATCGAGCATCGGCCTAGCGTGTGGAAGTCCTGGATTTGATTCCCAGTCGGGGCACACAGGAGAAGCGCCCATCTGCTTCTCCACCTTCCCCCTCTCCTTTCTCTCTGTCTCTCTCTTCCCCTCCCACAGCCAAGGCTCCATTGGAGCAAAGTTGTCCCGGGCACTGAGGACGGCTCCATGGCCTCCACCTCAGGTGCTAGAATGGCTCTGGTTGCAATGGAGCAACAGCCCAGATGGGCAGAGCATCGCCCCCTGGTGGACATGCCGGGTGGATCCCGGTCGGGCGCATGCGGGAGTCTGTCTCTCTGCCTCCCTGCCTCTCACTTGAGAAAAATTAAAAAAAAAAAAAAAAAAAAAAAAGGTCAGGATGGCAAATTTAAGTTATCAGTATTTTACCACAGTATAAAAACTGGACAAAAATATTCAAAATATCAAAACTAGGAATAAACACACACACACACACACACACACACACACACACACCTATCCGAACGCAATTGCTGAATTTCCCTAATAAATAAATAACAGTAAAGCAGAAATGCCTTCCGCTACAATGTGTACCTGGAAGGAAATTCTCACAATGTGGTATGTTTTCTTGCAAGAATGATGGATTAGCCATCCAGTTGCCTAAACCCACGAGTATAAACCTAATCCGGTCCCGAGGTGGCCTTCCAGGTCTGACGCCCAACCCGGGGGTTGCCAGGGCTCGCGGCCAGTGCAAAACCAGGCAGACAGACATGTGGGGGCTTCCCCTCGTCACTGTCACTCCAACTCCGTCTCTACCTCTGTCTCAAGCAGATTTACCTCCCCAGGGGTGACTTGCGATCCTTACCCAGGAGCCTGAAGGAACTTAATCCCAGCAACTCAATGCTTATTTTCTCCTAGATGTTTTTCTCCACCATCGAGATCAAAGTTCACCTCGGTTCCACAGCAACTGACAATGTCACAGGCTTCCAGCTAGCTCACCCCCCACCCCCTCCTCGGATCAATAGACCGTTCAGCTTCTGTCGGAGCCTCCTGCTTCAAATCCAGGTTCTTTCTCTGACTGAACAGGAGCGGGTCTGTGCTGTTCCCGTTTCTCTTGCCTGGGCCCTCTCACGACAACGAGGCTTCGCAGCACGGCAACGTCTACAAACAGTGAACTCGGTTATGAGGTCCTCATGAGTTGCAGACAGATTCCTCAAACTCGAAATCTTTTTTTTTTTAATTTATTTATTTATTCATTTTAGAGAGGAGACAGAGAGAGAGAGAGAGAGAGAGAGAGAGAGAGAGAGAGAGAGAGAAAGGGGGGAGGAGCTGGAAGCATCAACTCCCATATGTGCCTTGACCAGACCAGTGCAGGGTTTTGAACTGGCGACCTCAGTGTTCCCAGGTCGACGCTTCATCCACTGCGCCACCACAGGTCAGGCTCGAAATCTTGATGGAAAGTATTTTAGGCATGTGTCATTCTGAGCTATCCAGCTGACATGCCGCGGATTATTCTGGAAGGCTTTATTCCCGTAGGCATGCCCATTTCTTTCTGGCGGTGTGCCCCCAGCCTGGACACTAAGGGAGAGAGGACGAGCAGCATGGCTCGGACATGGGTCGGGCTTGCTGGGGACCACACACAGCTCTGAGGCGCTCCCCACCAGTAACACAAGCAAAGGGGTCGCAGAACTTCCTCCTCTTACTGCGGGACTGCCAAGGCAAAAGAGGGTCGTTCTGTTCTGGAATCTTACCACCAAAACGATCCCATCACTAAATAAATAACAGGTCACTGTGTCATAACCTCTCGCTAATTCCTTACCCATTAAACTTCAGGTTTCATACCTGTACAGGCATCAATTCCCCCCAAGGCAATTCCTGAGTATTCAAAGAAAAAAAACTAGGCAGAACATTAGCTCCAATCAAGAACTATTAAGTTATGTTCTTCCCTCTACGCACACACATTCGTGTTTAATTTTAGGGCATATCAAATTTGAGAGTTACTACCATTTTTATTCCAATGCACGGTAGGGAAGGGTTGTAAAAATGTAGGTACCAGTGCTATAGACACATTCTACGTATGTGTATACAATTACAGTTCTCGTATGTTTCAATATTGAATAGAAACAGTTACCACGTGTCACTGTGGAAGACATACGATAGCTGAAGCCCAGTGGTTGAGTAGAGCTATGCATGGATTCATCTTACATTTGGTACTATTTGGCCAGCCTCCTGAAGAGGAAGAATATAAAAACATCTCACATTTGCAAATTATACAAAAGCAAGACACTCTCTGTTCCAGGGTTATCAAAGCCTCTTGCAGGGTGCCATGCACATGATGTGTTTTTATATCTTCAACATTCTTCTATTTCTCCTCCCATCTAATTTCTGGGTTTGATAAGGCATCTGATAAGCTTATCACGGGAACAACAGAAACTCATAAAAGTTTAATTAGGTTCACGAGCGCGGCTGTCACACAACATGCTAACGGCAGGGACAGAACCGGAAATGATAATCCCTTACTCTGAGGTCCGGAGAGATTTCTTTACACAGATATCTTTCCTGCAAGTCCTGAAACCAAACGAGGTCGTGTGTATAGGCCCCTTTACTCAATAGAGGCTCTTTGCACTGTGGTCCGCGCTGAGTTATTCTGCAGGGAAGGCTGAGGACTGATCAAGAAGTAAAAAGGAAACATCTCTCGGAACCCAGTCTGGTCACTCAGGAGACACTGAAGAATGCTTTGAGGCTGAGTGAAAAAGAACACGGGAAGTTGATGAATGTTGCTAATCTCTCCGAGTCCCAAACCTATCAGGAATTCCTCCTTCGGTGTGGGAGCCCGGGCCCCCACTTCCCACCCAAGAGCTTATCTCCATATCAGAAAAGCATCCCAACCCCAAATTGGTCCCAGCTCTGGAAACGCATTTCCATTTCTGAGCGATGACTTTTTCTCCTTCTGGTGAGATTTGCGAGGGGTAGGAGGGGTAGCCGGGCAGTGATCTATGGGAAATAATTCAGGGATGGTCAGGCTGGAGACAAAGCAGGCGGTCGATACCTACTACAGACCTTTAGGGTCTCTGCATTTTGGGGTTTACATTCACAAGCTATCCCATGGCACGCACTCATCAGCCGGCCAGATAATGAATCTATCTCTTTATCTCGTCGTGCCCCTGTGCCCTGTGCTAATCGGAGCCTAGGCGCCCTCCCATGTACACGAGAGCCCAGCGTGAGAACCAGCCACGTGGGGCAGCGAGGGAAGGAGATACTGGAGCTGATGGACAGCCAGCCAGGTTTCGATGGACAGGGCTTCACTTTTTATTTTATTTATTTATTTTTACAGGGACAGAGAGAGAGTCAGAGAGAGAGATAAAGAGGGATGGACAGACAGGAACGGAGAGAGGTGAGAAGCATCAATCATTAGTTTTTCGTTGCCGTTGCGACACCTTAGTTGTTCATTGATTGCTTTCTCACATGTGCCTTGACCGCGGGCCTTCAGCAGACGGAGCCACCCCTTGCTGGAGCCAGCAACCTTGGGTACAAGCTGGTGAGCTTTGCTCAAGCCAGATGGGCCCGCACTCAAGCTGGCGAGCTTGGGGTCTCGAACCTGGGTCTTCCGCATCCCAGTCCGACGCTCTATCCACTATGCCACCACCTGGTCTTCACTTTTAATGTGACATTTTCTGAGGATGGAAGATGCCTTCTTCCATAACGCCGGTTGTGCAATTAACTGGGGAGCCGAGATCCGTTGGCAATCTTGGCCAAGGACGCCCTGCCCACTCAGGGAAAGTTATCAGAATCTTCAGTAGAATCTGGCCTGGGGGCATGGCATCAGAAAGGTCCCCAGCTGTGAGGAGCTGAGAGAATTAAAGGGACATGAAGGAGTAAGAAGGTGAGAAAGATGAAGAGCTGGCGGAGAATACAGATGGTAGCGAGAGTGCAGCCCCAACTTTTCTCATGGGGGGTGCGGGGGGGGTCCCCAGTTCTTCCAGAACAGACCTGATGTGAGCTTCCAGAGAGCCACAGAGAAAGGAGGCAAGGGCCGCTCACGGGGCGCAGGTCCCAGAAGAACGCACTCAGTGCACACATGGGACAAAGACTCCGTGTTCATGGGAATGACAGGCGTGTCTTCCGAGGCACTGTATTGAGAAATACTAAGAAGTTGTCATAGTAACATCTTTTCAGCTTCCCACTGACACCAGCGCGGCTTCTTTTTGATTGTCAGGTTTGGAAATACGTCCTCACATTTTTTATTTTTTTTATTACAATGCGCTGACATTTTTTGTGTTTACAAGGGTCCTCTTGGTCGACGGCCAGTGCGCCCTTGAATCTAATCCGCCCCCAGAGCCCACCCGGCTCACTGGCAGGGCAGTTGCCGAGGAGGAACGTGAGGAACGCAGAGGGGCTCACTCGGCCCCAGCACGGCTTGCTCTTGGACAATGTTGCCGTGGATTTCTTCAAGATCCACTGAATATTGTTCAAGCAGGACCCTGGAGACTTGACCATGAACAACCAACCGGTCATCCCTAGGGAAGTGCAAAATCCTCTCCTTCCAGGGCCGTGGGGCTGAGCTGAGGCCTGGTTAGAAGACGCAAACTCATGCCCACAAGTCACTTCCTTCCCACGCTTGTTCGTAACCATGGTGTCCCCTAAACCTGATCCCAGCCCTTGGTAGAGTACCAGGGGTGAACACCCAGAGAGCTAAGCCTGCAGGAAAGACAGTACAATCTGAGGTTCCTTGAGAAGAAGGACATGGGGACAGTGTCACATAGTCTTCTCGGCAAGGGATTTTAGGTAAGAAATTGTGATGTGCAGGACATGGAACATGAGAACCCCGGAAGGGAAAGTCTGAACAAGATCTACCTGAATGCCTGTCTAAGTTACCCGTGTTGGTCCTAAATCTTAGATTTTTACTCAATGTAATCGCAGTTACTTACCAAAAAAAGAATAAAAATACAAACAAACAAAAACACCTTGACTATTCTTCCCAATTCTGAAGTTCCAATGATTTTATTTTCAATAATACTATGTTTGGGATGAACTATTTAAAAATTCCAATCTACCATTGAAAGAGAAACTGAGAAGGAGATGATTTTGGGTCTAGGAGCTGGTCTGTATTTAGACGGTTTATTTCAAGCTGATGGATTTCATGAGTGTCATAATCATCCTATTTTCCTGAAGATTATATATTCAACTATAAAATCCATACTCTAAAACGAGACGAAAAAGGCAAAATTTGGGGAAGAAAATGTGTGAGAAGGTGGGTATCTCATTTCCCATACACTGTTGCCTAGGTAACAGGCCAATCTAAGCATTCTGAATCAGTAGGCGTTGATCATGTATATTTGGGACTGGAATCTGCAATGAAGGCAAGTTTCCATGGTGCTGGCAATTGCATAACTGTTTCTCCAGTATTTTTTTAGAACCAAGTTGTATGTCATATGGGCGTATTTCAGGCTGAAATGTATTAGTGAATCAGTCATATCACTAGGTGAAAGACTTTCACATTCAATTTGGAGAAGAATATTCACTTAATGTAGGAAATCATTTAGTGCTGAAGGCCTTGAACTCAAAATGTTGGGGGAAATGATTAAATAAAAGAACAGACCATTAGGTCCTGACCAGTTGGCTCAGCACTAGAGCAGAGCATCAGCCCAGCATGTGTAAGTCCTGGGTTTAATTCCCGGTCAGGGCACACAGGAGAAGTGACCATCTGCTTCTCCACCTCTCCTCCCCTCCCCTCTCTTCCTCTCTTCCAGCCATAGCTTGATTGGTTTGAGTGCATTAGCCCCTGCATTTAGTATGGCTCTGTAGAGCCTACGTCTCAGGTGCTAAAAATAGCACAGTTGCTAGCATGGGCAGAGCATCAGCCCCAGATGGGGGTTGCTGTGTGGGTCCCTGTCAGGGTGCATGTGGGATTCTGTCTATCTCCCCTCCTCTGACTTGGAAAAAGAAGAAGAAGAAGAAGAAGAAGAAGAAGAAGTAGAAGGAGGAGGAGGAAGAAGAGGAAGAAGGAGGAGGAGGAGGAGGAGGATGAAGAGGAAGAGGAGGGGGAGGAGGAAGAGGAGGAAGAGGAGGAGAAGGAGGAAGAGAAGGAGGTGAAAAAAGAGAAGAGAAAGAGAGGAAAGAAAAGATCATTAAGGTTAGGAAGTAACAACTTCTATGAACAAGACATAGACTAACCTATGAAAGATAGTATGCAGGCTCCTCAAAAAACTAAAAATAGAGCTATGACATGATCCAGCAATTCCTCTTCTGAGTATTTGTCTAAAGGAAACAGAAACACTAATTTAAAAACATGTGTGCACCCTTATGCTCAATGAAGCATTACGTACAAGAGCCAGGACGTGGAAGCAACCCAAGAGTCTACCAACAGACAGATGGACAAAGAAGATGTGGTACACACACATGCAATGGAGTACTGTTCGGCAATACAAGTGAGATCTTACCATTTGCAAAGCAACGTGGATGGACCTGGGGGATATTGTGCTGAGTGAGAAAAGTCAGAGACAGGAGAAGTAGCCGATGACCTCACTTGTGGGGAAATCTCAAAGAACCAAAACAACCGAAAAGACACAACAGGAGCCCACCCACAGGTACACAGAACAAGCTGATGGTTGCCAAAGGACAGGGGGGAAATGGGGACTTTTAAACAGGGGTGCTATGTTATCTCTAAAAAGAGCAGAAAATGCAAAATAAACAATGCCCAAATTCAATCTGTCTTCGTGAAGCATGAACTATCTCTACGAAGCTAATTCCTGTCAGCTGTCAAGGAATATGTTTGGAATGACTTGTACATAAAGTTCTGGGGAAAGGATGACAACATTTGACGTAGAACTATACAGACCGAAAAGCAGAAAACCGAACTTATGTGGAGACAGCACGTCTCATTTCCCGTGTCCGTGGATCAGCAAGGAGCTGGAGCCACGTGGTCTTTAACATCCGCCTTAAATCCAACATATTAAAGGTAAATAAAATTTAAGTGCCATTTTTCCTCCTCTCTGTAGGAAAATGGTGATTTTTTTACCTCTCCACACAGACTCAATAATGTGTTTCTAGTAATAATGCCTACTTCCTAATGATAATAATAAATGAGCCCCAAGCAGTTTAAATTTAATAGAAACGTAGGTCTAACCTTCTAAGCTTCCAATGCTTCCAGCCAACCGTGGGACAGACAACTGAGTGTGCAGGTACAAGCGCGCGTGTGTGCGTGTGTGTATGTGTGTGTATGTGTGCATGTGTGTGCGTGTGTGTGCACGCGCACGCGTGTATGTGTGTGTGCACGCGCGTGCGTGTGTGTGTATGTGTGCGTGTGTGTCTGTGTGTGTGTGTCTCTGTGTATATGTGTGTGTGCGTGTGTGTATGTGTGCGTGTGTGTATATGTGTGCGTGTGTGTGCATATGTGTCTGTGTCTGTGTGCGTGTATGTCTGTGTCTGTGTGTGTGCGTGTGTGTGCGTGTATGTGTGTGTGTATGTGTGTGCTTGTGTGTGTATGTGTGCGTGTGTGTATGTGTGTGTATGTGTGTGTGCGTGTGTGTCTGTGTGTGTGTCTATGTGTGTGTGCGTGTGTGTCTGTGTGTATGCATGTGTATGTGTGTGTGCGTGCGTGTGTGTGCGTGTGTATGTGTGTGCGTGTGTGTGTGTGTGCGCACGTGCATTTGCAATGACAATAGGAGAATCGCTTCACCAAGTTACTTCAAAGGCAGTTACGAGACAAATTTCTAACCATTCCTGGACTGTATGTGTGCTGTTTTCATTCAGGAACGGGTTTTGAAATGCCCTTTTCTTACAGCCAGGGCTAAAAGGATCCTCCTCAGGAAAAAACAAACATACCGTCTGACACACGGAAAACAACATAACTGTGCTTCTCAGGAAAGAACAGGAAGATGGTTGGGCCTTTATGTATGGAAGGCCTAAAGCCACATGCTGTAAGTTATTCATCCATGATATTCATCACGCGAGAAACTTTCAGGCCTAACACGAAAGACCTGAAAATACACGTCAAACATAAGACCTAAACAGCTCTCTTAACACTACGTCTAGAACCATCTTTGAGAACCAGGACCCAAGTAAAAGAAAACTTAATGCTTCCCAAAATGTTTATCAAACACATCGGAAAACAAAAAGTAGGGAACAGAAAAACATGGTTCAGGAAACCATGCCTTGACTATGAGCCTACATTACAAGGCTAACCCTAACCCTAACCCTAACCCCAACCCCAACCCCAACCCTAACCAACCCTAACCAACCCTAACCCTAACCCTAACCCTAACCCCAACCCCAACCCTAACCCCAACCCCAACCCTAACCCCAACCCCAACCCTAACCCTAACCCTAACCCTAACCCTAACCCCAACCCCAACCCTAACCCTAACCCTAACCCTAACCCCAACCCTAACCCTAACCCCAACCCCAACCCCAACCCCAAACCCAACCCTAACCCCTAACACTAACCCTAACCCTAACCCTAACCCCTAACCCCAACCCTAACCCTAACCCCAACCCCAACCCTAACCAACCCTAACCAACCCTAACCCTAACCCTAACCCTAACCCCAACCCCAAACCTAACCCCAACCCCAACCCTAACCCTAACCCCAACCCTAACCCTAACCCTAACCCTAACCCCAACCCCAACCCCAACCCCAACCCTAACCCTAACCCCAACCCCAACCCCAACCCCAAACCCAACCCTAACCCCTAACACTAACCCTAACCCTAACCCCTAACCCTAACCCTAACCCCTAACCCCAACCCTAACCCTAACCCCTACCCTAACACCAACCCTAACCCTGCAATGAAGCCATAGTATTAACACCTTTAAAAAAAATAAGAAAATTATACTTATTTTTAGGCCACTATAAAGTTTCATAAATCATAGCT
The DNA here is from genome assembly GCA_037038555.1 of Rhynchonycteris naso. NCBI lineage: Eukaryota > Metazoa > Chordata > Mammalia > Chiroptera > Emballonuridae > Rhynchonycteris > Rhynchonycteris naso. The sequence goes on from CM072998.1 coordinate 2,336,511, forward strand.
CTACTGCTCTGAAAAAAAAAAATCAGTTTACCTTCCTGATTTGTTCTGATCTAGCCTTGATGAGATTCTCTCTCGGTTCTAGCCTCCTTAGACATGGCAAGTATTCAAACGCCCGCACATGAATCAGAGATGGGGTTCAGGCATGGGCTCAACGGGGCGGAACTGCAGTCCCCAGACCTGGGCGGAAGGTCAGGTTGGGCTTCCCACAGGAAGGGCTCTTCTGCAAAGGACCCCGGCTGACAGCATCTCGGCATGACGGCTTCCTCTTTTGTTTGCTTGTTTGCCTTTCAATCTCTAAACTAAAAAGGACACGTTTTTGAAGTTGTGGAAGTAGATAAACGGAACTGTGCACGGAGCGTGGAGAGGTGCTCCGTACATTTCCTCCTCTTATCACAAGGTGCTCTCCTCGCCCCCCCCCCCACGTAAAAGAGAAACACTGAAGAGCAGTTGATATTTTTAAAAAGGAAAACCAGCTTTGTGACTTGGTTTTGGAACCAGGTTTTCTTTACTAAGTATGTTAGTCTTTTTCATTTGACAGAAAACCATCCAGTAATATATTTTCAACTGAAACAAAGAAATCTGTATGGGCACTGAAGTCAGATTTAAAAATGAAAAGGGGTTTCGCAAGCTGATTTGATAATACGAGATATTTACATCCAGAATGCAATAATAGTTTTAAGTACTTAGTTGTAAAGGAGTATTTCTGAAACCATTAGAAGAGAGGCGATCACACACTTTAAACCAAGCATCTAAAAATGACACCTAACATTTCAGTGGCAACTTGTCAACATCGTTACAACGGTGAATATCTCCTTCCCCTTCTGAAAAAGGAGAAAATACAGTTTTCTGTGGATAGCAGTGGGCTCACTATGAATCATAGGATCAGATGAGTCTCCTCATTCTAGTCTTTTTTTTTTAAAAAAAGAAAAAAATATAAATAAGAGAGACGATTTCAGCCTGACCAGGCGGAGGCGCAGTGGATAGAGCGTCAGACTGGGATGCAGAAGACCCGGGCTCGAGACCCCCGAGGTCGCCAGCTTGAGCACGGGCCCATCTGGCTTGAGCAAAAGCTCGCCAGCTTGGACCCAAGGTCGCTGGCTCCAGCAAGGGGTGGCTCGGTCTGCTGAAGGCCCGTGGTCAAGGCACGTGTGAGAAAGCAATCAATGAGCAACTATGGTGTCGCAACAGCAATGAAAAACTAATGATTGATGCTTCTCACCTCTCTCCGTTCCTGTCTGTCTGTCCCTATCTATCCCTCTCTCTGATTCTCTCTCTGTCCCTGTAAAAAAAATAAAATAAAAAAAAGAGAGACCATTTCAAATAGACCAGAAACACAAATATAAGCTGTTCCCATTTATATTTGGTTGGTCTCTCAGAATGACCCAAGTCAATGTTTCTCCATCTCTTTTAATTCCCTGTCAGCACATTGAGAAGTCTTTTCAGACATTTTCTCCCCTAATCACTCCCTCAGACATTGTAATACCACACGGAGCCCACATTCCTGTTTATGTATGGCGGCCTACCTGGGCGTTCATACATTTTCCCAGTTTTATAGAGACGTAACTGATATATATATATAACCTTCTGTAAATTCATGATGTCCAATATGTTGACTTGATATACTTATATATGGCGAAACGATGGACTACCACAGCCTTGGCTAATGCTTCCTTCATGTTACATACTAATCATTTCCCTTTTGTAGTGAGGCCATTTCAGATCTCTTCTCTTAACAAATTTCAAGAATCCCAAGGAGTGTTGGTACCTATAGTCACCATGCGGCCCATCAGATCCTCAGAGCTTGCCCACCTTAGAGGTGGAAGCTTGTTCACTTTGACCAACGTCTTCCCGTGAGCCCCCCGCCCCAGGCTCTGGAAACCAACCATCTACTCCGATTTTATGAGTCTGGCTTTTTAGATTCCACATATAAACGATATCATATAGTATCTGTCCTTCGCCGACTCATCTCACTTGGCAGAGTGCCCTTAAGGCCCACCCACCCTATCTATTGCACATGGTAAGATGTCACTCGCTGTGATGGCTGAATAGTATTTCACTGTATATATGTATGTATACACACGCAGGTCTTCTGTATCCATTCCTCTGCGGATGGACACTTAGGGTGCTTCCAGCTCTCGGCTGTTGTGAACAATGGTGCAAGGAACAGGGGGTGCAGACAGCTCTTCACTATCCTGTCCTCATATCCACTGGGTAAACCTTCAGAAACGGGACTTCTGGACAGTCAGGTAGTCCTCTTTCTAACTTTCAGAAAAACCTCCCAATTTTTCCACACTGGCTGCACCAATTTCACAGCCCTACACGTCTCCATTTGTGCTTCATCCGTAAAAACCTGATTTTTTCCCCCCTTTCCTCCCTCACCTAGAGGGTCTCATCAGTCCACCTTCTCCAGTGCTCCTTCCCTCTGATGGGCGCAAAGAACACCTGATTGTCTTCAACAGCTAATAAAGAAGAGAAATAGCCTCCTCTCGGCTAAAGTTCCTCCTCTCCCCTTCACAGAGAGGGGGAGAGACAGTGGCTCTTTCTCCCTGGAGGACAGCATTTCAAAGGCTGGCTCCCAGGTGTTTTGGAAAGAGAGTCCAGGGCTCTGAAAAGATTTACATCTCAAAGAAGCAGAGAAAGAATTCACAGTGACCAGCTGATGCAGGCTGAGGGGCACAGAGAGGCCCTCTTGGTCATATTGAACCCCTTAAAAGAACTAAGAGGCTTCTCTAAGAAAATCACTCTGTTCTTCTTCTTAGCTTGTGCTTCGAGTACACCTTCCACCATGACCCTCGCTGATAGAAGAAGACATCGTTTGCATTTCATACTTTATTTTTTCTCAAGTTTTTCTGTTTCTTTTTATTATTATTCATTTTAGAGAGGAGACAGAGAGAGAGAGAGAGAGAGAGAGAGAGAGAGAAAGGGGGGAGGAGCTGGAAGCATCAATTCCCATATGCGCCTTGACCAGACCAGTGCAGGGTTTTGAACTGGCGACCTCAGTGTTCCCAGGTCGACGCTTTATCCACTGCGCCACCACAGGTCAGGCTCATACTTTATTTTTATAGTAACACATTTTTAGTAGTGCCATACTTACCCTATTTTTCCTTCTAGGAGGTCCAGATTTTATTTTTTTCAGCTTAAAAACCATCTGGATAATAACGTAGTCTGTCAGTGAGACAGTATGGAGACTTTGGGCCAAGAATGAAACAGATACTAGGTGACCAGGAGGACCACCAGATGAGCAGACTGAGAGAAGTATCCACCCCTCCACTCTCTAACTGGGAAACAACAGCGGTAGCTGATTTTGTCTTCCCTCTAACTCCCGGCTTCCTTGCAGATGTGGAGCTAGTGACCGGCATGCTCGGCAGAGGAAGCTCTGGCTGCGGCGTGACCAACCTAGGGTGGCAGTCACGAGCAGCCGGCCCACCTGCCTCCACCGTGCAGGTGCAGACACAGCTTACCTGGCAACACAGCTAGAAATGGAAGGCAGTCACTCTTCCCTGAATTAAAAAAAAACCAAAACATTCTGAGATTCTTCCACCTTCTTCAATAAGCTCCCTTTTCCAATGCACCTGCTTTGGCCCCAGCTCATGAAATTGGCCAAGCAGAGCCGTCCCTGGCCAAGGTCAGACAGACTTCCTTTCCTCTGGGCTTGTAAAGCCAGTAGTCGCGGTCAGGATCACAGCCGCCTGACCCATGCAGGTTCGCATTGGATTCAAACAGTCAGTAATGAAACACAGGAGCCCAAAACTGGTGAGCCATCAGCTTTAATTCTAGCTTGCACCCGGCGAGCAAGCAAAAACACACACTGGGCTCCAAAACCCACACATTCAGTGCTCACAAAGCTACTGACTTATCCGAGTTTCCTAGAATCAAAGCTTTCCAGCTCACCAGACTTATTCACCTCTGTTTCCCATCTCCTCCTGCACAAACTCTTCCTCAGCACTCTGCCATCTTGGCTGCTTCCTCTCCTCCATGTGGCCTTAATCTGCTCTGCTCTCAAATACTAATCTCAGGAACCCAGGAACTGAGAGAGCTAGCTACTGGTCTGCCCACTTTATAGCATAGATTCAAAACCTTTAATCCAATTATACAAACAAGGAAGTCTCTGTATAATGGAATTCCTCATGAGAGTGCACCACCCCACATCATCCAATCAGTCAAGGGTGTGGAGAAGAACTTACTCTTAAACTAAGCCTTAGGTTATGACGACCTGGCCTGCCCACAGCCTGTTCCAGAACACACATTAATATCAACGAACTTCCATGTGGGCAGCACCATCTTTAACAAAGTGAGCATAATATATTTTATCTGCCCAACAGGGCTGCCTCCCTGGTGCTCAAGCATAGACGTAATAAAATCCATCCGGACACTTCTCTGGAGTGCCCCCCCCTGCGATTTCTATCTTGGGGAACCCAAGAACCCCCCCATGCTGGTGACCACGGACTGTCTCTGGATAAAATAATAATCAGATATGGAAACTGAATCAAAGCACCCAACAAAATGAAGTGAGGGAACATAAAATGTTCAAGTGTCACTGGACCACACCTGTGCTCTAGTAGAACTCAGGTGATGAAGTTTGATTAGATTTACTCTCTTTCAATAGAGAGGATGTTCTCCGCTTCCATCAGTGGCAATGGGGAGCTTAACAGAAATAACTCAAATGTGTTTAACGGCTTCAGAAAGAGAAAACGAACTTTTCCACAGAATGTTCTCATCTCATCTTTTAACTCCAGAAGTTAGCTCAAAATACACCCTTGGCACCCTGCATGTAAATAAAAAGACTCGGAGATTGTCAGCGCCTCGCCCCATAAGCAGGCTGTACTTTAACTTGACTTCCTCAACAAAAAGCTGTGAGTGCAAATACACTTAGGGTTCTGCCCAACTCGGGATGATGGCAGGGCTCCTGGCCACGCAGAGATAATCAAAACCCTCCATCAGTTTTCCCCACGTTTCTCTCCTTTTGGTTTTCTTTTTTAAATGTTAATGCTGCCTGCAAGGATCTAGGGAGGAAGAAGAGAGGGCCGGCCTCAGGCCGGTCTACACAGCCAGCACTGGCTGAATTGCCTGTGAAATCAGTTCCTTATCAGCTTACGGCCTGGCAGGTGAGCGACACCAGGGTGGACCCTCGGACCCTCCTTTCCCTGCCTTTCTGTTTCATTTGTTTACCCTGAGCATGGAGGAAGCGAGAGGGGGTGCGTCCACGCTGGGTCCAGGGGCAAACCCCGGGCTCTGACCGTGCCCCCTCCGCCCTGCAGGTGCCCCCGAGTCTTCAGAGGGGACTCTCCACTTCCCAGGTTCTCACGCTCTGCTCCCCCACTGTGCTTGGGACCACCACGCAGACTTGCGTCTTCTAGATTTCACCAAGAAATAGCCCTAAAGATCTATTTATAGGATAGTTTTTATTTTGCCATCGCAAGTCTCTTCCCTTCAGCGTGGTACATAAGGGGGAGCAGGGGTCCCCAATAACCTTTCGTTCTATTTTGTTTACAGCCTGGTGTTTGCTCTGTTGAATGAGTTAAGGATTGGGGTCTTTCGGGAAGAAACTGGAGCAGAAGGCCTGTGGGGGGAATTGCCACAAACTGAAGACTCTCCTGTTTCGAGGTCAGACGTCTCCTCTCACAAGAAAGGTATCGCAACTGGTTTAAAGCAACGCAGGGACTGAAGGGTTTGATTTTTAACTCTTCAAAAAAATATCTTCTTGATTAAATGAGATTGTGTTCTGTCTGATACGTCAAAGTTATAGAATTACGACCATATGATTTTCAACATTGTACAGGAGTGCCAGTGTGTTTGTGTGTGTGTGTGAGTGTGTGTGAATGTGTGTGATAGTGTGAGTGTGTGTGAGGGGTGTGAGTGTGTGTGAGTGTGTATGTGTGGGTGTGTGTGAGTGTGTGAGTGTGACTGTGTATGTGTGTGAGAGTGTGTGAGTGTGAGTGTGTATGTGTGTGAGTGTGTGTGTGAGTGTGTGTGGGTGTGTGTGAGTGTGTGTGTGGGAGTGTGTGAGTGTGTGAGTGTGAGTATGTATGTGTGTGAGAGTGTGTGTGAGTGTGAGTGTGTGAGTGTGTATGTGTGTGAGTGTGTGTGGGGGGTGTGAGTGTGTGAGTGTGTGTGTGAGTGTGGGTGGGTGTGAGTGTGTGTGAGCGTGTGAGTGTGAGTATGTATGTGTGTGAGAGTGTGTATGTGTGTGTGAGTGTGTGAGTGTGTATGTGTGTGAGTGTGTGTGAGTGTGTGTGGGGGTGTGAGTGTGTGTGTGTGTGTGAGTGTGGGGGGGGTGTGAGTGTGTGTGTGTGAGTGTGTATGTGTGTGAGTGTGGGGGTGTGAGTGTGTGAGTGTGTGTGTGAGTGTGGGTGGGTGTGAGTGTGTGTGTGGGAGTGTGTGTGAGTGTGTGAGTGTGAGTATGTATGTGTGTGAGAGTGTGTATGTGTGTGTGAGTGTGTGTGTGAGTGTGTGAGTGTGTATGTGTGTGAGTGTGTGTGAGTGTGTGTGTGGGGGTGTGAGTGTGTGAGTGTGTATGTGTGTGTGTGTGAGTGTGTGTGTGGGAGTGTGTGTGTGTGGGAGTGTATGTGAGTGTGTGAGTGTGAGTATGTATGTGTGTGAGAGTGTGTGTGAATGAGTGTGAGTGTGTGAGAGAGTGTGTGTGAATGAGTGTGAGTGTGTGAGTGTATGAGTGTGAGTGTGTATGTGTGTGTGAGTGTGTGTATGAAACTTCTCCAGAGGCCTTAGGTCTGTGTAGTTAGTTACACACTGGGCACGTGTCAGAACCTAACCCAAGTCGCTACCCTGCAGACCACGGTCCTGCAGGGACGAGGGTCAGAAGGGAAGAGAGCATTTCAGAAGAGAAACGATATGAAGAGCGTCAAGGCCGATGGGATCAGAGTAAACCTGAGCGACCGAGGTCCTAGAACGTAAACTGTCACTCAGCATCGGGCGTTCGATCCCACAATTTATAACATCGTGTAGGTCTGGGTCACAACGAGGTCCAGGTGGCCACAGAGGGGGTCCTAGCCCCGGGCGGGCAGGGGAGGGGGGAGAGAAGCCACTTCTGCCTCAATTCGAAGTCCATTTGCAGGAAACAAGCACTTCTCTCTCTGAATTTTTCTAACCTGCTATAAACCTGTAAAGAGATAATTAGGCCTCAGGAGGAACCAGCACCATCTGATCCGAAGCAAGGGAGAGGGGACCCTGGTTGGTGACAGGCACATGGCCTCACCGGCCACGCTGACCCCACGCACCAGGGGACAGCTCAAAATGATCTCTGATGGCTGTGGACAGGAAGTTCAAACGTTTAACACTTTCATTTGATAAACTGTTGTCCACAGCTGCTCTCAGAACACAGCTGTGGCAGCGGCCACTTACATTTTGACCTCGACTCTGTGAATCAGTCAACCCCACCTGCTGGCAATGGGTAAGCATCAGAAACGATCTTAGGTGCATACCTCGCACCCCAAGCTGGTCTCCATCTTCAGTCAGAGGAACCAGGGGTGGACGATGCTGGTATTGGGCGGGAGCCTGGAGTGTTTTCGGTGCCAGAAAGTGAAGGATTGTCCAAAACAACAACCACAAACCCACATAAAAGGGGTATGTCAAACCACAGGACCCCTCCACCAATACCTTAAACTGGAACAATTAGAGAACACAGAAATAGGACTTGAATCCAACGTATACAATACACACCCTTGAATCCATATTGATGTCGATAAATAGATTGGGAGAAAACAAGTCTCCAGCTCAGAAGAATATGAAACAATGTATGCAGACAGGTCACCCTCCAGGAGATGGGTGAGTCCCCGCCCTGGGTGTGGGCTGCTCAGTGACTTGCTTCTGAAGCATGCTGCATGGACAGAGGGTTCAGAGAGGAGAAGCTTTGTCCGCCTGTGACAAAGGCCAGCGTCAGCAGTCACACATCAGATCCACAGGCATGTCTGTAATGTCATGAAAGCAGTATGTGATCTCTGAGGCTGCCCTCCGTAAACCCCCGGCCCCCGACTAGTCACGGCGGACACATCGGACCAACCCTAATGGAGAGCTGGCATTCTGCAAATTGCCCACCAGTACCCTTCCAGACTGCCAGTCATCCAACACCAGGAAGGTCCGAGGAACGGTCACAGTCCCAAGGAGCCTAAGGACACATGACAACTACAGGTAAGGTGACATCCTGGAGGGGGTATTGAAACAGAAAGACAACCTTGGAGAAAAATAAAGTCTCCTATTGAGCGAATAACAGTGTATCGATGCTGGTTGATTCATTGCAGATGCGAGAGGTTAATTGGGGAAAAGGAAGGAGTACATCACCATCTCAGCACTACCTCTGAAATTCTCTGTAAATTAAACACTGTTCTAAAAACAAAGTTTATAGAAGAGAGAGAGAGAGAGTGAGAGTGAGAGAGAGAGAGAGAGAGAGAAACCTTCCAGAACTCCTTATAAAGCCTGCTCCCTTCCGTTAAGTACTCAGCTATTATCATTTAATTTCATCTTACTTAATTTTCTTATGTACCAGAGTGATGTGCGAACATCGCAAATACTTCTTTCCTGAGAATATTACCGAGCCATGAAAGTTTAATGAAAGACTCCACTTTAATTAAATTAGAAGGAAAGGTGTCTATCTCTTCACGCCCTCTGGGCGGGACCTCGCAGCCTTCTGGTTTTCGGGAGGCTCCCCGGGGACCCTCCTCCTCCATGATGGGTTGGCTGTCCTGGGGGAAGGCTGGGAGCTAGACCAGCTACAGGAAGCTTCATTTCACATACATGACTGTACTTCTTCTAGTGTTTCCGGCTGGAAGCTATTCACGAGGCCTTAGGAAACTCTCAGTGCCTATGTTTACTTAGGAGACTTCGATATCTTTTCTGAATACACTTGAGAAACACTCATAAGGCGAAAGCCGCTAGACTAGGAGGAAAATCCTGAAAGTGTTCTCAGTCAAGAGCCATGACCAAGCTGAATGGCTACAGTAACGGTTACCACTCATCTTCAAATGAGGATTACACATGATAGAAGCAAAGCTTGGGCTTCTATAGCTTCTTTATGTCCCGAGCCAGGTGAGTGTCCCATACTCTACTCCTTTTGGGTCCCCCCCATAAGCTAGAGTCAAGAGCTAGACATGACAGCCATACCCCCCCACATCATCAAGGTTGTAACGTATAAATTAACAGTCTGTTCTAATTGGGGAGGAAAAACAACATAAAACAGAATACATACCAAAGGGTTAGAATCCAAAATAATTACTTTATCATTTACCTCCTATATGCCCTCTGGACTGCTGTCTGTGCCCATGAGTCTCTCTCTCTCTCTCTCCTCCCTCTCTTTTTTTTCTTTTTGTCCTTTTCTTGCTCAGCTTTCCTGCCCCTGTCACCTTACTTGGGGAAGTGGACCCGCAATACAGTGTACAGAGAGGTGTGCTGTAGAATTGGGCACCTGAAACCTGTGTCGTTATGTTAACCGGTGACACCCCAATACATTCGATTAAACAAATAGAAAAATAAATAATTACTTCATTGTGCAACTCTGAGGTAACAGGTCCTGAAGGACATAAGGAAAAACAGATGGAGAAATGGTCCCTGTGAGTTACAGTAACCCCGAACACCGTCTGTAGGGGGAATGGGGTGACTCTCTCGGACAGCAAAAGGAAGAGGGCTAGCCAGAGGATGAGAAGAAAGTGACAAGGACCACAGGCAGGCCAGCAACAAGCAGGCAGGTCAGCTCAACGAAGGGGCTCACGCAGCGAGGAAGTGAGGGTCAATGTCAAGGATGCAAGTCGAACCGGCAGAAAGGCTGTGCAGGGTTCTGATCTAATCAGGGAGAGCCTGGTCTAGGAGCCCCAGTGGGGGCTGAAAGCTAAGGAGGCTTTTCTGGGGGACATTTGCAGCGAGTGGGGGAGGGGACAGAGGGAATGTTGCTGAAGGAAGAATGGACCATGTGCCCCAGGCTGTCAGCCAGAGGATCTTGGGAGAAGCGTGATAAAACCAAGAGAGACAAAGAGAGATTTGTGGGAACCCGTAGCCTGCTGTAGACAGACAGGGAGTGAGGAATATTTCCAGGTATGTTCATTGCGATGAGCAAATTTAAAAACAAACGACCCCAGCCCTGGCCGGATAGCTCGGTTGGTTAGAGCATCATCCCAAAGCATAGAGGTTGACGATCCCATCCTCGGTCAGGGCACATACAGAAACAGATTGATACTCCTACCTCTCTCTCTCTCTCTCTCCCTTCCTGTCTCACTAAAATCAAGCAAGTATAGTGATAAAATAAAATTTACAGGAATCAATACATGGGCACAGATGGGTGGAAACACGTAAGACAGTGTACGTGTATGACTTGACATAAAACCCGAACGGCAGTAAACACGTATGCGGACACATACGTGTGGGAGAGGCAGCAGATGAAGAAAAGCCATGTTCCGGGGCTCCACGTCCCAGTGCATGAGATGCGTGGTTCAGGTGTGCTCTTGCACGTCTGGAACATGCAGCTAATCATCTCCGCAGGGATTGGAGGGAAACACAGGTGTCCCGCTCACCCTCTGGGGTGACTTCGGAATGCCGAGTCCTTCCACGAGTCCTGGGCTGAGAGCTGCCGCAAGTCACCCGGCCGGCCGGCCGGCACACAGTAACGAGCACCCACAAGGAGGGGGACCACACCTGGCCGGACAGGTCAGCGCGCAGTGGGACACACGGACTGCATGCCAGACTGCTTTCACTTCTGATGCGACCGCTTCTCGCATCTAATTTCTTGAGACATTCTTCTTTCCTTTTGCATTTTTAATGTGTTTGAAATAGGGGAGGGGGGCGTGTGGATTTTCATGCTGAGAATTGGTTATAGATCTTTTAAAAGGGCTGAGGGAGAGAAGAAGGGAATTAATCAGAGATTGGCAATGATGGAAAGCAGGTGTTCCCTGGGGGCAGAGAAGGAAGGGGAGGTGGTGGGGTTGCAGCTCCCAGAGCTCGGAGCAGAGCCTCCTGGAGGGTGGGCTGGATGCACGGAGCGCCCCCTCCCCCCCGGCAGAGCTGCAACTCTGTCGCCTTGGGTGGAGGGCACAGCTCGCCTTGCATTCTGCCTCCCACGATTTGGTTCCTGTTCTTTTTCTTTTCTTTTCATAATTGTATGTAAACTACTTTGAATCTCTTTTGGTCAGCCATGCAAAGCCAGAGGTTAAGATCCCCCCCCACCACCACCACCACCACTAAGGAGTCAGCTTGAGTACATTTTAAATGAACTCAAAGATCCCTCTTGGACACAGGAAACCTGATTTGTAATCAGAGCCAAGCCAGTCACTGTGAGGAAGGACTCTGGGGACCAGCGGGATCGGTTCTCAGTGCCCTGATTTTATCGTCTGCAAAAACCAGAAGCTTAATGAAATTATTTAGAAGGTTAGCTAAGTAGATAAATGTACTTTGCTAAGCTTTAAAAAAAAATCTATTACATAAGTCTGAGTGCTCATACTTCCTGGGCTGCCCATAATCACTACAGAGCTATTGGGCGGGGGGATAGTTTGAGACCTTGTTAAATCTAAGTTTTATAAAAATTGTCTATCTCCATGAATGGATATTGTGGCCACTATTTGTACATTTCTATCCTGGTGGGTAGTGCCTAAATGGCATCACCAAATTATCACGAGCTGCTTTGTGTGATACTTAAAAAGAAAGGTGTGCACAGGTGACTCCCCCAAGAGGGATTATGGGAAATGTGGAAGGAATTGTAGCACCTTCAGCAACATTTAAACACCATTGTCATTCCTTTGTTCTTGTTCTCGGAGAGCTCTGGGCAAGTGGGACCCTCACGGTGCCCTGTGTTACTTACCCTGCAAGGGGGTCGCAGATACAAAACACAGCAGCCCACCTTCACGCATGCCACAGGTGTTCAGGCGCCAGTTGTCACAGACACAGAAGGTGCTGTGTTATTCCAACTGGCTTCCCACGGATTCGCTGTGTTACATAGTGATTAGTAAGATTTCATTGTTACATTTCCCTTTGCTCACTCACCTTGACATTTGTAAACAGATTGTTTCAAAACCTCGACAAAGTAAGCCATACAAAGCCATGATTTAGTTGCTGTTAATTGCAGAGTGCTCATTTAAATCTTACATATTTAATTAACATAAGGTGAAATACTACCACGAGGAATTAGTTTTGATCTACCACATAAACTTAAACAGAGCATGATTTGCAGAACTTCTTGTCTTCTCTCTGGGTCTCCTAATGTTCATCAATAGCCACAATGTAACAATTTCTTCTTCTGTCTCCATACTTGCCTTTAGTCAGTTTTAATTACCTTCCCTCAAAGAATGTTAAGGAAAATATAACTGTGGGGACAGATAGGATAAGAGGATGGTAAGAAATAAAGTATACCTCCCTGCAGATACTCATTAATTTTTAGAATAAGACAGCCGTCTTACAGTGGGGACACCCAGCCCACACCACAAGTCACTATTGTGACATCATACGTGAGAAGAGACGTCGAGGTCACGGAGCCTGTGATGCCATGCGCTAGGATGGGGTCGGCACTTCTGAGGTATACTTGCTCAACAGCGCACAGTTCATCCAAATCATCAGACCGCACCAGTCAGACCCAGATCGACAGACATCATACAGAATACCAGTCACCTTCAGGATTGCCACAGTCATGACGAACAAGGAAAAACTGAGGAATTCCACAGGCTGGATGGAGGAGGCCAGGGAGACACGATGCTTTAATGAAAGGTGGGATCCCAGACGGGATTCTGAGACAGGAAAGAGATTGGTGGGAAAACTGGCAAGATCTCAATACTTACTAAATAATATTGTGTCAACAATAATGTCTTTATTTTGATCACTCCACTCTGGTTAAGTGAGATGTTGGTATAAATTACTGAACAATAATATAGTATTTTATCAACTTATTCATAAGTGAATATTCTCAGTATACTATAGCACATTAATAATGTATTCATGGATTACTTTTATATAATTAAACAACCGTACAGTGAATAACCTATGAGTACCCTGGGTTATACAATTTCAGTGACGTAAGGGTAAATAGCCTATTTTTTAATGTTTATTCCTCCTTTCTGAGATACTGACAAAGGGTTTAGGGGCCAGATTTAAAATGCCGTTCCACTGAGGTCTCTGGTTGACCTGAGTGAGGGGCGGTGAAGCTGAAGGAGATTCCAGGGGTTCTGGAAAGAAACATCTGGGCAGCAGCAGGGTGCTGAGCTCCCATCTGCATTCCCTACGAGACAGGTGTGACTTCTCCTGCCTCCAACCAGGTCCCAAGGATCAGGCAGAGGTGGGAAGCCCAAGACTAGTTCCGTCAATATGACTTGTCAGATGGGGGCCTGGGGAGACCCTGTCACTTTCCTCCTAAAGCCCGTTCTACAGAAACAGCGGCCTCATGATATCAAGGCTGGGGGCGGGGATAAGGTGATCTTTACAGAGACTCCCCGCAATTCTTCTGCCTAGGAATACACGACTGATTCTCAGTTTACTGCCCACACCGCTCCCTCCTGATCCACATCCCTCCAGGACTCTTGCCCCACGGTTCTGTTGAGGGGACGCTGGACATGTTAAACTATCCAAAGGGGACACTGTTGTATATTGAGTTCAAGGCTGACTGTGATATTGATGTGTTCTTTTTTTTCTAGCTGGTCTTTTCCTGGGAGTGAATTATTCTCATTTTTTTCCCCAACTCCTGCGTCGTCAAAGCTCAGCAGTGACTTTGCCTCTTAGGGGAAGAGCAGGTCCAGCGTTGATTCGTGCCCTCATTATACAGTGCAGAGACTCATGGACACGGCACAAACGAGGCTGAGATACACGTAGAGAGAGCTATTGCACTGAGAACACACTGTATGACAAGGACACCTCCCCAAGGGGCCTCACACAGGAAGTGGCACAAAGAAAGCTGGGTTTTTGCCTGACCTGTGGTGGCGCAGTGGATAAAGCGTCGACCTGGGAACACTGAGGTCGCCAGTTCAAAACCCTGCACTGGTCTGGTCAAGGCACATATGGGAGTTGATGCTTCCAGCTCCTCCCCCCTTTCTCTCTCTCTCTCTCTCGTCTCCTCTCTAAAATGAATTAAAAAAAAGAAAGCTGGGTTTGGATTGCGGACCCCAGAGCCGGAAGCACGACGCCCCTCTCATTGGGGCACTATACTCCAGAATAAAAGCTTCAGGAAGTCGAGAACAGACGTGTGACAGGGAAGTGTGTAACTTTTTGGTGTGATGCTATTGTATCACTGGGAACAATGAAAAATCCTCTTCAAATAGAAACTCAATTCCATTAAATAAACATTCCCAAAGACATAAAGGTTACTGACTTAACAGCATTAGGGGCATATTGAGTTTGATTTATCTAGAAAGCACAATGGAGCACCCCTGACCTCTAATGGGTCTGACCTCATTACTGCACAGTCCAGACCCATTAACTCCACACTCAAACCTCCTAAGCTCCCCGCTCACTACTTACTCACCATTTAAACGGCATTGTAAGAATGATAATAAAACACCTTCGAGTAAGTAACATTCCCTGATAGATAAAACTACAAAACGTAAACAGTCACTAAATCTTAAAGAAGATGTTCTACACTATCGTGTTGAAGTGTGGAAAAATACATCTCAGCATCTGCTTTTAGCACACATAATGCCAATTAAAACTGATCTGAATTTATCTTTATATTCTTTATGGTTTCACACGGTTAGTTCCATGAACTCCCTGTGTCTAAAGTAAGATAATAGTGACGACAGTTTAGAATGTCCCCAGCAAATCCTCACGATGACCACACACGCTTTGTCTGTGAGGGGCTCAAGGCTCAGGAAGACTGTATACATTGTTCCAGATTACATCGTTAATGCATGATTCAGTCTACACTCATTTTTTTCGTCAAAACCACTTTAATAAGGAACCGAGAAGTCCCAGCACCCTTGTGCATCTCCGTGGCTACAGTGAGGCGGGGGGAATGTTCTAGACTCTGTTTAAGCATTAGGATTCTGGTGTAACGGCTGCTCCATACTTACACAAGGCGACCGTCCACTACTGTGTGTTCCCCTGTGGGTAAACCTGGCAGTCTGATATTATGATAGTTTCATAATATCTCATTTTGGTTCCAGAGGACACGCAGGGCCATTTAATTGTGAGTATCGATGTGGTATGTTATTGGCAACTATGGGGAACAAAATCCCAAGCTCCAGAGCCGACGAGAGTCTATCTGCCTTTCTAAGGGTAAAGCGTGCTGAGGACAGGTGCTGGGCAGGTGCAGGGCAGGAGAGGGACAGTCACCGAGTCAGTGGGGAACAGTCTATGGTGAAGGGAATCTCTTTTCTTACTCCTGGGAGTCATGATTCAGAACACCCACATTAGAGCAACATTCAAGGTACCTATACATCCCATCCTCACAAAGTCTACCCAGATGGCCCCGAGTTCAAAGGCAGTTCCGAATATTAAATAAACCAGATGCATGTGTCTTCTCTGGTGCTATCCCAGGGCACCAAAACGCCATGGTACGGCCCACGGGCTCCTGGACCCCGAAACATTTATGAACCTCAGATCCTAATCAACGGCCCCTAAACTTGGGACAGTTAATAGATGTTTGCTGAGTGAGTTGAGTGTGAACCATCTGCATCTATCAGTGTTCACAGAAATATTCCAAAGAGAAACTGAACTGCCACAGGGAGGGAAATGTAGTCAACACCATACCCCAGGGGAGAGCCAGCAGCGCAGATGAGGCAATTTCCTTCCCAGAGATAAATCGCCGTTTTACCAAAAGCCGAATGTTTTAATAGCACAAGTGAAACTTGCAGAGAGCCGCACGGACACAAACAGGATTTCCAAGGGAACACC
This sequence comes from Rhynchonycteris naso, assembly GCA_037038555.1. Classification (NCBI taxonomy): domain Eukaryota; kingdom Metazoa; phylum Chordata; class Mammalia; order Chiroptera; family Emballonuridae; genus Rhynchonycteris; species Rhynchonycteris naso. The sequence continues at coordinate 2,352,315 of CM072998.1, forward strand.
TCCTCCTAAGTATATTTCAGACACTCACCTCACCTCCATGTTTATTAATAATCTACAGTGAAGAAAACCACGTTTTCTTTCAGGAAACAGTGCCCGGCAGCACCCTATTTCTGCAGCATCTGCCCAAGAAGGAGACTGAGGTCTGAGCTCGCTGGACGTGTGTCCCAGATGGAACGATGCTCCCATCATCTCTAAATCATCAACCCTCTTCACCTCCACACACACCTGGGCCACCCACCAAGAAAGGCTAGATTCTGTGCAAAAGGAAACTCGCCCAGCTCTCCGCTGGTTTCTGGGATGCCTACCTGTACCCCCGTTCTGAACTTGAGAGTCCCCTCACGGACCACAGCCTTCTTCCCTTTCAAGTCTCCCCCCCCCCGACTCCTTCCCTGTGTTCCCGGTCACAACAGCTCCTCTGGTTTCCAGGCCTCCTGCTGACCCCAGGGGATCCCCTCCATCCTTTCCTGCTCTCTGGCGCCCCGTTCTGTTGGCTGCTGTCCAGTCTTGGCGAGAATCTCGATGTTTTCCCGGGAGTCTTAAATGCCTTCTCATCACTGAGTTCCCTGCCCCCGAAACAACTCGCCACACTTCACGTCTCCACCAAGCCCACCTGTCCCTCACAGTCTCCGACGCAGACTCTCCGTGCCCTGACTGTCTAGCTCGGTGGAAGGATTCAAGGACAAGTCTGGAAGAGCAAACAGGGCTCGGAACCGAGAGGGGCAGAACACGGCAGGGCACACCGGTCACATCTACCCAGAGATACGCAGACCGTAGCTGGACCCCCAGGAAGACCACGCTGACACTTCGTGAATGTGGATTTCAGACAGGGGCACGGGCAGTGAGGCTCGCTACGAGGAGGGAGTTAAAAAAGGCTTTCATCAGGGTGGAAAGGGTAGGGAAGGAATTTTAAAAAAATTCTTCTTTTTCCTGTGCTCTTGGTGTTTAAGAACACAGCAAGATGGTATCACACAGTGAATCCTGATTGACTAAAAGATGGTATTATTAATATTAAATGTATCTTCCAAGGCCCTGGCCAGTTGGCTCAGTGGTAAAGTGTTGGCCCGGTGTGTAGAATTCCCAGGTTTGATTCCCGGCCAGGGCACACAGGAAAAGCACTCATCTGCTTCTCCACCCTTCCCCCTCTCCTTTCTCTCTGTCTCTCTTCCCCTCCCACAGCCAAGGCTCCACTGGAGCAAACTTGTCCCGGGCACTGAGGATGGTTCCATGGCCTCCACCTCAGGTGCTAGAATGGCTCTGGTTGCAATGGAGCAACAGCCCAGATGGGCAGAGCATCGCCCCCTGGTGGGCATGCCCAGTGGATCCCGGTAGGGTGCATGCGGGAGTCTGTCTCTCTGCCTCCCTGTTTCTCACTTCAGGAAAAAAAAAAAAAGTATCTTCCAGGCATAGGGTATCACTAAAAGGAAAAATAAAATCATGAAGAGTTGTGTGTGAGGATGTGAGATGTCTTGATGAGTAGGGTGACAGTAATAGATTACATTTGAAATAGTCTGTTAATGGTTGGATAAAATTAAAAATGCATCTGCTAGGTTTAGGATAAACTGGGGATTTTTATCAGACAGACTTAAGAGGAAAGTTAATTTGGCAAATGACCCAACAGGACACCGTCTGGAGGACAGGAGGTATCAGGTGTTACTCGCTTCATCCTAACAAATTTAAATAATGTATGTTGCAATTCTTACTTCTCCAAGCTGTGGGAGTAGATTATTTTAAAATTGGCCTATATTTATGCCCCCCGGTGTGTATTAAATAATAACTCAAAATCTTTTCAACCAGTTCATCTATGATTCAAAGTGAAACATGAACACGTGTTTGACCCCATAAGGAGACAAGGGTGGTCCCTTTAGTACCATATCGGCACAACTCTTCACTGAGAATCGTATCCACCTGAACTTATCATTTACCACACACAGGAGAGGCTATATGTACAAGCTGATTAAAAAAAAAAAAAAAAAAAAGAAATGTTGAATGGTATTTTTCAAGGATTTAAAACAGAACGCTATTCACAATGAACGAATAAAAATGAAAACCTACATACCTTAAAATATTTCCCCATGAGGCAGCTTGGAGGCAACAGGAGTTAATTTCATCCAAAATGGACCTATTTATTCAACTCATTTGAAAGCTTATGAGAATTAAAGAGAAGAACTGCAAATACATTATTTCAAAAACTGTGGGTTTCCTCTTTGGAGTCATGAATGACTGCTAGCAACAAGTATCCTTTAATGTTTTTATTACACATCCTATCTGCCAGGATGAGATAAAATACAGAATATGACTCTCAGTTTGGTAAACTAAAAGTTTGGAATTGCTGACCAGACAGTAGGTACAGGTCGTGAGTCTGAATCTCTCCATAATCGAGCAGCCTTGGTCTGTGCACGGCTGGCTCTGATCATGAAAAAGTCCTTTCTTCAAATGAGTCCAAGACCTGCCTTTCTGAGTACTTATTGCTTGGGGCTCCCTTACAGCTGGGACCAGCAGAGCAGATGCTAGGCTTAGACTTGAAAACCATTGAAAATGTTTAAGACAGCTAAACCATCTCTCCCCCACCTCTTCTCACCAGGCTGTGTGTTCAAAGTCCTCACCGTTTCTCACACCCACTGCTATCCTGGCAAGGCTAACCTCACACACGTTAGTGTTCCCGTGGTCTTTGGCACAGGACATGACGGGTCAGATGGCATCCAGCCCCCAACTGAGGAAACAGACGCCTTGTTAGAGGTTTTATTTTTATATTCGCTTTCCTTGCTTACCTGACATCACAGTGATGTTTTTCGGTGAAAGCTAGTACAAGGTGATACAAAAAAAATAAGATGCCTTTAGTACAGTGGTTCTTAACCTTTTTTTGAGGTACCAAACCCACCAGTTTCATATGCGCATTCACCAAACCCTTCTTTAGTGATAAATAAAATATGATTTTTTTTCCAAATTCAAGACATAGGTATATGTTTTTTTTTTACTGGTGCACAAAATGAGCCGTGCATGAACATCACCTTGCTCAAAGAACAAAACCAACAAAGTGCATGAACTCACAACAAATTACGGTATTACTTTATTCTGGCCTCTGCGGCAGAGGCTTCTCCGAACCCCTGAGACCGACTCATCGAAGCCCTAGGGTTCGATAGAACCCAGGTTAAGAACCACTGCTTTAGTATTTATTATAAAATGTTGTATTAATCTTAGACACAAAATAGCATCCTCAACTAGCCAATTACGTTTTTTTGGAGGGAGTGGGCTAGTCCCCACAGATAATAAAGATGGAGTCATAGCTCTATTATGAACGTGGTATAAATATATCTTAAATGTTAATACTTTATTCATAAAACTCATAAGAGTACCCTTTTTATGCCTGACCTGTGGTGGCGCAGTGGATAAACTGTCGACTTGGAATGCTGAGGTCACCGGTTCAAAACCCTGCACTGGTCTGGTCAAGGCACATATGGGAGTTGATGCTTCCAGCTCCTCCCCCCTTTCTCTCTTTTTCTCTCTCTCTCTAAAAATGAATAAATAAAACCTAAAAATATTTTTAAAAAATAGAAATTTTCCCCAGGATACTTAAATAAAAAAAAGAGTACCCATTTTATTCTGCCACTTTGTAACTTTTTTAAAATCTACTCAAAATGAAAAGCTACACAGGTACTTGATTTTAACTGCTCCAAGAAAAATGTGTACACGAATATTATAGAATTTATGTACCTACCACCCTACTTACAGACCTGTGGGTTGGTTTCCAATTTTTCACTGTTATCAAGCATTCTGGAACGAGCAGCCCTGTGCGAGTCTCCTGGTGAACACGGATGAATAACCAACTGGTGCAGAAGTCACACTTTCGACCGTAAAAGAAAGTGCCAATTTGCTTCTCAAAATTGCTGTACTAATTACGTTTCCATTAGCAGTTTGGGAGTTCCCATTCCACACATTCTCCTAAGCATTTGGGACTCCACATTTTTTTTTTAGATATCCAATGTGTGCCAATTTGATGTCAATTAAATGTTAACGCTTTTTAAAAAAAAAAGTATAGTTGGCCTACAAAGTTATATTAGTTTCAGGTATGCCAGGTAGCAACAATATTTCTCTACCTTACAATGTCATCACGGCACTCCCTCTAGGAATCTTCTGCCACAGAACAAATGTGTCACAATGTTGCCTCCTACATCCGCTTTCCTGTCTTCCCTATTCCCACCACGCCTTTTAAATTTGCATTTCCTGAGTTGTTTTTTCCTAGTCAGGCTTCCTGTTCCATACCTGTTGTTTTATTCATTTTTTTTGTTTGTTTTATTCATTTTTATACTAGACTTTTTCTCTTTTCCCTACTGACTTGAAGTTCTTTGCATTATAATACATATGCATACATACATACATATTACACTGTAATGTAATATGTATACATGTATAATGACTATTGAAAATTGAATTTCATAAGCCATTATTTATTCATATAATTTGTTTTATATTCTCTTCTAACGTAACTTTAAACATTTCGATGTACTCACATTTTTTTTAAATATTTATTTTATTTTATTCATTTTAGAGAGGAGACACAGAGTGAGAGAGAGAGAGAGAGAGAAAGAGGGGAGGAGCTGGAAGCATCAACTCCCATATGTGCCTTGACCAGACCAGCGCAGGGTTTTGAACTGGCAACCTCAGTGTTCCCAGGTCGACGCTTTATCCACTGCGCCACCACAGGTCAGGCGACATACTCACATTTTATATTTCATTTCTTTGCAATTATAGAACTCCACTGAATAGTATTCCAGCCCCCCTCCCCTCCATTTCCCCAGGGTAAGTGGAAGACCTGGGAGGGGGAGATTATTAGTCAACTCGTAAAGTCCATGATGAAAATTTGTAGAAACTGCTTCCCAGCAAATGAGAATACATTTTGCTATCAATGAAATGGGTGATAAGAGGAAAGGAAAAAAAAAAGGAAGCAGCTTTTAATTAGGGAATTTAGGCGTGACAGAGAGGCAAAAAACAGAGGGCAGCAGAGAAATCAGATAAAGCTTCTTCCAAAATGCAAAGGCGGAAGAACTGAAATAGAAACCCACTGATAATCATTTGTACAGGAACTTGCATAGAACCAGCAGAGTCATTCTAGAGCACTGGTTCTTCACCTGGGTTCTATCGAGCCCTAGGGGTTCGATGAGTCGGTCTCAGGGGTTTGGAGAAGCCTCTGCCGCGGAGGCCAGAATAAAGTAATACCATAATTTGTTGTGAGTTCATGCACTTTGTTGGTTTTGTTCTTTGAGCAAGGTGATGTTCATGCACGGCTCATTTTGTGCACCAGTAAAAAAACATATACCTATGTCTTGAATTTGGAAAAAATATATATATTTTATTTATCAATAAGGAAGGGTTCGGTGAATGCGCATATGAAACTGGTGGGTTCGGTACCTCAAAAAAGGTTAAGAACCACTGCCCATCGTCTGTGGTTAGGCTGTGACAACAGATCTAAGCCAACGTCACCCACCCAGGCGGCCAGCAGGACCTGGGCTTGACTAGGTCCTTGGCTAAACAATAAGGGGCTGCCATTTCAGCCAGCACCTCCAATTGAAAAGGTTGGTAAAGGGTCAGCATTTCAGCATATCAGAGGTGACAAGACACTGACCCCTTACATAATTCACCGTGGAGCTCCCGGGCCGGTCTCCACAGCAAGCTCCAGTGCGTTTCCTCTCCTGACACCGATTGCCTGAGAAACAGAACGGACTCTGTGCCTTAAGTGGGCATCTGTGAAAGCCCCATTTTCCTAAGACTCAGCATCCTGTCGACAATGACAGAAATGTTCCATTCTCCTTCCGGATCCACCACACAAAGCCGCCATGACACTCGTGAAATGTAACTTGCCACGTTGAAACTTTTCGTGACATGGTGAGATACTGACTGTATTCCAGGGCTAACCATAGAATAACTCCATACCAGCTTGCAACAAAACGGGACGATCACTGGGTCAAGGATGTCACCCAGAAAGAACTAATAGATGTGGCTGTTTTCTCTGAAGCCAACTTCTCAAACTCCTCGCAAAACACTGAAAAGTAGGGTTTCCAAAACACGTTGCAGGTGCACAGACCTCAGAGCTGATCAATCTCACCCAGGCATGATGTATCTATGAGAAAGGTATCCTTGGTTTCAAAATGAAATCATGACTCCTTTCTCTTTCTTTAACTAATAAAGAAAAACTGGAATTATTGTTACAAACCCTGCCATACATCACGACACGTCTGAACTTGGACGTAAAGAGAGAAGGGAGTTCTCCTGCTGGACACCGATGCTGTCGCCTTCTTCACGAGCCCTGCTACCAGTAAGAAAACAAACTTTCCTGTTCAGCCAGAGGGAAGTGTCTCAGGTACTCTTACTTCTGAGGGTAGAGCTGGTTCAAGTTGAAGAAAAAAGATCTCGGGTCCTCCTTCAACCTGAACGTCCTGCCTTGGGGCCATGGGCTTTGGTCCAATCTCTGTCCTTTGAGGCTTCGCAGGCAGCTTCAGGGGAGTTGTACATGGGCCCCCAGGCTAGGAAACCTGTGACCCTCGTGGAATTTCTCCTGCCCCCCTCCTGATGCCCTTGGGCATTTGGCTGGCATCCACGGACGCTCTCTGCTGTGGGCAACAGCCAGACCCAGGCTCTATTTTTCTCTGCTCTTAGTTTGAGATCTGAGTTAGCGTCTCCCTGCTGACTCAGCTTTCGCCTGGTTCTCAGTGACCGTCTGGGTTTCCGCCAGGTCTCTGTCCTCCTCCTGGGCCAGGGAGCGCAGCCCGTTGCCACCGGGGCTGTGACGCTGTTCCTGCCCAGCACAGGGCTCTGCTCCCACGTGCACTGGATCTTACCTCACGGCGCGGGACTTGATGAAGGGAAGGACCCTTGGGGGCAGAGCCCCTGAGCCATGCTGGACAGTGCTTCTGTTGGAATTGCTGAGGGCCACCCCCTCTCCCCAGGGACAGAGGGAATCATGCCGCGGGCTGTCTTCTGCCCACTCTGTGTCTTACCCCCTCTCCACATCTCTCTGCCCCCAAAACTAATTATAAAAGGAAATTTAGAACATTATCCCCATGACACAGTGCATACATCTTAATGTGGGGACACGGGGCTGTGGTAAGGCACAGCAACACTGACGTATCAGTAACAAATCCAGGTACAAAGAAAACGAGCTATTGCAAAGCGTGGGCTCAGGAAGCCTTTGTTTGAAAACACTAAGAGGACAAAGGAAAACACAGTGCGGGTGTGTGTGTATGTGTGTGTGTGTGTGTGTATGGGTGTAGCTTCAAAGGAGATACGTACACTACCTGAGAAAATACCAGCATGAAGAAAAACACCATTTCTGATTAGCTAGTATGTCGTAAAAGCATGGCAGTAACTTCAAATGATAATACATCAACAATAAGTGCCATCGAAGGGGATTCCTTGACAGTTGTCCCAAGTTTGTCACTTGGAAAAAATGATGACACACACGCCAACTGTGCCGTTCACTTAGACAGATAGTTTTGGTTACCTTCTGAATTTTTTAAAATTAAGGAAGAGTTTAATTATGAATCCTGCCACTAGCTGCAGAGAAGGGGGCCGGGGACCCTCTATGATGGTGTCTTCCTCCCCCCATCTCTGTCTGAAACTATCTCCATTCGGTTTAGATACTTGAATTGCTACTTCTCTCCTGACAATATACACTGAATTAAAAAATAATCTAGGTGTAAGTTAGGAGAGCCCTGATGTTGTGTTTGCTCTGCACTGAGAATTCAAATTGTTGATAAAAACAGTCCAAATGACTCCGGTGCCGAATGGTCGCATTCTAATCGTAAATATAAGCGTACCCTACCATCGATACCCTGTCCATAAAACAGGAAATCTGACAATAGTTATCGTGTTAGGTAAAAAGAAAAATAACTTCATGACCTATTGGAAAACTTGGAGGACACTGGTGGAAAATAAACCTCGCTAGAAGAACCATTAGGATCTCTGGGTCCTGCTGCGGATTTGCCAACGACCTTCTGTATGACCTTGACCAATGTCACTGCTTGTGAAGACTCATTATTATTTTTTTTTACAATAAAAATAGACAAAAATATATTCTTTCTCTTAAAAATAGGCTAGGAATTGTGTCAATATAAAATGAGGAAACAGATAGAAACATTTTTTTTCCAGTGAATAACTCAATTTCTATATAAAAATGCAAATGTTTTAGAATACACAATAAATAGATGAATGGAAAGACCTTTCACGGGGACATGCACCTAGAAATTACACATAACCATACAGTATTTATAATTATAACATAATGCCAGAATATTTTCTAATTAAAAAAAAATGTTTCCTTTTAATCTTATAACGGCATTTAATAGTATACATTGCTACTATTATTTTTGTTTGTTTAATTAAGTGAGAGGCAGGGAAGCAGAGAGACAGACTCCTGCATGTGCCCTGACTGGGATCTAACCAGCAAACCCCTCACAAGGAGATGCTCTGCCCATCTGGTACAGCTCCTCCGTTGCTTGGCAACCCAGTTATTTCAGTGCCTGAGGAGAGGCCATGGAAACATCCTCAGTGCCTGGGGCAAACTTGCTCATACCATTGGAGCCATGGCTACGGGAGGGGAAGACAGAGAAAGGGAAAAAGAGAAAAGGAAAAGGAGGGGATGAGGTAGAGAATCAGATGGTCGCTTCTCCTGTGTTCCCAGAAACCAAACCTGGGATTCCATCTGCAGGGCTGATGCTCTACCACTGAGCCAACCGGCCAGGGCTACATCACTACTATTTTAAGGTCACTCTTTAAAACGACCTACAGTAGGAAGAAAGAACAGTCATACATCGACTTAAAGGTCTTTGGTGGTTTTGTGCCCTTTCCCAGACTTAGGCTAGACTGCACATGGACTGTACCCAATTGGTTACTTGACTTCTTTCTATAAAGATTAAATAGCTAGCACCCTGGTTGGCAAACCGCGGCTTGCGAGCCACGAGCGGCTCTTTGGCCCCTTGAGTGTGGCTCTTCCACAGAACACCACGTGCGGGCGCTACCTCGATAAGGAATGTACCTACCTATATAGTTTAAGTTTTAAAAACTTGGCTCTCGAGAGAAATTTTAATCATTGTACTGTTGATATTTGGCTCCGTTGACTAATGAGTTTGCCAACTCTGAGCCAGCGTAAGTGTCCGTATCGATCAAGCAAGGGCTTTGCAATCTCTGCGCTCCTAACTCCATATCCAGCAATGTATTTAGAGCGAGAAGTTCTGCAATTACCAGACACCAGATCTCCTGTTAGACGGAGGAAGCCGACCTGCACGATGGAAACGCCACCCCAGCAGGAAAGGACAGGAGAGCTCGCGGGAGGTCATCTGGCTGCTCATGGGCTGGCATTCTCTCTGCTCTTGGCAGAAGCTGGAATACTAGTCAGGACTGGTACCTTCAGAAATCTGTGAGCATCCTCTTATAGAAAGAAGTTACTGTTGCAACATATAGCCATCTTTTCCCAAGAAACCCTACCAAACTCATTAGTTCAGTTTCTCATTCAGTCCTACTTCAGCACAGGTATTTTGTGTATGAATCTACCTTACTCAGGTTTTGTTGTTTTCCATTCATTTGAAAGTCTTGATATGTGAAATCTGGAACCTTCAAAACATCCAAACTGGTATTCTTATCCAAAAGAAGTCTCCCGATCTCAGATGCACTGGCAAAGCCACAAAATATATTCTGGCATACCTGGCTTCTTCTGCACAGCGTGACACTGCCAGGTGAAGACAATGTCAAGGCTTTATTTTCAGTGGCGTTTTTTAAGGTCTCTGTCCCCAAAGTGTGTTAACAAAAGATGACTCTTAAAACGAGAGAAACTCTTGTTTCAATCCAATCAGAAAGTGACTGCAACACTGAGCTTGCACCAGGAGATACTTGATTGGAAGAAAATGGCTTCTCACAAAGTAACAAGCCTTGAGAGATAAGACTCCTTTATCAGCTCCACGTAAAACTTTTGTCTGAAGCTGGACAGGTGTTTGTTTACTGTCTGGTCAAACTGTTTCCTCAACCTAGACCAGAAGAAAGTCTCTTCAAGTGGATCCTAGAACAGCTTTATGAATTCACGGCTTTGCAGGCTTTTGAGAAACGTCTGCAGACACATATGCCTGGAAATCCGCAATTGACAGTGTTTTAATAATGTCTATACAGGAAGAAAATTAAGCCGGCTCCAAGCAAACACACAAATACCATTACAGCCTGTTTACAGCGTAAGGGTTCCAAATGTCATTTAGTCTGACCCATAACGTTGTTCTAAATATACGTACATGTTTTGTTTTTTAAAAGGTACATAGTTTCGAACTAACAGTTCCCTGAGCAAAGACAATGGCGTATAGAAAGGGATGGTTAAAACAGATTTTTCACTTGTTAACCTGTCACTTAATACCTGGAAATGAGCCCTTTACCATTTCAGTCACATTACTATATCAATTTAAACCTCTTTTATTCACTATTCATATCTATTCAACTACCATTGATACTGCCTTTATTTATAGGATATCTTTCCTAAAATGATTATTTCTTATAGTCCGATGTGATGAAACCCCAAACGCATCTTGTTGCTGAATTTTCCCGCTCAGTTTGATGTCTCTCCCATGAAGGCGCTGAGTCCCAGTTAAAGGCAGGCAGGCGTCGGTCTCATGGGAGATCAGAACGTGGGGCCACCCTAAGGCTCTGCCCGGACACTGCTGGCTCACTCACCGCCCCCTAAAGCAGCCGCCTGGGCATTGCAGAGCTCAGATATGCCCTTGGAAGGCTCTTCTTAACATGTAAAACAGCATCCGTTTTTATTTTTTCTCCCTGGGCAACAAAGGCCAGTGAAGAAGCTTGTATGTGAGAGGCGCCTTCTGCAGTAACGGTCTCAGCGTGTGGACCAGGGGGACCAGGTCGGCCAGCAGCTTGGACCAACACCCGCATGACTGTGGCACAGGCTACGTGTCCCAGAGCGCGGGGCAGTCCCGGGAGCGTGGGGTGTACACGCCGCTGCCAGGGATGAGTGGAGAATGGGGCGCAGCACAGGGAACTGAGAAAGAGGACGGGAGCTTTCCGAGCGTTTTTTTTTTCTCCCAAACGGGGATCCCAAGGACCCCACCCTAATGGGAAGCTCCATGAACATCGATCTCACGTTCCAGCCATGTTTGGGAGACTCTGCTCACAAAAGCCCCCCCTTGGGAACCCGTGCGACTGTGGAAAACCAAGAGCAGGACTCAAGGCATGGCTCTGAGCGTAGCTTTGGCATCTTGCCAGGAATTCTGCGTGACTTCATGTTTGATCTCACGATTCGCAATCGTTTCATTTTGAGCCTCCCGTGGATTACCATCCTGTGTTCGAGCTCTGCTTGAAGCGCGTTCTTATAAAACATAGGCACGTGATTGGTTCTACAAGTCGTACACGAGTCAGGGGACTGTGGGGAGAAGAGGTGTAGAAAGGCGATGTCTGTGGTGCTAGAAACGTCTGCGCCATTCTGCAGGAAGGAAAGGGGGTGGGGAGGTAGAGGAGGGTAGAGGGGGGCTGCATGGTGATGGACGGACACACAGCGCAATGTACAGATGGTGAGTCAGACACTTGTACACCTGCAGCCTGTATGATTTTATTCACCAAGGTCACCCTCAGATGGTCAATAAAAAATTAAAAAAAAAAAACAGATAACCATGTAAAGCGCAAGTGGAGTTTTAGCTGGAAGCGAGATAACAAATTTATATTACACGCACGATCAGTGCTGATACAGTTTCTATTACCTGCACCGCCTCGTGCTTTATGGGTGTGATTATTTTCATGTTGACATTCACCGGGAGCACTGGAACACTATCACGATTCCCCTTGCGAACTAGACACCGAGCAGGGACCGCAGCAAGCGGCCTCATGCCGAGGACGTCCGTCCGTCCGTCTGTCCACAGGAAGTCGAGCATCAGGACAGCGGGTGCTTCCTCTTCGCCGGGCCCTCGAGTGGGCAGCGCACACTCCACTCGCTCGTGTGTCCTTCCAAAGAGCCCGCAATGCCAGTTACTCCGTCGTATCAGCCCCGTGTTATCACTGGACTGAGGAGGGAGGGGAAGCCATCAGCCAAAGGAACGACAGCACGTGATGAAGCCGGAGTTTGTACGCGGGTGGTCCCCGCCGCTCCACACCGCGCCACGTTGGTATGAGCACACGATTCAGGACGGGGGGTGTTGGGGGGGTGTCAGGCCTCTGGGCTCCCCACTGACCAGACAACGTCAGGGTGGTACCCTCGCTTCGGGAAGGCACGCCAACACAAGGCGCTTTCTCCAAAGCTGGGTCTCGGTCTTCCAGGGATCTAAAACCATGGTGTTGCATGAACTGAGAATGGGTAACCCCGAAAGAGAAGTAGAAAGGAAAATAATAATTATCTTTCCAGATGGAAGGACTGTCGCCTGATTTTAGACTCCGTGTTATGTTTTCTTGTCGGTTTATCCATTTTCATCCAGCCGTTATGATGATGAATTTTGGCCCCAACCACCCACAAGCTGTGTCAGCCGGTTCCTCTCACAGTGGAATCCCCGTCGAGGTCAGTGGGTAACACGAGGCGTGCACAGCACGTGGCAGTCTCAAGCTACAGGACAGACACCATGACACCCTCCCCCTGGATGGAGGGTGCACTACAGAAAACAGGTCAGTATCGCAGAGAAAGAGGAATCCTCGGCTTAGCACAGCCTCTTCTTACTTCTGAGCAAGACGCAGGGCCCCTCCCAGCAGCATGGCCGCCCGAGGCTGGAGGTGACTGTGGCTGTCACAGAAGCCCCCCGAGAGCCAGCGTACCCGCAGACAGAAAGAAATGCTTCCAGGAGACCTGTGCCCAGTGGGTGCCTCCTGCTCGAACCTGGGCCAGAGCCCTGCCCTCCCCGGAGGAGAGTCCCTCGAGAAGGCAGACATGCGCCCACACAGACGTGCACACACACGTGCACACACATGCACACACGTGCACACACATGCACACACAGTGCACACGCACGCACACACACATGCACGGATACACACACATGCACGGATACACATACATGCACAGATACACATGTGTGTGCACACATACACACACTCATATGTGTACACACACACACGTGTGCGCACCGGTGTTGAAACCTTTGTGCTCCCTGTCCGCCAGGCCTCAGTCACGTTCACACCGAGGAGTGCCCTGCTTCTCCCAATGACAGCCTGAGCCAGACCTGAGGTTCTGTCCGCCCAGCCCAGGCCAGGCTGGACAGGGTCCGGGGCAGCGGGCCGCTGGACACAACGCCAGCCACCTTCTGCTCAGTCGCTGAGTGTCCTGACGCTGCTAATCCCCTTCGCAGAGGAAGCAGACGGCCATCGGAGGCGGCAGCCTGGGTGCCCACACTGCCGGTCAGCAGTGCCGAGTCCGGCTTTCCCGCGGGCCCAGAGCACCCCGCCAAGTGCACTCCAAGTCCTTCCTGGACAGAGCCAGTGGCTCTCGGCACGTCCGCCCTCAGAGAGCCCGGGGAAAACAGCACAGAGCATCCGCCCTGGCGTCCTCAGGTCCCATCCTCATGATGTGGGGAACAGAAGCGACGGAGAGACACTCTAGGGAAGTTATTTCTGAAGCTCAGCTTGGCTCCCCGACCAAGTCACAATGGCATCTAGGCAGCCACACCTCCCTGGTCACCCTCCTCCTCCTCCCTGCCCTCCAGGCCTTGGCGGGATGGAAAGGGGACGTGGGTGAGGCGGCCTCACATTTTAAACTAAGCCGTGTCAGGAGTCCCTGCAGGTTGACATCAGAGAGCAGAGCCTGCAAGCGGGAGCTTCAGAGAAGAGCCTGGACAGAAGGGACACTCGGGACAGGGGGGCCGGGCGCCCAACAGCAGGCGCACTCTGATTGGCCGTGCCCTGCCCAGACAGACACACTTAATAAATGTCTGTGTCCTCGGCCGTGGGACTCGGGTGGCCACCGTAGCTGTCTGTCCAGGTCCAGCACAACAATCAGCCCCTCTGAGCACCCGATTTTAGGAGCACGTGTTAAGAGGACGACCCCAGAAATGAAGCCAAAGAGACACGGAGGGACAGCATGCCTGGCTCTGGAGACTCAGGGGCTACCGCCCCTTGTAAGAAAGTATTATTGGGGTACAGTACGTTTGTGCATGCAAGCATGGTCTAGGCTGTTTTCCCCCATCAGGGGCCAGAAAATCCAGAGCCAAAGGCAGTTACTCTCTGGCCCTTTTCAGAAAGTGTTGGTCAGTTCTCATTACAGACATCAGCCCTGACGTCCAGCTGTGCTCGGCCCCTGGATGTCAATGTCCTATTTGGGGAACTGCCTCATCTCTTGGAGAAACTGTACATGAATAAATTACCTCCCTGTAAAGCTTTAGGGGTTAAATGAAAGTTAATGTATAATAAAGTCTTTTATTTATGGTCAGGTGTCCATTGGACGCTAGGGGTGAATAGGCTAGACAGCACCTTCCATGGAGGTGACCGAAAATGGAGAGAATTCAGTTCAATGCGACTGAATTGCCACCTGAAGCATGTTATAAAACATCCGTGCATGGGATACGGGATACGTTGTAACACGGTGTCGTATGCCATTGGATTGTATTTCACTCGCCGTTTCTACGCATGCTCTCTGCTTGTTTCACACAGTAGTTCACAGAGGCAACAATCCCATGCCTAATACTTTCGGGATTCCACTGATCGATGCACTGTATGAGGGTTCCTTGTAAACACAGGCTAGCTGGTTCCTTCCCCTGGGAGAAGTGAAACCAACACGACAATGATGTATCATCACTACGCTCCGATACAAAGCCCCGGCCGCTCTCGTAGTGACTCAGGCATCTCAGCTTTCTATCCAAAGGAAAAGTCAGGCAAATATGCAAATGACAGCACCCTGTGTCAGAACGGCGGCGCGTGGGAGGGTTCGGAGCGGGTGTGAAAGTTTTGCCGCAATGGATCCTTAAGATGCGAAGTGCTGACGCCTCTCTCGTCTGAGTGGGGAGGGCTCACACCTCCAGGGCTGACATGTGTGCAGGATCTCGCCCCACACAACATCGCCCGTGTGGCACCGCCCACACCCACCGGACAGGAGACGGCAGGCATCCGACGCTGCCCACGCACCAGCTGTCCGCTCATCACCCCTCCTCCCCTTCCCCAGTGGGACTTTCCATCCCATTCCTCTAATATTTAGGAACGTTGTTTAGAAAAGAAATATATACATATCCATTTGGTTGGAAACAAAATTCAATCTTAAAAAAACAACGTATATTATCAAAATGAGGATTAGAGCTTCATGGGATGCGTACAAACCCATGCTCCAAGTTCACAGGCCCCCCGGCCATGCCTTTTTCTTTTATCAAATGGTGTGTTCTTCCCCTCGAGAATGTGAAAGAAATAGCAGGTATGTTCTGAGAGAACCGAAGTCAAGAATGTCTGGCAAGGCAGCCGGTTAGGCAAACAAGGGGGCCGCCCAGAAAGGGCAGGGCATCCCTGGCAGTCGGGGTCACGGTCAGTCCCGAGGCAGGCGCTCCGGCAGCCCGGATTCTCCACTGTCAATGTTTAGAGCCAAGAGTTAGGAGAATACAAATAAACTCACGGATCTTCATTTTCTTTACTTGAAAGTTTAAGGTCACTTTTGCGTGTCTCGTTACTCTGATCACTGCTTGGGCACAATGGAGGCACTTTCCACGTAGGTCCACGTTGCTCTGACGACCACCTCAGAATAGGAAGGGAAGCGGGTGATAAAAATGAGAAGAAATGACTGACTATAGCAGAGGCACAAACACCCCGGGCCGCTCTAGATGGTGCCTCTTCGACGGACTGAATCAATAAAAGCAATGCCTCCTTGTGCTGATACAGAGAATGAACCCACCATCGCCCATCTCATGAATCCTACGCAGCTCCCGCTTCTACCTATGATTCACACGAGATGGTAGCTGGCTGTTTTCTAGCTACACTGAAAGAAAAACAATAAAAAGAAAACATGAACTGCCTACCAAGTTCGGAAACTTTTTAGGCCAACAGCCCCTTTGCAAATAGGCTTCGGTTTAGCAATGGGGACTTGTTTGATCTTCAGTGTCCCCGATAACCTTCAGCAGCAAGGGCAGCAGGGCAAATGTAACCCACAGCTAGTTAAGGACAAAGCCAGGAGGGGAATAAACCCTGAGTCTCCTCCTGACTGGCTGGAGAACTCTTCAGCTAAACAAAGGTCTCTGTCACTCTGTGTCCCTGAGAGGCGTGGTACATACTCAGCCTACTGTAACAGAGTGCTGTATTCTCACCTCCGCTGGCTACATCACACCTCCGCTGGCTACATCACACCTCCGCTGGCTACATTCTCACCTCCGCTGACTACATCCACACCTCCGCTGGCTACATCCTCACCTCCGCTGGCTACATCACACCTCCGCTGGCTACATCCACACCTCCGCTGGCTACATCCACACCTCCGCTGGCTACATCCTCACCACCGCTGGCTACATTCTCACCTCCGCTGGCTACATCCACACCTCCGCTGGCTACATCCTCACCTCCGCTGGCTACATCACACCTCCGCTGGCTACATCCTCACCTCCCCTGGCTACAGACGGACTGCATTGGACACAAATACGTCCACCTCTCTCAATGGGTCTGAATAGAGGAGGTGTTCTCGAACGCTCTCCAAACTAAGACGGTTTTGAATCACCCCCGATTTAAATCTTTCCTGTTCACGTCCAGTGTTCTTGGGTCCTTTCCCTTTCAGCTCCAGCGTCTGCCCTGTGTCTTCTTTTCACAATCCTGGCCAAGCATGTTCTTCTCACTGCTTTGGCTCGACTTAAACTAGTCATCTATCACCAGACGCTAGTGTTAAAGAAAAAAGAAGTAATTTTGCCTTTCCTTGGTGAGTCTTATCCCGTATGCCTGTTATTTTGCAATAAAGCATGAACAAATCAAAACTGAAACAGCAGAGAAAAATGACCACCTGCATGAGTTGGGATTTGAAAACAAAAAATAAAATAAAATGTCACCCTACCCAGAATGTGCAGTTTGCAGGCTCATCATGCCTCACAGGGTTCCGCTCACATGATACCGGGGTGAATCTGGGTTTGGCATTCTCACTTAGAAAAACATAGAAGCATCACGGTTTGGTAATATATATATTTTTCTTTTTTGAACAACATGAGAAAGACAAAGTGACTCAGAGCACAGAGAAGGTGGGCTGGAGGCAGAGGCAGACACAGACATCCCAGGAATAAGATCTCAAAGAGGACGTTAGTGCCCAAGTAGAGGATGTCCGTGTTCAAGAGTTGTGTAACTCTCGAGGCAGGAGGAATCACAACTACACGGCACTTAGTGAGGTCATCATCTACGCTGGTCCTTCAGAACTAGAATAAATCCAAAGTTTTATCTACCAGGTACTGGTCCAGACAGTTTCAACAGCTAATCCTCTGTAAGTCCCATAACAACTCAGAGGTAGATCCTGTTTGTTCTTCACGACCATAATTCGTGAAGGGAGGAATCCGAGTCACTTGTTCAGGGGCCGCATGAATAGTGATGGGAAGACTGGATTCCCTAGACAGAAGAACCAAGTCGCGGTCCACACGCCAACAGTAACATCATCCATCCCCCCTCACCCTTTCATTTCTAGTATCCACACAGTAGGCAGCGAAGGTTGTCGGTGTTTAAGTGGAGAGACAGGTCATTTATTTCCTAGACACTCAGTGTGTCACTCAGTAAGGACGCGTGATAGCAGAGAGAGGCTTTTAAAAAAGAAATCACTCAATCTCATTATTTTTGTTTATAAAAGTTCACTTTGAACAAGAACCAATTTTTATTGCTTGAACAGTACCTTGTTACCAAATATAGTACATATATATGCATAAAATCTCAGAGCAATTTGTCGGTGACACAAGATATTATTGAGGGGGAATATATCAATAGAAAGAAAAAATCTTGGGAGGTGAGTAGATACAAAGGCTAAAACTTGAATTATGGTAAAAAAAATATATATATATATTAAGAAATGTAGGTATAAGTACTTGTTTTGGTAATAATCTCTAAGCACAAGTAATAACCAATACTTACTCTGTTACTTACTGACCAAAGATTTTGAAGATGCCTTTTATAGATGGGTTACTATTTTGGTGAGTAGATTTCTAATGAATACACATGGTTTTCTCTTATTTTCAGCCACAGTGCTGATGTTGGAACCCATTAACAGCCATTTGAAAACAATGTTGAAAGATTTTAATCACCTGATTTCACGTTTCAGTTTCTAGGTGGGAGCCAGACATTCATTTAAGAGCATTAATTTCCACATTATCTTTAGAAATTCCTTTATGATGTTCATTATTGGATTGCTAATGCTCATTGCAACAAGCTGAATAATGCAATTATATGAAGAAATATCAAGCAATCCTTCTTCTTAAACATTCCAATTTCTCCCCAAAGTAATGTGTATGGACAGTTCAGGCATTTCCCTACACTTTCCTAAATACTTATATAGAATATATGTGTGTGTGTGTGTGTGTGTGTGTGTGTGTGTGCTCTATACATATCCATGGATACACACATATGTGTATCTACATACTTATAAAAGTATCACTTTAAAACCACAATGGGATCATACTATATATATTGTTTTTAACTTTATGTGCTGTGGACATCACCTTTGGTCAATACATATGGGACTAATACTCTGTCTTTTTTGTAAAGACTTTATTTATTCATTTTAGAAAAGAGAGAGAAGTGGGGAGGAGCTGGAAGCATCAACTCCCATAGGTGCCTTGACCGGGCAAGCCCAGGGTTTCAAACCAGTGACCTCAGTGTTCCAGGTCAATGCTTTATCCACTGCGCCACCACAGGTCAGGCATATCTTTTAATGGTGTTGCCACTTTGAAGAAAATGTTTTATTATTATGGGACTTGAAGGAAACTCGTAAATAGCAATATAATGAGGTTGTGCGTGTGTGTGTGTGTACGTACATCTGTACTGGTATGTTGCCAAGACAACACCCCAAGACAGAGGACTGACTCAATCCATCAAGGGAGACCCCAGACAGAGTTTATCACCATAATGGATTTATAGTGATCGACTCCTACTGAGTCAGAATCCAAATGTTCTGGTGCCCTGAGGGCAGGCTCATCTCTCTGGGGCAAGTGCACGTTAATTAAGTTCACAGAACAAATCCAGAAAATCAAAATGTCAAATTAATAAATTACAATCCTCAGAAAGCGGAATCAAAATGTCAAATTAATAAATTACAGTTCGCAGAAACTAGACTATTTCCATTTGATATGACAGCTTTATTTATTTTTTGTCTTTTTTTTCTCCAAGCGAGGCCTGTATGAGAAGCCCAGTTGGACCCTGAAGGTTGCTTGCTCGAACATGAGATCAAAAGAGCAGAAATAAGAAATCAGATAAGCGACAGAATCCAGATAAAAGAACATCTGAAGCCTCGGGGGAGCAGAGCTAATGTCATACATCAACGGAAGCCACTCTGACCTTTTCATTAGTTTAGTTATGGAACTCTAGAGAACTTGATGAAGTCCGTGAAACGTTTTCCAAAAATAAAAATAAAAAAATACATACAAGATCAAGCATGTGATTTTTATGGCTTCACAGAAATTGAGTTTTTTTATGACCTCCAATTAGAGCATGCAGAAAGGTGGGCAGAATGAGTGAAGGGGACTCTGTACCCACACTCACACCGGGGAGGCCATCCCAATGGTCTGTACGACTCAAAACCGCGGGGCGAGATTGGCCTCCTGGTTTGGCTTGACTACACTGGCCTTTACCGGGTCTTTCATTGTTTCTTAAGATGTAGCCATTGTCACAGGTGACAGTTAAGCCTTGCGGGACTGGCTGAACCCATTCCTTTACAGTGGCTTGGCCTGTCTCTGCTCCAACACATTATCTGATGTCTTAAATTGGACCTTCCAGAAAGTAACGCTATTTCTTCTATGTGTGGGCTTTTTTGGAGATGTTCGTATTGATGTTACTAACAGCAATAATTACCGTACTTTTTTTTTTTTTAATTTTTATTTTTATTTTATTCATTTTAGAGAGGAGACACAGAGTGAGAGAGAGAGAGAGAGAGAGAGAGAGAAAGAGAGAAAGGGGGGAGGAGCTGGAAGCATCAACTCCCATATGTGCCTTGACCAGACCAGTGCAGGGTTTTGAACTGGCGACCTCAGTGTTCCCAGGGTGACGCTTTATCCACTGTGCCACCACAGGTCAGGCAATTACCGTACTTTTAAGAGCCATTTTGAAAACTCTGACCAGGGGTTCCAATGTACCTTCCTGTTAAAGAATCTCCAAATTGGCCCTGGCCAGGTAGTTCATTTAGTGAGATGGACAGAGGCTGCTGTTTCAATTTCTGATCAAGACACATAAAAGAATCAACCAACAAATGCGTAGGTGAGCGGAACAACAAATTAGTGCAGCTCTCTCTCTCCTTCTCTAAAATCAATCAATATGTATAGTTTTTTTAAATCTTCAATTTAAGGACAAAAATTATACCAGGATCTAACTAACAACTAAACCTAGCAAAGGGCTGGAATGAGGACCCACAGCACCGCTTACTTCCAAAAAAAGAAAAAAGTGTGCTGTCACTTAAGGTGTATCTTCACCCGGCATTACCCACAAAGATTACCTAAATGGCCAAGAATAAAGTAACCCTAGAAGTTTCCCATTCGTTTCAGCCTCAGAAATTGTTCTACGTCCAAACGATGGCTACCGCGTCCGTGTCCTCCAGTGGACAGCTCACCGCTGTCCCGTGGATCGTCACCTTCTTCCGTGAGCAAGTGTCTCCCCTGCCAGGTGGGTCATCCGCATCCCACGCTTTAATTGAGGTTGAGTTGAGATAATCACTCCGAGGGAGAAATAAATCAGCGCTGACATTCTAAATAAGGCTTGGCGCTTGAAGGGTAATAATCTCGCTGCTCTTTCTAAATCCAGACCCAAGGATGTTAAAGATGAGAAAACGCTGCCCGAGGGACCTGTCAGAGAGAAATGCCAAACTTGCCCAGGGAGTGGGAGACAGTCCTGGGAAGAAGTCCCACCCATCACCTCTACCACCCTGCCAGGTCCATTCCGACTAAAACCTGGGAGGGAAGGTCTGGTTGGCACCAGGATCCATCCTTCCCGGTGTTGCGTGGAAATGTTAGCCGCTAGCTGGCATGAACTCAATGCAGGGTGAATGAAATTCATCTTGTTTAGATGTTTACAGGTGTAATTTGAGGGTGTGCAGGGAGTCTTACTATTTTTGACGTGGGGCAGCTTAACCACACTGTGGACCATGTGGATGGACCCTTTGGTTTGGAAATCATTTCAGTGGTTCTTTTTTTTTTTTCTTTTTTTTTTTCCTTAGAAATTCCCAGATGAGAGTGTGCATCAACCAGAGAAGAAAGTCAACATCACATCAATGAATCGTGGCACATACTAGAAGTTTTCCTTTTAGGTTTTTGGGGAAAGAAATATAAACTAGTGGAAGAAAGGACGTTGGAGTTGGGTGCAGGGATTTTTCTACCCAAAACAAAACAAAACAAATATTTTGGAGTGTTTACTTTGTGCCCAAAACTCCAGGGCTCAGTTTCTTCCTCGGAGCCCATCACGGCCCTCGGAGGTACAAAGGAGATACTGGGGAGCCGGCAGGCTGCTGTGGCAACGCTAACCCCCCGAGGGCAGCATGAATTCAGGACCCACTGACCCCCGGTGGGCCCACTTCTCTCTGCTCACACTCCAGGCATCACAACCTCAGATCAAAAGCTAAAAGGTGACAGTGTTATAAAACGGAAGATATGCAAATTAAAACACTACTCTTTATTTCATAGACCAGCCAACCGATTTGATAAAAATCTGCAGGCTGCCCTGGGTCAGAGAGTGAGCAGGGCTCCCGCTCAGGGAGGACACATCTATACCTGCCCCTGACTGCGAGGCGGGTCGCAGGGGCTGTGCTGGGAGCTCACAGGAGAGCCAGCACCCAGAGCAGATGTCCCCTGCGCCCCCTGCAGACCCTCTTCCATCAGCTTCCTCCCTCTACGTTCATGTACCTGTCCACCCAACTGCGGCCGGTTCTCCAGGACGGTGACGTGCTTGTCCCGTACGTTTTCCTGGCTCTTCCTCACCCAGGAGGATGCTCCCAGGACTGTGTCCGCCCGGAAGACTGCTGGACGCAGAGGACACACCCAGCACGGGGATGCCCTGAACGGCTCTTGGAGACGTTCATTCTCTCACCATCTCTACATGGCCCCCAGGTCGACCTGAGCTTCCCTCCTGTCCCCGAGCCTGTCAGACATGGTGACTGCTGTCAGCACCAATGACCCTCCACGTTCCACTGAATGTGGCCATGGTTTCCTTGACCAGTCAGTCCAGGGGTCGGGAACCTGTGGCTCGCGAGCCAGATGTGGCTCTTTTGATGGCTGCATCTGGCTTGCAGACAAATCTTTAATAAAGTAATAATAACATTAAAAATATAAAACATTCTCAGGTATTACAATCCATTCATTTCCTACCGCTCATGTTCATGGTTGCAGGTGGCTGGAGCCAATCACAGCTGTCCTCTGGGACAACACCAAATTTTTATTGGATAATGCCTAACGTACATGGGTCGTTGTATGGCTCTCACGGAATTACATTTTAAAATATGTGGCATTCAGAGCTCTCTCAGCCAAAAAGATTCCGGACCCCTAAGTCAGTCCCTCAGAACAGGCTCCACCAGCATTCTACTCCCACCGCTTATCTTGGTGCGGGGTCCCCAGTAGGAGCTCAGGGAAAGCTTGGTCAATGAATGAGGAAAGAATGAATGACTAGGTCTGTGTGTCCACGGATGTATCCACAGGGTTGTGTGCATGCAATTTTAGATGCATACCTGTAAAATGTAATAGTGTGCACACATCCATGTGCATGAATTTATATGTGTATAAATATACCCTGTGTGAATGCAATTTTAGATGCATATCTGTAAAATGTAATAGGGTGCACACATCCATGTGCATGGATTTATATGTGTATAAATATACCCTGTGTGCATGCAATTTTAGATGCATATCTGTAAAATGTAATAGGGTGCACACATCCATGTGCATGGATTTATATGTGTATCTGCATATTTGTGTGCACACAAACTAGAGTATACAAGAGTGATTGGTTAAAAATTACAACTTCTGGAAAACAGCAGATTCGTGTTTAATTTCTGCTTTCCCTATTTATTACTATGAGCTTCTGGCCAATTAACTTATTGTGTAGCTCACTCCCTCACTTTCCCTATCTGATAATATTAGGTAATTTTATTTCACTTATAGAAATCTCCCAAGTATTTAGTAACAAAATGTATGTAAGAGTTTATATCATTCTATGAAATCTATCTATCAATCTACCTACCTACCTACCTATCTTTGTATCTATCACCCACAAAGATATGTATACTTTAGTAAGCAGAACACAATGTCATGATTGACAGAATGAATAGTTTTAAAATAAAATTAAAAAAACAGTTGAAAGAGAAAGGTTTTAGAAGAGCATCTACACCCTAAGGGAGTCTTCTAAGCCTTGTTCATGGCAACTGTTTCTCTCACTCCAACTAACGGGCTGTTTTGTGTAGAATCTCCAGTGCTGATTAATGCTGAGGTCCACCTATCTAGGTCTCCAGCATCTCGTTTATTTTAATTAAAAGAGATCTTAACGCTCTCAGATCCTTCTAGATTTCATGCATAACATTTAAGGCCAATATAGTCAAAGCTGGTTACCCTGGGAAGCTGAGATAAATGTGGAAGGTGTAAAATTAGTATGCTTTGATCAAAATATGTGTCCACATTTGTGGTTAAAATTTCTCCCTTTCCACCTTCCGTGTCAGGCAGCGTTTTAAAGGGAATTTTAAGGAGATGCGATTCCTTTGTGTCTTATTAGCTTTGTCTTAAACAAGAATCTAAATCAACATTCCTTCTGGTTTGCCAACCAAGTCTGGCAAAAAAGTGAATTATCTATATCAAAATATGCATATGATTTTTGTTATATTTTCTTAATAAAACCTGCCATTCCATGGGTAAAGCCGTTGCTGACTGCTCAGAGGTCATCTCACTCCGAATCAATGGCACTGCTCAGCACTAATGAGAAATGTTCTCTATAGAAAAGTGTTGATTCTGGTCAACACACACTGGACTCATTGTTTGATTCCCTGAGTTGGTGTTTCCTATCCACATACAACTTGTATTATACATAAAACTCATATTTTGCTCAAAACACCGGGCTATAAAAATTCAATCAATGTCAAAGCAGACATATTTGACTTACAAAGAACTAAAAAAGTCCATCTCAATTATGGTAAATAATCCCAGAAAACTGAAATTTAAAAACATAACCACATCTTATATGATGAAAGTACCATGTATAAAAAAAAATTACCAGAGTTTATAAGACACTTGAAATCATATTCAGGACAAAAATAAAGGTATTATTTAACAGAAGATCATTTCAAAGGAAATCAGACTTTGAAACCAAAGGAACTAAAATCTGAAGTTGGAGCGTTTTCATCATATCTTCACTGGTGTTTCTAACATTTAGTTCATTTTGTCACTCATAAAGAAAACTGATTAGGAAATTGAGCAATTTTCTTTTAAAAACTGAAAAAGAAAAAAGCAGAGACAGGTTCTCTGTAGCACAACCTCTCGATAAATACACGTAACCAAAATGATCTATTTTCTTTCTCCTCAAGTCTAATGATAGCCAATACTTTCCATGTGTGGACATGTCATGCCAATTTGTTGACCTTCGTGATTTTTTTAATATCACAAACTCGTTAAACAAAAGTAAATATATATATATATTTTTTTTAGGAATTGAGATCTTGATTAAAGAAGGTCAACAAATAGAAACACAGAAATAGGTGCTGCTTATATACATAGGACCTCAACATTGGACAGACATCGGAACTTCACTAGTACTCCGTCTTATTGTAAATTATGTGCAATCCCAATATTTTCTGTTACAAATTTATGAAGAAAATTAAGCAAACTCGTTGGTTTACCATGAAAAATAACGTTTAACGATGGAACTAGCATATAAACTATTAAAAAAAAATACCCTACTAAGTTAGCAACTTCAATTTCAATAGTCTATATGCATGGGTTAGAATATGTTGATTTCACCAACAACCTATCAACTTCCTCACTAAGACCCTGAAGGGCTCCCTATTCAGTAAATTAATGTGAAGTTTATAAATATTCCCATTTGATTTTCAGGGTTAAATTCAAGACTGAAGACTTTAATTATAATATGTAAATTTATTGTTGGATACTCATTATGTAGATTTATATTTCCATTTATAAATAATAATTCAAGTAAATATTAACTATTCCAAAGTATTGCCAGAAATCTAAAAAGATCAGTTCCCAGATTAAATTTATAACCAAGGTTATATATATAGTGATTAGACAGAGTTTAACTTTGAAAGATTTTTCTCCAATTCAAGCAAATAAATTTGTATAAAAAAATTAAATATTAATCTGATAATATGAAACAAATTCTAATTTTAGTTGGAAGAAAATACACTAAATACTAAATAATATATTGTTTAAAATGCTGATTTAGTTTTTTCTATACAAATTAAATTTCCTTCGGATTTCTTGGATAAGACATCAACATTTTATTGTATTATTTGGATTATTTTAGTTACCTGATGGACTCAGATTTTCACCTTTTTCACTAGGTTTTATTTGGACGGAATAAAACCTAATGAAAAAGGAGGAAATCTGAGTCATAAGAAGGACTCAATGTTTCAGTTCTAAAGAATTTTACATAGATTTCTGGCAATTATTAAAAAAACATCGGCTCTGCTTTATGCTGTATTTAAATAGGTATATTTGCATATTTTATACACACTGTTCCTAATAATACCAGTGACGTTGCCTTAGTATGTCAAAGCTGTGTCTAGATTCCCTGTGGGAGCTCACACTATACACGAATCAGCTGGTGCTCACGATGAAAGTTTTGTTCTCTTCTAGATAAACTCTCTAGTCTCTAATTTTCTGTTTAGACTATAATTACCGTTTTTTTCTCCAGACAGGACAAATACATTTTCTCAGGAGACTTGAAGTTAATGAACAATTATGTTAAACAGACTGATATTAAATATCATATACAATTTTGGTTTTCCTGACAATTGCTTTGTTGACTACATTTCTTTCCTTTCAAAACAAAGGCTTGCATTTACTTGTCACTAGACTATATGTTAATGTCACCATTGAAATATACATCTCAAAATAAAAGCATTTACTAATGCAAACTCTTTAAATATATATATATACATATATATATATATATGTGTGTATATATATATATATCTTTGCCTGACGTGTGGTGCAGCAGTGGATAAAGCATCAACCAGGAATGCCGAAGTCACCAGTTCAAAACCCTGGGCTTGCCTGGTCAAGGCACATATGGGAATTGATACTTCCTGCTCCTCCCTCCTTTCTCCTTCTCTCTCTCTCTCTCTCTCTCTCTCTCTCTCTTTCTCTTCTCTAAAATGCATAAAGTCTTTAAAAATAAATAAATAAATAAAAATAAAATAAAAACTATACCTTTAACTTAGGGTCTTGTACCCTTTTCAGGTCATTTTTCTCATGTTTTCAAACATACTCATAAATATTGTTTCCAACAGAGACGATCTCTCTGATTGTTTTATGAGATGCCATCATGACAACCAGTAATACCAACCACATAGCTCAGAAAGATTCAGTGCAATTCTTCATTTGACCATCATTCATCAACAGGATTTCTACAACATTTATTGTAGGAAATTCAGCAAAACGTGATATCCAAGTACCAACGTCGTCAGGGAGGGGAGGAGAATCATCCAGGCTTCTCAGATGTGGAAACATTATCGTCCTTCTCAGTAATACCATCAATGATGATTAAAAAGCTATGTTTCACAGGGAACTAGGATAGGCTGCCTTAGAAACACTGATTTGTTTTGTAAAATAGATTTTATGTAAAGTTAGGGTATACAGGAAGTAGTAGACCCAAGAAGACTTGAAAGAAAATAACGCCTATGAATCTAAAATGAATCTGTTACTCTCCCAATACTAAATCATTCCCTGACAGTCAGTGATATGCTTAAAGATGATACATCCCTTTCGGCCACTGACGCTGCTTTATTAAATAGAAGCATCGTGGCCTAGCGGATACTCAAGTCATACTGGTGGGACCATCCTAAGGGTCATTCCACACAACTGAACAGGATAGGTTGGTTTTGTTGAAACCCTGTGTAAAGAGGATGCTCTGCCCTTGTATTTTCTGATCATGGCATAGCAACGAAGTTCACTCGCACTATGCACACCCAGACCTGATCTTCCACAAAGAATGGCGTTGCCCCAGGGCGCCGAGGACTCAGAACTACAGCACACAGAGGAGACGCACCCTGATTTCCGAGGTGTGTGTGCTATGAACAGGGATTGGCCTAAACACTTGCTCAGTCTTTTAATAACTCATGTGCTTACATGAAAAGTAATAGCCTTTTCACGACCCGTGAAAGAAATGTTAAGGTAGCTATGTGAAAGAAGACTAGTCTAGAATCATCTGGGCGTATACGCTTTAAAGCATGAACTACTGTTTCTTAAAACCGAGGGCTTGGTGTGATCATTTGCATTATTTTCTCTATCCAAGGTGGAACTCCGTTACATCTTTTTTAAAATTATTGCTCACAAGTAGTTTAAAACCCATAGCACAACCCCCCGAAAGTACCTAGACATGGATCTGAAACCACGAAAACAAAGGAAACACAGCCCCGAGGGCTTGCCATGACCAAACACGAAAGTCAAAGTCATCTTCTCAATGAACGGTTTCAACTGTGAAGACAATAGCTCATCTAATAGAATTCCCTTTCTTTAAACACTGTCCATATGATTATCCAACAAAAATTTTTAAGAAAACCATGCATGCTAAGAATAATCTCTTCATGGAGAAGAAGCATCATCCATATATTCAGAATTCTCAAAATTTTCTTCTAGATGTCAAAAGATAACCCACTTTTCCAATTTAAAGAAAAGTGTTCTATCCATAAAGGAAAATGGTAAACGCACGTCTCATGCTAAAAAGTTTGGCGGTTATATCAAATAGTTTTCTCCCATCATCAATGCATTACACAAAATTCAGATCACCCGTGTGATAACAGTACAATCTGAAACCCAGACGGACAAGGGTGAGGTCATGCGCACAGCAGAGGTGAGCAAGCACGGGGTGTGTCCTACCTTCATACAGGGCTTTGAACCCCTGGGCACTCACGGCGAAGTCGGTCGTGAACCACAGAGTGAGGATGGATCCCGTGCTGACAATGGAGGACGGCAGCTGAAACCCCGATAACCTACATTTCACAAGAAACAAAACAGGAATACAGTTAAAAAGCAGGAATGGGGTTTTGAAGGTGGTCTGACGAACACATTCAACTCCTCTTTTCACCGTGGTATATCTGAGAGTTGTCAATGAATGCACAATGACATGATCCGCACGCAGGCATTCAAGGTAATTAAGCCCCTTGGATCATCAGAGCTTGTCAACTTAAACCAGTTTTGAGAATATTCTTTCTTTTCTTTTTATTTCTTATGCGAGATAGGAGGGGATATAGAGACACAGTCTCCAACACGCGCCCTGACCTGAATCCAACCGGCAACCTCCATCGGGGGCCAATGCTCAGCCCATCGGGAGCCATGCTCGCAACCAAGCTATTTTTAGCACCTGAGGTGGAGGCTCTATAGAGCCATCCTCAGTGCCCGGGGCCAATGCACTGGAATCAATCGAGCGATGGCTTCAGGAGAAGAGAGAGAGAGAGAAAAGGGAGAGGGTGGAGTAGCAGCTGGGTGCCTCTCCTGTGTGCTCTGGCATGGAATTAAACCCGGGACTTCCACACACTCGGTCAACACTCCACTGCTGAGCCAGCTGTCCAGGGCCAAGAATATCTTTCTTGAAGTAACTGCCTTAAAGAAACCGTGTGGGACTTGAGACTACTTGTGGTTTCCTCACATGTGTCACGTGAAACAAGATGCCACCTCATTTGCTCTTATCTGCCACCTAAATTAGTGGATGGTGGGCTGTCACCTCTCGTCGTTCATGTGATGTTCTAAATATCTCCCTGAAATAAGTCACAGTTTATCTTGAAAAGAAAATACGCTCGCCAGAGCATAACTAAAAATCAAATGCGACCTTGAACAAACGTCAAATAAACCAATTTTGATATTTGGATTTTATAACAAGTCTTATGAATTTTAAGATGTTTTTCACGTATCACTAGGCTTGCATCTAGTCAGACATTTAAATTTTTGTGACAGAAACAGAGAGAGGGACAGATAGGGACAGACAGACAAGAAGGGAAAGAAATGAGAAGCATCAACTCTTTGTTGTGGCACCTTAGTTGTTCATTGATTGATTTATCATATGTGCCTTGACCGGGGGCTACAGCAGAGTGAGTGACCCCTTGCTCAAGCCCGTGACCTTGGGCTCAAGCTGGTGAGCCTTGCTCAAACCAGATGAGCCTGCGCTCAAACTGGTGACCTTAGGGTTTCGAACCTGGGTCCTCCGTGTCCCAGTCTGACACTCTATCCACTGCACCATCGCCTGGTTAGGCTAGTCACACATTTTAGTGATGGTAAAGTCAGAACTCTGAATGAGTGAGTGATTATAATAATATGTACAACATTTTACAAACTAACAGCTTGTGTAAAGGTCAAAGAGATGCTTTATCAATTTGTCTTTTACTGAAAGTTGTTAATTAAGTTGTTGTCTACAGATGTGTGGTGTCATTTGGTCTGAAACCAAACATCTGATGCCAGAAGAAATCACCCTGCATGCTTATTCCTCACAGGAGAAATCCTAGCTTACCAGTAAGTCTATGGCACTGAACCTAATTACAGTCTCTGCAGCGTATGGAACCAAAATAGAAAGTAATAAGAATAGATAAATGAAAGAACAATTGTCAATCACTAATCAGATTGCTTTTAAAGCATCCATGCATTAAAGAACAATTCTCAAGGGAAGTAAAAAAAAAAAAAAAATTGAACTAAATAAAATTTATAACGCAGATATAAAGATTCTTCTAAAATTTATATGGAAAGTACAAATTAAAAAAAATAGTTTAAACAATTTTAGACAAGAGTAAAATAGAAGGAATCAGTCTACGCCATTTCAAGACTTATTTTATAGCTACATTATTTAAGACCGTGTGGTATTTTATTGGCAGAGGAATAGACCACACATCAATAGGTCAGAACTTACCCACAGACACAGATCCACATAAATATGTCCAACTTGTGACCCCTTATAGCTCTATGGAGTCAGAACGCTCTTCCAACAAATGTGTTGTAACAACAAAACGTCGTTGGCAAAAGCCAACAAACACTGAGTCTACGTCAAAGTCAAATGTATAATCATTATCTCAACATGGACCACAGGCATCAATGTAAAAATGCAATGAGACTGTCAGAGAAGGAAACAGAGGGGAGTATCTTTAGGATCCAGGGCTAACCAAAGGCTTTCTGCACCAAGCAGCGGAAACACAGTCTATTAAAGAAAAGGAGATATACCAAGACTTCATACAGACGTTAAGAATTTGTTCTGCGGAGGACCCGGCGAAGAGGATAACAAGACACACTTCAGTCGGACAGGAAGTATTTGCTTACAGGGTATCTGACAAAGGACAGCTGTCCAGAATATGTAAAGAACTCTAAACGCTCATCAGTAGAAGAACAAACACCCCAATCGGAAGACGGGAAAGACAGAATCATTGGATCTAAAAGCAGACACAGACGGCACAGAGGCACAGAAAACATGTGTGACGTCATCAGCCACCAGGGAGACGCCAACGAACACCGCACAGTCTCATCACGGCGCACTTACTCAGAATGGCTAAAATAAAAAATTGTGACAATACCAAATGCTAGCCAGCATGTGGTGAAAATAGCAGGTGCAGCCTCTCTGGAAAACAGTTTGACAGTTCCTTAAAAAAAAACAAAAAACAAAATTAAGCATGCAACTACTATAAAACCAAGCAACTACCCTCCTGGAACTTTCCCCAGAGAAATGAAGATTTGTGTTCACACAGAGCCTGGGCACAGACATCCGTGACAGCATTATTCTCGAAAACCAACAAGTGGCAGAGACCTACATGTTCCGTAAGGAGTGGACGGTTCACAGGCTGCGGTCCACCTGCACCACGTACTTACGATCAGCAATAAAAAGGACAAGACACCAACGTGCCACAATGGAGTGAATCTTCAGGAAATTATGCGTTATAAAAAAAAAAAAAAAAGTCAGTCCTAAATGGTTATGTGCTCTTTGAGTTGACTTTTTTTTTCCTTAACAACCTTGAAATAGGGCATTCAAAAAAAGAGCAGCTATTTTGTGGCCAGGAGCTACAGAGCAGTGGGCACAGGAGGGAGGAAGCAGTGTGACCGTAAAAGCAGCCCCTGAGGGAGTCCACGGCAGTGGACAGGGGTCAGCACCACCACGGTGCAGCCTCGGGATCCGGGGAGTGCTCTTCTGTCCGACAGTTTGGCGGGATGTCACCTTTGGGAGAAGTGGGCAAAGAGCATCCAGGCTCTTTCTATTTCTTACAACTTGGTTTACATTTTATAAGTAGCACAAATTAAAAGGTTTAATAAAGTAACAGACTGGAGGGCTTGGGACCCAGAGTCACTGGAGATAATATTAACAGAGATGAAAATAAGCGTATTCGTAGAAAGCAAGCAAGCAGACAAACAAAAAACCCCAGTATTTAATAACAAAACACCCTTCGGTTTCTGTAAGTAAATGAAACAAAAGTTGTGGGCATGTGTTTCATTTAGGGTTAGTCTCCTTGGAAATTTTACACATGTATCGGCCTAAGTTTACGTATCGAGCGGTGTAACAGCACTGGACACACATTCATCCTGTTTTAGACGAATGTGTTTTTTATGGAATTGGGAATAAATTGATTAGCTCAGGAAAAATGACCACGATGCTGGAAGTCCCATAACTGCATCACCTGCCTACTGGGTAGATGTTCGGGAAGTTCACGCTGGCCTCTTCATCTGCAGACAAAACTTAGAGCCCCGATCTGCTTAAATGGATCCACTCGGGTTTGAGTGTGAAGGCACAGAGTCCGACAGGAGTTGAGGAGATTGGAGGGGGAAGAGCGGATCTCCTAGATCCTAAGGAATCTTCGAGAGCTCTGTGGGCAGTCCCAATGCTTACAGCTTCTCCTCCGTCTCAGAGACGAGGAATCTGGTAACGAGGGCCACTGAGACTCACCCGCTGGCATCTCTGCAGACACGTGGCTGAAGGCACTGTTTGTTTGTTATGTCGCTTGTGTTCCTGCCGTGAGGACCTCTGGGATCCCTTTTATTGTCATCAAACGCTCCTCAATGAAAATCCATTCTTCTGAATAGCCGGTGTGTCTCTGATACCCAATAAATCAAGTGTCCCTCTTCAGCATTGACTAGAAGGAAATTTACAGTCAAATCTCCGCCTTCTCCTAAGCGACATGTGAGTGGGTAGAATAGATCCGTCTGATCCCCTCCCTTACTGCCTAACAGATCCTGGGGATCCCTTCCGAGCCCTTCCTCACTGCTGTCTTCGGATTTCTGCATCTCTGAACGCCA
Source organism: Rhynchonycteris naso (assembly GCA_037038555.1). Taxonomy (NCBI): domain Eukaryota; kingdom Metazoa; phylum Chordata; class Mammalia; order Chiroptera; family Emballonuridae; genus Rhynchonycteris; species Rhynchonycteris naso. The sequence continues at coordinate 2,384,873 of CM072998.1, forward strand.
CGTGGTCTACAGTTATGACTAACCGTGGTGCTAGCAAAGTTTGAGCTTCACTAAAACAAAAAAAGGAAGTAGAAACAGCCTCCTGCCACCCCCTCTCTCCCCCAGACCCGAGGCCCCCGACATCTCGCGCGCTCCTGACGGGTCCCTTCGCACACGGTGACCCAGAAAGGTAGTGTGCCAGGGGACCAGGGGTCTCACGCATGAAAACCACAGAGAGATGACGGGAATGAAAGTCAAGCGGCAACCGCAGGAAGATGCATTTACCATTCACATACCTACCGTCACTTTGCCTAAGACCTGAAGCTGGCATTTCCACGTGGCCAGGAGCAGTGGCGGGGCCCAGAGGCTGAGCTGGAGGAAGGGTCTGTTTGAACCCCAGGCAGTCCCTGTACCCAACATCCCTGCCAGGCCCCACTGCAGAGCAACCCCCCCTGTGGTCAAACTCCACACACTCGGATGTCACCTGACGCCCTACCTGAATCACTGGTGGGAGGAAGAAGGGAACCTTTAGACAGGGCAGCGGAGTTTGAAAGCAGTGACAGGAAATTCGTGTCACGGCCAGCAAAAGCAAGCCGTGGTCCTGGCCTGTCCGACGTGCCTGTCTGTCCGTCTTTCTCCAGGAGTGTCCTCATTGTCCCCCGGGACACCTCCCTGTGCTTTCTGGTTGCAGGAGGACAACCCCCCTCACACCCAGCATTCCGGGTGGACCAGCGGCTGACCCGCCACAACCGAGGGACGGTCAGGGTAGAGGACCAACCTGTGGACACGCTTCCCCACTCTCCAGACCCGGCTGTTCCGCCGAAACGTGAGCTTCGGAAATGAACACGTTCATGTTTCTTCTGCATTCTCAAGAAATGACCGGGATTGAACGACGCTTGGAAAACCCCCCAGAATGTCTCACGCTGCACGACCATCCAAGGGGCGCACATCTCTGACCCCTGCGTGGCAGCCCTCATATTCGAGTAGGAATGGAGAAGGAACACTACAGAGACATCCAGGGGACAGCCCAGCAGACGCAGGGGCCCGGGGTCAACGCAGCGTCCTCTGTAGATGGATGAGAACGTTGTTACTCCGTTACACGACCACGCTCCTGGAAGACTGTGTCCTTGGCAGGCTTTACCACTTTACAATGTCAAGTATCTTTAAAACGATAGTGTGGTTAAAATGTCCAGTGTGCATTTTAAGTAAATTAGAAAAAGTACATCACAAAATTACATCTGCTCCCAGGGAAGTAATTGCTTTCAAGAAAATCTCTGTTGAGCCACAGGTTGCCTAACTCACGTTAATACTCGATATTTAATAACACGGCATTGTGGACCGTATGCTCGTGTTGGGGTCCCTAAAACTATCGCTTTGAAGAGGGCTTGACCTAGCGTGACGAGGGAGGTTTGAGTCAGACCCTCAGAGCGAGCAACAACGTCACATTATCCGATGTCTTCCCGATGGAATTCATTTCCTCAAAGAGAGTCTCAGTCTTATAGTCACAGCACTACAGGGAAATACACAAATAAAAACTTCAATTCAAAAAGAAAAAAAAGAAGTCTCAGGATGCCACTGCCCAGGGCTGTGTGAATGCTCCTCAAGTCTGGACAGGAAGCCCCCTGCTGGGCAGTCCACTGCCCTAAAGCTATTCACATAAATGTGGAGGCGTCCTTCTCAACCTATGGTCAATTATTAGTCCCACTGCTAGACCAGGAGTACTTTCCAGGCCATGGAAAAAGGTATGGGTCTTACTTTTCTTAAAAAAAAATATATATATATATATATATATATATATATATATATATATATATATATATATTGTAGCGATTACTACTATCTTAAGATTGGCTGTCTCTCTCGTTGCATTATCTGAGCCTAAATTTTTACCATATGTTTAGTTCAAAGGACAACACAGGGTCATCAGAATCAATTCTGCATTCATTCAAAGTATTGACCAGGCATCAGTTAAAAGATGCGTTAACAATAGGTCAACAAAAGGTCAACAGCAAGAAAAGATACATTAACAGTGAATACATTGTACGCATTCAAAAAAGGTAGGATCTGCAGCCGAAATTGGGGCGGGGGGATGAATGGGAGGATTCTGGAAGTCCGTAGATCAGGACAATTCATACAGAAGTTTCATAGAAGCGATTCTACCTCCCGTCTCCAGCTCTGATGATGGTGATAATGCAGGCCTATTGTGATAATACAAGTTTCTGATAGGCTCCGGCTGGTTGGCTCAGAGGTAGAGCATCGGCCCGGCATGTGGAAGTTCCAGGTTCAATTCCCAGCCAGGAATTTCCACCTGCTTCTGCACCCTTCCCCCTCTCCTTCTCTCTGTCTCTCTTCCCCTCCCACAGACAAGGCTCCATTGGAGCAAAGTTGTCCTGGGCACTGAGGACGGCTCCATGGCCTCTGCCTCAGGTGCTAGAATGGCTCTGGTTACAATGGAGCAACAGCCCAGATGGGCAGAGCATCGCCCCCTGGTGGGCATGCCGGGTGGGTCCTGGTCGGGCACATGTGGGAGTCTGTCTGCTGCCCTGCCTCTCACTTCAGAAAAATACAATTAAAAATTTTTTTCTGATATCCTTTACTTGTTACAAAAGATAGATTTGTCAATACCCAACATTGTCGCCTAACATCCTCTTAGCCCAGTGGTTCTTAACCTTTTCTGAGGTACCGAACCCACCAGTTTCATATGCGCATTCACCGACCCTTGTTTAGTGATAAATAAAATATGATTTTTTTTTCCAAATTCAAGACATAGGTATATGTTTTTTTACTGGTGCACAAAATGAGCCGTGCGTGAACATCCCCTTGCTCAAAGAACAAAACCAACAAAGTGCATGAACTCACAACAAACGATGGTATTACTTTATTCTGGCCTCCGCGGCAGAGGCTTCTCCGAACCCCTGAGACCGACTCATCGAACCCCTAGGGTTCGACAGAACCCAGGTTAAGAACCACTGTTTTAGTGTTTTAGGGATAAAAACACAAGAGTAATAAGTGGGAATAAAATCTCTTCAGCTCAGAGGGGCAGACCCAGCACACAAGTTAAAATAAAAATAAAAGTATACATTAAACATTTTAAGCAGAAGTGTATTTTCTAAGTTCAGTGTTTCTCTGATTACACACAAGAATGCAATAACCCCCGAGCCCAAGAGGTAAAAGTCGTGACCTCCTGGGGTCAGAGTACATGAGATCACAAGACTCAGGTGGACACCCTGGCCTCTGTGGGCAGGTCCGGCTGCTGGGATAAAAGGTCAGTGTGATAAGTCACATCTCAGGCTGCGTAAGGGGGACACAGAGGGTCACCCCCTTCCATATGTCCCCTCAACTCCTTGTTGCTGGGAAGTCATACCAGGTCCTTGGACTCAGCATCGAGGGGAGAGGGTACAAGAAGGTAAAACTGTGGAAAGACTGACTTAAACACACAGACACACAGACACACTCTCTGCAGGGACTGGGTGTTCCTAGACATTTCCTGACGGAAACCTCTACCAGCATACGGAAAGAGACTCAACGCAGAAATTGCTATGAATCTCATTTTCAAAAGTTTTATATTACTTTCAGATCTGGACTCTTGGTCTATCAAAATAGTACCTATTTCATTTTTTTTGTTGTTGTCGTTCTATGGAACATAGTCACTTATTTCTAACGATCGATATAAAAGACACAAACCTACCCCCAAAATAAATTTGATTATAGGTTTTCATCCCACTGTGTAGACTACATATATGTCCACACTATTCATGCTGGGCTATGATTCTGTTGCTAAAAATGGGTTGACTTTTAAACTTGGAAATCACTGCTTCATGGAACCTCTCTCTTAGGCAACGACTGAGTTAATCACCTGAACCTTTCTTTAGTCTCTCTTGGTCCGACCCAGCAGCAAAGATAGTTGATGACTCTCCTATACTTGCAGTCTTTATTGTCACTGCTATTAAAGAATTAAAGCTAAGAGTCTTGTTTTTTCTTAGACTGTTTCAAGTGTGGGTGTGACATGTCTGTCCCACCCACTGTCCCCTTTCCAAAGCACAACCGTATCCTGTGGGTCCGTTTGATTTAAGACGAAAGTGATCCAATTATCGTGTTTAATTTTTTTTTTATCAGAGCCCAGTGCTGAACCCCTAACTTCTAAGTCGTAACTATTAGAAGACCCGGCAAGCCTAGACCATCAGAGGAGGATTTCACGGCGGGTGCTCCCGGCATGCGCCCTGGGCCCCGACTTCTGAAGGGCCCCACAAAACCCCAACTTGACACTTTTTCTTCCTAATGACTCCAAGTTTGTTTCCCTATGTGCAATTTTAACATGAATAGTACCTAATATTTTTTATTTATTTAAAAATGATTAACATGTAATTTTATTTTTCCTGATTCTTCCCTCTCTCTCTTTTTTTTAAGGGGCCCAATATTTTCTTCTGTGCCCGGGGGCCTCAACCGATCTTAATTTGCCCCTGTTACAGACACAACATTTTGTAAAGTTCACCAGGAACAGAAGAAGCCTCCGAAGATCACGTGTCTCCCTGCTCCCCGTCACCCTGACACAGTCACACACAACACAACGAGGAGAGCCATCCGCTTCACACAAAGAAAGACCAATGTGTCCCTGTCATAAGACAGCTGCCCGTGCCCAGGGGTCTCACCCTATTGCTTCCTAGGAATTAAAGCCCTCCAAGTGGCTTGCTATCTGCCTTGTGACCGGGAACCCAGAAGGACCACCTCCATGATTGACCAGTATCATTCAGAAGCGGGTTTCCTACCGACGTCAGGAATAACACGTTCCTGTGACTAGCAGATGCGTGTGCTTGTATTTACACGTCTGTAGCTGTAGACACATATGCAGATGCAACAATGCATCTTTCCTATAGCGAGTTAGAATTCTTCCTGATTCAGTTAATAGGGACACACGTGTGATCAAGTTGCTTTAAACGATGCACACGCTCCCAAAACTTCAAGGCTCTGTTCTCATCTGAAGATTTATATGTCTCTCATTGGGCAAAGCTCTTAAAAACAAGAATTGAAAACCTTGGGGGAAGAGGCTCAGTTGAAGGATACAATGAATATTTAAGTTTTCTTATCATAAGTACCGCAGGAGCGGCAGATAGACATCTGCCCTCAAAAAGGACCATGTTCCTCTTACATGAATATCTTTGGTTATATTTTCAAGATGTCATGAGGCTTCTAGAAGCCCTTTTGCTTCTTGATAATGAGAACAGTCTATCTGACGTCTCCCGAACATTTCGTCTTTATTGTCTTTCAAAACCTCTCAGTGAGTGTGTGTGTGCGCACGCACACATGTAGATAGATGTGTACACACACATGCAAATGTGCAGAATGTAACTTTGTTGGAAGAAGAAAAAACATCCCCCCTCCATTTAAAAATGTCTGTAAATAGTGACTGAGTTAGACCCTTTGACACTTCCTCCTAGCAACTGTGATCAATTGATTATTGTATTTAATTTATAGAATCCAAGATGGATCAGACTATTGAAAAAGAGTAGGACTCATGTCGTTCTGGACCAAGGGGGCACTGATGAAGGTGACAGAGAGGAATGGGTGGGTGCTTGCATGCTTACAGGGCTGATCTCGAAATGGGGACCCCGAGAGTCCAAAGGAATAAAAGGTCCTGGAGGGCAGGAGTGTGTCCACTGCAGCCCAGGGCTATACCCTGAGACCCCAGAGGACTGCCTGTGGCCATCTGCTTAAATACCCATGACTGCCCCTCACCAGAGCCACACGCTCACGGATGCACTGAGAAGTCCTCCCTTTCAGTTGGCTCACATCACAGGGGGCGTCCGCTTCTGTGCTTTTGGACCTGGTGCATGACTCAAATCGGGGTCACCCGACAGGGGATGAGAGTGAGGGAGGGGCCTGAGCAGGGAGAGGGGGAGCCCACATGAAGAACGAGACCAGAGACTGCTCTCGTGACTGTGACCCCTGCCCCAGCGCTGAGGAAAGGCTCACGGCTTCCACATTTCCCGGCCAGCCAGAAACAACAAGTGGAGGTGAAAACTCAAGGTTTTTAACCATGGAAATTAAAGTTTTAGTAACTCTGACTGTGCTGGTCTCACAAAGCTTCCTCATTCTCACCCAGGCAGGAACAGGGGATACTCACACATGGGCACCGAGCTATGGGTTCAAGGACTACAAGGTGGCCCAGAGTGAATTTATCTTTTTTCTTTGTATTTTTCTGAAGTGAGAAGCAGGGAGGCAGAGAGACAGACTCCCACATGTGCCCGACGGGGATCCACCCGGCATGCCCACCAGGGGGCGATGCTCTGCCCATCTGGGCTGTTGCTCCATTGTAACCAGAGCCATTCTAGCACCTGAGGTGGAGGCCATGGAGCCGTCCTCAGTGCCCGGGACAACTTTGCTCCAATGGAGCCTTGGCTGCGGGAGGGGAAGAGAGAGACAGGGGGAAAGGAGAGGAGAAGGGTGGAGAAGCAGATGGGTGCTTCTCCTATGTGTCCTGGCCGGGAATCAAACCTGGGACTTCAACATGCTGGGTTGATGCTCTACCACTGAGCCACCCAGCCAGGGCCCACAGTGACTTTCTGAACTCGGGCATCTGACTCATGAAGCTGTGGTGGTGACGTGCCCACACCTTCCACAAACGAAAGTGACACACTACAGAAGGACACCCACCCACATCCTGTGCCTGTGCCCTTGAGGACAGCCCTGCCTACTCCAAAGCAGAGAGAAGGGGGAAGCCTTCGTGGCACGGTCCTCAGGGCGCATCACCATCCTGGTTGGGTAGAGAGGGGAAGGTCACAGACGTCGGCGCCTCGCCGACCCTGTTCTCCGTTCCCTGCGCGGAAGGGGCAGCAGCCAGGCCTCAGGCACCTGCAGACACTCGGCCAGCTATTCTGGGACGGAATACCAATCGCTCTTCCCGCTCGTGTCTCCAGGCTCCCCGCCACCCGGGGCCGCATTCCACGGCTGAGTCTCCGGGGCAATGGTGGGGCTGGAACAGGTCCAGTTCCTCAAAAAAAATAAAAAACTTCTGGGGTTTTCATCGTCACATTATTCTGCATGCCAAAAAGCAGCGACAGATGTTAAAACCAAGGACTTCCCCTTGACAAACGCCTGTATTCTAAGCATTCATGTTTTTTTTTCCTCACACTTTCATCAATTCCTGGAGAAGCTGAAGAACTCCACACTGTTGAATATAAGTGCTGTTGAGATAGTGTTTTATTTAATACTTTGTTGTCATATGGTCAATAGCGCATGTCAGCAATAAGGAGGAACAGACTTATTCTGAATTAGAGATACATTATTATTTAAGAACCAACAATAAGGCTCAAATCCAGAGTATAAATGAATGTACTCATATCAGCCTCTTGGATTTCTGGGAAAAAAATAAATAAACCTTGACAAAGAATGCATCCTACTTGAGTACCTTCCTGAAGTCACCTACACGTCCCCAAAGGACTGTTCCGGACCTGATGTCAGCACCGTGAGTAGCGGGCCCAAGCTGCAGGGTTGTGAAGTGCTGAGCGCTCCTTTAATTATTAGACACAGCCTCAGGAGGAGGATGCGAGCTTTTATTTTTCATCAGACTGATCCTGGCTTCGACTGAGGGTCTCTGCAGCTCTTCTTTGGGGTGTGAATCCTTGGAGCCCACCTCCATCCAAAGTCTTCTCCTGATGCAGTCGCGTCATGGTCTTGGAACCAGGAACCCCAGCCTGACTCCTCCGTGTCGGGCAGGTGAGTACCCAAGGCTGACACAGGCGGGGGTTCACACTGGTGGGGGGCTGGCGTGGGGGGAGGGCCACGGTGAAGCTCACTGCAGCTGACAGGCAGGCAGTTACATCGATGCGGGCCGTGTGCCTGCTTGGCCCCAGCCTGGAGGAGCGCCCACACTCCACTCCAGAGGCAAGGGGACACTCTCCATGGCCAGCCCACCCCTGAGGGCCAGCTGGCGTAACTCTACAGTTCTTCTCACTAGGGCTGTACCCTGTGAGGTCCTGAAATGAAAGAACGTGCCGGATGAGGATTTGAGAAGAAATGGTTGGGATTTGAACCAAAATCTATGGCTTCTCCACCTGGAGGTCTGAACATTAGCATCGGCCACTCTTTTGTTTTCTTCTGTCACCAAGAATGTCACGTGAGCATCAGATCCGACAGCCTCTTCCATGGTACGTTCAAACCGAGGTGGTTCCCAGGTGTGTCACACCAAGTATGGAGACACAGACCTGTCCCTCTGAGGTGAAGGCACTCTTCATTTCTGTGCCTCGGGGACAGAGGCCACCCACATGGAGGGGACTAGACTTTTACACGCCGTTGGCTTCGCAGAAACTGGCTGGCAGGGATGTGTAACAGGCCTCACGCGTGCTGTCACCTGTCTGTAGAAGTGTGTTTATTTATCTGTTAACAAGGCTATGTTGGGAATCCATCTGCAGGGACCTCTCTCCCCTCCTGGTGACTTGCCTGGCTTCTAAAACAAGCTGGGTGGCTTGGGTCTAGACAGGGACAGGACACAGCTTCTCAATTCTGGCCATGACCACTCCGACCATGAGTCCCGGAGGTGTCTTCCTCACGGTCCTCTGACATGAGAGCCTGTGAAAGGGCCGACTGCCAAGCAATAGATGCTGGAGTGTCTACCCGGAAAAATCCTTTTAGGTATTTTATTTTAGGAATAAAATGAGTATCTTCCTCGGCAAAAAACAATTCAACAACAACAACAAAAAAGCAAATCTTTGTTCTCTCAATAAAACAAAAATAAACGGCTGACCAAGTTCTCAAACCGAAAAACTGCTTCTGAAAATAGGTAAGGGCGTTCATTTTCCCTCAAGTAACTAGAGTGTGAGGGTTTGTTAAATCTACGTGGATTTTTAAAAGGAAATAAATCATGTGGCGTTTTCAGGAATCCTAAGGGTAGAAATTGAGCCACAGTTTCTAGTCATGACTAAATTACCCATGAAATTGGACACATGTTTCTGAAAAGTATAAATAGTATGAAAATTTTCTCCTCAAGGTTTCCCAGACTTAGTCTTACGTGCACAACTGCCGTTATTTTAGGCAGGACAGTAGAATATTGTGTTTATTTCAGAATCTTCCTGTTTGCCCAGCCCCTCGGAGACCCAGAGTTGCACAAGGAGTTCTCTTTTCTCACTTCGTATCAGAAAGAGCTTCGGCTGCTGTCATATTCTCCAATTCTGTAATAGATTGGGAGCCCCTTTCTGCCACTGACGATCGGGACAGGTCATCGCAGGTCACTCTGAGCCATGGGTACCGGTGCCGCCCACCCCAAACCTGTAGAACCCACCTGGCTGGGTGTGCAGCTGCTTAAACTATTCTCCAACTCTTTCCCCTACAAGCTCCCTTAAGCTCTCACAGAAAGAACCCGGTGGAATCGTCTTATATTCCACTGAAAATGGGGACAGGGATTAGTCCAAAGCCTCTTATCTGTCCAGGAGCACAGCCAACATTCACACCCAGCTAGCTCATCTGGCTTTCGACGTGGCTTTAATTTTTTTTTCTCCCTCTAACACACCACGCAACACTGAAAAAATAAACTAATTAAGTGCTTGTTCGCTTAGATGCTGCTCATTTATAAAACGCATACATCACAGGCATTTGCATACACAGATGTACAGGGAAGTCCCAAAATAATTTTCTTAGCAGCCTTATTTGTTTGAGACAAGGTTCCCCCCCCCCAAGGTCCTCGGGACACATCGTTTACCCAAATGCTCCTGGATTAATCCCTGAGACAGCGCCAGGTCTCCGGACTCTGGGTTCTTTTCCGCACCGCCCGCCTCTGGCTGGGGCGGGCTGCCTGTGAATAAGCACACTCCACGCCGGTGGATACTTAGAACCGACCCAGTTCCTAGATCACCAGAAAGGCGGCAGACCAGTGCTTCAGCTCTGCAAGCCCCCCCCCCTGCTCTAGGAAGATGTGGCATGAACACCCCCGGCTGCTTTCACATGTTGGACTTTCCATCTCTACAGCAGAAAGGAGTTTGGGGAGCCCCGCAGAGCGCCATGGGGCGCAATCCCTCTCCCATCCTTCTATACCCGCATTATCCCTTCGAGGACCTAGTGTTTACCTGGAGTGCCGGAGGCTGAGCCGCTCTGCAGACTCCCCTGGCTTTAATAGACTCAGAGCTGAGATTACCAGCAATTACCTGCAAATATTTGGCTACAAATGAAACCATTCAATTCAGTCTGCCTCCCCTCCCAAGGCGTCCTAAGGATCAAAAAGGCTTGCTTAATATTCAAGACCTAGCTTCTGAAATTAAATTAAAGAATGCATTATCCAAACCCTACGCTCTGTGCTCTGTTCAAAAGCATTAAAGTAGCAAATGTTCATTGTAGAGGAGCTGAAGTATCCATAAGGAGCCAGGCGTGCTTGAAAGTTCCCATAAACGAATTCATACGCCTGTCCCGGGCACCTCAGCAGCCCTAGGTATTTCATGTCCATTTCTCATTAGCACTAAATTACAGCTGGCATCCTCCTTAGCGATCTTGGCTTCTACAGGCCTTCCTGATGCCACCCTCATTACATCAGTCTTCAATGAGTCATACTAATTAATCAGTCAAACAATCAACTCATCATTTATATCCCCATCTCTCCGCTTTGCTGAGAATTTTTTTAACTATTGGATAAAAATCACATTTTGGAGTTACTTGAATGGCATGGCTTCTCCTAAACAAATGAAAAATTGAAAATACCTCCTCTACTGATGCCAAATTTAACAAAAAAAATCAATGCGTAAAATGTTACTTCCGAGGTACAAAAATTATAAGGATAATAATAACGTACCACGGTATGGACTACTAAATGATGTCGCCTACATTCCTCACTTAAAATCTTTAACAATTTAGCAATGCTTTCCATGTAATTTCTCTCTAGCACCCTTTTCAAATGTTTCTATTTTCTCACCTGTGAATACAGAGAGACCTCGTTTTATTGAACAGCTTTATTGCTGTTCCAAAGGTTGTGTGTGTTGTTTTGTTTTGTTTCTTTACAAACTGAACACAAGGCCCGCGACCGACCCAAGAATCACGACCTGCTCTCCTGCGATGCTCTAACCCCGCCCCCAGCCCCGCCCCCCCCAACCAAAATTCAGCGGGGAGAAGCCGTGGACAGATAGATACACGCCAATCCCAAGGGTCTACCGGAAGCACTTGTGCATCTATGTAACTATTTCAAAGAATATATCTTTCTTCTCTACATTTGTTTCCATTTGCAAAGACATATGTATCTCCGTGTTCGCCGCCGATTTCAAGGTAAAGAGAACGCAGTACCTTGTCAGGCGCGCAGGAAGAGGACTTACACGGAAATGTTCGTCTTCTAAAGGCAGGCTGCAAATATGATCCCAAGTCCCTTACTGTATTGCAAAGGGGGGGTACAAATCAGCTTTATGTCACCGATGGAGATGCCTAGAGCCATAAATATTCACTTGGATCAGAGCTGTACATTCAGGCTACAAAGATGAAAAAAAAAATCCTGGAGAATGTCATCTTTCAAAGATAACAAGACCCACAGAATAAGATCATAGAAATCAACTGCAAACTGACTAGTGATCCTGACACTGAGTGAGCCACCAGACATGCCGGGAAGTTCCCATCAACCAGTTCCTACGATGCAGCCCCGGACACGGCAGCAACCTCAGACGAGTTTTCTACACATTTTTAAAATTTTTATTTTCACGAGAGTTAAATAGTTTTCATTTAAATATTAGATGTCTAACATAGCAGTGTTCAACAATTCAAAATGCAGCGTTGATGAAGATACTGGAAAAGATACACTCTTTAGAAGTACAGTTTGGAGGTGTACATCCTGTGGGCACCTGTGTCGTGGACACAGACGCTCAGATATAAGTTTGGAAGGCGCTCAAGGGACTTACTAGTCAGTCACTGGCTCTGAGGAGAAGGCAGTAAGTAGCAGGGTGCGCTAGGGAAAACAATTTCATTGCGTTCACTTTTCTCCGCCTTTGAAAAATTTTGCCGTGTGAATGTAATTACTTCAGAAAACGAAATAATTAAACATCTTAAGGGAAATACATGTATCTAACTGAAGTTCTAATATGGGCAACAGCTCAAACAATTTTTGACCATGCGACTCTTCAGAACACAAGCTATTTTGAAGGTTATTTCTTTAGAATGAAACCAGTGGTAACAGATGTGTTGGCACTGGTGATACACGAGGTGCTTTGCAAGAGAAAGACTGCAGCTTAGCATTATGAAACACTGTTTCAATTTAACTGTCGAAATGTTGATGGGAACATAAAAACGATTTCAATCTATACGCCGTTTATGTAAGCAATCTCCATGTAATGCTCTCGATGACGTTTTGAAGTTCTTTATTTCCTACATGTTTAATTCTGTCTCGTAGACCTGTCGACATTTGCTCTAAAACGAACTATTTACAAGAGTTATTCAAGTACTAATTAAAACATTTGAGGCATATTAACGAAATACGCAATGTCTTATTCAGACGTCGCATCGCAGTCTATTTTATTAATTTTTGAGTAAATCACAGCTCTGGCCAACTGTAGTGTTCAACAGAACACCGAAGGGCGACTCATTAACAACAGAGACGGAACAGTCAATCAAAGCGAGAACGCTGAGTCATGGCCAACTATCCCGTTGCAGTTCTAGAAACTTCCTTTGTACATCGTATTCTCAGCCTTCTGACATCATCTGGCACTGCACAGCCCAGCTCAGCAGCAAAATAACTCTTCAACAAAAGAAGAAAAAGCAAAGTCAGTTTGCCCTGAGTCATTTCCACGGACCTGCTTTGCTCAAGGAGGCTCTGGAAAACCATATTGTTTATGAACTGACGAGAGTGTGAGTTGTGGAGACAGGTGACTGAATTCTTCATCTCCTCAGACTCTTTTCACTACTGTCATCGCCCAGCACACACATCTGCATCACCGCTTTGAGGAAGCACGAGAGGCCATCTCCAGACGCACCTCTGTTGTGGTCCCTGATGTCACAAGAGGAGGCAGGTCGTGCCCAAGCGTACTTCCTTTAAATTGTCCTGCTCTTTCTTGTTTTTTAAAAAAAATTTTATAACACCATTACACAATTTTAGAGTTAGAAACACCAGCACGCACAGAGAAAAATGGGAACCTTCTTCAAAATCTACTCCATGCTCCACATGGCTCCTAGAGTCCTCCTATTGACAAGGTCATATATATCTTTGGGGACCCTCTTGTACATGTCTGCAGATTCAGCCCACCGTAACCAGCATATGTGCTGGCATGGCTTATGCACAAGCATGCTACATAGATTCCTTCTCCATAAGACATAACTCCTTACAGCTTTGCCTCGAACACCAGCTCAGGCCAACGTGCCTAAAGAGAATGTATTTAGTTCCACTCCCTCATCTTCCCTAAAATAACTAGGAAAATAGAAACCAGATCCTCTGGACTTCTACCGACCCTAGAATATTATTATAACTCGGTTGATTGTTTTCTTCTTCAGTGTCACCAAAAATAAAAGGCAATTCCCTGAAAACTATATGTTTTTGATACCAGGGTCAGTCATTGTTTTGTGTTTGTACACAATCCAGAGACCGTCAACTTCTTGAATTTAATTTCTGAAACTAAAAGACACAAGTTGCTTTTCTTTCAGTGATTTGAACTGAGACTATAAAGTAACCCAATTATTAGGATTTAGTGAACTTTTAAAAGTGGATGATAGCTATTCTTCATAGTCATGTATGTATAAGCTGCACAAATATTTCTAAAGTATTACTACTGTACAAACCTTGACATCTTTCAAAAATCACATTTTTTAAAAAAAAAATTCAATTCTAATTTAGAGTATGAATACTTGAAAAGCAAACGTAGGCAGAATTTCCCTTTACTTATTGTATATAAAAGAATACTAGGAAGAGATTGCCAATATAATCACGGTATCTTATTACTTGATCTAAAGTGTAGAAATCTTAAGGTGATCAACTTTCCCAGATATATTGCTGGGCTCCTAATAGGTGTTCAGTATGTGCACATAGATCTTTATTTCTTTTCAGAAATGTTGCATTTACTACAAAATACAGTTAACTTAATTTAGCTAAAGTCTACACTTAATATGCAAGCACCCTAGCCTTCATCCTAAGGGTGAACTTCATTTTATAAAGGCAGCAACAAACTACTTCTCCAAGAAAATTGCCAATAATTACTCTTCGTTCCTCCACGTTGGGTTGCACACAGCAATCAAAGGTTTAAATTTTTTTATTTTTTTTATCTAGTCTGGATGCGTCCTTCTGTGCTACTTACGTCAGCACCAGAATGCAGAATACAGCAGAAGTCACAGTCACATGTGACTGGGCTGAGGAGGAACTTCGTCTTTGAAGACATGGCGTGCAGTCTCAGGGACACAAGGGCTCAGAGGAACAAGTTGTTCGGCTCTTATGCATCTAAAGAAATAGCAGCGCTATCGCTCATTCTATTAACAAAGCTCTGAGCTAGAATCCCGTGGCGGTCAGCTAAAGAAAATCCAAAACGCGAATAGACTTTTCTCACACTAGAGCCCAATCCCGTCTCTATCATACGTGACCTGCGCGATATCGAGCAAGCGTCTGAAACGCTGATGGCAGCATTGCCTACAAGCTCACGGGCACTTGAGCTGACGCATCAAAACCAACCAAGCTTCTTGCGTTCAGCACAGGGTACATTTCTCTACAGAAAAACAATGTTGATCTGCATACATGATGTATGACATATAGTTGAGATATCTATGGGATGTATTACATACAAAACACAGGAGATCTATCCTGTCTATGACACAGGCATGATGAATAGCTTTCATACGAGGTGACTAGTCTCCGTGGAGTAAGGAAAGGTAAGGATGGTTCTACCTTTTACAATCAGACGGAGCGTCACGGAAGAGGCCGTGCTGGCTGTCGCCGCGACCTCTGGATAACGTTTAGGTAAATACCCGGAGAAAACTAGATGGGCAAAGGGTATAAGCAGTAGAGTGCTCCTGCGACCCACTGTACCAGCAACGTTTACGCTTCGGTGGGAAAGAGAACCGTGGGCTATTTCTCTCTCGGGGCTCTGTGCAAGGATGAAGTCAGGCAGTGACCCTCACAGCTGACGCTGGGCAGTCAGAGAAAGGCGTCGGCCACTAGGGGCATCACTGAGAGCTACAGCGGTATCGCCCTTGTTTGGCCCTGCGGAGGAGAATGAGGAGTCAGACCTGCTGTATGCCCAAGTGCATGAAAGGTCAGGATGGGGTTGACCTGATGTGGACACGCCTATCCGTCCTAGTTTCCCTGACCGTGTAAGAAAGATCTGTGGCAGGTCATCAAGGGGCTCGTGAGCACCCTCCCATTCTTTCAGGGGCTCCCCCATGACAAGCCTCGGGGTGGCAGGTCCTGGCAAGGGGACTGAGTGTTCAGACGACTGTCTGCTCCACCCGCGTGCCGGCTCTTTCAGTCCACCCCCTGGCCCCTGTTGAGGCTGGAGGACGTGCTCATGGGTGTCTGCTGGGACCAGGCTCCTCCCGACGACAGCGGCCGGGTCCTCTGCACACGACTGAGTTCTAGCTCACCGCACATAATGCGATTCTCAAATGCCCATAGCTGGAAGGATTCAAACAAGGGAAGGAGCGCTCGCTTAGGGCCAACACCGGCTTTAAGGTCACTGGGCAAGCGGTCCGAGCAGAGGTTATTTGGAACCAGGGCATTTCAGTGTAAGTTCCTGAAAGCGGAAACAATGAAAATCCGCACATCTGTTTTAAAGACGAGAAGAGAGAATTATTGCCATGCTGGAGTTTAAGGGATTTTTTGGGGGGTGAACTTAGGATTGCTTTAGGCCATCTCCTTAGGAACAGGTGTCCTAATTACATGGCGGGACGTGAAGATGTGCTATTCCCCTCCCGCACCTGAACCTCAGGCGTCCCAGTCACACCGTGTGTCCCCACGGAGGTCACTGCAGATGACGTGCTCACACAGAAAACGCGTGTTCACGGCACTACCTCTGTGAACGAGGACAGAGGTGACCGGGCAGCGGACGCGTTCTCGTAAGGCTGAGCAATGGCGCGGGAAGAGGAAAGAAAACACCACTGTTTTACAGTCTGAACCCTGGTTAACTGAGGACCACTTTCTTCACCAGTAGAGTAAGATTTTTACTTACTCGCTTTCTGGCCACGTGCTTTACTCATCACCGCCTTGGCTGTTCTTCTAGTGAGAGAGCCGAGAACCACACAAGTCCCTGCTGTGACGCCCACGTCCCTGAAGAGGGGCGCGGCCCTGCTGTGACGCCCACGTCCCTGAAGAGGGGAGCGCCCGGGCTGTGACGCCCACGTCCCTGAAGAGGGGCGCGGCCCTGCTGTGACGCCCACGTCCCTGAAGAGCGGAGCGCCCCTGCTGTGACGCCCACGTCCCTGAAGAGGGGCGCGCCCCTGCTGTGACGCCCACGTCCCTGAAGAGCGGAGCGCCCCTGCTGTGACGCCCACGTCCCTGAAGAGGGGAGCGCCCGGGCTGTGACGCCCACGTCCCTGAAGAGGGGAGCGCCCCTGCTGTGACGCCCACGTCCCTGAAGAGGGGAGCGCCCGGGCTGTGACGCCCACGTCCCTGAAGAGGGGGCGCCCCTGCTGTGACGCCCACGTCCCTGAAGAGGGGAGCAGTACTATACCTGTGGGTAGTAGCAGCCTGATATGATTTCTCACTGTACCTGATACTCTTTCATAACCTTTACTTGGTTCCCCCACCCCCACATTCACCGCAGGGTTATTTACGAAAGTCAAGCCCTGGAAACAACCCCCCTGCAAGGGGTGCGGTAGATTGACAGGCCTACCCAGCCATAGGAAAAGCAGGGAGTCTTATCCTTTTGTGACCGCCTGGATGGAGCTGGAGAGCATTGTGTGCTGAGTGAGAGAAGTCAGCCAGAGAAAGACAAGGACCAGATGACTTCACTGACATGTGGAATCTAATGAACAAAATGATCTAACAACCAACATAGAGACAGACTCACAGAGAGAGGGCAGGCTGACGGCTGTCAGAGGTGAGGGGGTCGGTAGCTGAGTGAAAACAGCGGAAGAATCAAGCAAAGGAAAAGTAAACCACCTCACAGACAGCAGCATGGGGATTACCTGAGCGGAAGTGGGTGGGGGAGGTAGAGGGGGTGCAGGGGGGGCAGATGGTGATGGGGAGAGACTTGACTTGGGTGAGTGGTGAACACACAATACAGTGTACAGATGATGGATTATAGAATTGTGCACCGGACACCTACACACTTTTATTAACCAGGTCATCCCAATAAATTCAGTAAAAACTAACGAAAAACAAACAAACAAACAAAAAAATAAACAATTTTCCTTTCCAGTAAAGTCACTTAAGAGAGCCAAAGTTTTTGCTTTCATAAAGGTGGTTTAATACTTCATAGATCTTGTTTCCATCCAGGAAAGCTTCGTGGACATGTTCAAAGCAAATGTCCAGGACTGGGCACAGCCGTCTGGGACTGCGGTCACTTGTTACATGAGTGCCAGGTCACCGTGAAGCTGCGCGCAGTGTGGGCGGAAGAGCCTGGGTCAGCGAGGCCGCCTCCCACACCACTGGACAGGCATTTCCGCTTGAGGGCAGAATGCTGCCGCCGGTCTCCCATAACAGACTGTCCTGGGATCCCACACCAGCGGTCCCTACAAATGTGTCCCAAATGGTCCATCCATCGTAGGAGAGCCCAGCTCATCACAGCATGGGCGTGATCCCCAGCTGGGGCAGGAGAGAGAGTGGGCAAGGACAGGCCATGAGGCCTCAAGACCGTCGGATGCAAGACTGCAGGAAGAAACGCGTGGGTTGTCATGAGATGCGCCCGTGGAAGAGTGTGAACTTCCCCTTCTGGGCCGGGCCTAACAGGACTCACGCTCTGAGGAACCGCACCCCGCCCAGGGGAAGCAGGGAGCAGGCTTCCACCCGGCCGACGGGCCCGGGCTCACTGTAGAAAGAAGGTTGGATTTTTTTTTTTTAAAGTTATATTTAATGGCCACCTGACGTTTAGACTGGGATATACACCTTGTTAAAGAGCCATCATTGGAAATGGGAAGTTATGTCTTTTTGACAAGCCTCTGTCTTTAGGATCCTTTCAGAACAGGAGACGGTGGAAGTGGGGCCCGAACGGGGGGCGGGGGGAGTAGGGGGCACGCGGGTGACAGACAGGAAGGGGTCGGGGAGCTGCAGAGAGAACGCCGGTCCATATCAGGTCTGGAAACGTAACCACAGTGACGGCAATGCCCTTTCTTTGGGGAAGGATGCTTTTCCTTTACATGTTCAATTAAAAAAAAAAAAAGAGGAATATTTGATACAAAAGTTTAGCTAAGGGTTGATTTCACATTAGTTCCTAATTTCTGTGGCCGGGGAACATCAGGCACACAGAAGATCAGGAAGTTTCTAGAGCTCGGATCATGACAAGGCCGCAGGGGGAGCAAGCACTGAGGTTAACCAGAGGCGGAGGCCACCGGAAATAATGAATATCTTGTGTATCCAAAGCCACCCCCCCCCCCCCCACGTTGAGAGGAACAAGCAAAACCCTTTCCATGCCTTGAATGACAGGGAAAGACGTCACAAAGCAGGAGTTGGGTCGGGACCTCCAGGGATGAGCAGAATCACGCTCTTCCGGATGGTACACAAAGTCCTGAGGGCTGAGACCAGGACATTCCTTGGGGAGGAGCTAATCCAGTCTCTCACTCTGCAGATAAGAAAACACAATAACCCTACAAATGCCAGAGCTCTGTCAACAGAAAACGCTTTTACATAGGACTTGACACTTTTACTAAAGCTCATTTCCAGGAGACAGGCTTACTGAGAGGGAAGAAAAATCATTTTCTTTCCCCCAAATTCTCCTGTGACCTCTTGCCTGAGAAACTGCACCCACAGTTAATGGAATCAAAATTTAAATCTCCAAATTAAGATTCAGGACTCCTTTTCTTGAAGGTAGGACAGGAAGACAGCACGGGGACACGGCTGAGGAACCGCAGCCCATCCGAGACCGGGGGACCAGGGAAGGCATGGCTCCGCGGAGGATACCTGACGAATAGTACGCCTAAATTTTATTTCCGTGTACCTGCTTATGGAAAGGGAGGCAATGACCGAACTCATGATAATGTCCTAAAGACAAATGAAGTGGTACAGAAAAGGAATTTCAGAAATCTTTGGCCAGGATACGTGATGACAAAGCTTCTAAAAGCACCCCGAAACCTCATTCTGCATGAGGTTTCCTGATCGCCCCTCAGCTGAGCTGTCCAGGGACCGTCCCCTCCTGTCTCTGTCCTCGGTCGCCTTCTCTCCTGGCGCTCAGCACCACGTGCGGCATTTTAGGATGAACCTAGAACTGCCGTCGGCCTGAGACGTTCTGTGGTGAAAGTCTCAGAAACACCCATTTCCAGAAACGTTTCCAAAAGCAGTTCACAAAAGGAGAGTAGACTGTACTGACCAACCTTGGAGAGCTTTCTTTCCTTTTATTTAAGTTTTTTTTATTGATTACTTTTAGAAAGAGGAGAGAGAGAGGAAAGAGAGAAAGAAGAGAGAGAGGAGGAGAGAGAGAAGAAATAGAGAAGAGAGAAAGAGGAGAGAGAGAAGAGAGAGACAGAGAAGAGAGAGAGAGAAGAGAGAGAGAGAGAAGAGAGAGAGAGAAGAGAGAGAAGAGAGAGAGAAACAGAAAGGAGAGAGATAGAGAAGAGAGAGAGAAGAGAGAGTGATAGAGAAGAGAGGAGAGAGAGAAGAAAGTGAAGAGAGAGAGGAGAGAGAGAGAAGCAGAGAGGAGAGGAGAGAGAAGAGAGAGAGAAGCAGAAAGGAGAGAGATAGAAAAGAGAGAGGAGAGAGAAGAGAGAGAGAAGCAGAAAGGAGAGAGAGATAGAGAAGAGAGAGAGAAGAGAGAGCGATAGAGAGGAGAGAGAGGGAAGAGAGAAAGAGAGGAGAGAGAGAGAAGCAGAGAGGAGAGAGATAGAGAAGAGAGAGGAGAGGAGAGAGAAGAGAGAAGCAGAAAGGAGAGAGAGATAGAGAAGAGAGAGGAGAGGAGAGAGAAGCAGAAAGGAGAGAGAAGAAAGAGAGAGAGAGCAGAGAGGAAAGCAGCAGCTCATGGTTGCTTATCATATGTGCCTTGACCAGGGTTTCGAACCAGAGACCCCCGCTCTCCAGGTGCCTGCCTTTTCCACGGCGCCACCACAGGCTTTTAATAAAAATATTGCAGAATTGAGGTGTGTTAAACCATGCCTTTGAGATAATGCCCTACTTTCAGGCACTGTGCCTGCTCTACTTC
Source organism: Rhynchonycteris naso (assembly GCA_037038555.1). NCBI lineage: Eukaryota > Metazoa > Chordata > Mammalia > Chiroptera > Emballonuridae > Rhynchonycteris > Rhynchonycteris naso. The sequence goes on from CM072998.1 coordinate 2,405,068, forward strand.
AGGCTGAAGAAAATTTCTACTTGGGGGATTTTCCCATTTCTTCATTATCCAGACAACGGCACACCCAAACTGGATTCATCCTTTTTTTTCTTTTTTAAGTTTCAGACTTCATATAATTCTACTCATCCACTTGAATCATGCAAACGTGTCCTGGAGATCTCTGACATTTCCCCTTTCATTTACTGTGTAATCCGAGGTCCCGGTATCACTCAGGTGACAGGGCTGGTGGCTGATCACTCGTCCGGGAGCCTCTGAGGATGGGGCTGTGCCTCCCACCTGTGTCGACGGCCCACCTGTCCTCCAAACGTGAAAGGTGATCTCTGTTGCTGACATTCACGAAGCTCGTTCCTCTTATTTCACCTTCCCATTCTCCTCCTCGGTGACATGTTGACAACCCTGATTAAGAGCTCGAGAAGTTAAGAGTCGCCCACGAAGGACTAAAAGGTATATATCAAGCATGAGCACAGCACCAAGGCTAATTGCTCCCTCTCTCTGAGAGGCCTCCAATTTTCTTATTTCCTCGGCGAGCGCACAGGAGAACACATCTCCCGTCGGTATAATTTAAAACTCACGAGTAAATCACTGGTTTCCTTGTTTTATTTTTCTCGCTCTCTCCCTTTGGATCCTAAGCTATACATTGATTTCAGCCCATGTTATTTATCTGGGCACATTTAGTTTAATTTACGGTTCTTGACTGAAAGGCCTGCAGCCAGGGTACCGCGGGCCCTTCTCCAAAGGGACTGAATACTTTGTAAGGAATTTAGAAACAAAAAAAGAGAAAGAGAAGAAAAAAGCCACAAGCTAATGAAGTCTACTCGGACCCTGCGGAAACGTACGTTCTTGTACAGTATCGTTTTACTTATATTTCCTCGGAATTATTAATGAGAAAATACGTTGTTTCAAGCAGGGCTTGCAATTAGTGGAAGAAAACTCAGAAATGTTTAACCAGAAAATGTCTGGGTAAAACAAACGGACTTGTGTCTAACTGGCTTTAACGCCCCCCCCCCCTTTCTTTTCAGAACGTTTCTAATGAATTACAGAACAAGGATGCTGTGGACACATTTAAAATAAGCGTATACAAAGTCACAGTCTTTTCCATTTGTACTTGTGATTCAGTCATGTCAACCACCATCATTAAGTGTCGTAAGAAGCGAGTCCCCCGCTGCGCTCTCTCTTTGGGTCCCTCTCTCCAAGTTGCAGGGGCCGACATAGCTCACCTAGTTACTTAGCCAGCCTCCTAATACAAGGAATCGATAGCCAGGGCTGTAGCCAGAGTACCTCTCGGAGTAATCTGCATGAATCACGGAGATACTCAAAAGGAGAGGCTTGGGAGGAAAGGAAGAGAATGGGAGGGGAGGAAGAAATAAGGGAACAACAGGAAGAGGGGAGAGATGGAGAGAGGGAAGGGTGGAGAGACAGAGGTATAAAGAGAGGGAGGAATGGGCAGAGGAAGGGAGGGAAGGGTGGAGAGAGGGAGGGAGGAAGGGATGGAGAAAGGGAAGAATGGAGAAAGGGAGGGATGGACATGGGGAGGGAGGAAGGGATGGAGAAAGGGAGGAAGGGATGGAGAGAGGGAGGAATAGGCAGAGGGAGGGATGGGCGGAAGAAGGGAGGGAAGGGTGGAGAGAGAGAGAGAGGAAGGGATGGAGAAAGGGAGGGATGGAGAAAGGGAGAGATGAACAGAGGGAGGGAGGAAGGGATGGAGAGAGGGAGGAAGGGATGGAGAAAGGGAGAGATGGATAGAGGGAGGGATGGGCGGAGGAAGGGAGGGAAGGGTGGAGAGAGGGAGAGAGGGAGGGAGGAAGGGATGGAGACAGGGAGGAAGGGAGGGAGGGATGGAGATAGGGAGGAAGGGATGGAGATAGGAAGGAATGGGCAGAGGGAGGGATGGGCAGAGGGAGGGAGGGAAGGGTGGAGAGAGGGAGGGAGGAAGGGATGGAGAAAGGGAGGGATGGACAGAGGGAGGGATAGAGGTCTAAGAGAGATAGGGAGAAAGGGGGCGCATGAAGGGGGAGAGGGAGAGAAACAATGGATGGCAGTGAGAAGTGGGCAGCAGCTACATTTGCACATTTTTACATAAAGCCTCTTTCAAGCTTTCTCCTCCTACAGCCCCAGTCCTGGTACATGACTTCACCACCACCCAGTTCCTTTACTTAGAAATCTCAACCTCCGTAACAGATGGAAGAACCCCGGGCACCATCCCTAGGAGACGGAGGTGCCCGGCTCTCCTTGCTGCCCCTGTGCCCACACCCATGTTCCCCTGTCCCTGACCTCTGCCTTTGCGCCTCACCTGCACAGCCCAGGTCCCATTCCTCTGGACCATCACAGCTCAGCTGAGCCCCGGGGCTCTCTTCTCTGCAGCCTGTCCCCTACACCAATGTCCCTTAATCAGTTGTCTTCCAAACCAGGGCCACTCCACCCCAAACAGTCTGCACACGCAGACTGGAATGGAAACGGGCAGCAGCTACAATCAGCCAGCGCCGACATGGGAGAGGGACAATCCAGTGCCAAGATGCAGAACAAATGCCACAGTGTCTGAGTGTCAGGAGCAGAGGACCCAGTAGAGAGCAGGGCCCAACCAAGGAACTGGAAGCAAATGCTGCCTTTGCATTTTGTTTCCCTGAATGGACTTAGGAGGATCAGGTCCCCAGTGTAGGGAGAACCCTGGGAGGCAGGGGCAAGAAGTGCTTCTGTTAGGAAGTGCGGAGAAGAATTTCTAAAGCCAGCGGTCGCCCCCGGGGTCCTATCTCCCATGGTGTAAAGGTGGTCCCATTGATTGTACCTGTGGACATTGGGCTACAGAGAACACAGGCAAATTCCTAAGCAAAGGTGTGGGTAGAATATGATCACTTCTATTACATAAGCCTGGAATAAACATTGGCAGAAGACACTCAGTATCGCGTGAGTGTGTGTGTGTGTGACTCATTTATTTTGTAAAAAAAAAAAAAAAAAGCATCTTTTTTTTTCAGAGCAATTTTAGGTTCACAGCAAAATTGAGAGAAAGACCTTTCCCGTGCACTGCCCCACCCCCCACCCCATTGCAAACGTCCCCAATACCCCTCCAGATGGCACCTCACTGACACAGATGGACCTGCACGGTCACCTCACCCTCAAAGTCCATAGTTTCTCTTGGGGTTCACTCCTGGCATGGTGCATTCTGTAAACATGCAGTGAATGACACGCACCCACTAGTGGTTTCCTGTCCCCAGAGAGTGGCCTTGCCCAGGGTGTCACAGAGCACGGAGCCTTGTCACGCCAGCTCGTTCCCTGGGCCACACGCGTGCCAGCCTCCTCCGTTGTCTTTTCACGGCATCCATTTTCCTTTCCTTTGTTCTTAGTAGTAAATGGTGCTCCATTGTTTGATGGGCCACCGCTGCCTCATTGAAGATCCTTCTTCTAAAGGACGTCTCGGATGTTTCCAGGTTCTGACCATTGACAGGCGCTATAGATACCTGCGTGCAGGTGTTTGGGTAGCTGTCATTTCTTGTCAGTTCCTTTGAGTAAATACCAAGGAGAGTGAGTGCTGGACCGGATGATTAGAGTAAGCATACGGTTGTAAAGAATCGTAAACCCGCCGTCCGGAGTGCCCACGCCGTGCGTGGCATTCCCACCAGCCATGGCGAGAGCTCCTCCCGTTGCTCCACAACCTCACCAGCCATGGGTGACATCGGTGTCCCCGTTCCTGGCCATTCTACCCGGTGTGCAGAAACTTACTATTTGACTTAAAATGCCCTGAGAGACTGCACACCCTTCCAGTCGGGTGTGTGCTGATGTAAGAACACAAGCGTGAAATTGTGGCGTGAACAGGATCGGTGTGGGAGTTCCAGGAGAACTTCTGAAATGATCTGCTTCACTGGGGCCCTCAGTGCACAGCCAGAACTTCTGGTGAGCAAACAGAGAGAGGAAAGCGGAGAAGCAGAGGAAGGTCAACAAGGTTCTCTCAGCCCGCCAGCCAGTATTTACGCGCCACATCCCTAGTGAGCAAGGACGACCACGGAAGTCCCCTTTGAGCACGCTGGAGACAAATTTATTAAAATGTCCAGGAGTCCTACTGGTGTAGAGATTAGAGGGCGGTGCAGGGGAGGGGTGGGTCACAGATCTATGCAGGACAAAGATGCCAGGTAGCAGTAAAGATTCCGAAAATAAGAGGAAGGAGCTATAGTGTGAGAACAAAGACGGAAAAAAGGAGGTGTTTGTCAAGCTTACGGGCCAAGAAGGGCTTTTTTCACAGCGGGAACCTGGGCAGGTCTCTGTGGGATTGAGCTCCCTGGCAAACACGGAGGACGAGTTCTTCCTGAGAAGCTCTTCTTGGACTACATACAGTGGCAAGAACAGGGCACTGGCGATAAGGACCTGCAGAGGCACCCGCTAGGATGGGAATTTAACATATTCCTTTGGGGGGGGGGCGGTTGAATAATTCACTTTTCTATCTTTTCCCTTTCATACCTCACCTGGTGTCATCTCTCTCCCCCCCAAGGGAGTGCCTATCAACAGACGTACTGTCTGACATGCTTGAATAAAACGCTGTCTTTCAGAAGCCCGCCCTGCTACAAGGGGTCAGGGGAAAACCCAGGGGCTACAGCATCCCAATGACCTTTTCTAGTAACTTGGGACAGCGAAGCACTCCCAACATGCTTCGCACAAGGAGCTTCCTCAGTGTTGGGGCCTCCCGCCTGCTCCTCTGTGGATCACATGACTTGATGCACCCGCTTCCCCTCTCCTCCCTCCCTCCGTCTCTCCTCCCTCCCTCCATCTCTCCTCCCTCCCTCCACCTCTCCTCCCTCCCTCCCTTCATCTCTCCTCCCTCCCTCCCTCCATCTCTCCTTCCTCCCTCCCTCCATCTCTCCTCCCTCCCTCCATCTCTCCTCCCTCCCTCCATCTCTCCTCCCTCCTTCCACCTCTCCTCCCTCCCTCCCTTCATCTCTCCTTCCTCCCTCACTCCATCTCTCCTCCCTCCCTCCCTCCGTCTGTCCTCCCTCCCTCCATCTCTCCTCCCTCCCTCCGTCTCTCCTCCTTCCCTCCCTCCCTCCGCTGTTGACCATTCATTCCTGGGAGGACGGCCTCACCTGGTCTCATTTTAAGTCTAGAACAAATGGCTTCTTCACAACTGTATTTAGGTGCCTTGTTTTGACGGTTCTGACAGAAACAGCTATAAACCAAGCGCACGTGGGGGTGAGGGTGGAGTGTGTGTGGAGTCTGGGGTCTCCCAGGCTGTTTTGGGGGCCCAGGCTGCAGGCGAGGGAAGGGTTGGCATAGAATTCATTAACGTCTCACAGGCTCTGCCTCTTCTGAGTGGGTGAGACCCCCGCGACCCCTCACGGCCGTTTTCCTTTCTTCCCTTCTTCCGTCACTCCCCGTCAGTGGGAAACGACAGAACGTCAGGAAACGGATAATAACATACTTCAAACGCTTCGAGGAGGCCCACCAAATGAAATAAATAAATAAATAAATAAGAGAAATGTTTTGAGAGGCAAATGATACACACTAGAAGTGTGCCTTTTCTTCAGGACTAGGAAGGAAATGTTGATACTCTGGAGGAGAACATGGATGAGATCCTCACGGGCGTAACCACGTGCATAGAAGCACCCTTCCACGCGTACACACGAGTGTGTTTGCACAACTTCCCAAATACACCACCTGACAATAAAAGTTACATTAAGTTTCTTAAATTAATTAAAAAGTCCCAGGTCCTGAGCACCTGGGGGTGGGCGTGGGGTTGGGGGGGGGTTGTAGTCAAACTTGGGGTGAGAACAGAGACCACCGGGTGCAGACGGTGAGACAGGCAGAAAGAGAAAAAGAGATGGTGCCCTGGGTGTGCCCTGGGTTGTTCCTCATGGTGTGCGTCTACAGTCTAACCTTTCTTGTCTGCAGGGGCACAGAAGATTTACCGCAATCCCCTGGAGAATAAGGTCTGGAGAGCCACCTGGATCAGACGGCTGGTTGGCAAAGATACTGACCTAGAACCACGGAGGGCCCCGCTATCCGCAGAGACGGAGGAGGGAGAACAAAGCCAGGATGTGATTCTGAATCCTGAGCGTGTTGGTCACCCCCGCACCCTGGTGCCTGTCAAACGTCAAGCAAGGGTGTGCTCCCAGCCTGTTATACACTCTAAACAGGCATTTATACCCCCTGGTCATCAGGGGTCCCAGTTTTCCAGGGGACAGAGGTGTTTTCTGAGTGTGTCAGGCTTGGTGATGAAATCAGGAAGGTTCCAGGCAAAATGGGGCAGGTGGTCCCTCTTCGTACGGGCGCCAGAATGCCTGAGTCCAGGTCCAGTGAGACGAAGCACCCTGCGTTCCTCAGCCCTTCCGCCTACAGTTCTGCAGAGAGCAGAGGCAAGCAGAGCCTGGCAGTGCCATGCGCTTGAAGGGGAGGACCGACTGACTGAAAATCTCAAGGGCGACTCCTGCCTGAATGTCTTCTTGCATCCAGACTTGTGCCTCCCAGAGCCCACTGGACCCCCGGGGTCTCTCAGACTTGCCCAGTGCAAAGAGGACACAGCATCCCCTCCCCGCCGTCCGCTGCCGATCCGCGCCCCTCGTTTTAATAAACGACAGTGCTCTCCCTGATCTCCACGCAGACTGTGCCCTGCTCCTGGCCCCTCTCAGTCGCTCCCTGGACCCAGCGCACCCCCCGTTTCCTGTCGATTCTTCTGAAGCACTAATTGCTCACTTGTGGGAAGGGCCTCACGCCAGGCAGGAGCCGCGAGCGGCCACCTCACTTCTGAAAAGAACGCGGTCCACACTTGATGACATCCTGAGGCTTGGAGCCGTTCATTCAGAAAATCTGCCTAAAATGCCAGGTCAGCAAGCATCTGGGAAAATGCTACCCTGGATCTAAAAGCTAAGGACAATCAGTCTATAAGAAAGACTGTGATCATGTAAAAAGAAAAAAAAATTATATAAAATGGTAAATGTCATGGAGTTGGAACACATGGTTAAAGCACTTTATGTGACTCTAACCAAACAGATAGGTACCAAGGACAAATAAATGGATTCATTGTAATTTTTTTAAAATTCTTTGCTTGTGAATAAAATAAAAATAGTAATAATAATTGCCCACACTTACTGAGCATAGTCCTTGGGAAGCTGTAGGATTTTAATAAAGGTCTGCAACATGGTTGCGTCAGTAGCTAAATCAGAAAAAAAAAAATCAAAGCAGAGCTATTTTCTAACAAAAACTGCTATTCTGAGAGTCAAGGCGATGTTTCACTTACTTAAAAGTCAGTACGGCAGAGGGGCCATGACATCAAACAACCCATCTGATGGCCAAGAGCCCTGGTGACCAAAAGGGTGTGGAGCACCCTGCTGGACAACCTTTCTGCTGCACCAGGGGTTAGATCACAGGGAGGGGCAGGACTGACAAACTCTGGGGCTGGAGCTTTTCCAGGTCTCGGGCAGGGGCGATCTACCCTCTGCTCTGAAGGTAGGTTAATACCTCAGTAACCGGGAAGGCTGTACCCTTGGGGGCGGCTAAGGGTGCTCATGGGCATGGATGTCAGAGTGAACGCACAGCTGTATTAGAAACCAGCGTCCACCACCCACTAACTCTCGATGCTGAGCAAGACAATTACTCTTCTTTCCACAAGATGGGTAGCAGCTCTGTCAAGGGCGTGTGGTCACCTCTGATCCCCAGGGCTCGTGGGAGATCGCAGGCCCAGCTCAGGAGTGTCCAGCGGAGCGCAAAACGAAATGAGGACCAGTGCATTTAACTTTTACTGTTACCAAGTAGTCGCGTACCGTTCTAACACCAGGGTTTTTCTCTCATGGCCACAGACTTGAGACGCGCTATCAAAGAAAGGTGTTTCGTCTGATCAGGCGGTGGCGCAGTGGATAGAATATTGGACTGAGACACGGAGGACCCAGGTTCAAAACTCCCAGGTCGCCCCGGCTTGAATGCAGGCTCATCCGGTTTGAGCAAGGCTCACCAGCTTGGACCCAAGGTCGCTGGCTCGAGCAAGGGGTCACTCAGTCTGCTGTAGCCCCACGGTCAAGGCACGTATGAGAAAGCAATCAATGAACAACTAAGGTGTCGCAATGAAAAACTGATGCTTCTCATCTCTCTCCCTTCCTGTCTGTCTGTCACCATCTGTCCCTCTCTCTGTCCCTGTCACAAAACAAAACAAAAAAAAAGGAGGTATTTACTGCTTCTGCTATGCAAAAGGTACACTCTGTGTATTTTAACGTGCTGCAATGGTTGGAGCCTTTCAGCTCACTTGAACGAATCTATGTCTGGTTATAAATGTACTTCTGGGATGGAGACTGGAAGCACTCAGGACGCCCACTCCACAGAGAAACCACAGTACCTGGTAGAAAGTATCAGGAGAAAAAAAAAATGAAAAGAAAGTCTCTGGAAATCGTCCTAGAAACAGAAAACAGAAGAAGAAACATGTAATCAAGAAAATCTGGCTAATTTGCAGAAATAGATAAGATGATCCTAAAGTTCATACAGATGCACAAAGAACCTAGCCCAGCCAAAACAACCCGGAAAAAACATGAAGAAAGAAATGATGATTCACAATTCTCTATTTCAGTACTCTCTAAAACGTTAAGGTAATCACGACTATATTATAATGGCATTAGAATAGATATGTTGATTAATAAATAGGTGCAGCACCCAAAAATAGGATTTCACATTAGTTAGCAAGTTGATTTTGACAAGAAATTCAGTGGAAAATGGTCTATTTTTTAAAAAAATATTTTTTAAAAAAATTTTATTGCTTTTATAGATAAAGGAAGGGAGAGAGAGACAGAAACAGAGAGCCGTTCCTGTTGTGCCCTGACCGGGGGTTGAACTGGCGACCTCTGTGCTCCTTTCGGGACAACGTTCTAACCAAGCAAGCTCTCTGGCCCGGCCGGAGAATGGTCTTTCCAACAAAGGGCTGAGACCCCTGGATACCCACAATAAAAAGCGGGAAGTGGACCCTTCCACATACCATAGGAAACCTCTGTGTATAATGAGTCACAGGCCTAAGTACTCTGCGCTTGAGCCGGCCAGCTCAGGGTTTAACAGGAGTCCCCCAAGGTTTTACACAGGAGGCCAGTGCACTGCCCCTCAGACCGCTGGAGGGCCGCCACTTACAGTGCTCCATACGCTGACCACCAATGAAAGAGGCGCCCCTTCCGGAAGTGAGGCGGGGGCCGGATAAATGGCCTCAGGGGGCCATAGTTTGGGGACCCCTGGTTTAGAACCTGGGTCCTCTGCGTCCCAAGCCAACGCTCTATCCACAGTGCCACCGCCTGGTCAGGCGGGTCTATTATTTTTAACCAATTCCCATAAACAGGAGGAGGAACGGGAAGAAAGAAGGAGCATGTCTGGGGAAACGGTAGTGTGTAGAAGGTCCCGTTATTCGTTACGCCCAACACGACCACATTCCTACGGTATTTCAGGCCATCCGCACATCGTCACCGTCCAAAGGTACCATTCCCAGCCTTCCGAACTGCAGGACAGAGGGGACAGTGCCCAGGGGGAACAGAAGCGCAGAGGAGAAACGACAGACTTGAAATAGAGGGTGTGTGGGGAGAACATGCCTGGGTACGAATAAGGAATGAAGATGTTCAGAGCGACACGTTCTGATTTCTGTGACGGCGCGAAGTACAGACTCAGACAAGTCCTGGACGAATGGCCCACGTTCCTCGTCAGCGGGAGTCCAGTTGTACAAACACTAAACGGTTCTGACGGCCTCCTGCCTGTTTTATAACCACCAGGGGATGTGGTCGTCGAGGACCCGGGAGTCTTTATGAGATACAATCATCAAGACAGACAGGGTCTCTGGGACGGGGGGCAAGGTCCTAATGATATGTTGGTCAAGAGTGACTTCAATGGCGGTCCAGAAGAGATAACGAAGCTGGAACTTTTCCATCACCGAATGACAGTCACACCCCTCATAGCTGCACAGAGCGGCGTGTGACCCACGTGTTTGTGGCAACGTTGGTGTAAACAAATCTAACACGGCTCCTACTCCTACTCCTCACGAAAACAGAAACTTTGCTTTAAGACAGAAGGCTGTTCTTTCGGCAGGAGCTGCATGAGTCTGTGTCACTTCCCCGCCTTTTCTCTTGTACCTGCTTTAATCTCATGTCGCTTTGTACAGTCGGAGGCTGGACAAGCTCGTAGCCCAGGAGCAAGGGGCTGAACCAGAAAGCCGAGCTGGGCGTCCATGGGACTGTGATGCTTGTACAACCCTGAACTTGCACAACGGTGCGTTTCTCAGAAGGCACCCAGGCCTTACGCAGCCCACGTCTGAGCTCTGGTCTCTCTTTTCTATGGTAATGGTCTTAAAGTTTGCTTGTATTTTGTTTAATTGTGTCTGGTATAATAACATCAGACTGGATCACATAAAACTAATGACAGAAGTAATGTAGATTTTTCTGTCAACTTTTTCCTATATAGGCATTCAAAAAGAGGCATTTCTGGAGGTATCAATATTAGAAATACTTCCAGATCCTCATATCAATGTAAATATCAGGATAAAAGAGATAGGCTGTTACCATACAATCAATTACATTTTGCTTTCTTACTATTTGATCTTATTAAAATATGTAAGATGTCCCATTTACCAAACTAAGAATAGGCTGAAACTTTATTCCCAATTTTCAGTATTTTTTCTCTTTAAAGGAAGTTCAAACAGTTGATTTCATTTTGACAAGTTTGCAATTTCTAGTAGTCAAGGGAGTTGAAGTTGTGTCTGGTACTATTATAAACCTAAGTCTATCCATATTTTCTTCAATGTGTTAGGTGTGAGCTTTTTAAACATACATACGAGAGGAGAATGACATTGGTAAATAAACACTGAACATTAAATATGATTTATCAAATAGCTAATATTTATTAAAAGTGATAGAATATTTTCTAGTACCAATTGCCTTTCCAATGTGGTCCTTTGAACTATCACACAGGTTTCAGGGTTTTTTTTTTTTCTGTATTTTTCTGAAGTGAGAAGCAGGGAGGCAGAGAGACAGACTCCCACATGCACCGACCAGGATCCACCCGGCATGCCCACTAGGGGGCGATGCTCTGCCCATCTGGGCTGTTGCTCCATTGTAACCAGAGCCATTCTAGCACCTGAGGCAGAGACCATGGAGCCATCCTCAGTGCCCGGGACAACTTTGCCTCAGTGGAGCCTTGGCTATGGGAGGAGGAGAGAGAAACAGAGAGAAAGGAGAGGGGGAAGGGTGGAGAAGCAGATGGGCACTTCTCCTGTGAGCCCTGGCCTGCATTTGAACTCAGGACTTCCACCACACCGGGCTGATATTCTACCACTGAGCCAACTGGCCGGGCCTAAGTTTTTTTAATATTGGGCATAATAAATACATCCCCATAGTTATACAATATTTAACATCGTATATTAAATTACAGTATGTCTTAACACCCTATGTTATAGTATAGTAATTAAAAACCCACGAATTAAAAATAACTATGTAGAAAAATAACTAGCCAGTTAAAGTGTAAATCTAAAGAACACGTTTTAGACAGCCGCATATTATTTCAAGATAACGTCAGCTATGAGCCGTCCTATGGCTATTTTTTTAAGTTCTAATGAAACTTTACAAGGTGTTTCTACAACATGGCAGCTAGGACTCTGTGTGACAATTTCTGCCTTCCCTTAGCTGTTAGAAAATGTTTCAGCTGTGAGTAATTTCTCAGCAACCCTCCACTGGCCTTGAAAGGCAACAAAACGGTCTGTCTCTAGGCAGAAAAATAAAAGAAAGAATGTGATTAGCTTTGATTTCTTTCCACATTTCTACTTCTTCTTGCCCCCAGATGCTTTAGTCAAAAAAAAAAAAAAAAAGAAAGAAAGAAAATAAAAATGTAACAAGTCATTCTGCAAACAATGTTGAAAGTCCTTAACAACTTCCCTGTGTCTGCACAAAGCTCCCCGGAATCGGTTCCAGCTAATGATCGACTTCAATTCATATTCAGTTAAAACTGATTCACGGCGAGGAAACACGGAGTCACTGTCCTGATGAGTTAATGGACCCATCACTGAATGCCTGATTCTCGCACCTGCATCCATTCAGATGCCCACCCTCCGTGCCCACCCCGCCTTCCCTGTCCCCTTGAACCTCCCAGCAGCCCGGGCGTGGACGGCTCAGAGTGGGGGCTGTGTGTGTGTGAGGACCCGGGACGCGGACCGCACCCCGCTTCCCAGCTGCCGAGGTCCCCTCCCTCAGCATGGGCGATCTGTGGGGGGATGCTGCCCACAAGTCCTCAAGTCCTTTCTTCTCCGTCCCCAGCCAGGCCGCTGACAGTTCTTTTCAGCGCTCTGAAATAGCCTGTTCTGTCACCTTTCCTGTCCATACGAGCCAAACCAGGGGCAAAGCAAAATGATTGATTTGGGATAAGTGTGTTCGTATGTGTATACACATACATACATACACACACACGCATACATACACACATACATACACACACACATACACACACACACATACATACATACACACACATACATACACACATACATACACACACATACATACACACACACACATACACACACACCTCAAACCTGGTGGTAACAAATAAATAAATAAATGTAACTAAAATGAAAATATACACCATAGTAGAATATTTTATATCTTCTTGGAAATGTCCTTCTCATAGAAAGCTCCTCGTACCTGCTCTGGGGAAGAACTAGGGGGAGGGTGGGGGAAGTCCGGAGGGCAGATTGGAGAGCAGGCTGTGGCCCCAGCACTGATTCAGGGTCGGTGTCGCTGGAATTCCATTCCTGAACCAACCAATGAGCTGGTTCGGCAAGACTGGACCCTGGTGGCTTCCACGGCAGGGTCCTGGGTACTGGCCTGTCTCTGCCAGGGCTCACTGCCCTAGCCTCTGCCTCTCTCCTGCTCCGGAAGGCCAATATTCACGGAGCTCCCCTAAAGAACTTCCTAGGGCACTAATATTCAAAGTGCAAGCCTCCCCCAGCACTCCCTCTCTGTCCTCTGTACCCCAGGCCCCTGGCAGGCTCAGGGGACACACAGGAAGCACAGGGCCCTGCAGGCGAGCCGGGGGGGGGGGGCGGGGGGGCACGGAAGAAACTTCCACCCCCAGAACCTGAGGAAGGATCTCATCTGCTCTTAATTGGGTTACAGTCCTTTGGAAAGGCACTATCACATTACACGGAAAGGCATTTAAAAGACATTAAAGAGAGGGAGGCTATCTGGAGTCTCCAGCGCAGCAGGAGAGACCTACTTTGATGAGGAGACCCAGGCTGAAAGTCAAGCCTGGTGCTTCGAGATCCGGGTGACGGAGGACTTCTATCCCCTGATTGTGGCATCCTCACTCTCCTGGGAGCAGATGTACCCGCACCCCCTACCCCGTACCCCCCGGCTAAATCCTGTATCTCTTACTCACTCATGCGGCCGCCATGGACTTTTCAGAAAGAAATTTAAAGAAAATATTTTAAAAACTGGTTCACAGCATCCTCAAAAAGGAACGCAGCCTCCTTCCTTAAGTCCCTAACTCCTGCTTCGTGTATTTTATAGCAAGAGTGAGGACAGAGCTGAGAGAACGTTGCTTAGGGTTAAGTCCTATTCAAGGTTCCGGCTGTGTCCTAATGACTTCACCATGTCCCCTGTGTTTCACACAATGGATCATCAATAAGTATTGAATTGAGTTTAGCCCAATGGGCAATTCAATTACCAATGGAGTCCATAATAAATGAGAACAGCAGAAGGGATTTGGGGCGTGCTGGCTAATCGGACAGGAATGCTTGACACAACCAGGTGAGCAGTGAAAGTCTAAGGCGAACGGACTTCACGCCGGATTCTCGGGGCAGAGACTCTGAAAGAGAAGCAGGCTAGACTGACCACATCAGGCTGTCTAACGGACACCCTACTCGTGCAATCACAATAGTCTCTGACAAAGGAGAAAAGAGAGACCTGGGGAAGCAGGTTGGTGTGGCCCCCTGGAGGTCTCAGAGGTGCTCGGATGGCACGCCCCAGGAGGAAGGTGGAATGGTCCTACCTCCATAGAGGCCAATGGTCCTACCTCCCTAGGGGACCTCAGGGACTCGTAAACTAGCCCCAGGGAGAAGTGGAGACACAGCTCACTGAACAGACCGGGACAGAGGGGGCACCAAGCCATCTTACGCTGGGAGAGCAGTGGGTTTCAAAGGAGGTATGAAGGCTGAGCTTGACACCAAGACCATGGTTGTAAGCGAGATGGCAAGATGACTGGGTGCAGGATCCTGCCCTGATATCAAAGCAGGCACATAATCTGGGCTACCAGTCGTGGAATGGACTATGTGAAGGGAAAATGGAGGTCCAGACAGGTGGGCAGCTCTAGCTGGACCCAAACCACCTTCTCCTCATGCAAAAGAGAAACCCCTTCTAAGTCAAAGCAAGTCAACCCTTCCATTCCTTGTTGGAAACCTGGGCGCCATCTTTGACTCTATTCCCCGGTATCTCAACTCTCACCCGTTCAGAGTCTAACTTCTCACCACGTTCTCACACTGTCAACCTGAGGCGAACACGGCCACCAGCAGCCAGGTCTGTCCCTGTGTGACGCTGCCTTCTTTGGATACAGTTGAACTGAAGTCCTTAGAACGACTCATGACACCCATGCCATCTGGACCTTGGTTTTCTTGACCTCATCTCATCAGTCTTTCCCCGATGATCCCGACCCACCCCCCACCTCTGGCCTCCGACTTCTCCAGTACCGCTGGGTACGCGTGTCCTCAGGGGCACTGTCTCTCTTCTCCACGGCGCTGCTCCTTCTCCGGGTCTGCAAACCACGTGCCTCTCCTTCTCCTTCACTCCGGTCATCCTCAGCAGCTTCTCCCGCGTGCTCTTCCCTGACCACCGGGTTTTCAGTTAGCCTCCCCCAAGGCGCTCTCTCTTTTATTTTTCTCTATAGAATCAGGACCTGAAAAGCATCCCTCCAAAAGGTGAGAAGTGCCACGTTCAGGACCCCTGACACGTGCAGTAAGCACTGCATTCGGACCGGTTGAAATCACGCGCGAAGAAAAGAATGGGTGAGTGTGGCTAATGGATTTCACCAAACTGTGTAAAAAGACCATCGAGACGTGGATGTCACGTTCCCAAGTGTCGAGTGCGTGCGGAGAACCAGCTGTGAAAACAGAAACCTAACCTCTGTCCACCTGCAAGAGCTCACACGTGACTCCCCCCCCTCCCTCCATGTACATCTTGATGATGAGATCACGTAATCTGAAGAATTTTAGAGAATGACAGGATACAAGAGGAAGGGAAAAAAACAACACGAGGTAGAAAGAACTGAGGAAAAACTGGTGAACGGCTGGAGCGGACACGGATGACCCGGCCAACCTTCCCCGGTCATCTCAGCTCACGCGGCTGGATTATCTGAATTATACCCGCTTCTGTGACTAAACCCTTTCGTTGCTCTGAGCAATTTTAAACTATGTAAATTGTACATCGGCGGTAGCGATGAACATTATTCTATTCCACACGCACGCACGTGACAGGTGTTTTCATGACGCTTCTCTCTCTCTCACAATCGATCATAATTGTATATATAGTAGTTGTAATTTATTTCAGCATTATATCTTGCTCAAGCATGGCGAGTTCTTTGACTTCTCATTCGCACAACTGAGAACATCTCATTCATCTCCTCGTTAGTGAACACGTTAACTAGAACCTAGGACACAAATCCCTTTTATGTTTGTATGAAAGGTACGGTTCTATTACTTTTAGGATGGTCTTTTCACGGAACTGAACCCTGATCCCATGACAAGGCTTTACATAATGTAACCCCAACAACCACAGCAGAGACACAGAGCCTTAGCAACAGCCTTGTGTTCCCTGAGCTCACAAAAGTGGTATCCTACTTAAGTCAATACAGAACGGTACATTTTACAAAACAGTCAAGCATATTACTGAAAGCTAGCAGCAGTGACAGTGAGCACGAAGAGGGAGAACTTGTCTCAAGTACATGCGGGCCAGACTTCAGTCAACTATTTCGGGAAGGTCTCCCCAGACAGGTTGATATCATCCAAGAATGGCATAGAGCTTGTCAACTGGCCTTAGGACACCGTTCCCGAGGGGGTCGTGCACCTGGCAGGCAATGTGGCTGAGTGACTGGAGTGTCACGTGGCTGAAGGGTTACTGCAGAATAAGAAGTAAGAACAGTGTTCTCCCAGAATGAATGTCCTCTCAGAAGGAGGTCGCCAGCACAGTGACCAGAATGGGGTGACGGGAATCAATCCAGAACTGGAAACCTGATTGTATGGGAAGTAATTAAAGGAGCTGGACACGCTCATCCTGGTGACAGGAGGAGGCTAGGGACTCCAGCAAACGTGACCTATCTTCAACAAGCATCGGCTGCCTTGCGTTTAGGGAGCAGAACCGGGACCATCGGGAGAATCGGGACAGACGTGGACAAGCTGAGAGGGTAACAGAGGTTTCCAACGATTGGAATATTCCCTAGGAATAGAAACATCAGACCTCTTGACGGGGGATTTAAACAGGACGCAAAAACACTAAATGAAAGCTCTTCTCATTGATCAAGGACGGCATTGATCCTCAATCCCAAGAATCAACGTCTCTTTTAAGTCTTTAAGAACAAATTAATTGGAACCTCAAATTTAACACTTAACTGGAAACACTGATGGAAAATTGAGTCAATATTTTCTGCATTATGTATTTCTTTCCTTCAAAAAAAAATCTAAAAGAAATGGATAAATCCAAGAAAAGAATTAATGGGCAGCCTTCTGTTTTATTTGCCATTATTGATGACAGAACACAGCATTATCAATATAACACAAAGCTATAATGACGGTATAATATTCTGTCAAAGAGTGCGCGCTTAGCTTTCTGAAGAGCTTAATTCTATGCAGCTATTAGGCATGCTGTGGTCCTACTTGTAAAGATACTGTCTCTACAAAATGCACCCTCTCCTTCGCTGACACACCATGTACATTTAATGTTACTGAAAAGACTGAGACAATGTTTGGAAAAGAATGTCACGCTGTTTTATGCACTTTGATATCATATGCTTTTTTTATTTTATTTTTTGGTGACAGAGAGAGGGACAGATAGGATCAGATAGACAGGAGGGGAGAGAGATAAGAAACATTAATTCTTCATTGCGACACCTTAGTTGTTCATTGATTGCTTCCTCATATGTGCCTTGACTGGGTGGGGGGAGGAGGGAGCTACAGCAGACCGAGTGACCCCTTGCTGGAGCCAGCGACCTTGGGCTCAAGCTGGGGAGCTTTGCTCAAACCAGATGAGCCCGCGCTCAAGCTGGCGACCTCAGGGTTTCGAACCTGGGTCCTCCACGTCCCAGTCCGACGCTCTATCCACTACTGGTCAGGCTCATATATAGTCTTTTGAAAACATGGTTAGACTTGAACTTCAGGGCAAATGAAAACGTCCTTTTGTTGCCGAAGTGGGGACAGTGAAGGTGCAGGGAGTCACTTCAGTTTCCTCAACCTCAGTTTATTCATGACCCAAATGGTAGGGATAATCATACCTACGCGACAGCGTTTCCACGAGGTCTACAAAAGCTGAGGCAAGCGAGAGCACCCGGCACATGGTAGATATGGATATGGAAATGTTTGAAGAAATGCCAAAAACTGCAGTAAAGCCCTGATTTTTCTGGCATTCAGAAAATACAGCATTCCGTACCACCTCTTGGCTTCACAGACGCATCAGGAATGTTGTGATTCGGAAGCCAGGACCCTACGATGACCCGGAAGCCTGAGAGGACCCTGCAGAATTACAGACGGGCATTACCAACACATTGCCCCGTCGGTAAATCAAGGCGCGGCTTGTTTTCCTGTGTTTGTGTTGTTTTGGGTAAACACACACAAAGAAATAGCACTTACTGTTGGGTTGGCTACTTCTGTCCATTGACAAAGTTAAGTGGAGCTAGCTTTTACACCCTTCACACATGAAGGGAAACCATTAAAAAAATACCTATTTAGAATTGTTGCCAAAAAAATAATAATAAAGACCTTTGTGATTTCCCAGAACCTTCATATCTACCTTCACTTCTTAATCACTCCATCACACATGTCACTATTTTAACACAAAGAATATATATATATATATTTCCCCCTAAAAGTCTAAAAGTGTTGGCCACTGACATTAAAATTCCAAACCCGTATGTGTCAACTTTCTACCTTACGGTTGGTAAAAAAAGTTTCTATTTTTAACCTAAATGTTTTGAAGTATTTCTGTCAAGAAGCTGAAATGATTTTCAGATTTAAAAAAAGGAAACAAACCCTTTTTTGCTCACGTACAAAGCATCCGACACTGATCTATTAGAATCGTCATGTTGGTTCTCCGACGCACCTGAGCCCGGACACCGTGTGTGTATAGGCTGCGTGCTAGACGTGCCAGCGGCCAGGCTGCTCAGAGGGAAGGTGACACTCGGGGGGCGGCCACCCCGAGCAGCAGAGGGAGATGTAGATTGAGTGACCTGGCTGCCTCCAGAGGTCCCCCCCGGGGGGCACCCCGGCAGGGGAGGCACCCTTTGCTTTCCCAAGCGGTTTCTCACACACACACAGCCCCCACTCTGAGCCGTCCAAGCCTGGGCTGCTGGGAGGTTCAAGGGGACAGGGAAGGCGGGGTGGGCACGGAGGGTGGGCATCTGAATGGATGCAGGTGCGAGAATCAGGCATTCAGTGATGGGTCCATTAACTCATTAGGACAGTGACTCCGTGTTTCCTCGCCATGAATCAGTTTTAACTGAATATGAATTGAAGTCGATCATTAGCTGGAACCGATTCCGGGGAGCTTTGTGCAGACACGGTGGTCTCTGGAGACTTGGGTGGTACAAGGTTTCAACAAGGGACAGACGGATGGTGGCGTGGGTGGGGAGAGCTGCAAGGAGTCTGTCTTGTGTCACAACCCGGAACACGTGTGGTCACCTGCTCTCTGAGAAAATTACAAGCCTCGCAAGAATATTTAAGTCTTAAAGGCAGTTTGTAAAACCCTCTGACACCCCAAATTGCGAGCATGACCTTCCCTGTGATGGGGAAGCAGGGCCCTCGGGGAGAGTCATTAGACGCCCGCCTGGGTGACAGCCCTGTCTTCTCCCACTTTCCTTGACGCTCCAGACTGTCACAGTGGCCTAGGTGGTGAGCCTGACGTTGTGAGGCCAGGAGAGCGGTGATAACATATGTCTGTGCTGTAGGGGTGTGTCCATCCATCCCCCAGGATAACCTAACACGGAGTCAGCCTTTAGAGATTTCAGAATAGATCACATTGCGCTGCAGAGAGGGCCCAGTAACCAAATAATAGTAAGCCCTGTTTCTTAAAAGTTGGTCAAAAGTGTCTGGGTCCCCCCATCGTTATTCCAACCAAGGTCATCAGTTACATGTCTAGGTCCCTGGGGTCAACTCTTGAACTCCGAGTCCAGTTCTTCTTAGGGACTGGACTCAGAAATCTGATTTTCACCTGGCTTCCCACATGCTTCTCACACTGACCTCTGAAAACCTTTAGAAGACACGAGATTGTTCTCCCTGAAGTTCCTCCTGTACCCCAGAAATGTGGAGTATGTGCTTTGGCATGCTGTGGACAGGACGTCTGTTTCTCCCTCACGTATGTGGAAAACTAACCCCAATGCAATGGTGTCAGCAGGGAGGACCTTTTGGGAGGGGGTCAGGTCATGAAGGTGGGGTCTTCACAAAGGAGATTAGTGCCCTTAGAAACAAGGCCACAGGGAGCTCCCCCCTTCCACCATGTGAGGGTGCAGGGAGAAGATGCCCTCTGTGAGCCAGGAAGCGCTCACCGGACACTTCGGTCCTGGATGTCCAGCCTCCAGAGCTGTGAGAATGCGTCTGTCATTTCTAACCTTCCCCCGCCCCGCCTGCCACCCTGCCCCCGTCTGTGGAGTTTGGTGACCGCCGCCTGAACAGACAAAGGACAGACGCGTGTATCCTGAACGAAACACGCTGTGTCCATGTCGACACACGTTACAGCGAGCTTCCCCAGACCTCGGGACACAGTGGATGCTTCCCCGTGTGCACTGATCCGGATGACGGTCTGCGGTACGTAACCTGGTCCTACCTTCTCGTCAGGAGAGGCGGAGGTGTAAGAGCAACAAAGTCCACATCTTTGTTTGTACCGGGCTGTGTGTGTTTCCCCTCGGGGGCAGCCCAGGGGACTGACACTTCCCTTTTCCATGTTTACGTATACCCAAAAAGAACTCAGTGAAGTCTAGGTCTTGATCTGAAAAAATGGCTGCAATAAATTTAAATGATACGCCTCAGCGTGAAGGAAACACCGGGTCAGAGATTAATTGGGAGTTCGTTGTCATTGTCTCCTTTGTGGACGATAAAACAATGATATATTTTGGGACCAAAGACACCCTAGCTTTGATCAAAAATCTTACCGCTTGCTGTTTTAAAGGGAGGAGGAATCAGTCTGGTTTTGTTTGGTGAAGCACTCCGCTAAAGCTTTTTCATGTGCTATGTATTTCGAATATAAACTGCATTTTTAACAAACAGAGGGAATGAATAAAAACACAGGGAGGTTGAACACCCCAGACCCCGGGGCTTTTGTAATTGCTGCAGTTCAGCCTTGCTGATCTGTCTGCTTTCTCTCCGGGTACACACCTTTCTGCTTCAAGTTGTCCCGAGGGGACACTGTGCCCACTTTCTGCCAGGCACTGCCCTAATCACCTCAGAGAACTTGTGAATATTTAAAATATTTTTTTTTTGTTTATTAATTTGAGAGAGAGAGAGAATGGGGGAGGAACGGGTGTCTTGACCTGGAAGCCCAGGGCTTGGAACGTGAGAGCTCAGGCAGAATCAGCTAACCTTTAATAATCCGCACCACCCCTATGTTAGAAGGGAGTGACCTGAGGCAGGTAAAGATGCACTTGCTCAAGGTGACACAGTGCAGAAGGCTGGCTCTAGAACCCACACTTTTCACCACCACAGGATGCTGCCTTTATCTGAGCAGGTGTTTCCGGAGGGTTACAAGTTACCATGAACGGCCGTGCCCTGGCACCTCTATAACCATCTGCAAAAATTATTTGATGCTGCCTGACCTGTGGTGGTGCAATGGATAAAGTGTCGACCTGGGAACACTGAGGTCACCAGTTCAAAACCCTGCACTGGTCTGGTCAAGGCACATATGGGAGTTGATGCTTCCAGCTCCTCCCCCCTTTCTCTCTCTCTCTCTCTCTCTCTCTCTCTCTCTCTCTCTCTCTCAGTGTCTCCTCTCTAAAATGAATAAATATAAAGAAATTTAAAAAAATATATGTTTGAAAAATTATTTGATGCAAAGCTGCCACTAGCATGAGTCTTCATTTACTAATTCTTTTTTCTTTTTTTAATTCTCATAATTAAATGAGAACCTTTCCAAACACAGTAATTTGTAAAGTGTTTTCAATAGCACAATAATAATATAATAATTTAATAGCATAAAATAGTACCAGTAAAAATAATACTCAGGAGGGTCAGGTCGGTGAAAAATGTCCTAGCTTATAAATCGAGTATTTCAATTATTGCTGTGTTTTCTAAAGTTAGTTTTTTAATCTATGAAGCTAAAACAATGACCATTACAAAACTAATTCTTTAATACAACAATCTTGTATCCAATAAAACACTAAGGCAAGAAGAAACAGAGTCATAAAAATACGTGTAACCAGGATAAGAAAACTGATCGCTGTTTTCATTCGTGAATATTGAAAGCAGAGTGCTGATTCGTGGCCAAGAGAAGCCTAACGTGGGGATAAAGCTAATTTAAAATAATGAAATATGATTAATGAGCTCAAGGACACATCTAATACAATGTTATCTAAAAACAGACTGATTCTGGTTGTCATGGAGAAAAAGAGAGAAAGGATCACACAAGTTCTAGGAGGTAATCTTGAATCAATAAATAATGGATAATTGCTTTAGTACTTAAAATTCCCAACAACGTGGTCACGTGGTTTGTGAAAATTTCCAAAAAGCTTTTAGAAAATGTCTAAATTGTTGTCTAAACCCTCAAATCATGGGTGGGAACAGAAATTTAGCTGCGATGAGGTCTGTGGCATCCTTGGCTTCCACCCACTCTGCCCCACACTACAGGTGCCAGGTTTTGTGAGTGCCCGCCTGTTCCATTTTCACACCTTCACGTTCCCTTCAACTCACAGAATGGGTCATTGGGCCCCGCCGGGCACTTCCCTCCTGTCAGCTCTGGGGTGAAAGGGTAATGAGCTGCAGGGAGGAGGTCCAGGGGCTCCACAGGTGAGACGGGAGGCTCTGAAAAGGACACCCCACATCCTCCCCTAGAGGCACACCTCAGGGAGTGAGTCAAGCCTTGCTTTTTGCTTGTTTGCTTGTTGGCCAAGCTTCTGTGGAAAAGCGTCTCTATAGAGAAGGTGAGGGCTGTCCCTCTGCCCTGTTAGGTTCTATGTCTACATTCTGAAGATTTTTTAAAAAATAACACTTAGAAATAAAAATAAACAGTGGAGTGGTTTTAATAACTGATATAATAATGATACTTATATCATAGGATAATCTCTGTTGCTTGAAATGTATCTGAGCCAGAAATCATCAAATGGATTTCAAGGTTTTTTTCTTTCTTTTCTTTTTCCTTTCTTTCTTTCCCCCCTTCCCTTCCTTCCTTCCTTCCCTCCCTCCCTCCCTCCTTCCTTCCTTCTTTCCTTCCTTCCTTCCCTCCCTCCCTCCCTCCTTCCTTCCTTCTTTCCTTCCTTCCTTCCCTCCGTCCCTCCCTCCCTCCCTCCTTTCTTCCTTCTTTCCTTCCTTCTTTCTTTCCTTCCTTCCTTCCTCTCTTTCTTTTTCCCTTCCTTTCCCCCTTCTTTCCTTCTTTTCTTTTTCCTTTCTTTCTTTCTTTTTACCTTCCTTTCTTCCTTCCTCACTCTCTCACATTCTCTTTCTTTTTCCCTTGCTTCCTTCCTTTCTCCCTTCTTTCCTTCTCTGTTGCTCATGGGTAACATGGAGGAAAGACAGAACAGAATAAAGGATTCTTAAGCAAACTGCCAAAGTTCTTCTCCCAATTTTGTACCTCTTGAGTAACACTTGAGTACATGGATTTATCACCCATTCACTCAATTATGACCTTTGAGAACTTTGTGCCAGCTGCTATAAACGTCACCAGAGAGAAAAAATGATGTCTTCCTTATGCAGCTCTCCCCAGACAGGTGCTCAAAGGCTCTGCAGATTTCCCCACACCCCCGCACCGCCCTGTCGCGTGCCAGCCTATTCTACTATTATCTATACGGACAGACGGTCCGTACTGGGGTATTGTCAAATAGGTTTCACACATGGATTAGACAGAGTCCTTTAGGGTTATTCTGTTTTATAGAAGAGTGAGTGTCTCTAATACCTCTTCACAGCCAGGATGCTGGTTTGTAATCCCTTAAGCAGGGAGCATCAGTTACGCACCTCGGTCTGGAAGAAAGCAGCTCCCCGATCCCCGAGCAGGGCTGTGAAATGAACAAGACATCTCGCCGGAACTGAGAACGCTACCAGAGTTAGAAATGAACTAGATGTCTACCCCGTTGATACTTCTGCCAGCCAAATTTCTCAAGCATCCGCCCTCACTTTCATTTCTCACATGACTTCTCACCGAACAGGATCGTGAGCCTCCACGGGGCCCGACCCATTGGCTCTCACACGGAGACACGGGCGGAGATGAACGTGTTACTTTAATCATGTTTTCCTGGCTGGGCTGAGGTCCTGGTGGGTCAGTTCCTAGTCTTCCTGTCAATATCAGCTCATGAAATTCTATATTATTCTCAAAATCAGATTACTCCTTGTCCCACGCCTCCCCTCCTTGGATGCATAAACCAGAGAATGTCTGACGCTTCCTGCTGCCAGGATGAACCTGTTGTCCGGCCAAGGTCAGTTAGATGGACGGAGAGGGGGTCCTGAGAAGCTGCTGAAGTTTAAAGTACATAATCCGAGTCCAAGTAGTTCATTAGCATTAAACCGGCAAGCTTTGAGATAGATGAGTGTGTGTATGTATCAATACATAAATGTAAATACAAATTCTACACCCATATCTGCTAATGACAAAAAACAGACTCTAAAATGTGGTAAAACAGAGACCCTCATCAGGGTGACATTTCCTTTTGACCAAACAGTAAGACAATGAATTTCTGCCTGCTAAGAATGTCTTTCCAAGTTATTTTGTTTGTTTGTTTGTTTATTGTAGTCACAAAATTCATCACCCTGGTATCGAGAGATATAGGAAATTCTGCTTCAGAATTACTTTGCCAGAAGTACAATTATTCATCTCTGGCCATCCTGATTTGGCTAAGTAGCCATGCTTAAAATATCAGAATGCAATGTGTCTCTTTCCCTCTGATACATTACATACAAAGCTAGAGGAACATGGATACTTTTCCTTTTCGAGTTACAAAGAATGAGAATTTGCTGTGATTCTTGTCTTGGGTCTTGGGTCTACTATCTCCACCCACTCTACTTCCAGAAATCACACACACACACAAAATTTTATATTTCATTATGGAATAATTATATCATAGATGTGTTAAAACATTCTTCTCCTCCCCACTATGGATTTTCATTTTTAAAATTAATTCTAATTTTATGTTTTGGCATGTGTTGTCTTTAAAACCTTGTCTCGAAGGCAGCCTAATAAAAGCGTACCGAGACATAAACCACCAGTCATTCTTTTCAGGACTTGACTGACGTACGTACAACTCAGTGATCTGAAGTTTGTCCACTAACTCTAAAGAGGGAACCTGCAGCTTCAACTCTGAAAGTTACAAAAAAAAAAAAGCAATATGAAGCAACAGGTCCAAAGCAAACAGTGGGTCTGGAAGGAAGCATCTCCCTGGTACAAAGAACCGGAGTGCCGGATGATCCGAAAACGTCCTCGGCTTGCCCGGAAGGCTGCAGCGGAAGTTTCACCTGGTCCGTGTTGATCGCACAGCAAGGACCGCACAAGAGGAGACGAGGAGATCGTCCTTCAGTCACCGCTCTTCCAGGGGGCAGGGCCGTGCACAGATTCTGGCAGCTGAGGCACGGAGCAGCTTTGTGCCAAAGGGGTTCAGGCTCCTCAGGGAACCCCGCAGATGGGAATGTTAATGCGCCTCCCTTGTTTTCTAATTCAGTTGGACCTGTTTTCTGTCCCTTCAGCCTCAAGGAGGATCATATACAATAAAGGTATAAGAAAGATGAATGTTTCCAAATTAAAATAGAAATAAGGCGAAACCACGGTTCTGTTATTTT
Organism: Rhynchonycteris naso; assembly: GCA_037038555.1. Classification (NCBI taxonomy): domain Eukaryota; kingdom Metazoa; phylum Chordata; class Mammalia; order Chiroptera; family Emballonuridae; genus Rhynchonycteris; species Rhynchonycteris naso. The sequence goes on from CM072998.1 coordinate 2,430,209, forward strand.
AAAAAAATTTTTTAAGTAATTAAATCAATTAAAAAAAATTTTTTTTAATTTCTTTTTATTTTTTTATTCATTTTTAGAGAGGAGACACAGAGAGAGAGAGAGAGAGAAAGAGAGAGAGAGAGAGAAAGGGGGAGGAGCTGGAAGCATCAACTCCCATATGTGCCTTGACCAGACCAGTGCAGGGTTTTGAACTGGCGACCTCAGTGTTCCCAGGTCGACGCTTTATCCACTGCGCCACCTCAGGTCAGGCTAATTAAATCAATTTTTTTAAAAACTGTCCTAAAGTACCTGTTCAAAGGATATAAAAATAACTATGCTCCAGCCTAACTGCCTTCGTTATCTAAAACAGATTCATGTCCTCAATATCCTCACGAAAATAATTAACTTAGGCAAGATAGAGAGAGCGAGGCAGAGCGTACATTTCTGCGTATCTATAAAGTCAGGCCTTCGGCGCTGGAAGGGCCCAGGTGGAAAAAGGTAAATGGAATAAAAACTAGAAAGCCCGGCGGATGGAAATGCGTCATGGAGGACCTTTTCACTTTAATGCAAACATAGCTGACGTCCGTGTGGTGTCTAACAGAGGCTGAGTGCTGTCTGACTCCCAGTTCATCTTCCCCATAACCCTTTCGGGGGGGTGGGGGGACCATTGTCCCTCGTTCTATAGAAGGCAGATATGAAGTCACTTATCCAGACAATAAGTGGTGGAGACCCGATGACTTATCGGAAGGCCGGTGAGACTCAGCACAGCGGCCTGGAGCATGCGTCCCCTCAGCGTGAGAACCAAAGAGCTGCATAGTCACCCGGGAGAAAAGTGTGAGCGTGGGGGCCCCTGCCTGCCTCCCGACTCTCCCACGGGACCGCCGCGTCTGCCCCTGGTGACGAGGCAGATGAACCAGGGAGGCCTTCCGCCCAACGAACCAGCCAGACGCAGAAGGTCAAACAGCGTGCAGCGTGGCCCGTATGGAGAAGCTGAACAGGGAATGCTTTGAAATCCAAGAGGCCAGCGGCTGCCAAGGGCCGTGGGGTGGTGGGGGCTGAGGACATGCTGGCCATGGGCACACGTGCCAATCCTCCGATGAAGACGTTCTGGAGACCATAGCATGGACCATGGTGACTCAAGTTAATGAAACTACTGTGAATGTAACCTTTGCTGAGAGAGAAGATCCTAAGCATTCTCACCACACACTCGTGTGTGCGTACACACACACACACACACACACACACAGACACACAGCTATAACTATGTGAGGTGAGGGATGTGTGAACCTGATTGTGGTAATCATCTATCTGTCTATCTATCTATCTATCATCCATCTATGTCATACTGTACGCCTTAAATAAATGCAGTTTTCATTTCTCCATAAGCCTCCGTGAAGGTAGAGGAAGGTCACTGGGGCCTCAGAGGCCATCAGCAGCCCCCCGGCAAGGCTCTGTCCTGTTCCCCTATTTTCTCTCTGCAGACTCCCTTCTGCAGGGTGAGCCCAGCCGCCCGGGCCCTGTGTTAGAGAATACAGATGCTCCCATGGAGCACTCACACGCCTTCAACAGTTACTTCAATGAACACTTGGAAACTCTGCCCACTGAGGAAGCCCCCACGCGTACCTGACGCAGAAGGCATTGCAGGGCGTCGGGGAAAACACCCGCCGGACGAGGCGCGCCATCTCTGAGCGCTGGTGACTGCTCTTGCTCCCTTGTGCTCATCCATGGTTATTTCAGCCTTCATTATCAAACTGGCGCCTCGCCCCTCCTCCCCCAGACGGTGCCCAAAGCTTCCACTCGCTGACCAGGCACCCACGGGGCACCACACACCCTGACAACAGGTACAGGGGCGGGGCCGGCCGCCCTAAATGCCCTCAGAGGGTGTGCGGTGCTCAGAGCGTGAAGACGCCAGCCCTCCCGGTGCCCTCTTGCCAGGCTCGCCCCCTGGACTGCGGCGTGGCTGCGACTTGCTCCTAATCCACAGAACGCAGCGAAGGTAAAGGGACGCGCGTGGTCCCCTGGCTGGGCGCTGAGACCACAGCCTGGCAGACACCCTGAGCACCGCCTTGCGGGACCCTCAGCCGGAGGCGCAGCCAAGCTTTGCCAGACTCCTAACTCCAGAGATGAACCTGTGGTCTTTTCAGCCACTACTACATTCGGTAGCGACGGAGAACTAATATAGGCTGTCCGTGCCTCACACCCCCCCAGCCCTCCCGCTGCGTCCCATGACGAGTTCATCTCCACGCAGGACGCCGTTGCTGCACGTGGCCCGGGTCGGTATGTAAGGAGCAAAGTGTGGGTGTCAATTCCACGCAAACCCCTAGGGGACTGAGTTTTTTCATTTCTATTTTTCTTCTATTACAGATTAGGACTTTTTAAATAATTATCTTATTTTTTTACTTAGAAAATTAGCTTTAATTTACCTTGATCAATAAGAGTACACAGGTTTCAGGTGAACATCTCGATCGCATTTGAACTGCCGATGGCCTTCTGTGCCCACCACTCAAAGTCACATCGTGTTCTGTCACCGTCTGTCTGCCCCTCTTTACAGCCCTCCTTCCCCTGGGAACCAGCTCACTTTTATCTACGTCCACGAGTCTCAGTGTTACACCCCTCCTCTCCGTGAAATCATATGATTCAAAGGTTTCTCTGATTTACTTAGCTCACTCAGTATGAAGTTCTCAAGGTCCAGCCACGCCGTCGTGAATGACAACATAGATTGGGTATTCATTCTTCCTGCTTTTTAAACACCTACTATGTTCTTTGAGCTGAACTGATGGTAAAGATAGGAGATTCAGAAGTCTGCTCACGGTCCTTCCCTTCAAGAAGAAAGACAAGAAAAGGAGGCGAACACTGATTGAAATCCAGTGGGGGTAAAAATGGCTACTGACACACACATGTAATGCTCTCGAATGCGGGTAGCAACAGGAGAGACTCGGTGTCAGGGGCCACGCGGGGTCACGTACGGAACACTGTACCCCGGGTTCAACCCTGCGACAGTCGCTAACTAGCTGAACGACGGGGGGGCATACCAATTCAGTTCTCTGTGCCTCTGTTTTCTCCGGAATACATTTGGAAAGACATTGCCCCTGACTTCAGAGTGTTGCAGCAAACGAGGTACCAGCTCCGTGCACAGGGAGAGGTTGCTACGACCGTGCCAAGTTAGAGTGGCTTAGGAAGACTCCCAGAGGAAGGGACACTGAGCTGCCCTGCCCGTGACAGGGAGGAGTCCGCGGGCTCGGATGTGTTGACGGAAGGAGCATGCAGGCACCTGCCAAGGCTCTGTCTGGAAAGGCAGTCGGGGCTCGATCCCCAGACTCCTGACCTGCTGTGTCAAGGAGTGCGGCTTTACCTGGAAGGAGACAGGTCTAGATCCACCTGTCCAGACTCTTCTCAGCACCACGTTCTACTCACTTCAGCCTGAAAAGTACAATGTGATCAACCGGGTGTCCCATCGGTGATAAGATAAAAGTGCCGATCGTTAAATAGCTACAGGTTTTTGTTTAGAGATCCTCTCCAGTGTTTTCACTTCTTGGGGCTAACAGTTCATGGTTTGTTTCCTGGAAAACTCTTCTTAACAGCAAAACAGTATCAGCCAGGAAAGGGGGAGATAGATCTGACCAGACAGCTCATGTAAAGAGTACACGCAGGTGGCAAATACACATACCAAAAGGTGCTCAGCCGCCTGTGTCATTAGGAACTGAGATACTGTAATGTCAGGGCAGACCTATGAGCAGGTTGAAAGTACCAGATGCTGGCACGGAAGCGGACAGAAGAATCTCTCATCCTGTGCTGGCCGGGGGGTGGGGGTACAGATGATGCAGCCCCCTTGGAAGTCAGTGTGGTGGTTTCTGATCAAGTTAGACAGAATCCTAGGTATTTACCCAAGTTAGTTGGAAAATGATGCTCCGACAAAATCTTCACCCCCCAAAAAAAAATATTTATGGCAGCTCTATTCATAATTTTCCAAAATCAGAAGCAACCAAGGTGAATGGACAAACCAACCATGGGCCATCCGGATGGTAAAATATTACTGAACGATAAATGAATGAATGAATAATAAAAAATAAAATGAGTTCTCAAGCCACAAAAAGACATGGAGGAGGCAGAAGTAGATTTTTATAGATGAACAAAGACTGTAGGATTCCAATTGTCTGATTCTGGAAGAGACGGAACGATGGAAAAGGTGAGTACAAGTTGTATTCCACATCCTGAATGAAAATGAGCGTAGATTGCCCCAGACGTGACTGGCTCACACTCTTTCCCCTTTCACTGAACCTGATAACTATAATGCTGACCCTCTTACCCTCATTCCCCACACACTTTGCCTCTATTTTCTCTTCACCAAAAGGAAACCATTATGCATTTCTTTTAAAATAGAAGAATGAAATGTTTTTAATGATCCCCATAAGCACGTTGCTTTGGCGGTCGGTACTTGTAACCAAAACAAGTCCATTGAGATAGGTGACGGGTTTCTTGGAAAATAAGACACACGTTGACCCAGGAGGACCGCCGATAGGCACCTGTGCCCACCCGTGCCCGTCTGTGTGATCGGCTGCTCTTCCACGGAATCCCTGATCCTTGCTCAAAGCTCACTCCGGTCCATCCAGCTCCTGCCACTCGCGATGCTCCGTGATTGAGAATGTGCTGGTGAACACGCTTTCTTTTACAGAGACCTCTGCCAGCAATCACAACGGCGAAGATTCTAGTAACAAATTGATTTTAATCTGGTCCACGCTTAACACACCGCCCTGATCGTAAGATCAGAGTTGTGTTGGAATAAAGGCGAAAGGGAGAGAGATCGATATCAAGCATTTGGGTTCTGAGATTAATACATTTATTTGCTTACAGAAGGACACGGAGCCACCCATACAAGGGGAGAGGCTAGTGTGGTGCCGTGAGAAGACTGTAGGTTTTTCTTTAAGGGCGATGATATTACTTCTTGGCTCGAGGCAGTCATTAGTATATTCTTACATGTGACGTGCAAAGGTACAACAAATAAAAAAAAGAGTTTAAAATGGTTTGTGATGAATAATTGTCACTGTATCTTTTTAAAGTTGATCTAGAGATTTTAAAAGGGTGTGAGTGAGTGAGTGTGTGTCTGTCCGTCTAAGGATGGTGGTTCATGTGTATTACCCGATAACAAACACCTTGCAAAGTCTTAAGTACAATTTAAATAGAATTCACTGCATCATAAGGATGGCGTCTACCTACTGAGCCAAGGGGTCGTCAGTGAGTGACATCTCTCAGGAGAGTACATGTTTTATACTTCAGTGTTACCAAGTTACACGCATCTCATACACAGGAACAATGACCAAGAAATACAGCAAATAGATATGAGCTGTCTTGACTCTTAAGGCTTATTTTGGTAGGTTAAAAACAAAAGATAAAGGCCAACTTGACTTTATTTGTCCCCTTTAAGTAACTCTAACATGGGCCTAGGCACATGAACATAAAAGAGAAGATTTCAGGGCCCACAGGAAGGAAAGCGTGGACGCAGGTGCATAGCCATAGCTAGGCTCAGGATAAACTGCCCGCTTAAAATTCAGACTTTCCCATGGCACACAGGAGAAAGCTTCTATTTTTTAATAGTCGCCAGTCCCTTTCCCTAAGGTTAGTTTACAGCATATGTTACTTTAAAGGATTATTACCACTTTCATTTGAAGGCAGTCCCATCCAGATTTTATCCAAATAAATTATTCCTACGTACCTGACATCATCAGAGATTTATCTGAGCTCATGGTTTAAAAACATTACAAGTTGGTAGAACTTCAGAAATTGCAATAAAATACAGATTTTAGAAAAAAGTTTACTTTATTCCCATTTCCATTACTTGAAATCCTCATTACTATTCTTACTATATATACATATAAAAGAAATAAATTTGTTGAATCCCAATCAGATGGTTTAAATATGCGGGAACGCTGGTTACATTGTCTCCTTGATTACCTATTCTCTATCGTGACCGTTTCCTTTTATAATTTTGAGGGAAATCGCCTGTGAAACAGAATACATTTCAGAAAGAAAGACAAAGCAGGTAGCAATTCTACCAGAAACATGGAAAGAAAAGCTTCAACGTCCTATTGTTCAGTGTGAATTGAGAGAAAAAAGCACAAGTGCAGGTACGTGCGTGATTGAGATGGACAGCAAGAAGAAAATGGGGGAGGTAACGGTGGTGGCACTGGAGAGAGGGACAATAAACTGAGCAGAACCCACAAACAAACGATGGGACGGGAAATCCTACAGGTGTCGGGAACAGGAGACGGTAACACAGGCTTGTCTAGCTGTTCCGCCATACTTCCGAGACACGCCAAGAACAGGAGGCATTGATATCAACAGATTCACAAGAGATTGACATTCCTGTTCTGATATCAACAGATTCACAAGAGATTGATATTCCTGTTCTGATATCAACAGATTCACAAGAGATTGATATTCCTGTTCTGATATCAACAGATTCACAAGAGATTGACATTCCTGTTCTGATATCAACAGATTCACAAGCGATTGATATTCCTGTTCTGTTCATCACTGCCCCAAATTCCACCAGAAGTCTTTGGGAGTTTTAACAAAAGGGTCATACTTCAAAACCATCAATAGAAGGCATCAACTTGGACACATACAAAGTGACTTCTGTGATTGCGACAGCAGAAAACAGACGGTAGGGCAGGGGTCCGCAAACTTTTACACAGGGGGCCAGTTCACTGTCCCTCAGACCGTTGGAGGGCCGGACTATAAAAAACAACTATGAATAAATCCCTATGCACACTGCACACATCTTATTTTAAAGTAAAAGAAACAAAAACAAAACAAAACGGGAACAAATACAATATTTAAAATAAAGAACAAGTAAATTTAAATCAACAAACTGACCAGTATTTCAATGGGAACTATGGGTGCGGATGCATCCTGTGCTCCTCTCACTGACCACCAATGAAAGAGGTGCCCCTTCCGGAAGTGCGGCGGGGGCGGATAAATGGCCTCAGGGGCCCCATGAGCCTGGAGAGCCTTAGTGTGGGGACCCCTGCGGTTGAGTAAAACACAGGTAGCAGATGTCAACTGTCCCACCCTGAGTTTGCATTCTGACAGCAGCCCTGTGCTTTAGGACGGGTCCCTGGTCGGATCTGAGCCAGCGCTTCTGTGAGCCTCACCCCCTGCATTCCCCTGTGAAGTGGCGCCCTCAGGTCTGATTTGCTCTATCCCACACTGTGTGCGTGTGTGCGTGTGTGTGTGTGTGTGTGTGTGTGCGTGTGTGCACATGTGTGCACGTGTGTGTCGTGGGTTCAAATGTGACTCTAAAATAAAGATGCGTTGAATTCCTAACCCCAGTACTTCCCACGTGACCTCCTGGGCAGACAGAGCCTCTAGCGGTGTAGTTAGAATGGGGTCCCGCTGGGTGTGCGTGGTGCTCAATCCAGTCACCAGGGTTCTCAGAAGAAGCGACAGGAAGACACAGACACACACAGAGGAGACAGCCAGGCGCAGACAGAGGCAGAGATGGCAGTGATGTGTCCACCAGCAAAGCAGCATCAAGGATGGATGGCTGTTCTCCAGAAGCTGGGACAAGGGGGGACCCATCAGAGGGAGTGCAGTCCTGATGACGCCATGGTCTCAACCTCCTGGCCTCTGGTCTGTGACAGAACACGTCTCCACTGCTGGACGGCTCCCAGCTGGTGGCACTCTGTCAAGGCAGCTCTCTGAAGTCAATACTACTTACTTGTTTGTCTGTTTGTTCACTCATTTGTCCATTCCTTCATCCATCCATCCATCCATCCACGCATCCATCCATCCATCCACGCACCCAACCATCCATCCACTTCTATTTTGTGGGAGCCCACATGAGAATAACAGAGCAGGGTAGAGCCAGGCCATCCAGTGCTGTGCACAAGTTATAATAAGAGCTGAACAGACCCCTTGTGAAGTCAGTGAGTTTTTAAAATGTAACAAGGAGACTGCAGGGAGAAATAAATGAAACAGACGTGTACATAAAACACAGGTATGTTTTCCAGCCCTAGAGAGGTCAGCTCCTTCCACGTAGGAGAGGTACCCTTATTGTTTACGTGTTAAATCTCCACAAAATACTCTTACCTCCCAAGCACATTTCCTGAAAAGCTCACCGTAGCTCACCTGTGCACCGCTGTTCTCTGCTGTAAACGAATCCCGTCAGCGTCGGAGAGGAGAGCCAGGCCCGGGGTGGCGGGGAGGGCCTGGAGACGCCCTGGCCCCTTGTGTGCCCATCCACAAACATCAGGAGCACCCCTGATAGAAGCTGGCATCCTCCACACAACAGAACCTTTACCAGCACTTGGAACAAGTTTGGCTCTTAACGAAACTGGTCATTTCTCCACTTAAACTAGGTCCCCTGGCTAAATTGCAGAGCAGCGCCATCCTGCAAACCTGAAGAGTTAACAGTTACCCCTCGGGCGTGGACCAGGTGCAGGGTGGACTCTTTCTGGATATTTTAGGCCAGTGGTTCTTCACCTTTTCTGAGGTACCGAACCCGCCAGTGTCATATGTGCATTCACCGAACCCTTCTGTAGTGATAAATAAAATAGGATTTTTTTTTCCAAATTCAAGACATAGGTATATGTTTTTTTACTGGTGCACAAAATGAGCCGTGCATGAACATCACCTTGCTCAAAGAACAAAACCAACAAAGTGCATGAACTCACAACAAATGACGGTATTACTTTATTCTGGCCTCCGCGGCAGAGGCTTCTCCGAACCCCTGAGACCGACTCATCGAACCCCTAGGGTGCGACAGAACCCAGGTTAAGAACCACTGCTTTAGGCATTTTACTCCATGCACTGACCCCCAACCCTCCCAGCCTGGAAGCAGATGTGTCCCCAGTTGCAAAGGAGAACAGCCAATCATACATGGCAGAGTGTTGTGGTCGGTCCCCCTCGGCTGAGGGAGATGTGGTCCTCAGAGACGTTTCATCTGAACAGACGTGGTTACTGTTCCCACCGGCATAGTGATGGTCAAATGTCCGCACACACGGCTTAAGTCAGGAAGATACGGAAGCCAGTTTTGTCAACGTGCGTTCCCTCCACAGCTGTATGTCACACAGGAGAGAGCTCGGCATTCTGAGCCTAGCCTGCTCGATTTCATTTTGGGGAAGAAGCAAAGAACAAGGCGGGTTTCGCTTTCTGTGCACAGCCACGGCGTGAGGGTCGGCGGAGGAAGCTGAACCCGAGGAATGGGAAAAGCTAGGGGACCAGCCCTCTCGGTCCTGCCCCCCCCCCGCCCGGGAATCAGCACATACCGCATCAGCAGCATGCGGGCACACGGCTCCCCAGACGGGAATCGGGGACAATGACCCGGTTCATGTGTTGTCTCAGGCACATCGAGCAAACACAGGATGGTCTAGGAAAGCCAAGCTGAGAAAAAGCGGAACCTCATTTGAGGAACTTCTCAGACAGGTGACATATTTGGGGGAAGTGGAAAGTCGGCTGACCGGCACTTCTTTGACCTCTCTCTTGTCCCCGTCACCTCTCAGCCAGCTGTCCCTGCGCCCCAGGCCCCCCACGCTGAGGAGTGAACTCAGCACGGCCTCCCTCCCCAGCAGAGGAGGACTGGGACACACCTTGCTTCCAAAGAAGCCCGGCGTCCCTGGGGCAGCACTGCCCACGGGTAGATACTCAGCTCAGACGTGACTCAGGACGGGCAGCCCGGGTTCACAGGAGTGAGTGCCCAGGAGAGTCAGGCTCTCCCCACGCAGCTCCCCAGGCATTTGCCATGGATCAGAGAGTCAAAGCCGAGGGTCTGGAGCAGGCCAACCGACAGCTGACAAAGCACCACGGTCCAGCGAGGTCAGAGAGCTTGCCGAGAAGGAATGAAAACGCCGATTTCTCCCTTTTTTCCTGTCCTGCTTCTGGAGGAAGTGCTGGTGGGGGCCACCGACCCTCAGAGGCTGAGACACACCACGTGGCTCCGTGGTCATCCTGGGCTCAACCTCTCCTGACATCGCTGTGCCGACTCCACAGGGCACTTGGTGTCCCTCTTCCTGATCTCCAGCCTGCGCTCAGCCCGCCTACCTCTCCCAACTCAGCCTCACCATGACCTTGAGTCTCTAATGTCATCCTTTTACAGACAAAGCAAGGAATTACAAAACTGTTTTCTACTACTTGACAGAGTAAACCTATTGATACAGTTCCTGGCTTGGTGCTATGCACACACAGACACACACACACACACACACACACACACACACCACAGTCCTGAACAAACACCGTTAATGGTCATAACTCATAGGAGATGTGAAGTGCTTTTTTCTATTTGTGCACAACGTTTGAGGCCCCGTGGCATGCAGCGACGTGCTAACCTGTCACACGTCCCCCTCCTTCCTCACCTGCATGTCCCTGTGCACCCAGCGTGCCCTGCAGGGAGCCGCTCCGCTGAGGACCGGGCTGAAGACGGATGTGGCCACGTGGGGGTTGCTGCCCCTTGGGCACACAGGGACACAGAACAGAAAGGGAACCCGTGCCCAGTGAGGACATTACCGTGCTCGAATTAAATGGAGGCAGACAGAAAAGAGAGTGAGGGCTAAAAATATAAAACTGTTTCAGCGCAAAGCTCCCCGAGACAGTTACTCAAGAAAGACATGTAAGTGCTGAGGCTTGGCAGGAAGACGGCTCTCCAGAATCACTAACAGAAAGGAACTTGTGTTTCCTCGGTCTAATTTTAGAGAGGTGCCAGTACCCCACAGCCTTCAAGTACCCTCCCCCACCCACACAGGGGGACAACACTTCAGATTTCAGGGAGACACAGAGGAGCCAGGGACACGCCCCAAATGCCTGCAGCCCTTTCCCATTAACGTGGCTGGAGATCACAAGGGAAGTCCCTGAGACTGGAGCCCTAGTGCACCTGCGAGAAGGGGTCCTATGTTGGTGCAACACCTGGGCACATCTCTATTCTCGCGTCAGGAAGTGAAAATGCAGTCACCCCTTTTATCTACGGTTTCATCGTCTGTGGTTTCTGTTACCTGCACTCCACCAAGACCCGGAAACATCAAATAGAAAATTCCAAAAATAAACAATTCTAAACAAATCATTTATTTTTTCTGGACAGAGAGAGAGAGAGAGAGAGAGAGAGTCAGAGAGGAACAGATAGGGACAGACAGGCAGGAAGGGAGAGAGATGAGAAGCATCAATTCTTCATTGTGGCACCTTAGTTGTTCATTGATAGCTTTCTCATATGTGCCTTGATGGAGGAGGGGTGCTACAGCAGACTGAGGGACCCCTTGCTCAAGCCAGCGACCTTGAGCTCAAGCTGGTGACGTTGGGCTTCAAACCAGCAACCTTTGGGCTGAAGCCAGTGACCATGGGGTCATGTCTATGATCTCACACTCTAGCTGGTGATCCCACGCTTAAGCTGGTGAGCGTGCGCTCAAGCCAAATGAGTCCGCATTCAAACCGGCAACCTCGGGGTTTCGAACCTGGCTCTTCTGTGTCCTAGTCTGATGCTCTATCCACTGTGCCACTGCCTGGTCAGGCAACAAGTCATAATTTTTAAATTGCACACCAGTCTGAGTAGTGTGGTAAACACCCCCTGCCACCCCTGACATGCTGTCTGTCCTGCCCAATATAGGGCTCACGTCTTGTCTAGCTTCTCTAAGCTGCACACACTCCCTGCCAGTTACCAGACTGGTCCTCAGAGAGGCCACATTTACAAAACTTTTATTGCAACATAGTTATAGTTTCCTACTTTATAATTATTGTTGTGGTTAATCTGTTAGTGTACTTGCTTTTATAAATTAAACTTTAATGTGTGTGTGTGTGTGTGTGTGTGTGTGTGTGTGTGTGTGTGTGTGTGTGATAAGGTTTGGTATTATTCACAGTTTCAGGCATCCATTAGGGGTCTTGGAATGCATCCCCCAGTGATAAGGGCAATGGCTGTATCAATTTATCCCTTCCTTGGGGATACAGTAAAGCGATCAAGGAGGGCTACATTGTAACTGCCTCCACACCCGTGTCTGACCCCAGGCCTCGCACAGTAACAATTAGTTCATTTGACTCTTCTTTAGAGTCAATAGTATAAACCACTTTTTATCCAAGGTTGTTTGTGAATGAGATTGATTTCTATTTTATTTATGTGTGTGTACATACACACACATAGTATTATAATTTTAATTATTATGCATACATTATCAATGCTATACAGTTCTATATAATATTGTTATACATACTTTATTTGTATAAGAAGGGATGTAGAGAAATATGTAGGGTCTTCGGTAATTTATGGGAAAATGATTCAGGCTTAAAAGAGTACATCTAAAATGTGAAGTAACACTGTGATAGGAAGAGCCGCCTCTCTCCGACTCTGTCTGGGAAGAGGAGACTGATGTCCACGGACATTCCAGCTCACTAGCTCAGCCCTCTGTGTGCGTGCATCTCATCCTCCAACCTTCATTTTATAGTTGAGCAAACTGACCCACACTGTCAACTCCAGTGGAAATCTCTGAGTAATAACTCAGACTTTATATATAAGGGTATATTGTCTTCCACTTCTGCATTTCATTCAACCCTAGGAACCGAAAGAATAGACACAAGGGATAGAATCAGTTCAGAGGGCTCGGCATTGCATCAGCAGGACATCATGGTCCACGCCAACCATGGGGCTAAATTGTCCTTAGATAACAGAAAATGACTTGAAGTGCTTTCCCAGCCTAGCACAGGAATGTCGAGTAAGAATGCGCTAAGGATAGGACATACATGTAGGTGCTGAAAGGGACACGGAAAGGAATAGAGAACAGAGTCATTTCTGTTTAGATTTAAATCAAGTTAAGAAACAAGAGAAGTACTGGATGCCATCAAAGAATAAGGACACACAGTACAGGAGGGAGCAGCAGTGACAAGACTCACAGAGACAGGGTGTCCGAGTGTCTCCCGGGTTCCACGTGGGCCCGGGGAAGGGGGAAGGCAGGCTAGGTGGGACAAGGCTCACGGGAAAGGCCTGGGGTTAAGAACAAAGGGGTGTGAACGTGGGAATGGGGAGCGCCACCAGGCAATGGCGAAGTCGGCATGTCTGCGGAGAGCTGGGCGGGCCCCACGGATCTGACCCTGAGACGGCGGCTTCGCGGAGAGGAGTTCTACAGCTCTGTGTCTGAGGAGATGCCAGGGAGAACCTTTCAAGGAGCCACAATACCAAGTTTGTTTTCTCAAAAAGGCAGAAATACAAGACAATATACACAATGGCAAGAATAAAAATAAACATTCGGCTCTGGCCCGTTGGCTCAGTGGATAGAGCATCAGCCCAGCGTAGGGTGTCAGCCACGCAGGAGAAGTGACCATCTGCTTCTCTCCCACTTCCTCTCCCCCTTCTCCCCTCCTCCCCTCCTGCAGCCATGGCTCCACTGCTTCAAGTGTTGGCCCCGGGCACTGAGGATGGCTCCATTAGTCTGAACATCACCCAAGATGGGGGTTCCCTGATGGGTGGATCCCAGTCAGGGAGCACGTGGGAGTCTGTCTATCTCCTCTTTTCTCATTTAAAAACAACAACATTCTAATTCCAACTTATTCACAAATGTATATTTATAATATTCCCAAGTTATCTCCAAATAAATTTGAAAAAAGGAAAAATATTCATTTGTACTTGATATGATTGTATGTCTAGAAAACCCAAGACATTACAACCAATGCACTATTAAAACCAGTAACTAACTTTGCAAAAAAATAGACCAGTATTCGATAAAAATTCAAATATGAAAAATAACTGTTATATCAACACCACCTGTTTAAGAAACAAAAGTCACTACAACTAAGGAAATAGCACATTCTTCTCTGCTGAGGCACCTTACACATTGATACTGGACTCGTCCACTGAGTGACCGGCAGCTAGAAGTTGGGGACAGAGGGTGTTGCACAAGCCAGCCTTGTCACATGCCCTGTGCACCACAGAATAATGTATCAATGCTAATCACCACCATCCCTTTAGAACACTTGGTGCTTAACCTGGGTTCTATTGAGACCTAGGGGCTCAATGAGTCAGTCTCAGGGGTTCGGAGAAGCCTCTGCCGCGGAGGCCAGAATAAAGTAATACCGTCATTTGTTGTGAATTCATGCACTTTGTTGGTTTTGTTCTTTGAGCAAGGTGATGTTCATGCACGGCTCATTTTGTGCACTAGTAAAAAAACATATACCTATGTCTTGAATTTGGAAATAAAATCCTATTTTATTTATCACTAAAGAAGGGTTCGGTGAATGCGCATATGAAACTGGTGGGTTCGGTACCTCAAAAAAAGGTTAAGAACCGCTGCTTTAGAATTTCCCTAAGGGAGGTGGCTCCCAAAAGAATCATCCATATTGCAAAAGGTTTGTCCTCTCCTTTAGAAAAGGCTACTTCAACACTGACCTCAACGCTGCAGCCGCTACAGAGAAGAGGAAGGAGGGGCCTCAAGGAATTGCAGAGAGGACTATATATGATCCAGTAGTTCCACTTCCGGGGATAAAACACTGAAATCAGGCTCTGGAAGGGTTATCTGCATTGCCACGTTCACTGCAGCATCATACCCAGTGCAACATACACATATGTACGTATGTATGAATTAACCTAAATACAGAAACAACCTGGGTCTGCACCCACAGACGCACGGGCAAGACACAGTCTGTAGAAACAAGGAAGTATTATTCAGCCTTTGAGAAGAAGAGAACCCTGCTGTAGGAAACACCATGCAAAGTGCAACGTGGCTGTCAGAGAAGGACACCTAGCGCCTGGTGCTTACACGAGTCGACCTCCTACACACAGAGAGGAGAAGGGTGGCCTCCAGGGGCCGCGGGCAGGAGAACAGAGCTGTCCAGTGGACGTGCAGTTCCAATCCCTCCCTCCGGATGAGGGAGGGCCAGAGGCCTGCTGGAGAACGCTGTCCCTCCAGCTCACAGCGCTGCATCTGCACGTAGAAAGCTGTTAACGGTAGATCTCACCAAACTGTTCTCACCACGAGTCAAAAAAAGAACATCAAGAAGCCAGAGGCAGACTTGCGGACCCCGGAGAACAAACTAATGGCTGGCCGGCGGGAGGGGTCGGGGAGACGGGGTGGAGAAGGGGAAGGGGTTGGGAAGGACAGGGTTGGCCGTTACAGAGGACGTGGGTGTGAAGTCCAGCATGGGGCACAAAGTCAATAATGCGGTAAGAACTGTGCAGGGTGTCAGGTGGGACCGGACTCATGGTGGGGGGAGTCACTTCCTAAATTATGTAACTAATAAAAATGACATCAAATAACGTCACGCGTAATAGAGAAACAAATCCAATAAAATGAGAAAAATAAGTAAAACACACTAACAGCAAAGCAGACGGACAAACAAAAAACAAAAAGCCTGAACCAAATTTAAGGAGAAAAGCCCCTACTTGGTTCTGTGCTTTTAACTCTCATTCGGGTCAATCTTTGGGCCCTGGATTTGTGGGGAAAAACTTTCCTTGATTTTATGATAAAATGATAATGATACCAATAATAAAAGTTTTATTTTGAAAAGGGAAAGCCACCAGAGAAGTCAAGGAGAGACAGAAAACTCTGAACGTAAGTCGCTGATTTTCTCCTGACGCAGAAAACCCACTGCTGCCGATACGTGTCTAAGCTATGAGAAGCAAAACTCTTTAAAAAAATCAATACATTTTTCCCAACAGAAAAATATCATTACTTAAGTAGCGATTGTTGGTATCTCTTTTCAGAGCTAATATCCTATATTGGACTGCTTCTTCGTTTAATATTTTGATCCCTCAAAACCTTAATATTCATAAAATATGAAGTGATTGACATGGGTTTATCCCTTGATAAGCTGGTCCTGAATTTTTTACAGAGAGGACTTGGTTTTTGTCTGGTACAAACCAAACCTGGGTTCCAGGACCCCAACGCCCCTGTTGGTTGAGTGGCTTCTGGCAGCTTTCGTCTCCTCGTCCGCAGAACGAGGCGTTTGACGAACTCTAGGGCTGCGATCCCGTGACCAGTACCCTGTCTCTTCAGCCATCTGTGGGGTTGTAACTTCAACAAAAGCAACATCTTGTCTGGTGAAATGTCTGAGGTCTGAGTCATCAAGGGAGCGATCCCGCTGAAAGTTCCGAGTAAGAATCAGCGTAAGCAGCATCGTGCCACGGTGTTTTCATAACCCAAACTGATAGCCGTGCGGGTCTCTCTAGGACTTGCCAACATCTCAGTCCACCGTTGTCTCGGTCACTGAAGCCCCCGCGAGAGAGCTCATCGCTGGGAAATCGTGAACTCGTGTTTGGAGGGATTAACAGGGTCGAGCGGGAGAGAATGAGCTGTCTACTGAAACCCACTGTGATGTAGGCCACAGTGCACAGACGCCTGTTCCGTGGGACAGTGCTGTCCAGGGAGACTAGGGACAAGTGACCAGTGCCACAGTGGCACTCTCGGGGGGGGGGGGGGACAGGGGACCGAGGGAAGAGACCTGAACGGTGCCTGGGGGACGGATATGCCTCTGACCTAAATAAACATTATTCAGGAATCTTATATGAGCAAGAGACTTTCCTGTGTTGAGTAAGACCCTGAAATTTCAGTCTCGGGTTCGAGTTTCCAGGATCTACTGAGTCATACGGTCAACTGCTCTATTTTCTTCAAAATCTGTTGTTCTAGAAACATGATTAAATTACGACAAACACTTCAAGTCAACTTTCCGAAAAGGGCATCCTCTGATTTAGAGGATGACCCGGCATCTTTTTAATTAAGAAAGCCATGTCTGATATTTGTGAGAACGATAACTCTATAAAATAAATAACAGGGGCACACTCAATTTCTGTCTCCTGGGTAGTCCTTCTGTCCTTAAATTATATGGAGACAAATGATCAAATATTCCTGGTCCTAAACAAAAGGGATCCGTGAGGAAATGTGTAACTGTACTTTCCTAAGATGGTGTCACGTGTCCCTGCCTTTTTATGAGGAAGTAATTAAGCCCATGTTCATACTGTCACTCATTTTCATCTTATACTTCAATAAGTTTCCTAAGACAAAACTCTTAGGTGAATCCAATTTTTGTAAGTTTTCTGAAATAAATCATTGCCATGTACTGTATTTATTAACTACCCAATGCAGATGCCCTCGTTAGCTGCTACCCCTATAAAAGTTAATTCCAGATACCATCGGTCCTTTATGAAAACACCCCTTCAAACCCTGGCTCAGCACTCATCCCATTAAAGAATAATTGTTTCCTCAACTCCACCCGGCTCCTTGCACAACCCTCAGAGGGTGTTGGTGGCACACACTCCACCCGGCTCCTTGCACAACCCTCAGATGGTGTTGGTGGCACACACTCCACCCGGCTCCTTGCACAACCCTCAGAGGGTGTTGGTGGCACACACTCCACCCGGCTCCTTGCACAACCCTCAGAGGGTGTTGGTGGCACACACTCCACCCGGCTCCTTGCACAACCCTCAGAGGGTGTTGGTGGCACACACTCCACCCGGCTCCTTGCACAACCCTCAGAGGGTGTTGGTGGCACACACTCCACCTGGCTCCTTGCACAACCCTCAGAGGGTGTTGGTGGCACACACTCCACCCGGCTCCTTGCACAACCCTCAGAGGGTGTTGGTGGCACACACTCCACCCGGCTCCTTGCACAACCCTCAGAGGGTGTTGGTGGCACACACTCCACCCGGCTCCTTGCACAACCCTCAGAGGGTGTTGGTGGCACACACTCCACCCGGCTCCTTGCACAACCCTCAGATGGTGTTGGTGGCACACACAGAAAACGCACAAATAGCTTTGCTCTGCGAACCCGCAGCCGCCGAGGCCGTGCCCCGCTCTGGCCGCTGACCACAAAACCCGCATCAGACTTGCTTCTTAACTCTCAGGAAGGTCATAAAAGGGCTGGAGAAATAAGCATGCAAATGCTTAACTCCCATGTGTGGAGATACGTGTTGTCATAGTGGCTCAGACAAAGGGTCATGGGAGGGAACATCTACTTCCCAACAGAAACAAGTGAGAGAGTTTCACATATATATATCACATATATATATATTATATATATCATACTATACCTAGTTGAGCAGGGCAAGGAACAGTCGATAATACTTGCTGGGCAGAAGAGAAGGAGGAAGCATTTTCAAGCTGAGAGATATACACCATTTAGGCAAAGATACTGTGACGTGTGTCAGTAGGCACTGAGATGGGACAGAATTTTCAAACGCAGACGTCTTAGTGATCAGGGTTTCTTTGGAAAGGATTGAGGGGTGTGGACATCAGCCTACTCTAATCTAACGCCTTTGACATGTACGTGGAAGGTACTGGGAATTACGGGCAGGGGGACTCTAGGGCCAGCAGGCGGGGACCCGCGGGTGCGACCCGGGAGGACACAGAGCACAGGCAGGACGGAAGTGCTCTCGGTCAGAGAGAGGACCGTGACCGTCTCCATGGAAGAGACATCTGGGGACTGCGCGCTGTCTGGAAGAGAGAAGATACAACAACAAACGTCGTAGATCTAAGACCCCGTGAAAAATAAACCCATTTTGTGCTTTCAGTTCCTGGGAGGTGTCGTTTTGGGATAACCTCGCTGGGACTGCCTGAACTCAGTTCACGTGACACACACTTATTTTCCGTCAGCTGTGGGTGTCTCTTTGCTCACTGCTCGGGGGTGTGGACAGGTGAAGAGAGCAGCATGCTCTGTCCTCAGGGAAGCTACAGCGTGTGGGACGCAGCTTCCCTTAGTTACAAGGCCAGCGCTCGTGATTGTGACGCAGAATAAAACCCTGAAGACCTTGCTATACTTCCAAGTAAAAAAAAAACAAACAAAAAAAAACCATGCAATTCGACACCAATGAAATAAGTAACAAGTTTTATTCTAGAATTTAATTATGTAATATTTTTTAAATAAAATTATCCGATTCCTATACCTTTGCAAGCTGGATTCTGCTGTACATGAAAGAGGTCAGGAAATAAGTGCTATGTCATCGTCTGCTCTCTAAATAAAGGAGACAGGGGTTAGGAGATGGCCCCACTCCTCCCCCAACCCCCAACAATCATGACCCTTATTCACAGGGCAGCTGGCTTTGGGTCTGGAATGGCTTTTATAGGCTTCAGAGAGGAACCCGATCTATTTAAATGTAAAGATGGAAAACACTCATAAGTTATTTCAGTGGGATGTCAAAACAGTGAGTCATCATATGTCAACGATTTAAATATATTAACTTTAACTTTCAGTTTTTCCTTATGGATGCAAAGCTTTCCGGAGGCTTTCAGGAGCATCTCTGTCTTAAAGAAAATACCAAAATAGCATGGGATGCCTTGGGGAAACAGGCCACAGGACAGACGGCCTGAAGGTCAACCGTGGGGCAAGTGTCCGGGCGTCTCCGTGGGCCATGGCCTCACTGCAACCCAGTGGGACACCCGTGCGACACAGCTGGACAAGGTCGGGCGCCCTGTCCCTCTCTGCAGGCCTTCCCCAGCCCGGCCCTGGTAGACCAGCTGGACCAGGGAAGCCACGCCCTTGCATCCTGCAGAGGCTGAGCGACAGGGAAGAGGCCCTTCTACAGGGCAGCGCTGGCCCGCGTGACAGGGGGAGAAGACAAGGGTGTGGCATCCTCCCCAAGATGGGGACAAGAAGAGGGGGCTTCAATGGCCCGAGAGGACGTGGACATGAAAGCAGAGGGAGACAAGGAACCATGTCACAGAGAGACAAGGGAACAGGACGGCACACAGCGCTGGGCGGGTGGGAGAACTGACGTTCCGGAAGAAAGAAGTGACGTGAGGCCCTGTGAGTCTGCCCGGGCGGCTGGTGTCTGCTACCGCCCCAGACTGAGAGGACGTCACAGGGATGAGAGGGACAGCGGGTGCTCAGGGAGCCGGTACTGCAGAACACCGGCGGACATCCCCAGCCCAGCCCCCTGGCTGGACCCATCCTCAAGTCCTGTGTGAGGGGCCTGTGCCAGCTTCTCGTGGCGGAGTGAGGTCAGATGTCTAGAACGGCTGTGGGATGTGTAAGTGGACTTCTGCCCATCTGTCCGCCGGGTCTCTGTGTCTGTCCCGCCTTGTTGCACACACACGGAAGACAGGGCTTTTGCTGACCCTGTGGGCTCTGGGCTGGGTCGACCTTGAGTCCGAACCATCCTAGTCGTGTGAAAAGTAGACAGCAGCTTTTGACATGACCTGGACACGCAGGCCCCTCCCACACTCCTCCCCGCTGGGATGCCTCGCGCTCCTGCCTCTCTGGGTCAGTCTTCTAGTCACCATTGCAGGCCTCGGGCAGTCTCAGGATGTGCAGGACACCCCCTCTCATGCAACCCAGTCGGGGCATCAACCCCTGAAGACGGAGCGACGGCCTCTCGGGTCACCCCTTCTTCACCGATCAGCCTCAAATGGTACACGCTCTCTCCAGTGTCTGGAGCCAGTGCCAATCAGCATCTCACTCCCAGCACGGTACCCATGCATCTGGATAAAATCACGCGGATTTGTCATTGATCCGCCCCAGGGAATACCGATAAAATACATTTGTTTTGGTCATTTTCAGCATGCTGTAGCAAAATTCTCTAGGACGCTCCTGGGTGAACACAAAATGCGACATTTTTTATATGGACACGAATCTCATGACGTGAGTATCAGTTCAGCCTGCTCCTGCTCATCACTCAGAAAAAGGAAACCCTGAGAAAAACTGGCCGAGGGAGTCTGAGACTCTGAGCAACATGACTCCGATCTCTATTTTTCCCAATCGTGCTGCGAATGCGGAAATTCGAATTATGCTTTTGGGCTTTTCCCAAAAGGCTGTTACAATAAAGGAAAGAAAAAAAAAAAGACTGACCATAGGGTCCATTATACAGAATAATTCATAGGAAAATAAAAAAATCTAGTTGTGAGACATAATGATCAAGCATCATCGGAAGGTTCTATAGAGGACTTGTAACATACCCGGAGAGGACACGATTTTAGTCTAAGGCCGTAGCGAAAGGGCACGTGCTTCCAGGGTCAAGCCAGACTGGGAGTGGATTCTGACCTTCTCGGGGATGAACGTCCTGTCAGTGTGACCGTGGTTTAAATAGTTAACCCCCCAGAGTCCTGGGATTTTTAAACCATAAATAAGCAAAACCTAATAGCATGTTACAGAGTCTTCAGAATCCATCCGGGTACAGAAGCAATGCTCCTAAAAACAGTAACTTTGGCATATCAAGTGCTTAAGAAATGTTGATTTTTAACTTCCTTTTCTCTTTTATTGCAAAGCATTTCCATTTTACAGAGAGTGGATTCCAAATATTTATAATATATTTAACGTGAATGAGCCATTAAACACCTAAGGGGCCAATATGTCCTTCAAATTGAATAAATTGGTATGAATATGTTTTAAGAATAAAAACGTGGTCACTATACAAATACCTACCCTTGAATACAACACCAAAAACATCTCAATGCTTCAAGGAGCTACCTATCAAAGCCAAATTGAATGTACGCCATAAAAATCTAGTTCTAAAGTGATTATGAAATATATACTCAATTGCCATTACATGGAAAACACATTTATTGTATTGTTTATAAAATTTGCATTGAGCAGGGGACTTACTGGCATCTTAAGTATATGTATGTCACTTGCATGTTTTAATGCATTTCAAATTGCTATTATAAAATTCAATCTTCTATTTCATCAAATGGTTACATAACCTGTTTAAGAAAGAAAAATACCAGATAGCTCACTGTAAATCTTATTAGGATTTTTAAACATCTAAAAATGATACAAAAATTACCCCATCCAGGTAGCTCAGTTGGTTAGAGCATCACCCTGATCTACCAGGGTTGCAGGTTCAATCCCCGGTCAGGACACAGACAAGAGTCAACCAGTTGAGTGCATAAATCACAAACTTCTCTCTCCGTTTCTCTCTCTCTCTCTCTGAACCTGTCTTCCCGCTTCCTCTTTCCCTGAAATAAATTGATAAAATAAATAAAATCACACAACATCTAGTGAAAACATTCTCCTCGACATACACCGGGCACCAGTGCCCCCCCCACAGGGACAAGCGGCCGCTCCCAGCACCCTGGGAAGGGGGTGCGCTGGGGCGTAAGAGGCAGGCAAGCTCAAGTCTTCAGACAAAGGGTGCTCCCTGCTAGACAAGGTGAGATCCTCTAAACGTACGCGTGGAAAAACTGTGTTACACGGCCACTTGGCCACTTTTCGAAAGGTAAGCAAACAAAAGATGAATCTGATGCCCTCTCCGATTAGGAAAACACCACTAACGTTTTCCTATTAAAGTAATATTGTATCAATAATAGAAGCTCGTCTGGCACGGTCTATGGAAAGGCAGCTCTTCGCTCTCCAAAAGTCTTCAGGCAAGTATTTCCAAGTCCAGTAACAAAGGCGTTGAAGATTTTTCCTGCCTAACAGGTAACATTACTCATGTCTTTGCTGGCAAGAAATGGCACACTTTCTCTCTTGCCAGATGGCAACCTAGTATTTTTTTTTAATCATAAACATTCCCTGTGGGTGACCTTTCTCTTCACTTTGAACGGCCGAGAGCTCGTCTGGACAGCGGATCTGAGCAGGCTGCCCTCACCCTGCTTCTCCTCACTCCAGCATCCTCTTTATAACCTCCGACATGGTGGATATTCTGTAATCTGAATGCCTTCAATTACTGACCTCTGGGGATATAAAACTGAGACCCACGGACACAGATAGAAGTGAAGCATTTACCAGGGGGTGGAGGGGTCAAGACAAAGGGGAAGGGAATTAAGACGGAAAATGACCTGATGTTGGGTGATGGGCACACAACACAGTCAATAGTTCCAAAAAAAAAAAAAAAAATTGCCAACCTCTTGATCCTCTCGTTTCCCCCATTAGATTTTAGTTCCTTGGAGGCCAGGCACGAGCCAGTTTCCCTGCTCAGGGCCCACTCAGTGCCCACCTGACAAACAGCATCGGACCCCTCCCATGCCTACCTACCGAAAGGAAAAGTGAGTCAAAGCACGGGCAGATAAGCTCGTGGGTCAGGGCTGAGGATGCGCAGAGCGGAAACAATAAAGATGGAAACTGACGAAACGTGAACACGGGCAGCCCTACAGAAAGAATGCATGTCGGACAAACTAAAAGCAGTTACATACGGCGCCTTGTGGGCACAGGAGAGGGCTGGGCCCTCGCTTCCCAGAGCCAAGCGCGGCTGCACTGAGCGAACGCTCAGTCGGACAGACAGGAGGACGAGGAGCTCTCTAGACTTGGATCACAGTGAAGAGAATTCCAGTTGGGGGGGGGGGGTCTTCTCCCACCTCCCCTTTACACTTTTGTGTCCGCACATTTTTCCTTCCACCAAAGGTGAGCAGAAAACTAATGAAGAGAAAGCGTAGAAATAAATTAGGGGTGTTCTACATTCCGGCACCCACTTTCTTTTAGAGCGGTTTAGAGGACATCGCACTGACTCATGACGTGCCTGTCGGTTGGTTACTATTTGTGCGTGCGTCTGAAAGCGTACGAATGGTAGAGCTCAGCCCCGCGCCCATATTCCCACAAATGCACAGAGATGATTGTCTTCTTTCCTGTTTTGTCCAGGCTTTGGGGACGTCTCCTGGGAGGGACAGGCGACCCATAGTCCTGAAATTTCAGTTCCATACAACTCCACCTTAGACCATTTGCTATGGAGCATTGTCAGTGAGTTTGGTATTTCCGTGAACATTCCAGAGAAAGATACTCCCGACTGGGGTAAAAGCCAGCCGCCAGTGAGTCTCCATGTGCAGAGGGCAGGAAACCTGGATGTTCGTAGCTCATGGAAGGATACAATAAGTCACAGTCACTGAACCCAGAGGGAGCCCTTCTAGTTGGAAATCCTATAACTTGATGGGGGGAAGATGTCTTCGAGGTCAGGTAGACCCTGAAGTTTCTAATCGATCACCATGGGGATGGTCATTCATAGGAGGAAAAGACACTGCCGAAACTCAGGAGTCCCTGATGCCAGTGAGTGTTTTTCCTGTTCTTGTAACAAATGCCATGGTGGGCACAGCTAGATGAGGGCGTCTGAACCCTGGAGAGTCTGACCACTGTCTCTTATGGTCCCACAGTCACTGAAGATTTCCTGTAAGTAACCTACAGCGGCCAGAAGGAAAGAGCTTGGCTTGTGGCTGGAACACTTGAGAAAATGCACTAAAATCTTCATCTTCCTCCTCTAAGCCACACGAAATGAACATCAAACGTAACCAAGTTGAGGCGGCAAGAAGCAAACGCAGCTTCGATGTAATCCTAAAGCACTCTCCTCCCTGTTTCCCCAACCTCAGCCAAAAGCCCTGAACCTTCCTTCGTGAAGTCCTGAGAGAGGCCCTTGCAATGAGAAAATCTCAGGTACGAAGCTTGGGGAAGAACCTCTGGATTTTCAGACAAGACTCAGCCAATTTCCTGAAGAGCATTATTCAGAAAGGGCTCCAGACTCCAGAATAATAACCCTCCTTCAGAGAAGCTTTGCCTTTACGTTGTTTGATTTCTCCAAAACGTTAGTCTCCTCTGTCCCTCAGGGGTGACCCTTCTAACACACGTGTCGTGAGTGAGGTGATCGGAAAGTAGAATTTCACAGGACAGAAGACACATCTTCCTAAGAATTATTCCAGGTGCTGCCAAGGTGGCCGTGAACCTCATTCTCCAATACTCCACGTCTTGTTCTTCCGAGAGGGAGTCCCGCTGTCTCGGTCACAAGCGGTGAGTTCAGTGTCATGGCTGTGACCTGGGTTCCATCGTGGGCGGCTTGGCCTCAAGATGCTTCCATTCGTCCTGCTATGGTCAGTCTTTCCAGACATTCCGGGAGGTCAAAGGAACCACAGGGAGCAGGGAGAGCAGTGCCTCCCTTCCGAGTTTACACCCAAAGGAGGGAATGGCCGGCACTGAGGGGCCGGAGAGTCACCAGGGACACAGACTTAAAAGTTGACCATTACCTAGAACAGTGGTTCTTAACCTTTTCTGAGGTACCGAACCCACCGGTTTCATATGTGCATTCACTGAACCCTTCTTTAGTGATAAATAAAATGTTTTTTTTCCAAATTCAAGACATAGGTATATTTTTTTTTACTGGTGCACAAAATGAGCCGTGCATGAACATCACCTTGCTCAAAGAACAAAACCAACAAAGTGCATGAACTCACAACAAATGACGGTATTACTTTATTCTGGCCTCCCTCCGCGGCAGAGGCTTCTCCAAACCCCTGAGACCGAGTCATCGAACCCCTAGGGTTCAATAGAACCCAGGTTAAGAACCACTGGACTAGAAGATACATCCTCTCATGTCTTCTGCTCCGTGCTCAAAGTTTCAGTGATATATATATATTTCCAACGTTATAGACACATGTGACTATTGAACCCTTGAAATAAACCCTAGTGTGACTGAAAAACTGAATTTTAAATCTTATCCCATTTAATGAATTGATACATAAAATTTAAAATGAACATTTGATTCTCATGGGGAAACTTTGGAAAGGTATGCAGAAAAGAATGTGCATATATATATATATATATATATATACACGTTGACTCTTTCAATTTGATTAATTCTAAACATACATAGATCGAGCATTTCCCATGAAAATGTAAAATGGAAGCAAAAGTAAAGGCCCTGTGAGTGTAACACACACACCTGCTCTTTGACAAATTCTTTAACACAAAAAATACAAAATACGTCGTTATAGAATGTATGTTCAAACGAGAGTATTTGGGACACACTGGGGTAAATAAAATAAATGATTAAAATTACTCACAGGTTTTTTTATTATTTTACTTTTTAAACTAGCCACGCATTTTAAACTCCACACTTGGCTTTTGTTACATTTCTGTTGGGGCTTCCTCGGGTATGTCACACAGAATTATTTATTCTCCAAGATGACAGAAGTCAATTCCCCTGCAGAAGGATGGAGACATGGAGGCAGGAACATGGGCTAGGAGGATTGATGGAAAAACACAGAATGCTGCTGAAATAGTGAAATAAAACAGAGTTGTTGAAAAGAACAAGCCTTCTTGGTAGTTTTGTAAGAATACGATGCTGCGTTCTTACACTATTTTTGAAAAAAAAAACTGCTTATCTATAAAAGTTCTACTTCCACAGTTTCACTGCATTTTCCCTGCCTAATAAAGCAACAAGAAGTGATGCAAATACATACGATAAATACTTTCATTTGATTGTCTGACCAATGAAAAGAAAGAGACAATGATAACATAATTGCAAGGTAACTTCAGCTTATGAAAAGGTGGAAACTTTGTATTCACTGTTTCTCAGAGGACTGATAACACCGGGGAACAAAATTTTTGTTGCATCCATAAAAACCCTTGCCCTTACCTAATTCGAGTGTGCTGATCTCAAATCAGGCATTAGTTTTTCTCTGTAAGGTACAGGTTTTTTTGCAATTCAAGATTTTAGGTTTTCATCTTATTGCAAAATTTTCAACATTTAGTTTAACATAATGAACTAGAATGTCCTCTTGGGCATCACCTTTGTGAAAATATAATAATTTATATAATGCAATAAATACACTATTAAGTTAAAGATATGATTATATCAGAATTTGTCTACAATTTCAAAATAGAACATATTAAAACACTTATTATAATCATAAAATTTGAGCAAAATTTATTGAAATTCTATTCAGGCAAAAATTTGTGTTTGTAGCTCTTGCGTTTGTGTACTTGTTGAGGACAATCTCGTTTGATGCTCCAGCAGTAGTCTGCTCATCACTAACAGCTCCAAGGTTTTCAGGAAACTTATCAAGGTGACTGTGCAGGAAGTGAATCTTAATGCTCATGTTACATCCAATGTCGCTGAAAACCACAGCATCCTTTGAACCAGAAGTTCATAGTTTTCTGCTTTTTTCATGTCAAGAAAGTTCTTTGTAACTGCCACAAAAGACTGCCATGCTGCTTTCTCCTCCTTATTCATCTTCCTTGCAGATTCTTCTTCACGAATGAAGGTTCGAATTTGAGGTTCATATAATACACCTGCTTTTATATCCTTGAAAGACTAGGCAAGAAAAGCAGAAATAATATGTTGAAAGCATTCACTTTCTCTGTTGAAAGCCTGAACAAACTGCTTCATTAAGCCAAGTTTTATGTGAAGGGGGGAAAATGATCCTGTCTCAATTAACTACAGGTTCATTCACAATATTTTGCATCCCTACTTCCAGAGCTTCACGTTTCAGCCACTCCTTCTGTGTCCAGTGTTTCTCCTGAGCTCGGCTGTCTGTCCCACAAACACAGAAAGCAAGGATACTTCGTGAAACCTCTCTGTTGTCCTAGCAGGAAATTTACCATTTTAAGATCCACACAAATGATCCCGTTATGCTCCTCATATTTCAGAAAGTCGAGGACAATTTTTATGTCATTATAATCTTCTCGCAGATGAGTTGAATAACCAATTGGAACCGCTGCATAAACATTACCGTTGTGTAGGGAACACATTTCAGACTCCGTTTAGAGCTGTCAAGAAATAGCCGCCATTCTGTTGGACTGTAAGTGGTAACACCTAGCTGGCTGAGAAGACTACTGATATCATGACAGTAAACAAAGTGTTTGTCTTAGGAAAAAAGTCGACAAAAATTTGTTCACGCTTCCTGAAATGGGATACTTTAGCTGACCAGTGAAGAACATTCTTTTCTTGAAGCCTTGAGGCTAATAACTCAGCTGCTTCCTTTGATATACCCAAATCTCTTTCTAAGTCATTCAATTTGGGTTGGCTAAACTGCTGAGGGGTTAATGAGTGCTTGGTATCAGAAGAAGACCCTTAAGATTCTACAACCATTTTCTCATGCATCTAATCAAAATACACTTGATCACCATGTTCACTTTCTTTGTCCTTAGAAGAAATAAAACCATTGAAAACTGGAAACATGAGTGTCTCAGAGTGTGGGATAGGTCGTATTGCTGAAGGAATATTAGGATATGCGATCACATGTCATATTTTCTTGCTGATGCTCTTTGTATGGATGGGACAGGAATAAGTCACTGCTGTGGTCCTTAGGTTCACACCAAACCATGGGAATACCAAAAGGCATTCCTTTGTGTTTTCCTTTTGTCCAGTCACGAAGCATTTCCTCACAACTATGACACACAATATGAGGAGCCCAATTCTTGTCTTGATCACCAAGGGGAACTTAAAAATAGGCAATATATGCACACGTCACAAATGATGAAATATTGTACCTTTGACCCTGAAGGGTGTAACAGCCACATATATAACAGAAGGTGTCAGGACTATTCTTACATTTACACATACTCGAAGACGCCATGATTCAATCTTAAAACAAAATAAGAGGGTGTTTTTATCAGATAATGATTTTTTACATTTAAGAACAACTACAATTATGTAAAAGATATCTTTGTAAAACATTAGTTGCCTTGTGGTTATGTTCAATCCAAGAGTTATTTCTCTTTAACTCCAATTTAAAAACTAATGCATGCTATTAACTGTGACAAAAAGAATTTAAAAAAAAATTTTTTGTTCATTTTAGAGAGAAGAGAGAGAGAGAGAGAGAGAGAGAGAGAGAGAAAGGGGGGAGGAGCTGGAAGCATCAACTCCCATATGTGCCTTGACCAGACCAGTGCAGGGTTTTGAACCGGTGACCTCAGCATTCCAGGTCAAGGCTTTATTCACCGCGCCACCACAGGTCAGGAAGACAAAAAGAAATTAAAAAGTGCATAAAAACTAGAGCATGCACCAAAAAACGGATTTCACATTTGGAATCAGCGATTCAGAGTTATATAGAAACAGTTTTAAAACCCTATGCAGCAAAAAGTAACAAATAATTGCTCCCCAGTGTACTGAAACTCACTCGATTCAGGACTTTTGGTCACACCTAGATTACAGCTATTGTTGCTGATGAGTCCTGGACAGCCGGCGCAGAAGGTGGGAAGATTTATCTGTTGCCTTTGTCTGTGTCTTGTTGGGTCCCAGGAGCAATTACTTCTGTCAGAGCAGAGCCAGCAGGGAAGGTGAGGTGACTTAGGGTGCCTGCTTGCTCTCTGAATGCTTTGGTTCTTATAGACCAGTCAGTCTGTGCATTCCTCATCTTCCTTAGTCTCCACTGGACCCTGGGGTGGGGCTACTTAAGTGCTCCAGAGAAGATCCAGACACGCCCAGGGCTTTCCCCACTATTTTTGATAATGTGTTTAAATTTGTTAACATTGTTTCCTGGATCTGATTTTCACCAACTGAAGACGATTTCTAGACTTTCTCAAAGGTCTGTAATACAGGCACTCGTCAATGTCATCTTGCTTGACCTTTCTCCCACGGTTCATGGATGCTGTCTCCAATTTTTTATTTCACTCCCAGTGATAAGACCAAGCCTGGAGATATCTAGCTCACCACGTCCACTGAATCCCTGCTTTTCTGGGGAATTACTCGTGGAGAACAACAGAGCCGATTTTAAGAAATACGAATAAAGGAGGTGAGATCATGGAAGGTAGAGATACGAATTCCAAGAGTCTCCTCTATTCCAGGAGGTAAGTGGAATATAAAAATCACTTGCGTCCTTTGCCTGACCAGGCGGTGGCGCAGTGGATAGAGCGTAGGACTGGGATGCGGAAGACCCAGGTTCAAGACCCCGAGGTCACCAGCTTGAGCGCAGGCCCATCTGGCTTGAGCAAAAAGCTCACCAGCTTGGACCCAAGGTCGCTGGCTCCAGCAAGGAGTTACTCGGTCTGCTGAAGGCCCGCGGTCAAGGCACATGTGAGAAAGCAATCAGTGAACAACGATGGTGTCACAACGGCAATGAAAAACTAATGATTGATGCTTTTCATCTCTCTCCGTTCCTGTCTGTCTGTCCCTATCTGTCCTCTCTCTGACTCTCTGTCCCTGTAAAAAAAACAAAAACTACTTCCGTCCTGACCAGGCGGTGGCGCAGTGGATAGAGCGTCGGACTTGACACAGAGGACCAAGTTCAAAACCCTGAGGTCGCTGGCTTCAGCATGGGCTCATATGGCTTGAATGTGGAGTCATGACCCCATGGTCACTGGCCTGAACCCAAAATTCACTGGCTTGAGCAAAGGGTCACTTGGTCTGCTGTAGCCTCCCCCTGCCCCCCAGGCAAGGCACAAATGAGAAAGTCATCAATGAACAACTTAGGAGCTACAACAAAGAATTGATACTTCTCATCTCTCTCGTTTCCTGTCTATCTGTCCCTATCTGCCCCTCTCTCTAACTCTCTGTCTCTGTCAAAAACAAACAAACAAACAAAAGAAACCTACCTGGGGACCATCGTCATACCTACCACTGAGATAAAAATGTTACGCCAACGAGAATATGTATTGTATGTTCACAGAAGACACACACTCGCAGAGGGGAACAGTCTGCCTTCTGAGAAGAGTTCTGAGAAAAGTCCCGGCACCAGGAATGGCAGGACGGACCTCTGTGCAGCGGGGATGGACAATTACCTTCAGTTCAAGGAGTCCTGTAAATACCCCAGTGGGGGGTGCTGTGTGTGTTTCATCAGGTCTTTGTGAGCTGTATTAACAGCTGATGGTTTCTGTAACACCATTAGCTCTGTGAGAGTGAGCAGGAGACAGTATATTAAAAAGACAGATGATCTGAAAAGCTAATGAGGGGATAAAGAATTCTCTACCTTGAACAACAAATTAGAGCCACAGACAGGTGATTCTCCACGTGTGATCTCCCACCACCCCCTGGGGGAGCTCCTGAAAGAACTTCAGTCTGTGAAGTGAAAACTGTCAGCAGAACTCCCCGTGAAGGTGTGACTCGATCCTTCCTTCATCTCTCAGGAGTGGATGGTGGAGTCTTCCAGGAGCTGCACAAGGACAATGGGACAACCAATTGTTGCAGAACGAGAACTGAGGGTCGATCCTTCTTTCGTTAGACTAAGGAACGGAGAATTTTGCCCCAGTGTAAATCAGAGCACTCCATTTACTAAAATGTTTCGTTTTGAAAGAGAGCTACTTTGCCTAAAAACATGTATACATCTAAAGCTATGTTCTCACACCCACCCCCAGGGGCTGTATACCTGTTCTCTGTGAGTAAGTACATACTTCAGCGCGCTCGCTCACTGGGTGTGGCAAGGCGCAGAGGAACTACGTAGCACACAGCCCTATGGGACGGGGGTGCCAGATTTTGCAAAAACAGAGCCAAAGAGGAACACTCAGTAGGATGTCCAGTGCCATTAGAATTCTAAACCAACAACACATTGTTCATAGCATGAGCATGTCCCCTGCAACAGCAAGCAACTCTAATGTCAGAGCCGGGCACGTGGTTGACAGGGTAAAAAGAAGCGCATGCTGCCACTGGTCTGGGACACCGGCAGGCACAGGGACAATGCAGGTGCAGATGACGAACCAATCGGGACCCGCGTCCAGGGTCTTTGTGGATGGCAAGATTCTGCTGTTCCTGTGTGTCCAGCGACTCCCAGGTGCAAACAGAGAGCTGACAGTTCCCTATGTGTCAGCGCCCCCGCACCCTGTGCTGGTCCCCAAGCCTGGGAAGTCAGCTCCGCCCATGCCACCGCACGGGCTCTGCGGCTAAGCCAAGGACACAATGCCCAAGACCAGACAGACGCGGAATGAAACCACGTGCTCTGGCTTCACGAGGAGGGCCGGCGTCCTGCTGCCTGGTCCTCTCTGCTCCTCTTGGGGAGACTGACGTCGGCTCGATGAAGCTCCGTCGTTTTCTTACTGTTACCTACTGAACCGAACCGATGGGTCAAACTTGGCAGAATTCTCACAATTGGAAGAGAGAAGAGTGTAGCCGGAAGGTCCAGGGGCGTTGTGTCCACCTGACGCACAGTCACGGGTCAGCGTGACTGCAGGGACTTGTCACACCGGCCACGCTGACTGAGGGCCTCCTTCTGTCTAGGCAGTGGGATAATCCTTTTTTTTTTTTTTCCCCAGGGACAGAGAGAGAGTCAGAGAGAGGGATAGATAGGGACAGACAGACAGGAACGGAGAGAGATGAGAAGCATCAATCATTAGTTTTTCGTTGCCATCGCAACACCTTAGTTGTTCATTGATTGCTTTCTCACATGTGCCTTGACCGCGGGCCTTCAGCAGACCGAGCCACCCCTTGCTGGAGCCAGCGACCTTGGGTCCAAGCTGGCGAGCTTTTGCTCAAGCCAGATGGGTCCGTGCTCCAGCTGGCGACCTCGGGGTCTCGAACCTGGGTCTTCCGCATCCCAGTCCAACACTCTATCCACTGTGCCACCACCTGGTCAGGCGGTAGGATAATCCATTAACTAATACAACAACCACCACTATCGCCCGAAACGTGCTGGTTGGTTGGACTCAGGTCATTTCCTCGGGAGTTGTAAGTCAGAACTCGTCACCTCCCCCCTTACACTGAGCAGTGCCGGGGCCCTGGAGAAAGGAGATTGTGTGTGTTCACCCCTCTCTCCACGGCTTCTCCATGTCCTTCAGCAGCTCCGAGTATCTGTGGGGCTGAGTGTTCCTTGTCTACATGAGAAGCGTGACATCACTGCCTGCTACAGCCCAGACGGGACGGGGACCTTCGGAAACGTAAGGGGCTTTTTTCCAAGGTAAACCTCTGTGTCCACGTCAGACGTGTCTTCTCCTCACGCTACACCTCCCCCGAGGCAGCCTGTCCTTGTGAGACGTTCCCCGGCTGACATGGTGCACTACTGTTTCCACACATCCGATTCGCTGCTTTGTTTTCCAAGGTTGCTTAGAGCCGTTTTGGTTCATGACAAAAAAATTAAGCAGGAAGGACTGGGATTTCCCATACAACCCTTGCCTTCCACACACACAGCCTCCCAACATCAACATCTTCCACAGATGGGACATTGGTCACAGAGGATGGATCTGCAGTGCAATGTCCTCAGCACCCACAGTCCACAGTGTGCATGAGGGTTCACTGTCTGTGGAGAGTCATAGACGTGGACGAACGGAGGGTGACACGTGTCCATCATTCCTGCATCACACAGAAGAGTTTCGCTGCCCTAACTTCCTCCATCTCCACCTATTATCACGTCCATTCTTCGTCACAGAAGGATGCCCGTGAGCCTATGAGATGGCAGACAACCTATAGCGTGCTCTTCCGCAGGAAGTCACAGAGTCCCCGCTCTAACACAGAGGACTGGCCACACTTCTAACCCACCATGTTTCATCTGTTTACATGGGCTTTGGGGACTCAGTCACTCTCAGATGACTTCAGGCAGTACGGGAGAATTCCCCGGGTTTCCCCGCGGGCCAGCAGCAGTTCTGGGTGTGACTGTCCACTCTGTCTGGGTCAGCGCTCCTGTGTGACATTGCACACATCTTACTGAGCTGTACCCCCTCACCGTAAGATTCTGCCTCTCACGTGTACCATCCCACGCCCTTAGCACAAGCAGAGTGTTAGAGACTTCATCACACCCTCTTTTCAGAAAAGTCGGTCGCCCCAAAACAAAATCCTGCCTACACCAGCAGCCACCCTCCAT
The DNA here is from genome assembly GCA_037038555.1 of Rhynchonycteris naso. Lineage (NCBI taxonomy): Eukaryota > Metazoa > Chordata > Mammalia > Chiroptera > Emballonuridae > Rhynchonycteris > Rhynchonycteris naso. The sequence continues at coordinate 2,463,502 of CM072998.1, forward strand.
TCCTCCTCCCCCCGACCCGGTGACCACACTTCCTGTCACTACAGATTCGCCAGCCCAGGTCCGGTCCTGTCGCACACGCAGGGCGTTTTGGGACTGGCTTCCGTCACTCAGCCGAACGCCTGTCTTCAAGGTGTATCACGCGGTAGGTAGCTGGCCTCGGCACCTCGCTCACTTTCCCCACATTAAGCACGGAAAGAGCTCAGGAGTGCTTCCAGCGAGCCAGGCTTTGCAAGAGACCACGGCGTGCCCAGAACCCTGTGCTCAGGAGGGCAGGTTGTCATGATTCAAAACCAAGCGTTATCAGGAGCCTAGAGTTAATTCCTTTGGAAAACAAAAGCATTTGTCTTGGTCCTGGAGCTCGGAGATACCGACAGGTGGGTCACCTCCCTGGTTCCCCTCAGGTGACAACAGCGGCATCTGCTGTCCCCGTGCCTGAAGGCCACACCGGAACACCATCGTCCGTCCGAGAAGAAGGCAGTATTCCTGGACTGGTTTTCACGGTTCACCTACAATGAGTAGCACGTCTGGAAAGGGAGGGGTCAGGGAGGGGGCAGGCTGACAGGTGACTGTCCCACGGAAGCTAAAATGATGTCAACGTGAGCGCACTGCAGGCTCAATGCATACACCCGGATGCATCTACAGATCTCTCCCCGCTGGGACACGCAAGGACTGTTGCCCGAGGCTGCAGCTTGACACTGGGCATGACAAAATCACACTGTGTCTCTTTTGGATTTTGATATTAAGTATATACAATGCCTCTTAATGACGCGGTCTTAGAGGGCTTCCAGTCTGAACGCATACGAACTATGTCGATGAAAGTATCAAACTCCCACCACAGAAACGCTTCCATGTAAGAACTCTATAAAGACATGATTTAGCCTGACCTGTGGTGGCGCAGTGGATAGAGCGTCGACCTGGGAACACTGAGGTCGCCAGTTCAAAACCCTGCACTGGTCTGGTCAAGGCACATATGGGAGTTGATGCTTCCAGCTCCTCCCCCTTTCTCTCTCTCTCTCTCTCTCTCTCTCCTCTCTAAAAATGAATAAAATAAAATAAAACCATGATTTAACAGATAGAAAGATGGATGGATGGATGGATGGATGGATGATAGACAGACAGATCAACAGATAGATATTATTATAACCAATATAATGAGCTTAATCTATCATTAAATGATCTCAAAATGGCATTGGTCAGGACTTGGGTGCTGAAATCACAGAAAGTGTTAGGCTTCACCAGGAACACGTACGACTTCAGAAAGAAGGGCTTCTGGTTTGGTCACCACCCAGGACAGCCAGGTGAGGTAGTCCTCCTGGTTTACGCAAATTTCCTTCCGAGTCCTGCCATCTGGCTTCCCTTGGAGCAATCCTGTCTTCTCTCGAGCCTCTGCTTTGCGTGGATGGTTTATCAGTTGACACTTACTTGTTTTTGTATTCTTCCGAAGTGAGAAGCTGGGAGACAGACAAACTGCCACATGTGCCCAACCGGGATCCACCTGGCATGCCCACCAGGGGGCGATGCTCTGCCCATCTGGGCTGTTGCACCAGAGCCATTCTAGCACCTGAGGTGGAGGCCATGGAGCCGTCCTCAGTGCCCGGGACAACTTTGCTCCAATGGAGCCTTGGCTGTGGGAGGGGAAGAGAGAGACAGAGAGAAAGGAGAGGGGGGAGGGGGGGGAGAAGCAGATGGGCGCCTCTCCTGTGTGCCCTGGCCGGGAATTGAACCTGGGACTTCCACATGCCGGGCCAATGCTCTACCACTGAGCCAGCCACCAGGGACTGACACTTACTTGTTCTTAAATACTGGCCTTTTCCTCCTGTCGGCATGCCAACCACTTATTTCTTTCTTTGTTTCTGTTTTTTTCCTTACAGGCATAGGAGAAAAGATACAACTTTAACATCTCATTTTTCCATAAATGTCAACTTCATAAAGTATACGACACAGTAAAATAGATGAAAGACACATAAAGACATGCTCGAAACACCATCGTATATTTAAACAATGACATCTTATTCCTCACAGGTTACTGTATAAATTGTTATAAAGGCTAATGACTGTATACTTATTTGCTGAAAAATGAACCTTGCCTTAGTGATTTGTATATCTGTATTTGTATTGAAAATCAATCAGGAAATGGGGAAAAGAAAGAGATAATTCTCTAACACACCTACAGTGTGTCGCTTTAATGCCCATAAGACAGAAGCATCTCATAGAACCACCAGAAGTCAGCGGGGAGTCATTTACTCGGTTGTCCTGAAAAACAGTACGTACATACTTTTATTTCCATTTATTCTTTAAATGAAGGTGTAATGTTGGTGTCTATGTCTTTGTTTTCTTTTTTCATTTCTTGATCATTTTTATTTTTCATTTACAGTTGACGTACAGTATAATAAGAGCTCCAGGTGCACACCCCAGTGATTGGACAACTTGTTATTAAAGGGAGCATTCCGACGAATCTAGCACCCCTCGGACACCATGTATGGGTACTGTCACTGCTGTCCTGAGAACGAGTCTGTTACCTGGGATCTTCAAAGATAAGCTATAGACGTCATTTGTTTGCTTGGTGTTAGTATAATCATGAGCTTGTTTTGGGGCACAGCAAGCAGATGGGTTTCAAGCCTCCCTCACTGTCCTTCATATACTCAATTAGAGCTCTCTGAGTTAGGTCCCCTAAGTTAGCCCAGAGTCACCCACGACAGCTGTGCTTTGTGAAGTGACAATATATCCCTGGGTCATCCTGATCGTTTTTGTTTTTTTTTTGCCAGAGCCCTGGTGTAAGGCCAGTCGGCACATGCAGGTTCCCATTAGATTCAGGCACATGGTAAAGAAACAATGGAGCCAAGAAACAGTGGAGCCAAAAAAAACAGTGGTCCGTCCCTTTATTCAGTCTTCCATTGTCCGAGGAGCATTCACACAGGGAAAACACTTCGCTTTCACTCAGGGCTTCCAAAGCCCTGACACTTCCCTGGTTCCACAACCCGGAGAATCTTCTCTGGTCCCTCCTAGAATCAAAGGCCCCACCAGTCTCAGCGGAGCTCACAAAGCCCCTCAGCTCTGGCTCCCCATCTGCACGCCTTCTCTTTCCCTGCCAACATGCTTCTCTCTCATCACTCCGCATTCTCTCTGATCTCACTCTGCAGACGTGGCTTCCTTCTGCTTCTGCTTCTCTCTTTCTCTTTTCAAAACTTTCTGGCTCAGAAACCTCTCCTCCAGCAAACATTAGCAAAAACAATGGCCTTTCCCAGGCAGGAAGGTAATCTGCAATTTCACAGACCACTTATACCTGGCTCTGCCCAGCCCCCAGTGAAAACTATAAGCAAGCAAACATAAAAATCCTGTTTTACAAACTTATTTGACCAACACCTGGATTCAGCTATTTTCAGAGAAGCCAGGAGCCAGGGTCTCCTCATGGAAAATAAGGCACTCAGACACAATGGTCATGTCCATCAGGGCTGTGAATGAGAGGACGTTATTAGACCTTTTCTACGGAGCCATGAAGTACATTACTTCTTCAAGGAAGTGCATCATGAGTTCACATTTACAGCTATAGCTTAGGGTTAACAAGTTTGTCTTCAATTTTATAATATTCTGCCCTTCCTCTCTCATTTCCCTCGCTCTTGTCACTTATAGTAAAAATCAAGAAACTTCTATTTCAATTAATTAAATGTTAATGTAATAATTTGTTTTATCTCTTCATATATATATATATATATATATATATATATATATATATATATATATGTCAAAATACCAAAGCAGAAATTATTAACAATATTTCAAAAACAGTTGAAAATTTCTTGAAGGTCTTTTTACTTGGGAGAAATGTTTCCCACTGAGAAGCAAACCTAATTGTGGTATTTACAGCTCACTTCACAAAATTCCTTCCTGTAACTTTAAGGCCCAACAGCAACAAATAACTAGGATTCTTTATTTTATTTGGCTTGCAAAGTTCACAGGTGCTTTTGCATTTCAATCTGACATACTGGTGTTTCATGATTATGTAAAATAATTCAGGCGATTCTACATAAATCAACAAAGCATGGTATATTGAGACAAATCTAGCTTCCATCCATTCCCGCATGTAATATTTATTTCTGTTGTTGCTGATTTGATTTACCCTTTCAATTTCATATTTAACTGAATAGAGGTATAGATATAGGAGTAGGTAGGTACAGGTATTGATACGTAACCAAGAATACATATGCGATATCACTGATTTACTGATCTTAGTCTGACTAGCCATAAAATATACCTAAACAAGAATGTACTAACAAAGTGAGCTTATAAAAGAGTTTCTGTCACATGTGCAATCCAGTGTGTTACTCTTGTACCTTGATTCAATATTCCCAGGTAAGTGATGGCTGTTCTGTATGCTATAACCGATCAAAGGTATACGGTCAACACTGTGCTTTCACCTCCGACCAAGTTCTCGTTACAGAGAAAAACCTGTTCCCCTCCAGCTGCTGCATATGGATGGTTAATATCCCAGCAAGAAGAATAAGCATAAGCCAGCTGGAGCTTGTGCTCCACCCCACCCCCAGTCCTCACTCCCACCAATGCTGAGGCCTATAGTTCTGATCCTCGCTCAAGGCCAAGAGCGCCACCTGATTGTGGGAATCTGAAAACCCTAGTGGATAAGTTACTTGCTAGCTTCAGTTCCTGTAACAGCCAGCGGAGCAGACTCTGACCTTCTGACATGCCAATTCTGGAAGACACGGGGCCTGCAACCTGCTGTCTGAACACAATGAGCTAGCTCACAGGCACCCAGGCCCCCTCAGCAAAGAACTCTTAACTCCTTCCTTTTGATTCCTTTGTTCTAGTTCTGTTGAATCCCCCTCCTTATCTCTTCTTTTAAAAACCCCTGCCTGCGCCTGACCTGTGGTGGCGCAGTGGATAAAGCATTGACCTGGAAACACTGAGGTCGCCAGTTCAAAACCCTGCACTGGTCTGGTCAAGGCACATGTGGGAGTTGATGCTTCCAGCTCCTCCCCCCTTTCTCTCTCTCTCTCTCTCTCTCACTCACTCTGTGTCTCCTCTCTAAAATGGATAAAAAAAAAAACAAAAAAAAAACCCTGCCTGTACCAGAAGAGGTAGATGGGTTTTCTGGGGACCGGAGTTCCCCCAACTTCTCAAGGGGCCGGCACTTGAGTAAACCTCTTTTCTTTTCACCAGCCCCTGTCCTACGACTGTTCATCCACTGTGGGTCATTCTTCCACCTTCAGACATGGGGATAGATGTAGGGGTGGATATAGAGGTATAGATAGGAAACAGGTGGAGGTATCGATACAGACACAGATACAGACACCCCCTTACCCACCCTCCGCAGACGTGGCTTCATCCCATATGAAGTATTCCCGTCTGTCCTGTTTACTTAAAAAGTCTTGAACGTTAGGATAAGGCAGAAATATTTCAGTTTTCTTTGCAGTAGCAGAATACCGTACAAAGTTGTCCTTTAGCAACCAAGAATACAGCCACAGCGATGTTTTATAAAAATAAAGTTTCCTTTACTATAAAAAGGTAGCCCTTTCACAGAATGCCACATCCTGGGTGGACTCCAGGGTGTTGGCTCTGCAGGTGGACATTGAGAACGTGCTCAGGTTATGTACTAGTTTGTTTATATTTTTTCTATCATAAATTGGGCTGGAATTGATAGTCGGGAGTATAGATCACTTCTATTCCCATCAGTATACATTTCGGTATGAATTCCCCAAAGTTGTCTGTGTCAGTGAATCACAACTGTGTGATTTTAGGGGGTGTGGCCAAATGTCCTCTCATGAGAGGTGCAGCATTTATCATTCTCAACAGCAATGTCTGAGAGGGCCGGTTTTTCTAGAATCTCACCCACAGACCATGTTATCAAATTCTGTATTTTTGCCAATCAGGTAAATGAGAGATGACAAGTCAATTTTAATTTGCATTTTTCCCTAGATACCATGTAAATTTTGATAAGTTCTTTAAATAACCAATAGTGAATTATTTAAACCAGACAGGGCAAAGAGAGACAGCTCAATGAATTTTTTTTTTTTTTTTAAATATGACATTTTTATTTGTGCATTTATTCCTGGGTATCATTTGTTATGCTTTGGGTCCTATTGTACAATATTCTTTAAAAATAAAGTGTCACTATTTAAGCATGATAAACCAAAGAAACGAATGTAATTTATTGAAAGATATTTGGTTTAGAGGCAACTTAGAATGACTGCAAATGTACTCACAAAGAATAGAATACACTATTGTCGACATGGCCAAATAAGGGTTTAAAAAAATATTATGTTAAAAACCTCTGCCCTCTTTCTGGAGGAGAATGTGACTTTTCTACAGTTTTTCTATGACTACTCTTGTGCTACCGTCATTACTAACGATAGTCTCATCATTTAATGTGTATGAATTTATGCATGTTCCAGAGCTCCTGTGTGTGAATGCAGAGAAGTTTTTAATTACTCCAATGATAAAATAATAATAATTCCATTTGGGGGTTCTGCTGAAGCTTTTCTGGGATCATTATCCTACCCTCGCTCATGAGCACCTCAAGTTAGACACCAGTTGGCCTTCCTTTCCTTCTTCCTTGAGGATTCAGTCAGCTTAGGTTTAGTCAAAAAATAGAGGTCATTAAACAAAGCTACTGAAAATCTGGAAAGAAGAGGTGTGTGGGCTTGAATCTATGAACTGGGGGTGGGGTGAGGTCAGCGCTCCTGGTCAAGGGGTCAAGGCTGCGTCTACCCAACAGAGTCGCATGTGGTTCGAGCACCGCCAAGCCCTTGCACTGCCTGGCTGTACTGCACAGGGCTCAGAATGCTGGCTTTCTCCTCAGGAGTTCTCTTCGGGAGAAAAGCCTGAGGCTCGCTAACTCAATACTCCCATTTGGCTTTCACAGCTGTCCTCAGAGCCAGACACCCCAGCCTAGTCCTGCTGTTCCATTTGAGTATAAATACAATGGCCAATCACCTCCTATTTCCAGTAATGCCGAGAAAGAGTTTTGCTATCATATCAATGCATCTTATATATAAAATGACCAAGAGCCTGGTATGTGGTCACTTGATAAAGGTAAGCTGTTGACTGTGGTGTCTCCTTTAGAGATGGCTCCATTTATTTGGTCCTTTCCTTATTATTTAGTCCTTGGATTTGCCCATTGTCCTTATACTTCTCTGTCCTCCTGTTCTGAATTCAATTCCTGACCCAGCTGCTGCCACACAGCACACATCACAGCCTTCCTGGGTCACTGGTGGTCTCTGCCGGTCTACAATAAAGACAGAGCAATCGCACCCCCAACTTGACACCAGTCTCTGGATACGCATTCAACACACAGCCTATCAATTAATCGTCCTAGAAGTTCAGTGGTTATTTCCATCCATAAGCAGCAATGACTCAAAGAAGTGACTGACTTCGGGTTACTGAGCTAGTAATGATTTTCTCAGGCATACATCTCCGTGAGCACAGTTCTTCTTTACTTGTAAGTGATATTGGGATCCAAAAATCCATATTAACTATAGAAAGCTTTACTTAACCAAAATATTATTAACACTTTATGACCAGTGTTTAGGTACCAGAAAAATATTCGGCTTTATTTTTTTTCTTTTAAGAAATGTAATATGATGATGAGTAAGCTGAGTATACTCTTTGGAAAGCAGCTAACCGTGGCTTTTCTGTGACTAAGCATGCCATCTGAATTGTCTTGCCAGGGTTTTCACTGGAGGTTTGCCAGTCGTTGAAGTTACAAGGTGTTAAATGTTGCATTAAGCTGTCAGCTGTAATATTTCTGGAAGGTGGTACACATATGTGAGATATAAAATATTTCTTGAGACATTTTGAGACTAAATGGACTCCCCAATCTCTCTCGCTGAGCCCAGGGAATGAGCTATGTCCTTGGAGCGTTCCTATAAAAAAAGTCACTTCATTTATAAGCAATTACATTTTCAATCAGCTTCCGAAAACTCATCGTCAAAATTCTGCAAATTCTCCCCCAAACGTTTATACCAGTGAAATTTCAATGTTAATATCCTTGTAGAAAGAGTAAACAGGACAGTTAGCAAACATCATTTTCTAACACAATACTGGCTTATTGAGTTCGAGGCTCTGAAGAAAGGTGAGTTGATAGATTCTAAGTGTAGAGTAACTATAAATGATTAAATCACGGAGGCTGCTGCTTATTAAGACAGCTATAGCAAAAAAAATTACCTCCCCCCTTTACCTGAAGTATGGAGATATTGGGGAGGGGGAGTTTCTATCTCTAGTCATATAACCAAAAATATTTTGGGATGCTTTTGGTCTGGCTTGGTTTCCTTACAGGTGTGGGGTTAAACTTATCAAAATGGTAGGGGGTGCCCTTCTAAAAGAGAATGCGAAACATTTTTTCTCGCTCTCTTTCAGGGTCCACTTCGGCCTCAGGATATAGGCTATGGACAGAGTCTGGGCGGGGATACCAACACCTCAGAGTCCACGTTTCCAAATCACACCCAGGTCCATGTCCACATGACGGCTAGGACTCTTCAACGATGTCACGTTCTCTAACGAGGGCCGCTCAAACTCCTTCCCCAGGAAACCCAACTCATCCACCATCTGGGTCAACCTCGAATTCTCAGCTTTATGTCTTCACAACCTCTCTGTAGCCAAAGGAGGCTACTAATTTTCTATTCTTTGGAAATGTTCTCTTGGTCTTTGTAATTATATATATATATATAATACGTGTTTTAAAAACCTGCACAGCTGCCACGACCCCCTAAATTGCCAAGCTCCTTACCTAATGTGTTATTTTTCTCTTATGGTAACAAAATAACAACATGGACGTCTTAGTCTGTCCATAAACTCTATGTTATGTATGAGCTGCACTGTGACCCCTAAATTCATACAGGGAAGCCTTAACTCCCGGGACCTCAAATCATGGCTGTATTTGGGGACAAGGCCTTTGAAGAGGTGAATGAGTGTAAAAAAAGCCCATAGTGGGCCCTGATGCAGTCTGATTGCTTTTTGGTTTTTTGTTTTGTTGAGGGAGAGCGGTAGGGATAGAGAAGCAGACTCCTGCATGCGCCCAGCTGGGATCCACCCGGCAGCCCATCTGAGGTCGATGCTCAAATCAACTGAGATGTTTTCAGTCCCTGAGGTTGAGGCGGTTGGACCATCCAAGCCACTCGTTGCAGAAGGAGAAGAGGGAGAGAATGGCAAGAGGAACGAGGAGAGAAGCAGACGGTCACTTTTCCTGTGGGCCCCTGACCAGTGAAAGAACCCAGGATGTACACATGCTAGCCGACGCTCTATCCACTGAGCCAACTGGCCAGGGCCTGATTGGTTTTTTCATAAGGAGATAAAATTCAGACACATCAAAAGGCAGAGGATCTGCTTGTCCAGAGAAAGAACACACACAGACACAGCAACATGGGGGCTGTCCCTAAGCCAGAGAGGGACATCGGGAGCAGCTTAACCTGCCAGCATCTCCACTTCAGACTCCTGGTCTCTAGCACAGTGAAAAACAGATTGCTAAGTGTTAAGCCACCCATTCTGAGCAGCCTTCTCACAGCAGTCCTTATATGCTGATATACTTCACATCTCTGAGCCCAATGATAAGAAAAAGATACATATGAATTCAAACGTTGGGAGCCCTTCTTTCAAATACTGCTATTTGTCTGTATCCTATGCTTTGCTAGATGGCCTTTATCCAAAAGCTTGGGCAGTAACCTCATTGACGGTGTGATAGCTCAGTGTTTCCAAACACTTCTGCAAATAAATGAAGCTCTTCACCAGCCCCAGCGGCACGGCATGGAGGCACGCTCTGTTCCAAGACGGAAAGTGATTTCTCATTCAGAAATCTTCTCAGTCTCAGTGTTTAAGAAATAAAATGCTGACACCGAACAGAGGCAAATATATATATATATATATATATATATATATATATATATATATATATATATTCCCTGCATTATTATAAGTGTCGTTCTGTACAAAAGACTGGTAAAGCAATTTTTCTCTCAAAGATATTCATCTGGGAGAATGAACAAAACAGACCTGAAAGCCTCAGATGCTTTTCAAGAACTGCCGTCTATGTACCGTGCACGAGCTACGTGAATACAGAAACAGTGTAGGTGGCTGAGATGGGAGGCACCTAACCTCCAGTTAGGGACAAGGAGTTTGAAAGGAGCTCATGGGCCTGTCCAGGCAGCAGCACTGGACTGGGACATGGAGGACCCAGGTTCAAAACCCTGAGGCAGCCGGCTTGAGCGTGGGATCATAGACATGGTTGCAGGTTTAAAGCCCAAGGTCGCTGGCTTGAGCAAGGGGTCACTGGCTCTGCTGTAGCCCCCCCATCCCCCGCACCGTCAAGGCACATACGAGAAAGCAATCAATGAACAACTAAGGTGCCTCAATGAAGAACTGATGCTTCTCATCTCTCTCCCTTCCTGTCTGTCTGTCCCTCTCTGTCCCTCTCTCTGTCTCTCTTTGTCTCTGTTTCCCTCACTAGAAAGAAAAGAATAAAAGAAAAGAGAAAGAATAAAAGGAAAAAGAAGGAAGTCATTGATTTTGAACTTCAGCTCCTGTTGTCAGACAACGGAGCGGGTCCTGGCGATATAGAGTCACAACGAGCCCTGGACCAGAGGGTCCTCAACCCTAACCGCATGTGCAGAATCAGAAGCAGTTGGTTTTAACTAAAGATAGCCAGCATTATAATAAATATGAGCATCAGGCTCTACAAGTGCCAAGAAAGGAGCGAACAACCACAGCAGGGTCAGAAGAGGCTTCTCCGGGTCCCTGAGGGATTCTGAGCCGGAGGCGCTTGTGACCATACTGGGGTCCGAGTGCCGTGCATTTACATCGTCCAGTCCACCAGCCCAGCGAGGGACATAGGACGATTATTGCTGCTTACAGATGCTGAAACAGAGGCGCACGGAGGTCAGGACTTGCCCAGAAGCAGAGACACAGGTAGCCCGACGCTGCCTTGCTCGACACACTCCGCTGCCTTCCATCCTAGGGGGCTCTCGTCCAAGAGAAGCTGAAACGGTTCTGGCATAAGGTGACATCATTCGCTCGGGAAAGGTCGTGGGGGATCTGAGCCCCGCAAAGCTCAAACTCTTTAAATGCTTTATTTGACGTAATATTTTCTACAAGCTGGGTTATTTAAAGGCTAAGAACACTTGGAGAGCTGGGAATTATGCGAATGGATTTTTTCAACCACCAGAATGACCCCACGCTGGTGCCCGGGCTCAATTTCGTGACGTGACAACGTGTGTCTGACCGCGCATCTCGGGGCCGGTCAGCTCCCTGCCAGGCTGCTCCCCGGGCTGTGCTTCAGAACCCACTGGGGAACCGGGCACATTCTCAGCCCCTTCTCCTGGAGTGACACGATGTCTGTGACGTCACCTTGCATGTCACCGTTATAACAGCAACAGTCAGTAGGCTCCTGCAGTCGCAGGCTATTGAACGTAAGTTGCTGTTCTCACTTAATTGCTCATGCATGTCCCACGTGCTCCCCTGCGCTGCCAGGTGGGTCTCCCCGGGGCCACGGGGCCACCTGTGATAAGAAGTCACTTTCCCACCACTGGGCGTGACCAACGTCAGCACAGTTCTCAATAAATCCTGGCAAAGCTGCATAGCTCCTGATAGAAAGGGAGGGATGGAGACACCGACCTGTCCTCACACTCTGTCTGCTTCCGTGAGGTGAACGGTGGCCTGGGAGGGACGGACGGACGGATGGTGGCGTGGGTGGGGAGAGCTGCAAGGAGTCTGTCTTGTGTCCCAACCCGGAACACGTGTGGTCGCAGAGCACGAAGCCCGCGCCGGCAGCCGGCACGCTCTGGGTTCTCACCGACTGAAATAGCAGCATTCTCCCGGACAGTGACCTCCCCAGGGCGCAGAGAGACGCGACACAGAACACACATCCTGAGCGCCTTGAACCGTCAATCTCTCCTCAACTGTGTGTCGGAACAGAAATATACCACAACACCCTTCCTGGAAGAGATTCACCTTCAAAGTCTTTTTTTCTCTTTAACGACATATATATTTTTTTCTGTTACACTTCACATATAATATTGTGTTAGTTTTAGGTATACAACCCAGTGATTAGATGTTCTATAAGTTACGAAAGGATCATCCAGATAAATTCCACGCCCACCTGACACCATGCACAGTTATGACAATATCATCGCCTGCATTCTCTGTGTGCCCCTCTCATCCCTGTGACTTCTCTGTCCCTACCAAGCGGTAGTGCTTCTCACTCCTTTCTCTCAGGTACTTTCCTGGGAAAGGTTAGGCTAAACCAAGTCAGGTAGAGCCAGTGACATAAGCCATGTCAATTGTCATTCTCCAAAAGAAAATAAGTATTTCTACATTTACAAAAAAAAAAAAAAAAAAAGTTTTCTTTAAATGTTTTTCCTTCCAGAAGGATAACCGTTAAAAATACCTCACAACGTGGTGAACAATGGGGTAGAAGACGCCCCTTAGGGTTAATGACACAGAGCAGGAAAAGCAGAGGTTGAATGGATTGCCAAGCCACGTCTTCGAAGTCGCCCTCGCAGGATTCATGCTTGCAGAATTCTTGGAGAATGGTATATACACAACTACAGTATGAAAGGGTGGTGTCACTCTGGTCCACTATGATACGTATATCACTGGTGCTATTTTCCAATGGAACTTTGTCACTCGGCTCACAGGTGAGATGACGGGGACAAATAACTCATTACACAGCCACAGCATTTTACACAACAGAAGACCGTCGAAACCTATGAGAAATAACCAGGCAACTACTTCCGTTAGAAATGAATCGATGGACATTCACGAGAAAAATAAAACGCAGGGCACATTTTTGGCAGCTATAAATATTTTCTAAATATTTCAGAAACGTAACATGATCAGAGCGCTAAATATTAGGAAATTAAGAAGAGTCGAGGCCATGAATATTTCTAAAAGCCTAACGCAGGTAATAATAGCATGTTCGCACATTGCCTAGTGTGTCACTGCCACCACTGACTCTCACTAGTTGTAATCACAGTATTCTTACAACTCGTAACCCCCTTTTATTTCCTTGCAACTTGCTCCAAAAAAATATTGTCTTCAATTTTTGTAGATATATATTACATTGCAATAAACTGGCGGTATTTAAAATTGGCTTAAGAGATTTCATAGCTTAAAAGCAGAAAACACAGAGGTCAATCCTTGAGAAAAATAGTTACACAAATCTTTATTTAGGAATCAAAGAAGACACCTACGTTGTACAAGATGTATTCAATATTCTTGGTCTACTTTAGACCAGGATGTATTATCACATACTCTTCAAACTTATTCTTGGGCATGGGCTTAAGTTACAGGGTAAATCCACTTTTGAAGACGGCATATCAAAGGCAGTTCATAGAGACTCCAGACTTGAACCAGGCTGCCGGTAACACATTCGTGTTTCATTGCTCCCACAAGTAGGCAAATTAGTTACATAAGTAGCAAGGAAATCACAACTATCCCGTGGGTCTTTAAGTTTCTGCTTTTAAATTCAGAGAAAAAAAAGATTAAAAACTTTTAAAATGATAATCTGCCATCAAATAATTACAGGCATATGAGTCATGTTGTTCCTCAGTGTTTACCCATCCCACACACGTGTGTACAACTGCATACACACATTTAAACTCTATGTGGAAACATGTGTGCAATATGTACACCAAATTATGTTGTGAGAAGGAAGCATGGCACGGGTGTTAAAGCCAAATACCCTTTCGCTGAAATCTTCTCTGAAAGTGACAGCTGTTCAATCCCGGACACTTGAGTTTGCATTTTATCAGCTATCAAACGAGAGAGGAAAGGTACATTTCCCACTTCTCTGGTCACTACAACAGGAAACACTTCTTGTATTGTCACTTCAACAGTTTCGAATGCCAGGAGAGCTCTTAATAAACAAGCACCCTTCAATTAAGTCATTCTCCCCCAAATGTGGGCTTTTCATTCAGTGAAATGTCCATCTATGCACCGATTAACCAGAGTACTTAATATGAGGGGTACTCTGAACAGGATAGGCAGGATATTTAATTATCTGCCCCCCAAGATTTTTTTCTTTTTCAATACGAGCAGGTTTCAGAAGGCAGACCTTCTGAAAACAGGGAACCAGACAATAGACACAAACATATAGAACCCAGAGATGAAAGGCTCTTTGGGTCAGAGGGACTCTTGTAACAGAGTTTCTGGGGACAGACACATGGGGATGTGGCCCCTGGTTAAGGGGAGGGCACCTGCAGGGTCCCCAACCTTGCCAGCAGATGCAGTGTCTGTTTTCTCTGGTAAAATCCATGTCATCAGATAGGAAATTCCTCGATGTCACAGTCACTCATGGAAGAATGCATCGGTCCCTAGAGCCAACCACCACATTCAGCCCCGACACAGGGCAGCTGTGTTCTTATTCTCACTCAGGAAAACTGTCACCACTGCCGGGAACACACAGGGTGCAGGTCCTGGGAAGATAATTCCCTCAGGTGTCCTCTTTATTCTTTTATTTGTCATTTTTCTGACGTGAGAAGCAGGGAGGCAGAGAGACAGACTCCCACATGCGCCTGACCAGGATCCACCCGGCATGCCCACCAGGGGGCGATGCTCTGCCCATCTGGGCTGTTGCTCCGTTGCAACCAGAGCCATTCTAGCACCTGAGGTGGAGGCCATGGAGCCTCCTCAGTGCCCGGGCCAACTTTGCTCCAATGGAGCCTTGACTGCAGGAGGGGAAGACAGAGACAGAGAGAAAGGAGAGAGGGAAGGGTGGAGAAGCAGATGGACGCTTCTCCTGTGTGCCCTGGCTGGGAATCAAACCCAGAACTTCCACACGCAAGGCTGACACACTACCACCTAGCCAACTGGCCAGTGCCAGGTGTTCCCTAATTTTATTTATGACCTCTCCCTCTCTTATTTCCATCATCTGATACATGCACATCCGTCCCTTCTCAGAAATGACATGTCTCCCAGGTAGTCCGCGTCCCCTCCTGATGGCCCCTCACCTGCCTCCTACCTTCCACAGGTGCCAAGGGAGCAGGTCTGCTTCCACCATTCTCTTCCTCGCCCTCCACCCCCATTCCTCTGCTAGTGACACCTTCCAAGCTCACGCAAGACATCCCGGAAGTAAACTCCGTGAACGCTCCTGAGTTTCCGAGGCCGGGGCCCCTTCAGGCTGCCCCTCCATGGGGTCTCACCCACGCGCGAGAAGTCATTGTCCCCGGTTTGAGCTGAGTTGGTGGCTGGATTTCACACGAGACGTCTCACTTGAGCTCCAAACTCCTCTCCAGTTTCTGCTGGCACTTGTCCATCTGTACGCCTTACAAGTGACCGAAATCACGACCACGTCGTATCGTTCCCCCTTCCCCAGTCGCAACTGCCACCCACGGAGCTGAACTGTCCACAGGTCTTCAGCCTAACCCATGAGTCAGCTGGGCGGGACAGCACCTTCCTGTTGCCTCTGTGACTTCTTCAGTCCCCACCCCAGGGGATCCCAGCCCACGGCATTTTTCCACATTCACACAATCAAACATTAAAAGCTTATTTGAAAGGCCTTTCTCCACACCCTCTTCCGTCCTGCCGCAGCTCTGAAACTCCTGAAACCCAAACCTGGAACCCCCCCCCCCCCGCATTCTGTATTTGTGAATGACTTTGAGGACAAAATACGGTGTTAGCATCACAGAAAAAGTCTTCATTCCGTGTGCGCTCACCGGGCTCCGCTGACCCATCAGGACAGAGAGGTGTATAAAGAATAAAACAAAGAGGCCCCGGCCTCTCTGTCCTGCTGGGTCAGCGGAGCCCTGCTCACCCCTCCTCTGCTCTGCTTGTGATTCGAGCCTTTTCCAGACCCTGGGATACAGGGCGACCCCCGGACAATGTCTGTCTCACACGCCACTGTTTCGCCAGGGTGTATAAAGAATAAAACAAAATACGTGGGGCGTGTGATACCGCGGGAGCATTTGGAAAACCACGGGTGGAGTCCTGTTGAAGAAAGGGTGTCGCAAGGGGACTGAACTAGAGAGGGGGAGTGCCCAGCCCGTGAGTCACATGAAAGTGATTTTTGAAAGTAGACGGGCTGACTTCTCAAAACTCAGCCTTGGAGAAAACAGGCGGCTGAGACAGAGGGCAGAGGAGAAACAGCCACAGGCACGTTGGGGCCCTCGCGCCCGGCCGTCACTGTGTGGAAGACGGGGCTGGGATGCCGGCGGAGAGCAGAGACAAAGATGTGGTGAGGACACGGGAGGCCTAGCAAGAAGTTTTGTTGCAGGCCCGGCAAACAAAGGGGGAGTAATTACATTTACCATCGAGCGAATGTAGACCATGCTCCCCGAGCACCCCGTCACTCCCTTTGCCTGAAACAGCGTGGATCCCGGCCAAGCATGCAATTCACGAAATAAACAGCGCGGCGCGGGGAAGGGAGCCCATGGGAACGGTTCCCGCCTTATCGGCGAGGAGGAGGGTGCATTGGAAAGGACGGAAACCCCCAGGATTGTCCAGGCCGCCGAGAGCTTGCGTTCGGGGCTGGCATCATCGCACCAGCTGCGCTTGGTATTTAGTGACCCCTTGACGCCCGGGACCGAGCTGCACGATTCCTTCTGCGAAGACCATGGGGAGAGACTCTTGGGTAGATACCTCGTTTTAACGTGAATAATGTCGCCACACAAGAGAGCGCCCTCTCTCCTCTTCCCTCATGGAGTATCTGTGCTGCTCACTGAGGGGCGGTCTATTCCTTTGTGACGCGAAACCATTTCTAACTGCCCTATAAATATAAAAGCCATCGAACTGCATTCACATCAACCCAGGAGGAAGCCTGCAGAATGGGAAATACTCGCAAAATAAAGAGAAGTAAATAAATAAAAAAAGAACGCCGTTCCTTTCCCTCCGAACTCAAAGCACACGCTTTTCTTTTAAAATACACCATCAAATATAATTAGATTAGTCATCGATGCAAATGGCATTTTTTATGCCACCTAATGATTTAAAAAAAATAAATAAAAACGTCATTGCAATCAGATGTTTGATTTCCCATCTCCCTGCCTACAGAGCACGCCCCTCTTTTCCCTGGTCCCCTATTGTGAGTGTGATTTCAGGACCCATTTGAAAGCAGGTGTGCCCCTGGCAGTGCCCGTAAAATCACGCCACAGCCGAGACCACGGGCAGCCTACCTCATGCGACCCAGAGCAATGCCTGACCTGGGCAAGAGGTCAAGACTGTCCCTGGCTTGAACAGCAACAAAGCTCCTGTGACCTTGGAATGGGTTTTACACCAGATGCGACCCGTGTGCGTGCATCTGGCGTGAAGCGTGAAGGCACAACCTCACCTTGTATGTTCAGGTTTGCAAGATCATGAGTGATTCAGCAAGTCTGGTTCTCTCCCGCCCTCTATTCACCGCGTCAGGTTTCAAAAAACTTTTTATAAAACTTGCCCTAACTTTGTGGTTTAATTAAAAAAAAAGAGAGAGAAAAAAAAAGGACATTAAAGAAATTCAACATTTCTCAGATGTCTTTTTCACACAGAATGAGTCAAGCAGAGACCGCTGAGTTAGCTGGAAACTTGAAAAATGTCTTACAGGCTGCAATGTAATTTCACCAATTCTATCATCTTTCAGAATCTTGCCCCCACTCCCTCCCCCCCCCAAAAAAAAACAAAGGGAAGACCAGACATCAGGGTTCTTGGGAGAGGGTAAGGAAGGGAAGAGGGAGGGGGAAATCATTCCAGAAATAAGAGGACACAGTCTGACTCTTACACTGGGCCGCGGTGTCAACTAATCTGAACAAACAAACATCACACTTTTCTACCTGCAGCTCCTTCCGACCTGTCTCCTCGCGCTGCACTCACGGCTTCTGTTAGAGCTGCCTCCCAGTGAGCACACTGCCAACAGCCCTTGTCTACAGAAGAGTTCGTCGGTCCAGACCGGCCCACGAGAACCACCAGTTACGTCCATGGGCCTCGGCGACTCATGTGCTGGTGCTTTCTGGATCTCTGAGAAGACACGCACCTAGGACTGTGATGGCGAACCTATGACACGCGTGTCAGTGAGTAGCCATGTTCGATGACACGCGGCCGCATACCAGAGAAGTATGGGGGCCGCATGCCGAGAAGGATGTTTCATCCTCAGCTTCCGCACGGCCAGGTGCAGTAGCCGAGGATAAAACACTTGCTGTAGTGTAGACACTCTGTGCCGGAGGTCTGGAGGCCAGAACAACAGAACTCCAGCACAGAGCGTCTAGTTCTGGGACTTCTGGTTAGGCCATTTTCCTCCAAGTGACACACCACCCGAGTGATGGTCGGTGTTTTGGTGAATTTTGACACACCAAGCTCAGAAGATTGCCCATCACTGGCCTAGAAGGATGGGAGGCCCACGACACACTCCCGCGGCCGTAGCTTTCAAGGCATGCGACTGCGTTAACCTAGCATAGGAGCGGAGCTAAAGGACGGCTAGAGCGGGCCCTGGCCAGGGAGTCCATTGGTTAGGGCATCGTCCCCCATAGGCCAAAGTTGCAGGTTCGAATCCCAGTCGGGGACGCGTACAAGAATCCATCAGTGAAGGCATAAATAAAGGAAACCACACAAGAATGTTTCTCTTTCTCTTCCTTCCTCTAAAACCACTTGAAAAAAGTAAGAAAAATAAAGATGGCAGAAGCACTCCCTAGCATTCTCCCTCAGCCGCAGGACACCTCCAAGTTCTGAGAGGCTGTGGGCCACCCAGCGGGATGCTAACGTTTCTTCTAGCTCCTCTCTTCTGCTGGGTTTAGCAATATAGCCAAGGCATCCCCAACAGAGTGCCGAGCGGACGGATGTCGCACGCTCCCCTATGTCTTCTGGAAAGGACGGGGCTTAGCCTTCATGATCTCTCTCTTCCCACGTCCACGCAGGTGGTTTGCAAGGCACGCACTGCAGTAAGTACAGCACGCTTTGCGAGTAGAAAATCTACCACAGGAAAGAAAAAAGCCTGGGTTCCCTGGTGGCCCTGTGGGTGGAACCACCTCACCAACCTTGCGTGACTCACCTCCTCCCTACTGTCTGAAGGAATAAAGGTTTACTAAACCCCTGGGGTCTGTTAGTTCCTTTTGATATATATGGGCTTCGCTTACATCCTGGTCAAGAGGCAGGCTTAACTCAAATCTCCCACTGGCTTTGCAGGACGCAGGCCTCTTAATCGTTCAGGAATATTTTTTTTATTTTATTTTTAATTTATTTTATTTTATTTTATTCATTTTAGAGAGGAGACACAGAGTGTGTGTGTGTGTGTGTGTGTGTGTGTGTGTGAGAGAGAGAGAGAGAGAGAGAGAGAGAGAGAGAGAAAGGGGGGAGGAGGATCTGGAAGCATCAACTCCCATATGTGCCTTGACCAGACCAGTGCAGGGTTTTGAACTGGCGACCTCAGTGTTCCCAGGTCGACGCTTTATCCACTGTGCCACCACAGGTCAGGCTCATTCAGGAATTTTTATAGGTCAGAGAACCATGAAAGTAAGGGATGGTTATTGGAGTGAGAGACCAGAGACAGTCGGGTTGACATGGAGCTCGACGATGGATTATCTCTCCTGGGACAGCAAACGATAGAGGACTGCCTCCCGTCACCTGCTCCACGACACCGCCATGGCATCGGACACTTGAGACCAATCTTGCCCATTTTCCCCTCTGAGCCTAAAGGCGACTTCATCACCGTTCTCCACCCAGCCGTTCACGCAGCCACCCCCGTCGGGCTGCAGCCGGCTGGAAAATGGAGAACTTCCGCGCTCTCCCTGAGACATGCTAATCTTGTCCCCCGGCATCAGAGAACACGGAGAGGAAGAAGTCAGCCCAGGCCAGCTCCCCGAGTTCCTGATGACAAGACCCTCCGGGACAGTGTCATCGAATGAGAGTCAGGTCCAAGGAAAGTCTCCGTGAGTTTACAGCAAGATCTGTAAAACTGTGACTCCCTTGAAGCAGCCCTGGAAAACGGACTGTCGACAGGAGGCTCACTCTTGAGAACGTTATGACCATCTGGTGAGAGTGACCTATAGACACACCTGGTCGGAAGAGGCACCGGGCCACCCATGGGGAGGTCTCCTGTGTCTGACCCTCCCCAAACGCCAGGCAGCCATGCACCTGTCCCACCCAGAATCGGACGTCCCAGGGCCTTGCTGTCTATGGGCATTGGGAATGAAACTGGCTCAGGATTATCCACATGCTGGTCACGTCCGGTCTCACGCCTTCTGTCCTCCTGTGGCTTCCAGGTGCTGCTGGGTCATGGCCCTCAGCACGCTTGCCCACCAAGAATTCTTACAGACCACACGCCTTTCCTAAGGCGTCTCCGAGTCCCCTCACACTCTGTATAAATCTTGGACCCGATGGTAAGACGTTAGTTTTCAGAAAAGCAAGCAACTTGGAAGTAAATGCCAGCCATCCCGACAGACCTGTCATCTGACTGTCCCTATGGATTCCCCACTGTGGGTAGGAGAGGAGCTCCTTCATTCCCTCCCTCATGACACCGCCCCTCACCCAGGACAGGGTCGGTTCCACCATGTGTCAGGTCACGTCCCAGAGCAGCAGGAAAGGTTGAGAAGACGCCTCAGTACCTCAACTTAAAACCTCCTGTCCCTACAGATAGATCCCTGTGCTGGTATGAAACACCCACACGGTGTGTTTTCTCACCGATAGCAACGTGGACTCTCAGAAGGCTGAGAACGTCCTGTGCATCTGGGATTTTTTTTTTTTTTTTTTTTTTTGTATTTTTCTGAAGTGAGAAGCAGGGATGCAGAGAGACAGACTCCCGCATGTGCCCGACCGGGATCCACCCGGCATGCCCACCAGGGGGCGATGCTCTGCCCATCTGGGCTGTTGCTCCATTGCAACCAGAGCCATTCTAGCACCTGAGGCGGAGGCCATGGAGCCGTCCTCAGTGCCCGGGCCAACTTTACTCCCATGGAAACTTGGCTGTGGGAGGGAAAGAGAGACAGAGAGAAAGGAGAGGGGGAAGGGTGGAGAAGCAGATGGGTGCTTCTCCTGTGTGTCCTGGCCGGGAATTGAACTCGGGACTTCCACACACCTGGCCAATGCTCTACCGCTGAGCCAACCGGCCAGGGTGCATCTGGGATTGTAAACAATATTATTTTGAATCTTGGGACACTATAACTATGTGACCGCAGTTGACTAGACCACTGCTTTCAAGGTTGGCCATTCAACCGCTCTGCTTTTGTTCTTGAAAGACCTGGGGAAGTCCCTCCCTGAAACTCTGCACACATCCCAACACCAAGGTATCTGGCCAGTTGTTTGGCTTGTGTTCTTTAAACAAGAGCCGGCTAAAACTCACGTCCAGCTCCTGTCTCCAGGTGCTGGGTCCCACGACGGGTCTTCCAGGTGCCACGCCTGCGGAGGTGGCTGTTGTGTCCACGTGGGGCCAGGACGCCGGGGGCGACTGGTGTTGTCAGCATCCACGCCTCACACTTGGCGCTCCGGAAATGTCCTTCCTTTGCAATCACAGTTGTTTTCCATGAAAAAGAGAAGAAGCTGTTTCCTGAGGTCCCGAGCTTAGCTGTCTACCCGAATGGGTGAGGACCCTCCCACGACCACGAGGAGTGCTCAGAAGTATGCACAGTTACAGTGGAACGTGACCGGCACCCTTTCAACCTTCTTGATCTTGTCTCAGGGGCAGAAGACGCCCACCTGGCTGATGCCCAGCATATACATCTGAATTATACCGCAGGTGGAGGCGGGGGCCGACCCCGACAGGAAGCTCTGCTGTTGGGCAGCTTCTCTGGGCAACAGGTTTCAAGTTCAAGTTCACAGTCCTCTAGAGGGCAGGGTGTCCCTCCCGCTCTCACACGGCTGTCCCTATGCTTCAGGCAGGTCAGCTATGCTGGCTGCTGGTGGCACTTCAGGAAGTCAAAATGTAAAGCATCTATGTCATCAGCTCGTGATTAAAAAATAATAATAATAAAGTAAGAACACTCTGGAAAATGACCTACCTGTCTCAAAGGTCATCATTCCTTGGGTGTCCTCTGGTGTTAAGAACAGCCTAGCCCTGGGGTTTCTCTGTCGCCGCCTCCCGCCCCACCAGTCGGGCTGAGGTCAAGGCTGACGCTGACTACCTGAGCCTCTCGGGGTCGCCGAGCCCCTGATGCCCGAAGCTGAAGCCCACACACTGCATGTCTGTGCGCACGGCCGGCGGTGTGAAAGGCGGCCACACTCCGTACTATTCTCACGAATGACACAGGGGCCCCTTGTCAACTGAAAATAGATTTTGAAAAATCCTGGAAGGCAAACCAGACTACTCGAAAATAAGAGAGGAAGAGACACGCAGAGAAAGAAGAGGACAGCACCGGGCGTCTGCGCGCGATACAGATCCTCACAGTCCAGCGGAAGAGCCCATGGGACCTCTGAACTCACACGCCCTCGACCCGGCTCTCCAGAAACCCAGGTGGCCCCACCTGTCCGGTAGGAAGCGCGCCCCCCGAGACCACATCCGACTCCCAGCGCATCAGAACCACGGGTAACGGTACTCTTGCCGCATGGCGATGTTTGTTATTCCTGGGTAGAGCACCCCTAACTGCTCAGAGTAACCCGGTTAATCATCCTACTTCTGCGTGAAGACCTCTGGACCCACAATGAGGATGTTTACGAGGGACCTGAAGAGCGAATTAGCTGGGAGCCCACAGGGCTGGGTCAGCAGAAACCAAAATAAGTTGCTAAAAACTAACAGGAAAATAAATCGGATGAAGGGTTCAGCTAGCTAGCATTGACTTCGGTGTGAGGAAGTCCGTTTCCGGATGCTTCTCAACCAGTCCGTCAGCAGTAGACAGTCCTTGTTAAAGATGAACGTTCCCTGAGACTGACACGCTCGCGGCTGCCTACGGGCGGGCTTTAGGAGCTCCCAGAATTCACTGCAACTGCTGTACCAGTCGCTTCTGGAAATTATTTTCTCAATTATTTTCCAATAAAACATCCCATTTTTTTATTATTAAGTATTATCATCTATTATTATACAGTATTCATATACTTTGAAAATTTGGAATGAAGTTTCCTTTTAGAGACTAATTTGAGGCTTTTAAAACATAACCACTGACGATAACAGTTAAGTTGCATTGAAGACATATGTCTTACGCTGTTCCCTGCATGTATTGATTTTACCTTATTTTAAAACGAGTATGTTCCACATTTGTCTTAAAGGTTAAAGGCAATCTATACAGACTTATATATTATTCTATAGGTTGTCGTTATAAACATGGGAGAATTGGATTTAAAGTTTTGTGTAGTTTTAAATTAGTGATTCAAGATCTGTTGAGTGCTAATTGTTGGTTAAGACAGAATCGTGCGTGAGTCGTGTGTCCCCATCTGGCCTTGGGAGGTGGCAGTGAAGGCTCTTCTGAACAAGCACGAATGGGTGTGGAATCTGCAGACAGGACGTGCAGAGAGAAGAGGTGAGGATCGGGGTGGTGTGCACGGCTCACAGACGTGAGATGCTCTCTTCCGGGAAAAGAGAAAGATGGGAAACAAACCCCACCGTCTCCTGGGGGTGGGGGCTGGCCCGGCCCAGCGGGAGGGCCCGGTGCCCCCGAGGTCCTCAGCACAGGGGCATAGGGGCAATGTGTATGGAACTGTCCGGAGGAGCCAGAAGATGCCTCCCAAGTGGGGCACAGCACGTGCCCGGCTGCATTTGAATGTGGGGCTACATTTTAAGAAAGTTGGGATTTTCTGTTTCTTTGTTTCCATTTATATATATATGGGGGTAGAGTAAGGGGAGGCACCCTCCATAGAGCAAGCCTCGTTGAGGTCCAGGGTTTCATCTGGAGGCCTCGCTGGAGGAAGAGATGGCATGTCTTTAATCAGAGAGGGGCGGGAACGCTCATGTTTGGAAGAGAGATCATCCTGGCTTCCGTGGAGAGCAGATTGGTGGGGGTGAGAAAGGCTGTGGACGGACCAGTGAATAGGTTATTGCAGAAGTTTGAGCAGGGATGGACATTTAGACATGAGAGGGGCCGCACAGATATAAATGTAAGGACACGTTTAGAAGCTAGGAGGAGGCACAGGACAGGAGGGGGCAACGGACTGAACATGGGTGGTGAAGTCAACGGAATATCATGGGGACTCAGATCTTCTGTCACCTGTCCTCACGTTACAGTTTCAGGATGGATCATTGAGATATTACTCAGGTATTTAAGGTACTGGATCACTTCTCTCTGGGGTGTTTTAATTGTTCACAACAGGCTACCCTTGTCAACAGACTCCAATCAGCAGTGAAGAGGAACAAGACCCTTCGGGGACAGGGGTTTTTCAGGAGCTTGTATCTTCTCAGTAGCCTCCGAGACTGGGTACAACTAATGACCAGGCGACTCTAATTTAGCTCACAGATGCTAAAATAATACTCTGAGACGGAAACAAATAGAAATGCCCATTAGCTTTCTACATGATCTCAATCAGAGTTATGGAAAGTAAAAGTTGTATCTGAAAGACCAATTTTATTTTAAGGAGTTTTTATGAATGTATTTGTTGTGTAAAATATGATGGAGCAGGCTGACATCATGGTGGTGGCCCAATGGACAGAATGCTCACCTGGACCCACCGGCTTGAGTGTAGGCTTGGCAGCTTGAGTGTGGGGTCATCAGCATCCTCACAAGGTCACATGTTTGAGCCCAAAGGTTGCTGGATTGATCCCAAGGTCACTGTCTTGAGCCCAAGGTCAGTCTCTTGAGCAAGGGGTCACTGGCTGAGCGTGAACCCAGCGCCCCCATCAAGGCACTTACGTGCGGCAGTCAATGAACAACTATAGTGAAACAACTATGGGTTGATACTTCCCACTCTCTCTCTCCCCTGTCTCTCTTTCCCTTCCTCCCTCCCTCTCTCAAAATCAAAAAATAAAATGAAGCAAAATAATAAGAATCAAAGTTTTAAAAATTCCTTATTTTAAACAAGTAAAATCTGTTTTTAATACAGTGTGTCCATAAAGTCATGGTGCACTTTTGACCTGTGACCTGTTGAAAGTGCACCATGACTTTACAGACACACTGTATATAAAGCTAGTAGTCCCTTACTAGAGCTAAGTATATTTTTGAACTTCAAAATGTTTCCATTAAAGTCAATGGACTAAAAATATATTGTAATTAAAACAGTCAGTCTATTGCACATAGGAGATATTCAATTCAAAGAAGGAAAGAAAATCCACATTCAGTCTGCATTAGTATGTATGTTATCTATAAAACAATTTTTTTCTAAATTCTTTTGAATTTGGGACATTTTATCAGACACACTTTTTTTATTTGGTAAGTCACAGCAAAGTTATGATTTCTCTTGGGGAAATAAAACTCAGTATGCCACACTTTCCTCTAAAAATAAATCTTGGCCATCTTCATAAATTTCAATAGTATAATAGCGTAGAATAACTCGTTTAAAATAATACTGAAGGTCAGGAAAATGGTCAAGAATGATTTTGTAACAATTTAAAACATTTTTGATAGCAGATCAGACTACCAGGAGAGCCATGGTGGGCGAGGAAAAGACCAGACCCATTCTGGTCTACTTCCCAAGCTCCTGAGTTACGAGAAGACGTAGGAACATCCTGAATGATGAGTTCTAGCTCAACCCTGGCTTCTCTGTAAACGAGAGCCAATGCCCCCCGTTGATCTAGGTCGGGAAGAATACACAAGCATGTCCGCTGAGTCAGTCTGGTTCATTTTCCCAAAAAAACATTGAAGAGAATGTTAATGGTGAAACGCAATCATGTTATTGCAAAATTTATTTAATGTAAGTACTGAGCCAAACATATATATTCGTCTGCTTTTAGCTGCCTGACCTTAGCCAACGTGCATGAGCACTCTCTAAAATTTGGGTGTTTTAATTCTTCTTAATAAAATGCTCGACTATGCAGCGTGTTTCTCATTTAATTTTTATGAACCTTTTCTTCTTCTTATTATTATTATTATTTTTAACATTTCTGCCATATTCTGAGCGGTTAGTGAAGGTCAGTTTTGCTTTGCCTTTCCTGGTTAGCTCGGTTGACTAGAACTTGGTGATAGGTTTGAGGTCTTGACTTCCAACCTGATATGGGACGGACACCCCTCGATGCCGTCCTCATAACTTCTCTGCTTCTCAGCGACAGGTACCTGCTTGCCTGTGTTCCTGTCAATGCGAGTCAGTAGGCTTTAAGTTTTTACCAGAGTGAAATAACACCCTACAGATTCCTCAAAATGCCAAGAGAGGATCGTGAACCACCTAAAATCCATTTTGAAATGAGGTGACCCGCAGTTTCCAAAAGCACATAGATCTTCTCTTACTGAACCCACTGTGGAAATAGTCTCAGGCTGGAATGCAATTCCTCTTTCGCAACATGTAAGGAAGTCACAAAAATGACACCCCCATCAGGGTGAGGCTCACAGTTTGGTGGGGGAAGGTGGAAGAGTTTGTCTCTGACCAAGAAGAAGGGAAGGGAGCTGAGAAGGAGGGAGGGAGAATGAATGAATTGTATGCGCCCCAAGAGTCGATGTCAAAGACGGTTACGTGCACACATTTCACAAAACCCCTGCTCTGAGATGCACTGTTCTCTCCTGGTTCGATTCCACAGTTCTGCTTTGTGTTTGCAGCGTGTTAGATATGGGGTGAGGGTCAAATCAGGGAATAAGGGTTCACATTTGAGTTGTTGTTGTTTTTTTTTTTATTTTTCCTTTTTTGTTTTAGAAAGGCCGGGTAGAAACTGCCTTTAGGAAGCTGCTCTCCAATCAGGAGGCCTGGGTTTTCCCAAAGGGGAACAGCTGACTCAAAATGAAGATATCTGAGCGAAAGCTAACAAAACTTGGTATTATACCGGCTGAATGAATAACAATCATTTCGACCGATATTTGCTGAAAACCTCCCGTGGCCCCGACACAGAGGATGCGGCATGCCTCAGGACGGAGTTCATCGTGTGCACAGAGAGCGACCGTCACACCGTCAGAGTGGGGATACGACGGGACAGGTTGGGCCTGCCATCTCTACCCTGGTCAACCCGCATCAGTCAGACAACGAAGGCAGCTGAGGACCCACCACGTTCATAAACAATCGCCAGGACACACCCCGGGGGGCACTTTCACTGACGTCCCAGACTTGCTACTTTCTTCTGACTTCCAACTGTCCACTGAACTGTGTTGTCACGCGCAGTGAATGACTTTCAAAACTCCTTTTTTTATTTTTAACCTATTAAATAGTTCAAGATAAGGTTGCCAGTTGACGAGAAAATACCCAATAAGCATGTAGTCTTTCTCACGAGACTCCACTGAGGTCACTACCTGAAACACCCCCGAGCAAGCTTGCCTACCCGGCCCCGGGAGTTCAGCCCACGCTCACGTCTCCTCTCTGAGGGCCTTCACTGGGGTCTGCCCTGAGTTTAGCTACTTTGTGCAGATGGTGCTGTCTCCTGATTTCACAGGCATGCACCTTAGGATGGTTTGCTCGCCACTCTCCACTCTGAGGCCCCATCTCGTCTTTGGGAGTCAATGAACAACCCACGCTTCCCTCACCCCCGCCGGTGGCTATTTTACTGTGAGTTAATATGTCTATAAGAACTTGCTTATGCTCAAGGTAGTCTTCATATTGTTACCTGATAAGCTGATTCTATCCTTATGCTATTATAATCTTAAATTGGATAAATTTACAACCGGGGGCGGGGGGGGGGGGAGTCCAAAAAGTTATTTGGAAATAACAGTTTTAAGTTGAATTGTGAGATCATACCACATTTCATTTTCAGCTGTCTGTTTTGCACTCTTTGGTTACATCTTAAAAATAATTTTCTTTTTTTAGCCTGACCTGTGGTGGCGCAGTGGATAAAGCGTCGACCTGGGAACACTGAGGTCGCCAGTTCAAAACCCTGCACTGGTCTGATCAAGGCACATATGGGAGTTGATGCTTCCAGCTCCTCCCCCCCTTTCTCTCTTTCTCTCTCTCTCTCTCACTCTGTGTCTCCTCTCTAAAATGAATAAAATAAAAAGAAGTTTTTTAAAAAAATAATAATATTCTTTTTTTAAATCTTCACATGAGCTTACATCAGCGCAATACAATAAAGCATTTGGGAGATCACAGTAATAAAAAAGGGGGCTAAGAAATATACCCTGGAAAAGAGTAAAGGAGGTAAAATACCCTTGGGGAGGTGGAAGACGAGGGAGTTCATATTAGATTCCTGGAAAATTATATCCAGTTTTTGTTAGGAAAGCTTTTTTTTTTTTTTTTTTTTTTTAGACATTGATAGGAAATTGCATAATTACCTCAATGTTCTGCAAAGGTTATAACCTCACAGTCGAAGGATATAACAGGGATAAATAATTCACATTTATGTAACCTGGACGTGAACGTTGGGAAAATTAATGAGCAAAGATGCTGACTAAGAATTCCCGTAGGTCTCAGCCTCTGGAAACAGCCCCTCACTCAGCCCTTCTTACAGCGGACGGTCCATGGGAAGCACCCCTCAACCCCAGCTCTGCGCCCGGCCTCTCTCACCTGGGAGCAATGTCACTGACAGCAGAAACCCCTGGAACTCAGGGACCCCCCCCCCCGCGCCAGCACACCGATGACAAAACCCACCGTGGTTCATCTCAAACCCGCCGACCTCACCCCCACCCACAGGACAAGCCACGATGGAGGGCGTGAACCCCGGGCGTGGCCTTTGGGCTCCATTCCTCCCCAATCTGGTCTCCAGCCGGAACAGCCCTTCCCAAACCGGATTCCGGCCTGAGTTTCCAAGGTTAAGCCCTTGCAGGGGTGCCCTCCTGGGCCGCCGTCCACACGAGGTCTTCCCCGTGGCTTGCTAACCCTCGCGTGGCTGGTCCCACGGATGGCATCGTCGGCTCATCGCTCCCCACTCCGGCTCCAGGGCAATCAGAGAACACCCTTGGGGTCCCCGGGTTCCGCGTGAGACCCCCGGCTCCACACCGTCAAGGATCCCCGCTTGACTTCTGCTGGGATACCCTCCACCTTCTTCCCACTTGGCTAAATCCTCGTTATATTTCACTCCTCTACTTTGTACCCATTTGGGGCGACTTTCTCAAGCCCGTTTGGGTAATGAAGTTCCCTCAGCCCCCTGGGCTCCTGGACCATGAATCACCAGACAACACTGCGATGACATGTGGCATTCGAAAGGGACAGGCACCTTCAGCAGAACCTGCTGTGGGAAGCGCACTTGACGGACAGCCTCCCTGGGCCCTCCGTTTGGGCCCACCAAGCATTCCCACTGAGGCCGCCATCCACTGGGTCACCTCCGGCCAATGACTGCAGACGATGCCTCCTTCAGGACACAGGACTTGCTCAGGAAACCCTGGCATTCTCCCCTGTGTTTTTCTCAGAGCTACACTGTGGTCTGAGGCGTTTCCCATCCAATCCTTTCTCTCCTCCTTCCTCGGACACGTGTCAAACCCGCAGTGGGTCTCAGGCACGCCCCCGACCCCCGCTCCTGTTTGCTCCCTTGTGTCCTTCCCAGACGGGGTCCTAACTCACACAGCTCATCTACCCTCGGGTCTGGCTCTCAGGAGACCCAGACAGGCCCACGTACCTGAGATCTGTTTCCCCTGGGGCATGTGACACGGACTGAAGAGTGCATCTTCCTCCTTTTTCTCCTTTTAGTTTGTACTTTCCATGCTGTAGGCGGGGTCTTCCGCCCACGCTGTGTACACGAATTACAAATGATAATGTAGTCATAAACATGATCTCATCACTAGCAATCCTCATCTGGTGCTCACTGGTGAGCTAGGGAGCAGGTTCATCTGGAGTATACTCTATGCCACTGATGATGGGACAGTGACAGTGAGAAGTAGGGTGACTTGCTCAAAATCACACAGCCAGCACGTGGTAAAGCCAGGACCAGAGCCAGCCCTGTTCATGCACAAACGCCAGGCTCTTACACACTTGCCAGCCCCTCCCAGTCCCGCCGTGTACATTCAGAGAATTAAAGATGTTTTAAAATCACATGAAAATAGAAAGGCCAAAAATATTCACTGTCTTCTGAAAGGAGGTGTCAGCTATAAAGGAAGATGGGGGTACTCTCTGAGGGAGCCGGAGAGAGCAGAGGGGAGGCTCAGGTGATGACCACCAAGAGAAGTGAAGGCACAGGTATGGTACAGGGAAGGTACAGGGAAGGCACAGGTATGGTACAGGGAAGGTACAGGTAGGCACAGGGACAGGAAAGGCACAGGTATGGTAAAGGGAAGGCACAGGGAAGGTACAGGGAAGGCACAGGAATGGTACAGGGAAGGCACAGGTATGGTACAGGGAATGCACAGGTATGGTACAGGGAAGGTACAAGTAAGGCACAGGTATGGTACAGATAAGGCACAGGGAAGGTACAGATAAGGCACAGGGAAGGTACAGGGAAGGCACAGGAATGGTACAGGGAAGGCACAGGGAAGATACAGGTGAGCAGGAACAGGAAGACCTCAGGAGAGAAAACCTGAGCTCGGCCCCCAGAGTCACCACATACCAGTCTCAGAGGAAACCCTGTCACCGCCCACAGAGCAGAGAAACATCTGCCTATTTTGATGGAATGTCAGTGAGATCCATGGACACCCTGAGGAATGGAAAATGATAACAGGAAGAAGACAAACCAAAAGCCCGCAGAGTTAAAACATTAAACTAGCACCCAGATCGGGGATGGATCTTCAACTATTTTTTTCCTTCCTTTCCAAGTGAAAGAAGGAGAGATAGAGAGACTTCCACATGTACCCCCACCGGGATCAACCCGGTAAGCACACTGGGGGCTGATGCTCTGCCCATCTGGGGCCATGCTTGCAGCTGAGCTATTTTTAGTGCCTGAGGTGGAGGTTCCAGGGAGCCATCCTCAGAGCCCAGGGCCAATGTGCCCAAATCAATCAAATCATGGCTGCAGGAGGAGAGGAGACAGAGAAACAGACAGAAGGGGCAGAGGGATGGAGAAGCAGATGGTCGCTTCTCCTGTGTGCCCTGACCAAGAATCAAACCCGGAACATCCACATGCCGGGCCAATGCTCTATCGTTGAGCCAACTGGCCAGGGCAAATATCTCCAACTCTTTAATCAGAAGAAGCTGAGGATATAATTCCAATTCATACGCAGATGGGCTTCATTCAAATTCTACGTATTCATTCAGGTAGAATCACTTACCAAGCAAAGAGTGATTTATTAAATAAGAATATTTTTAAATGGAACAAAAATGTCCATAGTTTGACTATAAAAATAATACTTTAAAAAAAAAATCTTAGTTTAAGAAACTGAGGCCATCTCAGAAATGTCACATACAGAAGATAAAGCTAACTGGTGCCCAGCCCCAGAAAGGGACCCTCCAAGACGCAGTTTACCTGCAATCCTACCCTGACCTTCAGAGAGACGGCCTAAGGACAGCCATTAGCCGGCGCTGTGCTTCCCCCGAGAGGTTTACTCCCTAAGCGCACGCTTAACTGGAGCGCGCGGTCTCCTTA
Organism: Rhynchonycteris naso; assembly: GCA_037038555.1. Classification (NCBI taxonomy): domain Eukaryota; kingdom Metazoa; phylum Chordata; class Mammalia; order Chiroptera; family Emballonuridae; genus Rhynchonycteris; species Rhynchonycteris naso. Next base: position 2,494,832 of record CM072998.1, read on the forward strand.
CATCACCAGGAGGTCTGTGTGCCTTCCGTAACTCCGTGGAAACGCGGTCGGGACGCCGCCCACCCCCCTTCACAGTCAAGATAAATGCTCGGAAAGCAGTGAATTCTGCGTCCTTTGCAGAGGGTGGCACAGGCGGGCCACGTCAGTCCACAAACACGACCTCTCGGGCGAGCACAGCAAGGATCGCGTCGCTGGCCTGGGAAACACGGTTTCAAAGTCTTGGAGTCCGCGTCTTGGATGCGCTCGCTCAGCGGCAGTCTCGCAGAAGACGCCAGGGCACCCGTGATCTGGCTCAGCGCCCCTGTGATCCGGCTCAGCGCCCCCGTGATCCGGCTCAGCGCCCCCTCGACCTCTTGGCCGCCTGCCATTTGTCACCTCCCCAGCCCTGCCGTGAGGTCCGTACAGGAGAGAAAGCCGATGGCACGTTTCTTGGAATCAATGAAAGCCTCCTTGGCTCACACGGTAAAACCAAAAAATAGAACGTGCGGGTACCTCACACAATTTGGGGCAAACACCTCCTTCTTCTTTAACGTGTAAATCGTGACCGCAGGATGTATGGCCGGATGATACACGAGCCTCCTCACCACACTGTCCCCGCGCACTTCTGCACACACACGTGGCCTGGTCCCGTCCCTGAATGCGACTGTAAGAATGTCTAGACTTCTCTGCGGAGGCGCCTGTGAGTCAGGATGTCACAAAGAGGAGCGGTTTTACTTGAACAGTGGCTTCTACACAGAAGCGGATTTCACAGCGGGGCGCCCTGGGCGCGTGCCCTGGGCCCCGACTTCTGAGAGGCCCTGCAAAACCCCAACTTGACACTTTTTTCTAATGACAACCAAAGTTTGGTTTCTTATGTGCAATCTTAACATGAATAGTACATAATACTTTTTATGGGTTCCCGGGTGGGTCCTGGTCAGGATGCACACGAGAGTCTGTCTCTCTATCTCCCCTCCTCTCACTTAAAACAAACAAAAAAAATAAAATAAAAGGGCAGGTAGACAGAGATATATAGTAATCATATTAAGGGCATTTCAATATCCTAAATATGACAATTAGCCACAACATGAGTATCACCAAAAAAAAAAAGAAAAACAAAAAAACACCAAAAATAACCCCAACTTAAAAATATCACATAATAGCTTCTACTAGCACCCAGAATCTAAAATATTTTGGTTTCTGTTCAATCGCCATGGATCCACAATTTGTTGGCTGTGCATTTTTTCCTTGTCTTATTTCCTCATGTAGCTGGATTTAATCCTGTCTCTATGTTTCTAGCTAGTAGCTACATTCTACCTTCTTCACACATGTGTGAAAATCTATTGCTGATATCAAGAGCTGGCCGGCTGCATAGGAAATCTTAGAGTTACAGTAACCATAGAATGTTTCTGTCTGCAAGAAAATGTATTCGGAGGCCCATGTGGAAGACAAGCACTAAGGAAGAACTTGCACTGTCTCCTGCCCCAGCACCTTCCTGCTACTGTTACTGTGCCTATGGCTCCTTGCTTACCCCTCTCCTCAACTCGATCTGACTTATTCCCATGTGGGATACAGCAATGTGGACAGTTGCTTTCTTACGTATGTGCTCTGTCATCCCTCCAGGGAAATTCAGCGAAGATGGCCTTGCTCACAGGATCTTGGCAGAAACTGGAGAGGGAACAAGCGCCAGTCTATCATTTTCCAAACGTGTCGGTGGTGGCTGCGGTGAACCAGCCTAAAAATGGCTTCCCTGCTCAGGTGCATTTGAAATCGCAGTGGGAGCAAGTCAGCAGGGACTTTCCAAGCAAAATAAAGATTTTAAAGCTAATCTGGTCATTCTAGATTTTCTTCTGCTGCTGAGGAAAGACACATTCGTTTTTATTCCTGTTAGAAACAGCGTTATTGTTACACGGAGTAAGTAGAAAATTATTATTATCTCCTGTTCCCGATTCTTCAACAGGAGAGTCTATATTTTAGTTCGTCAAACTCTGAATTTTTAATTTCAATTTCCATATAGAAATTTTAGGAGAAATGTTTTAAGGTATCTTGCCTATTATTTCTGTGGACTTTAATGTTCCGTAGGGTAATCATCCAAAATTGTAACTTCTAAGACATTTTATTACCTGAAAATAAGCAAGCACTTTGCTGTTGTTCCCGAATGATATCATAAATTAATTTATAATAGAACACTCTTGTCTAAATACAGATTTTCCATAATTCAAATATGAAAGCTGTCACAAACATGGGTAGCCAGCAGTCTAATAAGACAATGACAAAGCAGATCTTAAAAAAAAACAAAAACAAAAAACAGCCTGACCAGGCGGTGGCGCAGTGGATAGAGCATCGGACTGGGAAGAGGAAGACCCAGGTTCGAGACCCTGAGGTCGCCAGCTTGAGTGCAGGCCCATCTGGCTTGAGCAAAAGCTCACCAGCTTGGACCCAAGGTCGCTGGTTCCAGCAAGGGGTTGCTCGGCCTGCAGTCAAGGCACGTGTGAGAAAGCAATCAATGAATAACTAAGGTGTTGCAACGAAAAACTAATGATTGATGCTTCTCACCTCTCTCCTTTCCTGTCTGTCTGTCCCTGTCTATCCCTCTCTCTGACTCTCTCTCTGTCCCTGTAAAAAAACAACAACAACAACAACAAAAAAGACAACAACAAGGGAATATGACCATTATCAACAGTATGACAAGAATCTATGAAAGTAGAGTATTTCATTAAAAAATAATTTAGTATTAAAATTTTTAAATACATAAAAGTAGATTGGTCCAAATATTTTGGTTAAAACATATAGCTTAATAAATATAACAAATTTATTTTTTAAAACAGATCATAAATTTCTTTACAAGCTATTTCATCAAACGTCACTGGGTCTTATTATTTAAACATAGCTCAACAATTTCTTTAAACTACACATACTGACTGGCTTAAAAGATTTTCAAAAATAATCATTTGGGGGTATCTAAAACTTTAAGCAAATTCTAGCAAATGCAAGACTCAATTAAACCGTAGAAAACTCATAGTTTTGCCAAATGAAACACTGTATGTATTATTATTCAAGCAACTAACAGGTACCGCATTGTAAAAGTATTAGGGGCGAAAAAAGCTTACAAAATTAACGTATACTTACAAATATATAGTTTCATGCCTAGGTCCCAGCATCATGGCCCCATGCAGGGTGGCCCATAAATGCTTATCAAGTTATTTCTACAGTCACTTTTTATTTCTTTCACAATGCACTAAATAACTCAGGAGATGAATGGATGAATAAGTGAATAAACGATTATTTTATTAACTACAATAAATAATGGTGTCATTTCTCAGAGCTTGTAAAGCCATACAATATTAATTAAGGAGAAAACTAACAAGAACAAGATAAACACTTCCTTGGAAGAAACCTACATCATCCCAGAAAGTAGACACAGCAGTGTGAGGAATGGAGGTAACGGGGTCCCCTCCCCCCCCACCAAGTCTCCATTCTTGGAAGGGGAGAAAGCAGTAGTTCCAACTTCTGTTAACCTGTATGTCACAGGTACACTGTGAAAATACATATTTGCTGTTTCAGCTGAGTATCTCAAGGTATTACTAAGCTGAGCTTAAAACCCTCAGAAAGAGAGTTGTCTGCCATCACTGTGAGAACCCACCCGCATGCTGTCCCAATGAAGAGAGAAGGTTCTTCTAGGCCAGCGGTTCTTCACCTGGGTTCTATCGAGCCCTAGGGGTTCGATGAGTTGGTCTCAGGGGTTCGGAGAAGCCTCTGCCGCGGAGGCCAGAATAAAGTAATACCGTCATTTGTTGTGAGTTCATGCACTTTGTTGGTTTTGTTCTTTGAGCAAGGGGATGTTCATGCACGGCTCATTTTGTGCACCAGTAACAAAACATATACCTATGTCTTGAATTTGGAAAAAAAGTCATATTTTATTTATCCCTAAAGAAGGGTTCGGTGAATGTGCATATGAAACTGGTGGGTTCGGTACCTCAGAAAAGGTTAAGAACCGCTGTTCTAGGCAGACATGGAGTTCTCAGCACTGTTCAGCTGGGTTGACTGTATTGTTCATGATATGTATAACCTACATCATACTTATTTTAAAACATCGCTGGTCGTAAAAATGATCATATATACCAGAAAGGGGGAAAGAATGAGAGTGCACGGGCCAATTCACAATCGCCATCAGTCCAGACTCTACATAATGTGCTTAGTCAGAGTTTTTATTCTATTAATTTTTAATGCATTCAACTATTCAATACCCAAAATGACACTTTTATTTCCAGCTGAGGGTCCCCAAGCGCAGGGACTCTTACTCAACGTGCGGGGCAGTGCTTCACACAGTCCTTCCAAGAGCCTGCTCCGAAAATGTGCTCATTACACGAGTACTAGTTTATAAAGCGTGGGACACTTGCTTTAACGAATAAAATATTCAAAGGGAACAGTCTGCTCAGATTTAAGATGCTCTCTGTGTCTTAATTATGTGCTTATGAATACATGAATGGGAGAGAAATAAAAGATTATAGATCTCTGAACTAGCTCAACTCACTAACTCTTCCTGAACTGTGGGGAGAAACCATCTTTCTTTCAAAGTTAACCAAGGGGTAGAGCTTCCTCATGAGGCTCACGGAGACACCTAATGAAACAAGATGTGGAGTCTCTGTGCTGCACCCATTACAATCAAAGCAAACCAGAAATAACAAAAACTTCTCCTATTCAAGAGCCTCTTGGTCCAAAATATAACCTAAAGCATCCTTTTCCATGATAAAATAACTTGTGCTTCTAGAAAACATCATGTCAATATCTGCTACACATCCACTGTTCTTAATGCCTGCTAAATATTAAGGGAACCTTGTCTTAATAGTGCGCATTACCCATAACCAGTAGAAACATGGCCCCCGGAAAGCAAAGTTCTTTAAAGTTGACTTGCTATACATTGTGAAGTAGAACACGGCCAATGGGCATTAAAGACTAAGATGCCCAGTTCACTCCTCCGTTCCGTAAGCGTGGAAGAGCGCCTGCTCTGAACGAGATATGACCAATAGTCTCACCTTTGTATTTCACCTCCCTGGCGGTTACCTAGGGCTCTCCTGAGCATTCGGGACTCCCTGCTCTCACCATGAAAGCACGGAGATGCTTCCCCTTAATTCCCAAAGTCACTGGGTCACTATTCCTCCCTTTAAGGTCATGGCATCACTCTAAAAAGTGGCATCAACGTTTACCTTGAGGTAAGGAAATGTGGGATGGGTTGTAGAAATCTACGAAACCGTGATTCACAGAGCCATGCCGTTATCTGTGTGGGACTTCTGGAGGGCACCAGGGTGTCGAGGAAGGGGCGCCCAACCCTTTGCCCTCCAACCTACCGTGAGAGTGAAGGCCGCCTCCATCGGCCACAGAGCTGTGTCACACTAGACAAGGTGCTCACACAGGGGACGTGCAAATACTCCGGTCCTTTCGGCCTTTTGTGTAGAGCATTTTCACTATCTTGCATCTCGTTTGCATAATCAAACTACTTTCTTAGACTTGTCATTGGCTTTTCTGATGTTCTTATTTACCAAAAAAATAAAAAATAAAAAATCAAATGCTTCCTTTTTTTTTTAATCGCTTCATATTCATTTTTAAAATATTCCCTAATTTTGGTGAGCAGTATATTTGAACTCCCATTTCTCTTGACTATAAGTGAAAATAAACTTATCTAAACACAGGGTTGTTCTGGAGATTTTAAATATATCGACTGAGTCCAGTCGAAGGTGCTTGGTTTCTTTATTATCCTCTTTTTCTTCTATTCCATGTCCCTTATCAACAATTCCTGCTGACCTCCTCCTTCGACCATCCCCTTGGCCCAAAGCCATCGGGGTCTTTAGACTAAACGACCTCAACAGCTTCCTAACTGCCTGTAGACTGGTTCCTCGCAGGCCACTGTCTGCATACGAGCCACAGCGGTTTTCCCACACATGTATATACACACACCTTACGTAATCCCACACGACACCCCCAAGTCCGTTTCTAAGTCTGGTCACTTCTGTCGACCTCCGTTAGCCCCTCTACGACCCCACTGCCTTTGCTATCTCTCGGGCAGACAACCATGATCATTCACCAGGTGACCTTTCAACATCCCTTCTCGTTCTCTCACTCGTTCTTCCCGACACGGTCTCTCCTCTTCCCTGCTGTCCCATCCCCGTTCCTGGACCACAGGGCCCACAGGTGAGGAGCCCCTGCAGCGCCGTGTGGACTGCGTCCACCACGCTCCACCTCACCCCCCCTGGTCCAGATGCCTTTCCAGTTCCTCTACCAAGAGTCCCAACTCCCTCGGTGCTCAGGGTTGGGGCTCAAGCCTCCCCTCCTGTTTTCCTCCTCCACTGACTCCTGCCCAGGCCTCAGTCCAAAGCCACAAGACACACGGCCAAGGGGAGCCCTTCCCTCACCCCGCCGCCCAGACTGGGCACTCTGTCCCTGGACATGCCCTTATCTGGCATTTCCTTGCTCGTCCTCAGCGCCACCCAAAAGTGTATGTTTAGTCACACTGTCTGTGACCCATGCTGCTCTGCCACTCGACCACGAGATCAAGGCCACGGCTGACCTCTATTTGCTTGTGATCACAGCGGGGAAGTGGGTCTGCTGTGTGCTGGTGTCCAGCTTCAGCGTCCCCCGTTGTGAGGAACTCCCTAAATACTGTGGAATACGTAAAAGAGAAAATACGTAAAACAATGGCTTTCAGGTATAAGCACGGTAGCTAAGGATACTGAAAATTACTTCCCAAAATTCATCTCAAATATGTATAAATGCATTCATAGTTACCCGAACACATTGCAATTCAAGTGATATTAAGATATAAAAATTTACTTAAATATTAATACTAAAAACGATTCACTTTTATTTATGTGTTTTATATGTGTTGAGTCACATTATACAGCGATGATTAAAGACTTCTTGAAGAATTAACAGGATGATTATTTAGATTTATGCATTATAAATCTCTAAGGCTCCCTCAGCTACATTTTCTAACTCAGTGAACACAGTGTGGGCCTATCTCCATGGCAACAGATATTAGATCGTGGATGTTTATTTCTTTAGTATTGCTTTGATTATTACGAACAGGTCAACGAGAATTACAGGATAATTTGTATTTTACATACCAGATGAATAAAAATATATGCTAATCTTCTCTATTTTTTTTCTTTGTTTTCTTTTACACTTCATTTCTTTTTATTTCTTGGATTTAATGATTCAAATGTCTCAGAGCCAAATATATAAGGTAAGAGTGAAAAAAATTCCCTTAATACCCTTATGATCTTTAAAATCTGTGACTTCATGGCTGCCCTCCATGGGGGTCGTTTTGCTCTGAGGCTGGGTTTTAGTTCTAGACGCAGATGACTTACGCTCAGTGAAACATGGGGATTCTTCAAGATTTGTGGAGACCGTGGTTACCCCTCCCCTCCTCCTCCCCTGGATGCCAAGCCAGCCCACGGGCTATCCATAGTCCATCCCAGCTCCAGCGTGGCATGCCAACCAAACCTTCTGCCCCCTCCGGCAGGAGCCGGAATCTTTTCTTTCTCGTCAGTGTTCGAGACTCATCATGCACACCCACTGTACTTGACTTCCTCCCTGCAAGTTTCCCCTGAACTCCAACACAGGCAAGTGGCTGCTTCAAAGAGCCCGGCCGGCGCCTTACTGATGTGTGTTCACATCAATCTTCACTGATGTTCTGTTTGCCTGCACCTGACGAAAAGCTCATTGAGAATAAAGAATGGGTCCTCGGCAGAGCTGTATGCTCTTCAACCTTACAAATTCTTGGCTCATGGCAGACCCCAGATAAATATGTAGTGAATAAGGATAAGGCATGCTTATCAAGTCACAGGAAATAAGCCGGGGTTCAGTGACAGTGTTTGGTGGCCAGAGGAAATAGGATGGGCCCAGTCTGTAAACATGGGATATTCAGGGATCACATATTTGGTGAACCAAGGACTTGGCTTTAGAACAGACTATTAATAGCAATAAAAGAGTATACTTTGCAAAGGCTCACAATTTCTCTGTTATTCCCTGTGTTCTTCCCGTCTACGTTCAAAGTTTCTCAGATTCTATAATAAGGCAGGGGGGAGAAAGCATTTTAAAGTGAGCAAGTAGTATTCTCCAATGCAAATCCCATGCACAAGTACTCAGAATAGTTTTTCTTTTTCTACTGCTGCTATAAAATCTATCTTCTATTAGCAGGAAGGGAGGCGTGGTGAAAAGCGCATTTTATTAGATCCCTGCTTTTAAATTATCTTGTAAAGATGACTTGGTGGAAAAATATTATATCACGACATTTAACTATGTGACTAATCTAAATAGTGTCTTCTCATTAATTCCACGGGAAATATATGTACTTATGCATTACATATATATATAAAATCTCCATGTGTGTCATGGGCAAGGCGCTATGTCAGACACTGAAAAGGCTTTATAGATTTCAGGTCAAATAGTTCACAAGAAGAGGGAGGACAGAACGTGTAGGCAGGGTCCTCGTTAACACATGAAGAAAGAAGGCATGAGAATAAAACACATAGAAGGAGAGCTTCAGAGAGATGGGTGGTTGTTTGGAGGGACCAGGAAAGCCTCACCAACCTGAGAACAGTCAAACATGTGTTTTAAGGACGTCTCTGCAGGAAGAAACTATCTTGCAGAATCCGTGTCCTAATCCCTGTCTGAAGTCCCAGTCTTCCGTCCAATATTTGTGTGTCTGCCCAATTCTAGGACTCAGTGCTCAGTGGAAAACTTCCCGAGGGCAGAATTTTTCTTAATTTATATAAACTTGCTAACGATAAGTATATAACTCTGGTGGGCATTGTTCTATCTCGTGTCTTTTCTGTATGTATTCCTAAAAGTACCTATTATTTGCATTTGTTTTTCTAGTTCTGGCTGGTGTATCATTGTAAGCAGTCGCACATCATCACTACAGTAATAACTTAGATCACTGTGTGTGTGTGTGTTTGTGTGTGTGTGGAGAGAGAGAGAGAGACAGAGAGATTGAAGAAGCTAATTATTTCATTTCTATCTCAAAAAGTATCAAACACACACTTCCATGGTACTTCTACGTGCCGGGTGCTGCTTTAGCTTCTAACGTAACCCTGAGTTCTAGGTGCTGTTCCGCTTAGTTGACCGGTGAGAAATCCAGGCACAGGACGCCATGGAAGTCCCCCGATGGCATCTGGTGACAACCTGGCCAAACCCAGTTTCAGGCTCTGCAGCCAGGTCTGCAGTCTGAGTTCTTCCCCACAGCTGAAGGGAGAGTTAGAAAACCAAAGGGCGGGTAAATAAAGGAATAGAGAGATAAAATAATTGGATATCAAGGGCGACTGTCAGAGGAGCTTGGGAGACTGGAGGACTCAGCCAACGTCACATCTCCAGACGCAAACAAGGAAAAATGCGGCACGGGTGGTTTTAGAGGGGACGGGGCAGACCACTGATCCAAACTGAGTGACGGCGTCAAGTTCCAGAAGTGAGAGTCAGGAAACACACAGGGAAAGTCCAATTTCAAAGTGCAGTCCTAAAATCCGTCACAGAAAACACAGTCCAAGAGGTAACACACCTGATGGCGGATTCCTCTGCAGAGAAATGGAAGGTAGACAGTAAAGAGTGATATCTTTAAGGAACTGTAAGAAAATGACTGCCAGCATGACAGCCTACACCTCTGGAAACACCTTTAAGAAAATGAAGACAGACCAGGTGGCGACGCAGTGGATAGAGCGTTGGGCTGGGACGCGGAGGACCCAGGTTCTAGACCCCCAAGGTCGCCAGCTTGAGCGCGGGGCTCCTTTGGTTTGAGCAAAAACTCACCAGCTTGAGCCCAAGGTCACTGGCTTGAGCAAGGGGTCACTCGCTCTGCTGTAGCCCCCCTATCAAGGCACATATGAGAAAGCAATCAGTGAACAACTAAGGAGCTGCAATGAAGAATTGATGCTTCTCATCTCTCTCCCTTCCTGTCTGTCCCTATTCGTCTCTCTCTCTCTGACTCTGTCACACACACACACACACACACACACACACACACAAAGACATTTTCAGATCAATAAAAACAGAAAATTCTGATGGGATCAATCAGGTAGAAGAATAATGATACCCAATGAACACACGAAGATACGGAAAGAAGGAAGGTGAATGTGAAAGGGTTGCGAGCATATGTAACGATAAAACTCATGTTTGTGGGCTGACATATATAACGCACGATAATAAACGTCCCTTCCACACCTGTTCAAGTGTAGCTGTACCGTGACTTTTTTATTCATGTCGTATAAATATAGACGTACGTTATACAGTGCTCACGGAACAGGTGAAGGGCTCGCATGGCGGAGACCTTAACTTCGAATCTATTTCTCCCCATATTCTTTTAGGAAATTATACATCAGCTTTGAAAAATTCAGTTGTAGCCTGTTACATTCTCTAAACGAGCTCTCATCTTTCTTTTTTCCAGTAATGACTCTTAAATCAAAAACAGGAGAATGAGAAGGGAGAGAGAGGACATGTTCACACACAAGTTACGGAAAGTCCCACCTGTCAAGTTCACACTTGCGCCTGCCATTTCCTCGCGAGCGCCCTGACTTCCCTGCGAGCGCCCCAACTTGAACCACATGCACGGCCATGATTTCATACAGAGGTGTGTGAGTTACTACTGGTTTGATGATTAAAACCTCGCACCTAGCTCCGTGTGGGAAGATGACAAATGACAGGTTGGCAGTCTTTCGGGGACACTTCAGGGATGGTTTTTGCGCCTTGTTTCACACTGGATTCCCTCCAGGGCTTTTCGGATGGGGACGCTTCTCTCCTGAGATCTATGTCATTAACACACAGCACTGACATTCCTTTCCCAGCTTGCCCGGAGCTCACACTGGACAATGGAGGCACCTCTGTCCCCGAGGCAAGCGCGGGTAAGAGCCAGGTCTTGGACAAGTGCCCTTCTGGTGGCTCCGGGACAGCTTCTCCATGGTGACAGCGAGCTGCAAGTGTCTGCTCCTGGCCCGTCCCGCCTCATGTCCCCAGGCCCAAGCACCGGATCTGACAGAAGAGCTAACCACACGCTGTGAGACATGTGGGCACCTGGGGACGTGCCCGCAGGGATGTGCCCTGCGTCAGCGGATGGCACGGGCGTGGCTTCAGAGTGAGGATGCCGGTGCTCAGGACAAGAGCTCACTCTATTGACTTGTCATTAGTTTTTCCATATACCTTATTTACTTACTGGTTTATTGATTTATTTTGACAGAGACAGAGGGACGGACAAACAGAGAAGACAGACAGGAAGGGAGAGGGATGAGAAGCATCAATTCTTTCTTGCAGTTTCCTAGTTTCATTGATTGCTTTCTCATATGTGTCTTGACTGGGGGCTACAGCAGAGTGAGTGACCCCTTGCTCAAGCCAGCGACCTTGGGCTCAAGCCAGTTACCTTTTGGCTCAAGCCAGCGACCATGGGGTCATGTCATTGATCCCACACTCAAGCCAGCAACCCCACACTCAAGCTGTCAATCTCAGGGTTTCAAATGTGGGTCCTCCGCGTCCCAGTCTGATGCTCTTTTCACTGTGCCACCGCCCCGTCAGGCAGTTTCTCCATACACTTTAAGTCCCACATGACACCAGCTGCAACTCTGTGGTTTAATAGGACCAGCGTCCTCTGACGGCGCCCAAATGAGGCGCCAGCCCTTCCCCCACGTGGACTTCTCCGTCCACAGGGAAGAGTCAGCAAGCTGTCCCTTTCAGGTCAAGGTCAAGGCCATGGCCACGTGAGGCCTCCCTAACTGCGAGGCTCCTCTGCCCATCCCCCAGCCTTAAGATAAGGACTGATGTGCCATATGAAGAGAGCTTTACATTCTTCTGCTCACTTTCCCTGCAAAATAAAATAATAAAGATATGGACAATTCCAAAAAATGTGAGTTTTTCACAGGAAGGGCAAGCTCTGGAGACACAGAGAGAGAGAGAGATGCAAACCTGCCTTTGCTTCATACGGAGAACGTCCCCAGGAAATGCCTGAAGGAAGAGAGTCGCTCCTGGCTGTGCAAAGGAGGAAACAGGCTTTCCTTGCAGATGATCGAACCCAGACAGTGAGCGTTGTCCCGTTCACCGACGAGAACGGTGCCTTCCAAACGGCCGCTTCTCCGGGCATGAACAGCGCCATCCAGGGCGGCCGTGGCCGCTGCCGAGAAGTAGGAAAACCGTGGTTGGGCAGATGCTGACACCAGCGGCTTCTTCGCACTGGGAACTCATGAATGTCATTTTGCTAAATATTTTGCCACTGGACTCCCTTGTAAATTCAAAATGGCTTCTGTACTTGGAACTGAAATAAACCAACAGACCTCCCCTGGGACCGTGCAGGGCATCGGTCTTTAAGTCGCCTCCGCTGATTATCAAACACCGAGACTTGATTTTTGCAGTGATTCATTGTCCCCGGTAATTTAAAACTGACATACCCAGTAACTGTCACCTAGAGACTCCTCTGAGATACAAATGCACCCTCCTAGGAATATTAATAAACAAAGAGAACAAGTTGAAAAGTACCCAATAAATATTTCACATTCTCAAGTGCTTCTGGGCTTCCTCTATCCACAGGAGATGATGTTTTTTGCTATTTCTTTTTCTTTTTTCAATTTATTCATTTTAGAGAGGACAGAAAGAGAGAGAGAGAGAATGAAAGAGAGAGAATGAAAGAAAGAGAGAGAGAGAGAAGGAGGGGAGGAGCAGAAAGCATCAACCCCCATATGTGCCTTGACTGGGTAAGCCCATGGTTTAGAACCGGTGACCTCAGCATTCCACGTCAACGCTCCACCCACTGTGCAAGTTGAGCTTTGCTCGAAATGGCCGCCGAAGCGATGTGGCCCATGCTCAGGACCGCAGTGTTGGCGGAGGAAGACAGGACGCATTGCGTTTGTGGATGACAGGTGGCCATCGGAAGGAGGACAGTGATATCAGCGCTCCATGGCACGTGGATACAACCAAACAGAAGAGAAGAGCAAAAATCCCGACCGCTGTGCTGAACGCAGTGCAGAGAGAAGGCGCCAGGCTCCTCACGGGGGTGTACAGACGAGGACGTCCCTCCCGAGACTGACTGGTCCCCACGGAGGCCGCTCCTGTTTTCACCGAGTCAAGGTGTGTGTTGATGGAGCAGGGCTGCCTCTTCCTTGAGAAGCGCACCCCGTGTTGTCATAAGTGACCCGGGGTCACTTCTTACGGCTGAGCAGTACCCCCTGTATACACGGACCACACCTTCTTTATCCGGTCCTCTATCGAGGGGCGCTTGGGCTGTTTCCACGCTCATACTGAGTGAAATAAGTATATCAGAGAAAGCTAAGAACTGTACGATTCCACACAAGGGTGGGACACAAAACTGAGACTCACGGACACAGATTAGCGTGCAGTGGTTAGCGGGGGAGGGAAACGGAGGAGAGAGAGAGAGGTGGGAGAGAACGGAGGGATGGGCGTAAGGAGAGAAAAATACAAGGTGACACAACATGATGTGGCTTTGGGTGAGGGGCTCCCAAACACAATCAACTGTGCCAACGCCGTAGAGATGCCCACCGGAAACCTATGGGCTCTTGTGGATCAATGTCACCCTGTTAAATTTAACTTTATGCATAATAAGAAAAGAATATACAGAAGAGGAAAAAAGGAAGTGCACGCACACACACACACACACACACTCACACGCGCACACACACACGCGCGCACACACACACACACACGCGCGCACACACACACGCGCGCACACACACACACGCGCGCGCACACACACACACGCGCGCGCACACACACGCGCGCGCACACACACGCGCGCGCACACACACGCGCGCGCACGCACACGCGCGCGCGCACACACACGCGCGCACACACACACACACGCGCGCACACACACACACGCACACACACGCGCGCGCACACACACACACGCGCACACACACACACGCGCGCACACACACACACACGCGCGCACACACACACACGCGCACACACACACACGCGCGCACACACACACACACACGCACGCGCACACACACACACACACACACAGGCTGGCTACGTAACACAATGCAGTTAAAACGCATGGTGCAATATTAGTGCAAATGGAAAATCCACTGTCTGGACCCAACCACTCATTGATAACTATCGTAAACGAGAACCTGGAATCCGCGGCGGCTCCCAAAGAGCGAAGAGAGGACAAAGCAAAAAGGGAAACACGGACGGAGCCTCAGTGTCGGAATCTGAGAGGAAGACATTTCTCTACAGTTAGAACGTGAATTCATTCTGTGTCTTTCTAAATGGATGTTTTCCCCTCTGCATATATTAAATGAATAACGATGTCCCCTCATCTCCCTCACAAGTGTTCTGTTTTCCCCCGCTTAAAGTATTAACCATTACCCCTCATTCTGAGTCTCTCTGAACAACAACAAAAAAGTCAATGGTCATAAGAAAGAGAATCTTTCTGTGTTTCCAATATTGAACATTAAAAGGCCATATTAAAGATGATAAACTTCTGGTCATTGGTGCCTGGGATACAGGAAGTGCCCAGCAGGTTACCGGTCAGTCCTCAGGTTATGATGTAACAGGATAGCAATGCTGACTCATCACCTGAGACTTTTATACCGTTAGTCACAGTATAATGAACATGTTACCTGTACAATTTGGGGGCGGGGGGCATGTGTGATCGCACTGCAAAGACCAGGTATAAATAACAGCTGGTCACTGGCTTGATCCAGGGGTCACTGCCTCAGATAGAGCCACCGGGTCAAGGCACATAGGAGAAAGCAATCAATGAACAACGAAGGTACTGATGTTTCTCATCTCTCTCCCTTCCTGTCTGTCTGTCCCTGTCTTCCCTCTTCCCACCCTCCCAACAAAAAACAAAAAACAACACAAAATCCTCGTATCCCATACCTTTTTTATTCATTCACAAGATACCTCTCTGTGGTTGTGGTTGTTGTTGAGAAAGGCAGGGAGACAGACAGGAACATGAAGCTGCTCTTGTATTGCCCTGACTGGGGAATTGAACCAGCAACCTCCATGCTCCAGGTTGAGGCTCCAACCTGGCTATCTGGCCAGGGCTTAATTTTAATTTAATTTTTTTTTTAGAGAGACAAAAACAGGGGAGGGGGAAGCAGAGCATTGTGGTTCCATTCAGTCATGCATTTCATATTATGAAAGCCCGCAAACACCATGGCTTCTAAACCCCAGTGATGACGGCTAAAGATGAAACGATTTAGTTGCCCACATGGTAAAAAAAAAAAAACATACACGTCTTGGGTGTCAAAGTGCGTCAAGAACATGCTATCAGTTTCTGAAGTGCGGTGTGGAAATGATTGTCAGGATACGACAGGAGCCAAGTCATATCTTCGACGCCATCTCAGTATATGAAGGAGGTCAGCCCAGCGCACTTCCTCTGGGATGTGAGGTTCCGGGCTGCACGGATACTAAAGACACTCTCAGTTCTGAATTTCACGGGGTCTGGAAGTGTGCCTCCGGTTTTTCCTGTCGTATTTGCTAAAGCCGTATATTTGTGAGTGTGGGGTCACTAAAAGTGACACAGGTGCATCTGATAGCAGGCACCTTCCTCTGGTAATGTCAGTGAACCTTCCTCACAATTATTGTTTATACCACTTCCTGTCTGAGATAAGGAACCTGTGATATTCGCTACCGAGGATGCTCTCCGGGGTCATCCCGAAAAATGCGGAGACCGTGACTATTACAGATCGGAAGTCAGTGTCCCTCTCAACTGTGTGCGCTGAAATCCCAACCCTCAATGTGAAGCTATTTGAAGGTGGGGCCTTGGGGAGGTGATGAGGTCATGAGGATGGGGCCCTCATGACTGGGATGAGTGTGTCTTTATAAAAAGATCCCAGAGAGATCTCCCATCCCCTCGGCCATGTGAGGCACAGCAAAGAGATGGCCATTTACAAACTTGACATCGAATATGTGTCAGCACCATGATCTTAGACTTCCCAGCGTCCAGCACTGTGAGAAACAAATGTTTATTGTCTATAAAATACCCAGTCTGCGGTAAATTCTGTAATGGCAGCCAGAACAGATAAAGACTATGGTCAGTGACCATAGTAACAGAAGCTCTGGGAGGCAGACAGGGGCAGTTGGATCTCTAACAATTAAAACAAGTCGCATCCGGAAGATACTAAATTCTAACAGTGGATCATCACGTTACCGTAAAAAGCTCTTTAGACTTACTGTATTTATGATATTGAACCACCGTTGTTCAAAAGCAATCCGTAAGGTCGTTCTGGCATGAAGCACATTGATACACTTTACTTCAGACACAGGAAGCACCTGGCACAGAGCCTGGAAGTTTGTTGGTTCTCAAGGAGGTTGTTAACTATCTATGGCAAAACTAAACACGCTATTTAAAAATAAAATAAATTGCCAATAATAGGGTTTGTTGCTAAAAGTAGTTCTTTACGTCTCCAGTATGGCTAATAACACTTCGATCAGAATGGAATTTGAGAAAATGTGGATTTCGGAAGAGCTGTTTTTCTTTTTAATTTTGCTTATGTGATTTTTGTGTTATATGCTTAAGAAGATAATGACCAAAGATCCGAAGATAAATTGTGTGTTTGTTTATTTACTTCCTTGACTTCTTACTCAGAGGACATGGGGCCTAATTTGAGCTTTTCCCGACGATCTCAGTTCGCTTTACAGAGCTCAGTTCTAGCCGTTTCTGGGATACAGCGATGTTCTCAGGCCTCGCTGAGCTCTGCGGACGGAGCTGGTGACCCCACCCCTATAAGACACCAGGTGTCCCACACTGTGGCTGGCTGCCTTACGAATCCTCATGCCTGAACTTCAGCCTTTGTCCCTCCTCCCCTGCCACCAAGACCGTGTCTTCCTGCCATCCTGCCTCTTGTCTCCTGGGGAAATTCCCAGGATTCGGTGCTCTGCTCTGCCCTCAGCTCGTACAAACTGGGTCCAGGTTCAAAGTGTCGAATGAGAGGGCATCCTCTCTTCAACCGTCCATCCAGTCCTTCTGACATGTAGCACACGATTAGGAACTGATGGAAAGACTGAGAAAAGGAATCAGCCAGTGCTCCCTTTCAATGAAGTCATTTACAGTCACCAAGAGCAACCAGAGGTCAAGAGCAATACTGAGCTAAGGTCACAGAGGAAGAGGTCGTTCATTCCTTTCACAGAGAATCTAGGGGAGGCTGGCCCTGCCCGTGGTCAGGTTGTTCTAGACCCACAGCGCTGACGGAATAAGCGCGGCAGACAGGAGCACAGCCTGAGCTGTCGAAAGTGTCCAGCAGGTCCAGGAAAGGCCTGCGATGTCGGGGATGGACCCACCGAGGGAGATGGCGAGGTCGCCCTCACAAGAGAGCCCGCGGGGTATTTGCTGCAGGCGGACTCTCCGAGAGCAGGGTGGCACGCCTGGGCATTCTCTGTCGGCAGGAGGAGGGAAAGGGTGCAGATGAGCATCAGATTGAGGAAGGGCTTCATGAGTATTCCAGCAGCTGGAAGGCACACGCCTGGGAGAGCCGAGAGTGGACGGCCTTCAGCAAGGAGACTGGACACAGCGGCCATGCCCACGAGAGGCGGTCACGGCACAGTGACGGGGGAAGCTGAGACTGCAGAGGAGTGTCTGAGGGGACTTCATGAGATGAGAAAAGGCAGAGACACTAACACAAGAGCCCAGACAGGGGTGACGATACTGATGAGAAAACAAGCCACAGGTGAGGCTATCCGGCCAAGGTGAGAAGGAAGAGTGTTTAACAGACTGCTGCATTTGGGGTCCCCAAGGGCCATGTAGGCAGTGATTTACCTATAAATGCTTAACCACGACTTTCCACAAGGGCTGGGTCCCTGATTTTTAGCATTGGCCAATTTCTATAGTGTAAACTCGCCTACCGTCAAATCACTGTACTGTGAACCTTAAGTTTATGCAGTCCTGTATGTCAATTATAGCTCACTAAAACTGGGAAAATGTGAAAAAAGTATCCTACCATGATGAACTTCAAGTTCCCTATATATGTATGTATGTATGTATGTGTGTGTGTGTGTGTGTATATATATATATATATATATATATATATATATATATATATATATATATATATATATACATATATATATTTATGTCTGATTTTATTCTCTTACTGGCTATATTAATTATCATTGATGACAAATTATGAAATAATAGCAGCAAAAGTGATATATTTTCTTTAGTTAGAATGCAGTAAAAACATTCCATTAAAATAGGACTGAATTTTCTTAAAAGTATCCTTTATTTTATATTTGACTAAGGTCGTAAAATTTAGAAATGAGTGCTAAATTTAACATTTATAAATATAAGTGACTAATTTAGTATGTAAATTAATATGGCTTTTATAATCTACTGATGAATTTTCTAACATCTAATCCATTGTGATTTTACTAAAATAAATCATCCTTATTTTTTGTATATTAATGCTTTAATTTACTACCAAAGTGTAGATTAATATTTACTTAGATATTTTGAATCAGCATTTATATTTGAGATTTGATACAATTCTCTTTTGACGTGTCTTTTCTCATACACACTGCTCACAAAAATTGGGGGATACTTTATCGCTACATATTCATTTTGAAATATCCATTAATTTTTATGAGCAGTGTGTAGATAGATAGATAAATAAATAGATGTAAAATTCAGAGATTTATTTAGAAAATAATTTAATTATATGCTGGAGTTTTAAAAAAAAATCCTCAGATATCTTCAATAATTCACCCAGAGCAGCCCCTGGTCTCATTACGTTGATAAGGGACCGGAGGATGACCAGCTCTCAGGTGTTGGGAGAAGCAGGTGCTCACTCTGAGTGCCAGTGGACACTGAAACCTGCTACATCCTTGCTGTTGAAAAACAAGGTTGACAGAATTACTGCAGAAACATGAGCATTAATATGATTTCCCTATTTATTCCTCTCCTTTTAACAGGTACCTAGAAAATTAATGAAATAAGGGAGGTGCTGCAGAAAGTTTTGTTATTGTAATGATAAAAAAATAATTTAGCATCATAATTTTGGTGCTAATTATGTATCTCCGGCTTAGGGGTTTCATTTCAATAGAAATATCCTTAGGCAGAGGAAAATGATTATTTAATGGAAGTGCAAAATAAAAGGAATGCTTTTAGAGTGTACAGTTAATTTTCAATTATAAATAGCTTATAAAGTGACTCTTTGTAGCACTTAAAGTTACATACAATCACACTGAACTTCATGATGGAATACAAAGTAACGAATGGCAGAAACATTTTCATGATTCCTTATGATCAGGTTCTTAAAGCTCTGAAAAGGTCTTATTTCGAAAGGACCGTAGTAACAACTTCCGTTCTTAAAGCGTTGATTACAGACCAGCTCTCCCACACTTGGGATCACTTCCTCTGACCCCAAATCACCTCACTATTGCGCAACCTAGTTTCCATTTTACAGGAATGTTAGCATTCTCCAGGAGACTAACTAACATTGCCAAATGTGTTACAGAATATGTGTTCATTTGATAGGGCTGCCGTCACAAAGTTACCATGGAATCGTTGGCTTAAAACAACAGAACTGGATCATATCAAGTCCTGGAAGCTCAAAGTCTAAAGTCAAGGTGTCAGCAGGGCATCACTCGCTCTGACAGTGGGTTTGCCTCTTCCAAATTCTGCTGGTTTACCTGCACTTGGTGGCATCACGAAACGCATAGACGCATCAACTTCCTCCACCAACTTTGCCTGGCTGTCTTCCATCTGTGGCCGCTGTTCCCTTTCATGGTGGCTCCAGTCCAGCTGGATGGTGCCACAGCCCAACAACCTCATTTTAACACGATTACTTCTGTGAGACTCATTCCTAAATAAGATCACGTGCTGAGTCACTAGGTGTTCGGACTTCAACGTCGGTGTTTAAGGGGGACACTACTGAGCCGTAACAGATCAGAAGAGAATATATATGGGGACCTCTTTCCTCATTGTCACAAAACCCCTATGTTGCTCTGCTGCCCACGTGCACTCTTATGATAAAATCTACACGTGTTACATTTCAGTTCAGCAGACGTGGTCACATGCCTGTTGACTTGGCTGTCTCTCCTCCTCAGGCTCCGAGCACCACAAGGTGTATCATCATAGTCATGATTGCATCCTCATCCCAGCAGATAGTGTCTAGAGCATCAGTTTCAGTAGCTACTCGTTGTGCTGAGTAGAACCGGTTATCTGACAGAAACTTAAATAATTCCGGTATGTACAGTAGTGTGACTGCTGAGAGTGTATATTATAGTCCAGGGATTGGCTCTGTTTGATGCCAAAGAAGGGAGACGAAGGGAACACGTCTGGGTGTCTGCGCTGTGACTCATGGTTGGAACCATTCAGCCAAGGGCAGAACAGTAAGTACAGCTGTGACATCTGTTACTGCGTGCATGGAGCTGGCATTTAGAAAGCCCGAGGAGTTCTGACAACCCTCATTTAGCTTCCACAGTAAAAGAGTGTTATTAATTAGTTGCTGAAACATGCTAACATGCAAGTGCACGCAGGAACTCATTTGGCTTGAGTTGGGTACGACTATAATTCTGAAACAAAAGATACTGTAAGAAGTAAAACAGCAAGATTGTACAGTAAAGAGGAATCATGTTGTTTTGACAGTTTCTCCAATTATTTTTTGTTTCTATATTCATACATTAATTTTATTTCCATCCAATCATTCATCATCCAATCATTCATCCAATGATCCACGTACCCACCCATTCATCCATCCAACCATTCATCCATCCATCCAACCATTCATTCATCCACCCACCCACCCAACCATCTGCCCATCTACCCAACCATCCATGCACCCATACATACATACATACATACATACATACATACATACATATATACATACATTCCTCCATCCATCCTTCCATCTCTCCATCCATTCATCTATCCATCCATCCATCGAGCAATCCATCCACCCATGCATCCACCCAACCATCCATGCATCCATTCTTCCATCCATCCATTCATCCCTGCCTCCATCCCTCCCTCCATCTCTCCATCCATCTATCTATCCATCCATCCATCTATCCAAACAACCATCCCCCCTTCATCCATCCCTCCATCTCCCCATCCATCCATCTATCCATCCATCCAACTATCCATTCATCCACCCACCCACCCAACCATCCACTCATCTACCCAACCATCCATGCACCCATACATACATACATACATACATTCCTCCATCCATCCCTCCATCTCCCCATCCATCCATCTCTCCATCTATTCATCCCTCCATCAATCCATCTCTCCAAACATCCAAAGATCCATCCATCCATCCACCCAACCATCCATGCATCCATTCTTCCACCCATCCATACATACATACATCCACCCATCCATTCCTCCATCTCTCCATTCATCCATCCATCTTTTCATACATCCATTTATTCATCCATCCATCCAACCATCCATGCATCCATGCATCCACCCAACCATTCATGCATCCATTCCTCCATCCATCCATCCATCCATCCATCCATCTATCCGTCCATCTCTTCATCTCCCCATCCATCCATCCATCCATCCATCCATCCATCCATCCATCTATTCATCCCTCCATCCATCCATCCATCTCTCCAACTATCCAAACATCCATCCATCCACCCAACCATACATGCATCCATTCTTCCATCCATCCATACATCCATCCATCCATCCATCTCTCCATCCATCTATCCATCCATTCATCCATCTATCCAACCAACCATCCCTTGATCCATCCCTCCATCTCTCCATCCATCCAACCATCCATCCACCCATCCAACCATTCATGCATCCATTCTTCCATCCATCTATCCCTCCATCTCTCCATCCATTCATCCATCTATCCAACCATCTATCCCTTCATCCGTCCCTCCATCTCTCCATCCATCCATCCATCCACTCACCCATCCCTCCATCCATGCATGCATCCATCTATCCCTCCATCCCACCATCTATAAACCATCAACATAAGTTATTGGCAATGGGAAGCAGATTCTCTGATTCTGTGGCTTTCTTCTGGATGCCTTTCGAATATAGTTCTTCCCCTCCTAGAGCAACTACAGACCAATGGGAGTTCCAGCATGGGAACCTTCCCTCTGTTGCTTCCTAAGCACTGTGTCTTTCTATTGAGAAATACCCCCTTCTCATCTCACTCTCTGGGAACCTTAGCCTTTCTCTCTTTCCCAGGTGCTGACATGTCCGCACAGGCCCTGGCCTCTCAGTTTGGGGGCCTCTTTACATTAAATGGCCCTGCTCTCAGCCAGCCACTCCCAGGGTCCTGCTGTAGAAATGTTTATGCTTGTAACTGTACCCACACATCCCACACCCTCCCGTAACCAGACCCCACATCCAGAAAAATCCAGGCTGATCTCATGGATAGACCGTCCCTGTTCACCTCCTGTCCAAGTTCCTTGGGCAGGTTTACCACTGCAGTCATGAACTGAGTTACAGGTTCTAGAAATACATGTTTAGTCCTTGAGTAACTCAGGAATAACGTATGGTCTTCGGCACCAAGAAATGTAGGTTTTGTTAGGAGGAAAAGATGGCAGAGAGGGAAATCACAATAGTTTATCAGTAATCATGGGAGAGATATAAAAGCCAGTGTGAAGAATAGAATATAGAAAAAAAAACATTCCAAAGCAAAGGTCTCAGAGAGACTTCTGCAGAAGTGATGTCTAGAATGAATCTGGAGAGACAAGTTTCTGTTCGTATCTAAACAAATACTGACTTTTACTAATCCATTAGAAGCTACAATATAACATCTAAAATTTTACGTACAATCCATAAAATATTATTTATGAACAGTAATCATTTTCTCATCAAACAAATATTTATCAGCCTTTAAATTTTTTTTTATACTGATTGATAATTCTCTGAAATGGATACTTTCTTCCGAGTCAATGGCGCTGGCACTATCTTGGTTGATTCATTGTAGTTATTATTATTGTCTCTGTGTAATGTTGATCACTACCATTTCAAGACCTGGTCCCCCTGTAGTTCTTTCAAGAAAAGCTCCTTTGGAAACAGAAAATAAGCCGTAACTGAGGGGCACGAAGTAAAATGCGTGTATTTCTAGCATTTGGAAGCTATCACAAGCAGTTACGTCTTCTCACTAGATACACAGAGTTAATAAAGGTGCTATGCTTGTTGAATGACAAGATAAAATGGGTGATTTCTAATAATAGTGGTAACATAGTATTCATACAGCCTTTGCCTTCTAATTAGAGAAATACATGGGAATGTATTATCTTCCTCGGTCCCCAGCATGCCACTTTTAAACTGTCGGGAGACATGGTCCTCCCTCTGCATCAGTCAGCAGCAGTTGAAGATATTCTGAGCTGGCCTGACCTGTGGTGGCGCAGGGGGTAAAGCGTCGACCTGGAATGCTGAGGTTGCTGGTTCGAAACCCCAGATTAGCCTTGTCAAGGCACATGTGGGAGTTGATGCTTCCTGCTTCCCTCTTCTCTGTCTCTCTCTCTCTCTGTCTCTCTATCTCTGACTCCTCTAAAATTAATAAATACAATCTAAATAAATAAATAAATACGTTGATAAAAAAAAAAAAAAGATATTCTGACCTGAAGAAAGTTATACCAAAATCCCGATTCTCCTCTGTTTTCATATAAACCATGTTTTTTCCCCTTCTAATTGATTTTCCTCTAAATTACATTATTTGTCTTCTAAAAATATTCTAAGCGTTCTCGGAGTTCCAACGTTTCAATACTGTTTGAAGTAAAACATTTTATATATATCCCCAAAAAAATCATGCAACAGGGAGTGACATAAAATATAGTCGTGACAAAGTATAATTTGGATCAAAATTGTGTGCTTTTTATATCTTCAGCACACTAGCTCCACAGTCAGAATACTCATTTCGCTAAGAAGGGTCATTAACTTCTCTGCACCCTGATGGTAGAACCACACACACACAAAATAAAATTGTGTATTTTAGCTTTTCTTCTATTTCAGTAGAAAAATTATTGGCTGACTCCTATCGGCCAGTCATTGGGCTCGGCACGAGAGGTCCAGGGATGGACACGCAGGTTGCTGACCGCTAGCGGCTTATGGTCTCGTGAGGGAGACACAGTGGACCCTATTCTGTCTGGAGAAGAAAGTGTCCCGGCACAAGCGGCAGGTGTTCCTTACAACAACATCAGTGTCATCTCTGACCCTTGTAAAGGACACAATTACTTTATTTTTTGCAAAACTACATAATTAACAGGGTGGCCCAAAGTAGCTGTTCATATGGAAAGGAACACAACAAAACCAATAACGAGTACGAGAATAAAAGTCTGTTTTGCACACTCACAACTGGAAACTGACGGGGTTTTTTTCTTTTTCTGCCCAGTCCTGTGTATGCATGTGGAATAATACAAGAGGTTCTTTATGGAGCCTTCCTATATTTATTAAACCTTTTGTACGAAACACGGGAAAAAGAACTAAACCGGGAAAAGCACTTCCCCACATTTCCCCGTATCGCCCTACCAATCCAATCCCAATCAAACCCCGTATTGGAAAATAACACTGTTGTAAAATGGGGTTATCGCAGGAGGGGTGACGAAACAGATGCCCCGGAGGTCCGGTCTAATTCACGTGACGCCCAGTCTGCTCTAACGGTGACGTGTGGCATTTTTATTGGAACTATGATCACTACTCTGAGGCCCTAACACTACAAATGTCTGAAAACACTGCTGAAATGCAGTGGCCAGTGCTGGGTCAGCGGCCACCATGTGTGCATGCCAACCTGGATGTAAGGTGACAGAAATCCCCACGTTCAGCAAAGGTATGAACTCCGAGTGTCCTGTTAGTGACGGTGACCTGCTTCATGACCACAGATGCCATGTCCAACTCTAGTCACAATAGATCTGCCAACGGAAGCCCAGGGAAACTTTAAAAGTATTAAAGATCATAAAAGAGCCACACACTACATATATTTCTTGGCCCTGGCTGGTTGGCTCAGTGGCAGAGTGTCAGCCCAACAGGTGCATGTTCCAGACAGATTCAGTTCCAGGTCAGGGCACACAGGAGAAGCAACCAATGCTTCTCCACCCCTACCCTCTTGCTTCTATCTCTCTCTCTCTTTCTCTCTCTCTCTCTCTCTCTTTCCCTCCCACAGCCATGGTTTGTGATTAGAGTTGTCAAGATGGCTCCATGGCCTCTGTCTCAGGTGCTGATATAGCTTGGTTGCTGAGCAAGGTCCCCAGATGGGCAGAGCATCACCTCCTGGTGGGCATGCCAAGTGGATCCCATTCGGGCACATGTGGGAGTCTGTCTCTGCCTCCCCTCTTCTCAATACATTATATATATATTTCTTCCCATGTTAAATCATTTCAAATAAAAATAACCTCTACTAAGAATCCAGCCATCTCATTTTGTCTGACTTACACACGCTGACAGCAAGCACTAATGCGGGAAGGAAGATTGATACACAGTCTCAACAAAATATGACTCTATCCAGAATATTGTAAGGTAAGTTTTAAATCCAGAGAATGTGACGTGTCTAAGCCTATCAAAATAAGAAATAGTTATTATTGGGGGTTTTTTTGCAGAAAGAAATGCCTTCCATTTTTAGATTCAAAGAAGATCTTCAAATAAGCAATAACGTCAGCTTCATGTAACCCAAACTTTAAATCAATTAATTAGTCTTTAAAGCAGATTATAAATCTGCAGGAGATATTCTGAGACATTCTTTACATTTGTTACCGCATGTATTTATATCTAAAGAATCCATAAAAGATGACCTAAAATTCTAAGCAAGCCCTAATATCGGAGTTCAGAACGCAAGAACGTGACTGGAGACGGCAGTCTAAAATAGACCAACACGGTGAATCTGTAGGGAGTCATTAAAAGTTACAACAGCCAAAAAAAAGTCGAAATTATTCAGCAGGAGAAAAATGAGGTGAGACAGGTCCGCCCTGGGCCTGGTAGCAAGGGGACAAATTACAGTCTTCAGGGGTCACGTGCTCAGTGGGAACCACAGGAACTTAAAGCAAGAATAGCCCAGGGATCGTGGAGAGAAAATCCCCAAGAGTCACAGTTAAAATAGAAGCCACGCCAGCACCAGAAGGAAGAGCGGGCGCTTGAATTCGAGTGGAACCCTGTGTGCTGTGGACCGAGAACCCTTCCACCCTGAAGAGACGGCGAGGGTCCTAACAGCAGGAAGTGCCACAGTTACTTCCACCCGCTCTCCCCTGGAAGAAGACGATAACCCCTGCTCACCATGTAGGGCTCACTGTGCATGCTGAAGGCGGAGAAGGCACCACAGTGCCCCCTTAACTCTGCCCAGCGGAGAGGGTGACCGGGATGTATCCACGTCCGGCAAAGAGCCACGGGAGGCACTGTGAGTGTCCGCCAAATATGCCACCTCCCCGTCCTTGCCTCAAGACTGGCACCTCCCAGGTGGAACGGGCTGGCACCAGGTCAGGCCAGGCTGCCTTCTCAGGTTCTGAATGGCGAGCCTTGTGCCAGACACAGCCTGGGGCGGTGCCATCCCCAAACACCACGGGGAGCAAGACGGATCCACTGTGAACCCCGATTCCCACAAGGGAGCCCCCTCTGAGGGAACGACCACGGCCCCGGGAAGGTTTTATCTTTATCTCCGGGTGACACTGGCTGGCAGGCGTTCCCAGAGAAGCCCGCACAGAGAGGTAGGCAAAGAACAGGGCCGCAAAGTGACCAACGGCGATGGCTGAGAAAAGAGGCTCAGGAAAAGCGCCATCCTGTGCTCCCTGCTCCAGAAGTTTCCCTGGCTCTTCGTAAAATTATTCCCCTCCTCGCGTGTCCGGAGAAACTACCTCTCTGCCCAGGCCACTGAAAACTGATATTGGTGGAGGCTGTTGCATGAGACAATAATTCTTCTTAACGAAGAAGAAAGAGCGAGAGGAAATGGCAGGTGCAGGAGTAGAAACTTGACTGTCAATTTACAGTCTCAGCAAACACAGGCATGGGTTGTTGATGTGCACAAGGCGCTCAGGCGAGACCTGAATTAACACAGTCAGAAATGGTAAGACGCGGAGGAAGCTCTTAGGCATGCACGTAATAAAATTCTAAATATTAAGAGATGTTATTTGTTATTACCATCGTTGGGGCAGGGTAGAAATACACCTGACCAGGAAAGAGGCGTGAATAAAAACCCAGGGAAATTGGAAGATCTACTTTTATTTTCATGCAAACAATTCTTGAATTGAAATGTTTTAATATCTTTATTGCTCTTGTCACCCACAAAGAGTGGCCAGCATTTAGAAAGAGCTACGGCAGAGAAAGTGAGCGTAAGCATTTTCTAGGTGATAATTTTGACATACATACGTTAACTTTGTCTTGTGTTAATGGAAAATGATGAAAAGGATCTTTTACTCTTACTGGGGTGAGAATTATAAAGACTGATGCAGAGAACACAACAATAATAATTTAGCGAAACACTTTAATAATTAAATATTATTGATTCTCCAGTTGAAATTCTAAAGAATCAACTAAATGTATGATTCTAATTCTAAGTAACTAATGAGAAATAATTTACATATAAGACCAGTTTGAGCTAATTTTTTTAAGAAAACGTTGCTGCATTTATGAATGAAAGCAAATATCAATTCTAATTATGAATTTAAACAAATATGAATTTTAATCACATGCTTAACATATTGATTGATATCCAAGAGAAAAAGAGGAAAGTTCTCTTATCTTGATCCGTGGTTCACCATTATGTTTTTATTTTTCTTTTATATTGACATTTTTGTCACATATTAATTTTTATTTAAAAAATTCTAATGTATGAACTTTTTGTGTGTGTGACAAAGACAGAGAGAGGGACAGATAGAGACAGACAGACAGGAAGGGAGAGGGATGAGAAGCATCAATTCTTCGTTGCAGCTCCTTAGTTGTTCACTGACTGCTTTCTTATACGTGTCTTGACTGGGGGGCTACAGTAGAGTGAGAGACCCTTTGCTCGACCAGCCACCATCGGCTCAAGCCAGTAACCATGGGGTCATGTTTATGATCCCACACTCATGCTGGATGCCTCTAGGTTTCAAACCTGTGTCCTTGGCATCCCAGGCCAACACTCTATCCACGGCGCCACTGCCTGGTCAGGCTGCACTAACTATTCTTTATGCATGCAACATAGTTGTGATGACTAAAGACTAACCTTTCCAGGAGGAAAGACAATCAGAAAATGCACGTGTTTTTGCTGCTGTGTTTGTGTGGGTTCGTTTCTTATGGTTTTTAGTTTCTTCCTTGAGTTTAATAATAGCTATAAATAAATGACTGCCTTTACATCTTCAATTTGTCAACAGAAAATCTAGCTAGTGCATCAGAAACATTTTCTGGGTGACATCCTATCTGTCTGCAAATAAAGTTAAATACATGCGTATTAGAAATCTAGCCCATACCTCAGTCAACCTGCTCCCCATCCTTCCAGAGGGTGCCCCTGATTTGGAACAGATAAGGACACGGGGATTTAACAGAAATGTGAACGTGCGAAAACACTTCCCTCTGTGACGTTCTGATAGGAACATGCTCCTCAGTCGATGCTTAGTGATGCCTCTTGGTTCCAGCTAATGGTAGGTTAAGAACAGAATATTCTTGGTAGCGGAACATAGTAATTCCAAGATTTACTGTTGACTGTGCTTGGGGAGCAGAGTCACGTCCACGCTTCTCAGACTCTTTGCCAAATATGCCATTTGTCCTTGGGGGTCCGTGCCAGAAATGAGTAAGTCTCCCCTGGAGTGCTGTCCAGAACGCTTAAGCAACAACCAGCATCATGCCTTGTGGCTGGCCACCAAAAGTCCTACCTAGGTCCTGCTAAGCTAATGTGGACCTTCGCAATTACCTTGTACATGTATAGACACATACAAATATATACTTGTATAGTTAATGACTGAAATAAGTACTATATCTTTATCATCACAACTTGCAAAAAGAAAAAAGAAAAAAGTGAGAATACTTACAAATATACTCTGAATTCAAGACAATCATCGTGGGCATGGTAACTTTACAAATAGGTCTACAGTCCTAACTAGTAATGTGAACCTAACAGAGCTTACTTTCAAAATGAATGAATAAATAAATAAGTAAAGAAGAAGAAGTTACTTTCACAGGATTGGCTCTCTTTAAACAATGAACCCAAACGGAATGCTCTGTGACCAAAGATGGGGCCTGCGGTGAGCTCTGCCAGGCGTCCTTACAAGTTAAGAGAACCCGGAGGAAGGTGAGTGTGACAATCTATGACAGCTGCTCTCAGCCATGAGCATCGGCGGTCACAAGCTGTCCCGTAGGGCAGCACACGTTCTGCATGAGCAAGCACATCCCGTCACCAGGACACCCTGGGCTGGGACCAAAATGAAGCCGTTTCCCTAAGCCAGGTATTTTCTGAACAGAAGGACACGGGAAGATGGACAGACGGACGAACGACTATGTCGCTCACAAGTACGTGATCACACTGGACATTCCTGGCTGACAGCCAAGTACAGGGTGAGTCTGATAAACCAGACTTTGTAGATAAGAAGCAAGAAGGCCATTCTGAGTACGAACATGCCTGTGGTGGCCCCAATATGACTGTCTATTGTCACTTTATGCCTTCAATCCACCGAGCTATTCCCAGGCAGGCTGAAGGGTTAAACTGGGGCTGAACTGGAAGTGGGGAACAGAAGGATTACCATTACAGACAGGACAAGTGGCCCTTCAGCAAAGCAGATAGAAAGCAAAATGAAAAATAGTCCATAAAGTTAGACCACAAAATGTTCTGCCACCACAAATTATTTTTAAAGGGTTTTTGGTTTTTTTGTTTGTTTGTTTGTTTGTTTTGTATTTTTCTGAAGTTAGAAGCAGGGAGGCAGAGAGACAGACTCCCACATGTGCCCGACCAGGATCCACCGGCATGCCCACTAGGGGGTGATGCTCTGCCCATCTGGGCTGTTGCTCCATTGCAACCGGAGCCATTCTAGCCCCTGAGGCAGAGGCCATGGAGCCGTCCTCAGTGCCCGGGCCAACTTTGCTCCAATGGAGCCTTGGCTGTGGGAGGGGAAGAGAGAGACAGAGAGAAAGGAGAGGGGGAAGGGTGGAGAAGCAGATGGGTGCTTCTCCTGTGTGCCCTGACCGGGAATCAAACCTGGGACTTCCACGTGCCGGGCTGATGCTCTACCACTGAGCCAACCAGCAGGGCAAAAGGCTTTTTATTTTTAAATGCATTGTCACCCTGCAGTTTCTAGAATGCAAACATTATGAATGGTTCCCTCCTCCTGATGCCCGGTGACTTCTCAAGCTGGGGAACAGGGCATGCTTCTGTCCAGAGCGCTGACGCCTCTCAGACCCGGGTAGCTGGATGTCCACGGTGGTGAAGCTTCGTGTTTGAACTGCTGTGACAGAGCACAGCCACACGGGGCTGAAGCGGGGCGTCTGGCATATTCCCACGGTTGAAGCCGACAGAAGGAAACATGCTTGTGCCTGGGGTACATCTGAGATAGAGGGTGGCCATGCCAGTGAGCAAACCCCAGGGTCCAGGCAGGAATGGGGGGCTGTGTCTATTTTAGGGGCTTGAGACCCCACCCACCCACCGCACATTCAGGGCTGAGCTGGCTGAAATGACGTGCTGAAGTCCCACTAGAGTACATCTCTGAGGACGGGACCTTGAGCTGCTGCTTGGCGCTGCACGAAACTCTCGGCGTGTCATGCGTGTCTAAGAGTCAGAAGGAGAACACACGCCTCACTGAGACGGTGCAGTGAGCCTCGGACAACATGGCCTGCTGGGTATTATGTCATCGTGGACTGGGAAGGACATGGAGAGAGATAAAGACTTGTTTTGTGCCCGACACAGCTTCGGCTTGCTCCTGGCTCCCTGGGCTCATGGACCATTGTCTGCGGGATCCTGGCTGTCATCACCACATTGCCCAGGGACAGCTCTGAGTGTGGCCAAGCGCAAGGCTAGAGGAGGGGGCCAAGGCAGCCATCGGTCAGTGGCGGCCGGTCAGCACAGTCCTCAAAGGACCAGGAAGTTTTAGGGAGCCCCTGAACCCTACAAAACAGAGTTCAGTGTGCCCTGAAGATGACAGGAGCCACCGTGTGTATTGTTCGCCTGGACGACTTATAGCTGTGACCTTCCATTATCGATCTGATCGACTCTTCGGTGGTACATGCTGCCGTACTGATAAAATTGAAAAGAGTCCTAAAGGAAATGATATCACTCCCCCCACCGAAAAATAAAAATGTACTTTTATAAATCCAGAAATATTATCCTTCAGTGAAAACGGAACTCACAAAAAGCTCTCCAATCCTGAATTTTTTCCCCGTTATATTTATATCAGTGGTTCTTAACCTGGGTTCTATGGAACCCTAGGGATTCGATGAGTCAGTCTCAGGGGTTCGGAGAAGCCTCTGCCACGGAGGCCAGAATAAAGTAATACCGTCATTTGTTGTGAGTTCATGAACTTTGTTGGTTTTGTTCTTTGAGCAAGGGGATGTTCATGCACGGCTCATTGTGTGCACCAGTAAAAAAACATATACCTATGTCTTGAATTTGGGGAAAAAAATCATATTTTATTTATCACTATAGAAGGGTTTGGTGAATGCGCATATGAAACTGGTGGGTTCGGTACCTCAAAAAAGGTTAAGAATCACTGATTTATATTATCGCCGCCTCAACTCTTTGGAGGTCAACAGATCTTCTGTATAATATGCATGTGTTTTGGAAACATGCAGAAATGCAAGTCAAATTTTTGTCAATGGAGCACTCTCTGAAGCAACTTGGTGGTAATGTCTAACAGGAGACTGTACGCACTTCAACACTATTTTCATTCATTCATGCATTTATTCATGCATGAGGCCCATGCTGATGGGTGGCCTACTGGGTTGAAAACATTTTTTTAAAGCCCTGGGGATACAGTAAATAGAAAGGACTGGATCTTGGCATTCAGGAAGCCCAAACTCTAGTAGTAGAAGGAATGCGGGAGGCACAGAATAAGCAGATGAGTGACTATAAGATAGTTCTGTGGGTGAAGAGTAAAAAAAAAACACAAGAGGCAATACACAAGAGAAAAAAGTAAATTGGAGAAAAACATTAACCTGCCGGGGGTTGAGTGCAGGGACGGTGACTGATTCTGACTCAGAATGATCAGGAAAGGTGTCATCGATAAAGCAACAGGTGACCAGAGAGCTCATGAGCGTGGAGGAGGGAAGCCGGTCCCCACTGGAGAAGGATGCTCCCGGTCAAGGTCCCGAGAAGATGGGGTGCTTCGTGAATTCCAGATTGGAGGGGGGAGCAATGAGGGTGGAAAAAGAGAGGTGGCGGATCCTGTAAGACCTCACAGGACAGGGAAGAAGTTTGGCTTTTACTGCAAAGGCGACGGAAAGCCAGGCAAGTGCTTTGAGAAGAGGAACACCATAATCCGGTGTCCGCGGTCAAAGGGCCCCTCCGAGAGCCACTGTGAGCTGTCGGGGCTGAGGACAGATGCCGGAGATGCCTAGGGGGCAGCTGCTGGGACCCAGGTGAGCCATGGCGGTGGCTTCCACGCGCTGCCGTGATACAGGTCATCAGAAGAGGGCACTTTCTTTCTAAATTTATTTTGAAGACTGTCTCAGTCTGTTCGCTATGAGGCTGGAAGTCTGAGGACCAGGGTGGCATCAGGGTTGGAGTTGGGGGTGGGCCCTCTCTTGCTGGGTCCTCACAGGAAGGAAGGAATTATGACACTCTGTGGGGTCTCTTCTATAAATAAGGACACTAATCCTATTCATGAGGGCTCCACCCTCATGACCTAATCACCTCCCAAGAGCCCCACCTCCTAAAACCATCATCCTTGGGGGTTAGGATTTCAGTAGATAAACTTGGGGGTGGGTACGTGCACACGCAGACCATACCAAAGGTTTTCTGATGGGTTGAACGTAAGACATCAAAGAGCACAGGTCAAGAACATGAGGGACTGTTCGGGGTGTTCACGAGTTGAATTGCCATCACGTCTCTCAGCAATGCAATTGCAAACGGCTCTTCTCTGCCATCAGGGTGAGGAACACTAGTGAAAATTTATATCATCAATAGTTCATTACCTCTGGCAATCTCCCTAATACATTTTAATTGTCGTTTGTAAAGCAACGCCCGGAAGTCTTCTCTTTGGAATGGTGGAAAGTGTCCTTGGGCCATTTCTGAACTTGAGTGCGGGGCAATGTGTGTGTCTTTCTGTGACGGTGGTCTACCTCGCAGCTCTGCTTGCAGAAGTCTGGAAACACCTGGTCCCAAAGGTGACAGGCTCTGTCACAACACAGGCACACACGGTGGCAGAAGACACGGTTCTTGCCCATCAGGGGGACGAGATCATCTTCTATTAGGGTCTCTGAATGTACCATTTTTAAAAAGTACCCCAATGTAGATAATCTGCATTGTATTTGGTTGAACTCTGGGAAGTACGGGCATATTTTTCCTGTGAAAGGGATGTGGCATCCTCAAAGAACATGATGGCTTCAGTGCGGACGTGTCCCGCTTCCAGATCGGGGCTCCAGGTACCCGATTCTTACAAGGAGGCACTCACTCTGGGGGTCCCCCAGGTCCTCCCCAGCTCTGACGTTCTACTACTAGTCACTAATTGATTAATAGGTTAGTTAACTAACCTATTATTAATGATTTAGTCGATCGATACTTATCTCCCTGTTCTATATTTTGGAAAACACACTGCATCCAAAGCAGAACAGCATGACAAGAACGGACCTCATGGTGTGTGACCTTATTATCCGAGCCATGTGTTTAAAACGCCTCTCTGCAAAGGCCCGTAAGTCCCAAAGATTTTATGTTGTGCCCCTTATAAGAAACGGTGCCAGTATTAGAACCATTTGAACAAGGAGACTTGAAAATCAATCAATCAATCAAGAAAGGGGGCGTGGACGCAGCACTGCACCAGGAGGTAACAAGGGAGTCTTTGAAGATCAGAGGACATGGTACAGGTGAGCACAGCCCTGGCCCTGGCCCTGGGGTGGGTAGCAGCCATGGCCACACGCAAGAGCAAGGGGACAGGGGGCTTGAACCGCCTAAAATAACGTGTCACAGAGAGGAACGCCCAAAACCTACGTGACCCTACTTACCAACGTCACTCCATTCAATTTGATTAAG
Source organism: Rhynchonycteris naso (assembly GCA_037038555.1). Taxonomy (NCBI): domain Eukaryota; kingdom Metazoa; phylum Chordata; class Mammalia; order Chiroptera; family Emballonuridae; genus Rhynchonycteris; species Rhynchonycteris naso. The sequence goes on from CM072998.1 coordinate 2,528,860, forward strand.
AGATAAAATAATAACGAAGAAGGAAGCATCTTGTTGGAAATAATCATCGGTGCCAATTCACACGAGGGACATTAAATCCCGTCACAGCTTTGCAAGTCCTGCCGGGAAGACCCGCGCGTTGGGCCAGCTGCCACCGAACAGGTGTCCAATGGTCATTTTTCTCCGAATTCCTCACCATCAGTGCACTCCCCTTTTCCCCAGTGTCCTTTCTCTTTTTTTCCAGGAAAAGTGTATCAATGACCAACCCCTTTCATCCCCACCCCCACCTCACCCCCTACCTCTCCGTTTACAACTAGAGCAGTGGTTCTTAACCTGGGTTCTATCGAACCCTAGGGCTTCGATGAGTCGGTCTCAGGGGTTCGGAGAAGCCTCTGCCGCGGAGGTAAGGACACACTTGTGTAAAGTCGTGATGACACGCCCCGCTTGGCCATCACTTGCTGCAGAGGATCATGTTACATTGCTTGGCCAACCAGTGCTGCGGGGAATTTAGTGCGCGCAGTAGCCAACGGCTGTCGTAGTTGTATGTCATGTGGTTTCTTTCTTAATATTTTAATCCATACTAAATATGTCGAGCAAAAAAAGAAAGTGGTCGGACGAATATGTACAACATGGATTCACATGTATCACGGAACGGGATGGGAGTCAGCGTCCTATCTGCATGATATGCAATGCCAAGTTGAGCAACTCTAGTCTCGCACCGGCAAAACTACATTTGGAAAAAAAATCGTATTTTATTTATCACTAAAGGAGGGTTTGGTGAATGCGCATATGGAACTGGTGGGTTCGGTACCTCAGAAAAGGTTAAGAACCACTGAACTAGAATGTCAGCCAGGCTTCTGGAGACTCTCCCGAGAAGGAGTTGACAGTTCCGTTCTTTCCAGGGACCAACTGTTCGTGCCTAAAGGAACCTCCCAGACTCATGACATCATGACGCCAGGCCACGTCCTTGGAATACCACATCCTCGGTACCGGGCACTGTTCTACAGCATCTTACAGGCATTCTTCTTTTAACCCCCCCGACAGACCTCTGCAGAAAAGACCAGCTGTATGTCCATTTTATGGATGTGGATAACATGTCCAAGGGAGTTAGGCATCTTCCCCAGGGACAGACAGCAAATAAGGAGCCGGGATTCAAAACCCAGGTCAGGGACCCCGAAATCCAGGCTTGGGCTCCCCTTGGACACGCTCTGTGTACGTGAATAGTCCCCTCTTCCGGTCCCTTCCTCGTGGGTCCCCGCACACATGTTCTTCTCTGCTTGGGTAAAGACCCGCTGCCTGCATCCCATGTCACTGAACTTAGAAGTTCCCCACGAGAGATTAGCCGTGAGATGCGTCCAGAGACGTGGTGGCTTCTTCACTCAGAAGTTAATGCCGACGGTTAGAATGGCTTTCAAAACGGTTCTTCTCGACTGGACTGTCAATGACACAGATGACTTCATCGAATCACACAATGTGGGACGGCGCACGTCCGGCCGAGCAAAGGCAATCGAGCGCACGCATGCCTGAAACGCCTTGCGCCACAACTCCATCTTAAATCGTTCACGCTTTATTTAACTGCCCGGAAGAATGATGAGCGTGGACGCCTGTGTTGGAAGTTACATAGAACGAAAGTTTGCATCTTTTTTAATCGAACGACTGGATGCTTCCCTGGAGAAAAACAGCGGTATTTTCTCCCTTGAAGATGAAGTCGGTCTTGATTCCCTCTAAGGACGAAGAGCCCGGAGAAGTGCACAGCGGCCATGGAGAACCGGCCCTTGTGCCCTTCGCCACGAGGGCATGATTGTGGATAGATTTGACTGTGTGTCCTTCTAGACTTCTGTCCACATGGTGCTACAGGTATCCTTTGCTAAATGACCTTCGCTTAGCAGTGTGCCGTCAAAATCATTTCACACTAATAACTAGGATGTTGCTCCTTCTTACAGATGAAACAGCACCCTCCTCTGTGGTCCAAAGATGACTCAACCATACAAACCTGGTGTGTTCACAATCATTTAACCCTTTAAACACCACGGAAGGAGGCATCTTTGAACATGGTGCCCTTTTCCCAATGGTTAACTTGCCTTAAAATACCCAAAGTTTGAAACTCATGGATGAAACTATATAAATAAATTCCCAACTCTTCAAAACTGTTGCCAAGGTAACTTCCTGAAAGGTTCACACTCCCGTGCCCAGACCTACGTGGGCGAGTGACTTTCCCTTGTACCTTTCACACATCACTTTATTAAGATCCAAAGGGTTTCATACGGTCATTTAAGGTGCATTTCCATCACAACTAAAAAAAGTCATATTTTACGTTTGGAATGTTCCCTCGTTTGTCTGTTACCTCTCCAAAATGTATCGAAATCACTCCATCGTTCCCTTTCGCTTTGTACAAATATTCTAACTTAATCCCAATTTAAAATAAGAATCCCTCGCTGGGCATCAGAGAGCCCAACACATTGCATTTGTGGCCGAAGTGTCCCCTGAGGTCAGCCATGGCTGCCACACGCTCAGTAAATCACGGTGGCTGCGGTCCTGAACTCGGCACCTTGGCCTCCCTCTCCTTCTGCATGCTCAGTTTGGAACCACGAACACTTTAATAATTTAATGTGAATGGGAAGGACACAAGTCCCTCCGAGGCCCAGGAGGACAGGGGTCTGGGTCACAAGCACACTGCTCCGTGGGGTGCGGTCTCACCCAGGGACAAAGGCCTCGTCCGTCACAGAACACGAAGGGACAGTGACCCGGCCTGTGGCTCTCTGCCTTAACTAGCTCATTTCCACCACGGAGACCAGAACAGCTCTCCCTGCGTTGAGGACATGTAAGAATCCCTGAGGAATGGCTGTGTGGACCCAGCCTGGACATACCGATCAGAACCAGTGAGGACCGGGCACGCCCTCGGAGGAGACCACACCCCCACACATCAGTCCCACTCCACTGCTGACCCCTCCACGCACCACGCTCATCTTGTCCTCAGGACATCAAGGCCAGGGTGCGTGTGTGTGTACACACGGGGGTTGTGGCTGCATGTCCGTGTCCCCCACATTAATGCTAAAAGCCTGATTCCCACTGAGATGGCATTAGGAGGAGAGGTCTTGGAGAGGTGATTAGATCACGAGGGTGGAGTCCTCACGAATGAAATCAGTACCCTTATCAAAGGGACATAGATGTGCCCTCATCCTGTCTGCCACGTGAGGACACGGGGGACCAGGAAGCAGGTCCTTGGCAGACCTTAGATCTGCAGGTGTCTTGCTCCTGGGCATCCAGCTTACAGAACGGTGAGAAATACATCTTTCTGTTGTGGAAGCTGCCCAACGGTTGGTATCCTGTTATGGCAGCTGAAACAGACGGAGACAATGAGTAAGTGACTCTTCTTGTCTTGGACACAATTTCGGAGGCTGAGCTGTCGCGTAGAGCCGACTGAGTTAGGGCGCACAAGGACGTGAGCTTAGGGTTCTCTCAGCGTGATCGGAAGACATTCACGTTACTAATCAGGTGAAACCCTGACGCAGGACAGGGGGGCTGAGGCTCTGACTTCAGAAGTGGTGTGCTAACACGGAACCGTTTCCCTTAAAATTCCAGCGTCTGGCCATCTCTGCGTGGGCTGACCACGTTACACATCGGGTGGGACTTTCTGGTTACTTTTCCAGGCTTGTCTTGTCACCGAAGAAACACACAGAAGCTTGTTGCTCTTCCCGGGCAGAGTAAGAACCTCTCCGCTTTTCAACAACACCCGCCAGTGGGAGGGAAGCGACTTGTGGAACACGTGACGCAAATCACACGTCATTAATGGGAAGGCGATGGCAACAGGTGTGTGACCAGTGTTCCCTGAGCGGTCACTGCCTTAGACGGGACACCAGGGAAGCCAGGACCAGGCAGGAACCAAAGTCTCCTCACCCCGCAGCGAGGAGTCAGGGCCTGGTTAAGGTCACCTTGCTGCTAAGTAGATGGGGAGCTGGGTGTGCCCACTGTAGGACCCGGTTTTCTGTCCCTTGTCCCCAAACACAACACCAAGGCTGACCTAGGCCACCATGTCTCGTCAGAGAATGCAAGCGCAAACCAGAAGCTTGAACTCACATCCTGGCTATAGGAGCAGAGAGTGGCTTTGTTCCCAGGGACTCTGTGGAGAGCTGAATAAGGTGTGCTGGACCACCCTTAACGAAGTACACCCAACCAAGGGTCACCTTTCTGTCCAGGGACAGGAGGGAACCATTCCCAAGTGAACAGAGTGGAAGACGAGGTCCTTCATTGGCTGTGTCTCTCCCTCGCACGAGGGCCACAGAGCATAGCGGTGTGTTCATGTAAAATCCCTCTGCGCCCAGATTCAGCATTACAGAGTATTTCTTTGGCATGATTGATTTTGTTAACAACAGTCCACATGAAAAACAAAGAGAAAAATACCCCAAAGATTAGCACATGTAAAATGATAAATAATCAGCCTGACCTGTGGTGGCGCAGTGGATAAAGTGTCGACCTGGGAACACTGAGGTCGCCAGTTCAAAACCCTGCACGGTCTGGTCAAGGCACATATGGGAGTTGATACTTCCAGCTCCTCCCTCCTTTCTCTCTTTCTCTCTCTCTCTTTCTCTCTCTCTCTCACTCTGTGTCTCCTCTCTAAAAATGAATAAAATAAAATGATAAATAATCAGCAGAGCCTGGATTTTCACCAGTAACCCCTGTGAGAGCCAGTAAGGGTAACAGACCCCTATGTTCCACTAACAACAGGCAAAGGGCTCCAGGGGAAACATATTGTTTGAAAGAAGAGCCCCCCGGGGACAGCAGGGGTATTGCCTACGGAGCCCAGGCTAATTTGGTTGCTGTAGCTTGGAGTTCAGAGCCCAACCAGACTGAATCAAAGGGTAGAAAACCCTTTTTTGCAAGTCCTGATCCCGCACCTCATCAGCAGTTCAGCTTATTTGTGGGTAGTGACAAGGTTAGGGACTGGACCTCAGAGAGGTGGCCCAGTGCCCGAGGCAGGCTCATCACCTGCGGTCTGCTGGCTTCTGACCTGATTCTTGCGCTTCTACCGAGCTCGTCATCTCTCAGGTGGAGATGCTAGTGGGGGCTTTGTCACACGGTTCTTGTGGGAGTGCCCCGGACACAGATACACAGACCCGGAAACCACCAGGTGGAAATGAGGTGAACAAGACTCTACACGTGTGTGCACACACACGCTCACACACAGAGAAACACACACAGACACACACACACGCTCAGACACACACACACGCTCACACACACGCTCACACACAGAGAAACACACACAGACACACACACACGCTCACACACAGAGAAACACACACACATGCTCACATGCTCAGACACACACACACACTCACACACACATTCACATACAAAGACACACACATGCTCACACATACTCACACGCTCACACACACATTCACATACAAAGACACACACATGCTCACATACATGCTCATACACACAGACACACGCTCACATACACAGACACACACACACACACGCACACACACACACTCACAGACACCCAGCCCCAGGTAATAAGACTGTGACTTCCTTCAAATGCTCAACAGAGCCGGGAGATGAAGGATTCTCTCCTAAGAAGGTATTTTAAAATACAAAGCACCTACAGCAGTGACAATACACTATTCTCATTAAAAAAAAAAATCAAATAGTTGGGGGTTTTTTTATAATAATAATTTGGTTTCACAAGGAAGCTAAAAGCAAAATCCTTTGGTTGAAGGAATAGTTGTCCACTCTCAGATAATATTCTTAAACGCTTCTCATTTTCTCTGATTTATCTGTAAAACAATCACACTTGTAAGCACAGAGTAATTTCGCTTGGAAGTTAGAACCGGCAGACTGTAATGACTTCACACTTAATGTCCGGACCAGAAAGGCTGCCTGAGTGTCTCGGACCCCCGCCCGTACCATCTGCGCGCCCACACCACTCTGTTCCGTACGCACAAGCAGGCACAGCGGAAGGAGAAGCAACTACCTGCTTCTGATCTGTAGCACTTTTGCTTTGGACTCAATGCAAAGAGAGAAATGGCAGGTGTGTGTGTGTGTGTGTGTGTGTGTGTACACAGCCCACAGTCATGCACCTACTCTGTGCACGCACATACACAGGCACACACAGCAACTTGCGTATGCACACACCACACAGAACCTACCGGAGTCACTGTATCACCGAATAGTGGCTTCACGCTGCACACAAACAGCATTCCCCGGAAGGTGCGGATGAGGCTCACGAGTGCAGCATACAGCCGTGTAGAAACACTCACCATTCCTCACTTACGGCAACCCACTTGCGTAGCAATTTCCAATTCTTAATTATGAAGTCACCACGATATTAAGGGGTCACCTAACCCGTCCAGTCACTCACTCAGTGTTCCACAAGTACTCAACTTTAGATCTTCTCACAATGGGGATAGGAATTGAATTAAAATCAGAAGAAGCACTTACACCCAACAGTCTTATGCACAGGCTCCAGATCTTAGGACTGTAAGGTGTTATTTCATTATGTCCTCGAGAGGACCCAAATTAGTTTGACAAGTCTATAATAAACTGCCGTCATTATAATGTCACAAACAGAAGCATAAAATGAAACTCCATTTCAGCGAGTACCATATCATTGTTTAGCCCATGACTGGTTTAATCTTGCTCCTGAAAAATTCTAACCGTCCTCTTTCTGATCATCGTTTTAAAAGGATACTTGTTTTTCTGCATCAGACAAATTCATGGTCCCTAACAATTGGTGCTTTGCCCTTGTATAAACTTAGATGGAGAATCTAGGTTCAGATACTTTCAAATTTACACACACACACACACACACACACACACACACACACACACACACACACCCCTCTTGGGTCAGATAAGTCTGAAAACAATCCTGGAATGAAAGAAAGAGAATTCTACTGCACAGTTCAGAGTGTCCTTAGTTCCTGGCGTGCCCTGGCTGAGCCCAAACTGCATGGAAGCTGTCCCAGGAATGCTCCCTTAGTTGGGGGGGGGGGATAGACCCCACACGCACTCCCGAAGGTCTCGCTTTCTCGGGAAAGCCCCACCTGCCACACGAGCACGTACTGTGCTCCTTGCAGGGCGCAGCCGAATGCCGGGCCCTGCACACAGACGTTTACCCCGAGCTTCCGAGTGGGTTCCTTGTTCAGGAAAAGGACGAGCACCCCTTTCCTGCTGACTCCTCTGACTGTCACAGGGGTGACCTCAGGAGACACGTGAACAGCCGCCAATAGCCAGGGCCGCTCAAGAACCCTGATTATTTCATTTTTTATGTGAAAAACAGAATTATTTTGAGTGGGTTACAAACCGGCCTTTCATGCGTCCTCCCTGTGTTGAAGTCACTGCATAACACCAACTAAAAAGATATTCTCCTCACTGCATGTCAGCAAAGTATTATTCTGACAAAATGGCATGTTCATAGCATGCGTTCAATAGACTATCGTCTAAAAAAAATAAATAAGTGTACAAAAGGTGTAAGAAACAGAGTCTAGCAACTAATGCAAGTCTACAGTGTCCGTCCCCATAACCTGAGAGTGAGCGAACAGTGAGTGACACTCACTTTGGGGGCATTCTGAGTCATCGGCCATGTCTCAATGGTGAGGACCATCACTGCGTTTCCTAGAACACGGTCATCAGGGCACGTCGGCCCTTCATGACTTGAGGAAGCCAGAGGAACAGGGAAAAGACAAGAAGACATCCATCTTTGTCCTTTGAGCTGGTTCATCTTTATTCTGACATCTGATTGATGTCTCAATTGCTTTATATTAGTTTTATGGTGGATACTACTCATACAAACAGCCTATGTAATGACCAAGTCGCAAATGTATTCAAAGCAGTGTTTTTTATTTTATTTTATTTTACCTGATGATATATTCCTTAGCATTCCATAAACTATTTCTACTACATTTCTAAATTTTTATGAGCTGATTAGAGTTTGGGCTTGTTATTTTTAGAAATAAATGCATGACTGTGTTTTTAACACGTTTTTGAAACGTGTTTAAAAATAATTACAGGAACTAGATAGACAAGCTGTATTTTTTTCTTTTTTTTATCATCATCCGCTCTTTTACCATTTTCATTATGTATGCTCCTGGTGGGTACTTCTATACAAAGAGAGGAACAAAGAAAATATAAACGAAAACCCCTTAAAGGCTGTTCTTTTCTTTCATTGTTTTCCTTTGATAAAATATACACACATACAAATGATACAGATATAACCAAGAAACTATCCAAATAGAAAGTCGTGGTGGATTTGATATTCTCGAACAGCACCGAGAATGAGTGACCCTGTGGTCATTAAGCCTGGCCTTCTCGTCAACGACACGCCTCGCCACGAACACAGAACACAGACATCCAGGTGAACCAGCGGTCAGTCAGACACAGCATGCGTTTCTAGCCTGGCCCTGCTTCTCGGAGCACCACCATGACCCCGCCCTCCCCATCGGTGTCCCGTTGTTTGTACGGCCACTCTGAGCAATGTTGCAGAGAGAAGACCCTGGTTGGAAGGTGAGCTCATCGCTGTCTCGGGGCCACTGTCCTTTGTGACCCTGAGCTGGCCATGCTCTTACCCCTCACCGCCATGTTGACAGTTCCTCATTGTTTAGGCTTCAGCTTCCAGGGCACCCCCTCAGCGATTCTCTCCTTGGTCTCCCCCGTTACTCCCTTCCCTGCTGCCTTATCTTATCTCCACCTGGGCATGCATCGTTACTGGAAAGGGTGTTCCTGGCTTGCATCTTTTGACAATTATTCATTTGCCTCTTCTGAAAGACTATTCCAGATCAGAGCTCTTGTTTCCTTTTGTCTCTTTTCACACAATATGGTCCACAGACTAGTTAAAAAACAAACAAACAAACAAACAAAAAAACCAAAACAAATACTTAAGGCGTAAGAAACAGGATGTATCAACTAATAAGAGGTGACCCCCCCCCCACCTAGAAGAATGCCTGCCAAATTGGTAACACACAGTCAGTGAGTGTTAATTGAATTTAAAAAAAAATGTACCACTGATCTTTTCACTTATTTATACTTTGCTGGCTTCTTATTTCTGTAAGATAACGCACGGTTCGTTTGTCTTTCAGTAGAGTTTAGGACCTAAAATAAACCATTCAGAATGTGCGCTAAGGACAACATCACGACCAAACGTGTTTGGATCTGGAAAAAAACTAAACAGAGAACTGGACACCAGTTCGCCGGCTCTGTTCGATGGGACCAACCGGATCCGACTGGAAAGAATCAGCTGTAAGAACTCAAGCTTAGACCTTGTGAACACCCCTCCCCGGTTACCCTTTCCGGGACACAACCGAGAGCCAGGGACCCAGGGATCTCCCTGAGAAGCAGGCAGTTCAGTGCGGCCACACAACCCGGTCTAGCCAGGTGGTGTCGCAAGACGCAGACAAACGTTAGAGCAGCCGGACGTCAGAGGGCTTCAGCAGAAGTGAAAAGTGGCCAAGACTCAGACAGCGAGCCGTCGCTGCGCGGGACTTTATGGTACAGGGGGTGGGCAAGAGTAAGTTTACAGTTGTTTGCATGGAAAATAATACCATAATTAAAAAAAAAAAAAGAGTGAAACTGGTACTTCCCGCACTCACAACTTCAGCCCCGTCTGTATAGTCTAGTTGGTGGGACCAAGCAAACATCTCAGAGAAATAGGTTTTATTTAAGCTCTGTGTGTATTTATTTCCCAACGCTTCCTATGCTCCTATCCAGCAGAAGCAGATTTTTGATGTTTTTCTTCTCTAGGCTTCATAGCCAGAAGCATTGCCTCGGGAAGCAGTTAAATTATTTGCTAGGTCTCACTCAGACATTGCTGTAGCTGAACTCATCGGTCCACACTGCAGCGCCTGGACCGTGTTTTGTATTCAGACCAGAGGAGGAAACGTCACTCGCTTGCCCGTATCTCAGAGAAGCCCGAAGTGTATTTCTGACTTCCCTTCTCGGAGAACACGCCGGCGTCTCCCACCGTACCTACAGTCCATCAACGGCATTTGAAAAGCAAGAGCATGCGGAACGAGATAAAGGGTGAGCTAGGGTCAAGGTTTCACAGAAGAAACCGTAGGGATGAGTCTGTATCTCATTTCTAGCAGACGCAGCACAGGGTTCAATAACACTGGAAGGAGATTAGAATAATGCAATTCCGTTTCCCAAAGGATTTCACTAGTAGTTCCTTCTCTGCTGAGCCATGTGTTCCTCGCAGGGATGCCCAGCACACAGTAAATGACAAATCACCTTGTTGAATCCTGCTAGCCTTCTCTTCCGGATTCAATTCATATGAAGGAAATTACAAGTGCCCCCTTACTTTTTTTTTTTTTTTTTTTTTTTTTGGAGGGGGGAAGGAGAAGCAGAATAGCTATAGTATCAGTTTTCCAAAGATTATTATTTTTTATTTTTTTCAGTTGAGATAGATCTGACTACGGCTGTCGCGCAGGAAAACGCACGCTAGTACCGTCCGCTCCGCACGAACGTCATTTCTGCCACTCCCTCGGGGACCGCTGGCTTTGAGCATCAAGGCTGATTTTTAATCCTGAGTGAGCACCGGGTCTCCCCATGGAACGACTTTACGACTCCCGCACGTGGTGCTCAGGGTGACGGCGGAGGATATGGTGCCGACCTCAGGGGGGGAAGCCCACGGGGACCCGCTCATCGCAAACCACAGCTCCACCCTAGTCCCACGGCGGTCCACATTGGCACTTGGGAGGCGTCTAAATGCACCCAGTCCTATTTCCTACCCTGGCCCTGCAGGCACACCGTGTTCTCGCTGCCTGGGACTCCATCCTGATGAAGTAGCCAGGATGTAACAGTTAAACAGCCTTGGGGAGGCTGTCCCCCTGCTTGGGACAGTATGTCTGCCCCGCTCTCTTCTCAGGAGAAAGCTCCCAGGGCAGCGGACATGCTCTGATAATCTTGTCTCTGTGTAACTCAGTACGACACAGCACGTGTGGAACACATTATGTTAGGGGTGAAATAACTTCATAATGAAATAAAGTTACTGGCTTCATTCTTTAAAGACAAATAATGGCATAAATACTACCAAGCTAATAAGGTAAAAGTGCTAACTAAACTAGTAATAGATTGATATCCATACAGAGAGAAATTTGCATGTCAGTACGATCATACACGCTTGTTGTCCATATATATTTTATTAAATTGTAATCGCTCCGGGTAGATTAATAGAATAAGAAGTGCAGCTATTTGATGGGTTATATTATTAGTTATGGGAATATAAGTTTTTCCTTTTGAAATAGCAGGTCTGTATCATCTTGTGTTGATTGTGTTTGACATTCAGAAAGTAATTTTAGACACTACCCAGAAGTGTTTGAAAAACCTACTGCTGAATGAAATTAAATATACCAATGAGAAATACTCTGATTAAACATTTATTCTGCCTGACCTGTGGTGGCCGCAGTGGATAAAGCGTCGACCTGGGAACACTGAGGTCGCCAGTTCAAAACCCTGCACTGGTCTGGTCAAGGCACATATGGGAGTTGATGCTTCCAGCTCCTCCCACTTTCTCTCTCTCTCTCTCTCTCTCTCTCTCTCTCTCTGTGTCTCCTCTCTAAAATAAATAAATAAAAAGAAATTTTTAAAAAAAGTAAAAAAAAAACATTTATTCTGCTGTATGGAATACAGATTATATATACAATATATACACATGGACATATACATATACACCTACACATAAAACATATTCCCGTTTGTTTATATACTTTGTAAAACATCACTGACTTTCACAAAGTCTAAGCTTTAGTAAAAATATTCATGGATGACCCTTTCTTCTTTTTTGTTTGTTTTTTTTGTTTGTTTGTTTTGTTTTGTTTTGTTTTTAACAGGGATAGAGAGAGAGAGAGTCAGAGAGAAGGATAGATAGGGACAGACAGACAGGAAGAGAGAGAGATGAGAAGCATCAATCATTAGTTTTCATTGCCATTGCGACACCTTAATTGTTCATTGATTGCTTTCTCACATGTGCCTTGGCCGCGGGCCTTCAGCAGACCGAGCCACCCCTTGCTGGAGCCAGCGACCTTGGGTCCAAGCTGACGAGCTTTTGCTCAAGCCAGATGGGCCCGCACTCAAGCTGGCGACCTCGGGGTCTCGAACCTGGGTCTTCTGCATCCCAGTCCAACGCTTTATCCACTGCGCCACCGCCTGGTCAGGCAGACCCTTTCTTCTGTGTAACAATGGCTCAAGGATGGGAAAGTGAACCAAAGTTCAGTAAACAAATGAAATAACTGCACAAAGCTTGTGTCAACAAGCGTGACGGGGTGAGCTCTACGCACAGTGTATTCCCTGAAGACAGTTGGCAAGAGAGGAATAAACCGCAATTGCTGGGAACCCTGAGTATTCAAAGCCACACTACACTTCTTAGCGTTTCCTATGTCAAAGATGAAATCATAAGGTACAATAAAAACATACATCATGCTACACTAATAGAAAGGATGTGGCACAGATAAAACAGTGCGTGGAGTGGAGCTTATAGCTTTCACTATTGCTCTCGTAGAAGAACAAGTAACTGAAATCAATGACCTTACCCTCCACATCAAATTACTAAGACCAGTACTGTTTACTGTCACGATATCAGTAGTCTTCTCAGCCAGCTAGGTGTTACCACATACAGTCCAACAGAATGGCGGCTATTTCTTGACAGCTCTAAACAGAGTCTGAAATGTGTTCCCTACACAACGGTAATGTTTATGCAGCGGTTCCAATTGGTTATTCAACTCATCTGCGAGAAGATTATAATGACATAAAAATTGTCCTCGACTTTCTGAAGTATAAGGAGCATAACTGGATCATTTGTGTGGATCTTAAAATGGTAAATTTCCTGCTAGGACAACAGAGAGGTTTCACAAAGTATCCTTGCTTTCTGTGCTTGTGGGACAGCCGAGCTCGGGAAAAACGCTGGACACAGAGTGGTCGAAACGTGAAGCTCTGGAAGTAGGGATGCAAAATATTGTGAATGAACCTGTAGTTAATCAGGACAGGATCATTTTCCCCACTTCACATCAAACTTGGCTTAATGAAGCAGTTTGTTCAGGTTTTGAATAGAGAGAGTGAATGCTTTCAACATATTATTTCTGCTTTTCCTGCCTTGCCTTTCGAGAAGATAAAAGCAAGTGTATTCTATGGACCTCAAATTATTATATTTTTACAAAGATGATGCCCAAGAAGACATTCTACTTCATTAGCATTTACTTCCTGAACAGTCACCTTGATAAGTTTCCCGAAAATCTTGGAGCTGTTAGTGATGAGCAGACTACTGCTGGACCATCAAACGGGATTGTCCTCAACAAGTACACAAACACAAGAGCTACAAACGCAAATTTTTGCCTGCATTGAATTTAAATAAGTTTTGTGCAAGTTTTATGATTAAAATAAGTGTTTTAATAAGTTCTATTTAGAAATTATAGACAAATTCTGATGCAATCATATCTTTTAGTGTATTAGTGTATTTACTGCATTATATAAATTATTATATTTTCACAAAGACGATGCCCAAGAAGACATTCTACTTGATTGTGTTAAACTAAATGTTGAAAATTTTACAATAACATGAAAACCTAAAATCTTGAATTGAAAAAAAAAACTATAGTTTACAGAGAAAAACTAATGTCAGATTTGAGATCAGCACACTCGAATCAGGTAAGAACAAGTTGTTTTGTGGATGCAACAGAATGTTTTCCCCCCAGTGATATTTATGAAAAGTGACAATCAATGTGTCAGCCAAGATCCAGTCAGGAGACAAAAGCCACACAGCAATTTGAACAGGAAAAAGTAATTATGAAGACTTATTTCCAAGCAATTAATCTTGCAAATTTTTTTCATGAGAAGTGTTTTTGTTGGTTGGCAGAAAAATATAAATTTATTTTAATATTTACACATTTTTATTTTTTAGTACCCTGAACCCCAAATAAGGTATAATAATCAATATAGCAAAAAGGGAAACAAATCAGTCAAACAAAAGAGCACAGAAATAGTTCCTCACATGTTTCAGAATTGATTTTTGACAATCTGCCAATGTCAATTCAATGAGAAAAACAAGCTTTTTTTTTTTTCTCAATAAACGATGTCAGGTCACCTGAGTTTTGGAACCATGAGCATCAACACTCATACATACACAAAGAATAAAAAAATAACTTTATTAGAATCTTAGTATTATTGTCAAAGAAATGCTTTGGGAACAATTGGATATCCACGTGCAAAATGATACATTTATAACCTTGATTCGCGTCACGCATAAAAAATAACTAAAAGCGCAACACAAACCTACAATGATGACCTAAACTGTTCAACTTTTAGAAGAAAACAGAGAGTAAAATATTTGTGATGTCAAACTATACAAACTTGCCTTACATGTTTCTCAGAAAATCCTAAAACAAATATTTCCAATTATTGATACGTTGGCGTTTCTCGGGATTAAAGCCATTTCCCGTTCAGAATGCCCCATGAAGAGAAGGAAATGAGCTGTGGTGGGTGCACGTACCATGGAGAAAGGTTTCACCCAGACACCTCACAAAGGAAGCTCTCCGAAGGACCGGCTCGCCCATGAAAAGAAACCAACATCACTAATCCTCAGGGAAATGCAAACTCACACCCAACAGAATAGCGCTCTGTAGACACCCACGCGAAGGACCAGAATTTCAAAGGCTAGACCCGACCTGGTGCAGGCAGACTTGTGGCAGAACTGAAATCCTTACCTACAGAAATCCCCCCTTCTCCTGTGCAAGGGCACGCAGAACACAGCCTAGGTAAGTCTATTCACTCAGCAGAGTCTAATCCAGGAAACTCCAAGAGCAGCTTTACACACACACACACACACACACACAGACCCCTTGGCTAACCAACTCCCTAATCACTACGTAAGAGACGGACAGCTTACACACACATTGCTACATCAGACCCTGTCCCTACAACACCAGGTCCAGCAGACAAGAGCTGAGCGCCCTTCTGGAAGACAGACAGCCTTTGCGATCTTCTCCGATCTCTCCGTTCTCCGATGGAAGGAGCCGCCCCAGAACGTTCCAGGACACTCTGGGGCCAGCTGTTCTGAGGATGCCTGCGCTCTGGAATTACCAACACATGGCTCGGACATGGGTGCAAGGGCTAATTAACCCTCTGGAGCAGAGGCCATGGGCTGTTCCTCTCCACACGTGTCTCCTTTCATCCGCACTGTTGTTTTTTTTTTTTTTTGTAAATCAGGACTAAATGAGCATCAGGCCCGTGGGGGGCGGGAAAGAGCCTGCCTGAGGCCACCAGCTGCGGTCAGCTTTGTCTGCCTTCAGCCGCCTGTCCGCAGCTGCCCGTCCTTCTCTGCCTCCAGACCCGAGTTCCAGTACCCCAAACGCCACTTGACCCTACATCCGCACAAATCAGGCCTGTCACCCTCACCTGGCTGGTCCCGCAATAACACTCAGAGCAGGACACCCGAGGTCCGAGATCCCCTGGGACCCCCACAGACCTAGAGCAGAGGGTGTCAGCGGGATTCCACTCCCAACACCCTCCACCAGCTTGGCGTCCACCCGTGGTCCCGAAACATGGCCGTGTGCGCCAGCCACAGCAGAGGGGACATTCTCACACTAAATCCACGGGGTTTTCCCATCGAAAGGCAGGGCCTTCCCAGTACAACCTGGGTCCCGGGACAAACCGCGCTCTTAGTCCCGAACCCGGAGTAAACAGGCAGACCTGGGAGATTCTGCGGGTGGGGTTGGTTCCCCCGCACCCCAGGGGCCTGCCTGCCCGTGCTGAGAAGTACACAGCCTTCCGCTGGTCGCCAAGCGCTGTGGCCACCTCACAGCGGGCACTGCCCTCCAGAAAGGGCCGGTCAGCTCGATGCACTGGACACGGGAGGTGGGGAACGCGGAGGGTGGGACACCACCCTCCTGTGCACGCTCGCTCACCGAACACCTGCGCTCAGGGCGTCCTCAGGGACAGCTGCGGCTCCTGATGCTGCGAGGTGCCTGGTCTGGCCCCACGAGGCCATGCTGCCTGCTCCTGGAGCTCCTGTAGAACAGCCTCTGGCTTCCCTCTCTTCCGATCCAAGTGCAGCCCCCTGAGTGAGGCAGCTGCCCCCACCTCACAGCGGCCGCTCCAGTGGGTGTTGTTCTTTCTGTGTGGCATCCGGGACGCTCTGGGACCGGTCCGGGTCTGGAAGCTTGGACGGCAGGCAGGATGGCTCTGGGTCCCGCAGGGGCACTGGCTGAGGAAGTGCGGCCCCCATGGAGGGACAGGGACAGGAAGGACTGGGGTCTGCTGAGTGTCCTGGCTGCACACAGAACTGGGATCCACCTGCCCACCACTTGTCCCAGGACGCAGGGCCCACAGGGATGCCGAGGGAGCTACAGGCCGCCCGTGCTGTGTTTACAGGTCAGAGGACTTCACAGCGTGTGGTGGCCACTGGAAAGGACTGCTGGTCAGCGGGGAGCTCGGGCGCAGAGGCAGCAGGCGGTCCGTCTCCAGGACGGGATTCCCGGGCCCTCCGCAGCGGGGCCACGAACCCCGCACACACCTGCTCCCACTCGTTCACATCCCCCGCCTGACTCCACAGCCATGCCGGCTTGCGGCTCTGGTCCAGTGAGCACACAGGTGAGGCAGACTCATCCTCAAAACAGCACCTGCCTGGTCAGCCCTCCGTGCTGGGTAGGGGGCCGGTGGGGGGAGGCTGCAGCTCACACTCTGGACACTCTACAACTGAGCTGTGACCATGGCAGGTAACCGCAGTGGTTCCAGATGGACACCCCAGTGAACGAGTCCATCGTCCTAACTTCCCTTCTGAGGTGTGTGGCTTCTCCTTACCCTGCGGGGGTCTCTGATTGTAAGTGCTGGGCTCTGGGCATGGAGACAAGGAAATCAATCCAGTGAGGGTTTTCCTCCCCCTCGTGAATGACCCTCCCCTGCCTGCTCAGTGTCCAGGCGAGGACTTGCCCAAGAGACCACCTGAAGGCTTCGTTCACTTAGGTCTACGCACCTGGAAGCTGAGAGCTGACCCCTGACGTGTGCTGGGCTGAACATGTCAGGATCTCAGGTACATGAGGGGAGGCGGGAGCCCGGGGGAGACGGGGGTTTAGGAGAGAGGGGATGACATATTTTGCTTCTGGAAGCCTAATGTGAGTGAGTTTTCTACATTTAAAGCTGTTGGACGGCCAATACTCTTGACCGCTTATATAACTTTTATTTATACTATTGGCTGGTTGAAGGCACAAACTTCCTTCCCCGTCCGTGACGTGCCAGGCACTCTCCAGATGCCTACGCCTTGTAGAAATGGAGACAACGTTTTATATTGATTAAAATCACAATGGCTGGATGGAGGAACAGCAAAAATAAAATGATCATAGAGTTCTTAAAAGCAAAATCTCCAGCTCATTGTGCCAACAGATACCCCGTGGGCCCTCGGTAAATCCCTGCTGACTTTCATGTGTTAGCTTTCATTTTTGTTAAATTTGCTGGGATGGCATGGTTTGCCACACTGTACAGGTTTCACGTGTTCAACTCAAATATGACTCCATGTACACCCCGCACCGTGCACGCTCTGCCCCAAGGGGAGCCTCTTTCCGTCCCCACTGTCACCTCCAACCCCTTGACTAAAAAGTATTACTCCATACAACTATAACGCACGGGACAGGATACAATCAATATGTATACCGCTCACAAAAATCAGAGGATATTGCAAAATGAATATGAAGCAATGTAAGAAAAAAAAAAAAGAAGCATTTGATTTTTTTTAAATTAAAACAAGAACATCAGAAAAGCCAACGACAAGTCAAAGTTGTTTGATGATGCAAATGAGAAATAAAAGGCAACTTTTATTTCACTGGCGGAAAAGCACTGTGTGAAAGGCTGGAGGGACTGGAGTCTGCACATTCCCCGATGCCCTCATTTCTGTGAGCAGTGTATATATCTCACAGCGGCGGGGGACTGGCCTCCGGGAGCCCTGGACAGGTCGGGGGAGCTCCTTCCTACTTCCCACAGCACCCTCGGAAAACCACCAGTGAGTTCCAATCATACAGGGTGGGGCAGAGAAGTAGGTTCCCAGCTGTGTGTATGCGAAACACAGAATGTATTCTTGTATTTTTCGTTATGCGTTAATTATTGTATACTTTTCCATACAAGGAAAACAGGGACCCCTGAGTGTCCGCTGCCACGCGGAATTCCACGTGGTGTTTCTTTCATGACGAGTTACTACGCCTCACTTGGTTAAAGGGAAATAGTGTCAAGGAGTTGGGTCCTGATCACGGGTTTCTTTTTTTTCTTTTTTTAACCACTGTTTGTTTGTTTGTTTATTTATTTATTTATTCATTTTAGAGAGGAGACACAGAGTGAGAGAGAGAGATAGAAAGAGAGAGAAAGGGGGGAGGAGCTGGAAGCATCAACTCCCATATGTGCCTTGACCAGACCAGTGCAGGGTTTTGAACTGGCGACCTCAGTGTTCCCAGGTCGACGCTTTATCCACTGCGCCACCACAGGTCAGGCATTCACCGGTTTCTTTTAAAGGTTAAAAAACGTAGTGAGAGAGCTCTTCACGTCAGCAAATCAAGGTCTCACTCATGGTTTTTACTGATACGTTGTACTACATAGACACTCTTATTCATATGGAAAGACAGACATTCTTGACTTTTAAAAATATTCTCAAACTGACCCCCATCAGCGTTCCCTTCCATATGTTTCTGTCACACTTTAAAAGTATTTTTATAGAATAAACACTTAGCATAGCCTTGCTGAGTAAGTTGGTAAATGTTGTAAAATTTGAAAGACATTTTAAATTTTTCATACAAAAATAATGACAGTGACTTATAATCCCAACAATCAGATATAAAGGTGTTCGTCCATTACCCTGAAAACCTCAGCTATCAAAAAATGTAAAGTTGTAGCATTCAGAATGGTGAGGCCTTAGAGTAGTGTTTTAATTAAGCTTTAAATATAGGGATTGCCATGAATGTCTTATATTTGAACTCTGTTCATGGGTCTTACCTAAATTTCAATTAAACGGTTTATTTTATTTCATCATACCTCATAAACTAAGGAAATCAGCTTTGTCTTTCATCTGTTCTGTAAATTCTTTTACTCGGAACTTGTCATTGGCTTTTGGATGTTACATTTTAGGAAGTCAGAATCTTCAGCTTCTTTCTTCATGATTTCTAACTATGTGTATTGAAGAATCTCTTTTTTTAGTGCACTTATAGTTCCATATTAATATTTAAATAGATGATCCAACACATCGATTTTATTATAAGTGATGAAGACTAGGTTTTATATTTTATAGAATAGTGATTATTTTCAGGTTCTCTGTTTCTCTGTCTGAATCTACATTTACAGAGTAGAAATGCCCCTAGGAGTTTTCGAGTATTTCCACGCACATGTAATTATGACTCTCCAAAAAGACTTCTCTGCTGTATTAATGCGGTTTGCTACTTTTAAAATGGCCAAGACATCAAGATGTAGCATTTCTGGCTACCACAGAAAACCCCCCAGCAGCACCAAAAGGGAGCGTCAGAGTTCAAAGACATGCTAAGACCCACACGTACTTCACGTATGGTGCTGCCTGCCTCCCTAAATGTTCTCTTATTCCATCTCCACGATTTCTAATGAATAGCAATTTAATAATTTTTTGTTAATAAATGAGTTTGTGGAAAATATATAAATAATTGGACTCAAAGCTGAATATTGATGCGAGGAAAAAGAAATCTGTCATCTATATATCTACCCGTCTACCTATCACTTATCTATAATCTATCTATCATCTATCTATCTATCTATATCTATTACCCAGATCTACACCTCTATCTCATTATCAATGTCTCGGCCTCAATCTCATCTTTTAATCTCACACTTGACCAGCCTTCTCTTCCATCTACCCAACCACAGAGAGACAACTTAAAAATAAAAATTAAGTAGACCTTACCCAATCACTACTGACCCCTGCCTAAGACTTGTTCATTTAAAACATGTGTTAAGGAAAAGAAATCTGGATGATGTATCAAAAGAAAATTACTTTAACTTCATCATCCTAAAGTATATATGCTGAGTTGTGGACATGGCTGACAGATTCACATAATAATAGGAACATGGCGACCTTCCATGAGAGGATCACAGAGGACCCCCAGCCCTGAGTCCCTCCCCCTCAAGCCCCCCCCTCCCCAAGCATCCCCCCTCAGGTAGGAGACACCTGGAACGAGGTGCCTAAGCCCTGGCTGGGCTTCCGGTCTTTCTGGGCTGAGACACCCCCTTTCTGCAGCGAGCTGTTGCTTCCCCACTCGGGCTACAAGACCCACCATTATGCCCCCCACCACCACCATGTGCTGCTTGCGCTGTGCTGGTCATTCCTTCCCGTCCCTGCCCCCTCAGCAGGGGACCGGGATAAGATGTCAGGACACGTGGTGGCTGTGACTCTGAGAACTTCTAGACGCACTTCGCCCTACATTTATTGGAGCCTTGATGGGGGTCTTCATCACCGGCTAAGCTAAAATTAAACGTTGCTTTGATTTTTATCTAACTATTGATCTGTGAATGGCTCCCTCTGGGCCTCAGACCAGCAGCAGGGGACGGGAAGGCAGAATTTAGATAAGAATCGGTCTGTAGTCTGCTGACACCAAAATGCAACTGAAACCCTCTCCTGGCCCTTGAAAGAGCTCCACGTGTAAACGTCACCAACACCAGTCAGTAACACATGAGTCTCTCGGTTAAGGATTGACGCGTTCGAACATAGGACTATGGTTTACGAAAATATCCAGAATATAACTGACGATGTAGCAAGACGTCCTCGTGACTTCCTGATGGTAACGGCCCTTTCACATTCGTCTCTAAGCTCTTCGTTACCAGCGCTGCAGAAAATGAGGGCCAGCTGTGAAAGTTGGCGAGGAGAGAGTCCAGACAATGGTCTGAGCCATTCTCCCGAGCCTCGTATTCCGTACTAACCGTGGAGCAATGCCAGGCTGGTGTTCCACACCTGCCTGGCACCACGTCCCCTCATAGGTTTGCTTTAAGCCCCGTTTTTGAGGTTATAAGGAGATGTCTTCTGGAAGTTTGGTATTACAATGTTATCGCAGTTGGAAAGTGATATCAACGTCAATCATGTCCTGAGTCTCAGCCAGATGAGCACTGGTTCCCACTGGGGTCAGCGGGGGCTGAGCCGAGGGCAGCCACGCCATGGTGTTGGTGTTTCAGTCAAGCGACATGCAGTGGTCAACCTTCCACAGAACTGGGTCTCCCCTGGGGTATTCTCTGTGAAGACTCCACAGGCCGAACTCACTGAAGCGATGTTGAGTCATCAAAAGTCTAGGACTTGGCCAGACCTGTGGAGGGGCGGTGGATAAAGCGTTGACCTGGAACGCTGAGGTCGCCGGTTCGAAACCCCGGATTAGCCTTGTCAAGGCACCTATGGGAGTTGATGCTTCCTGCTCCTCCCCCCTACTTCTCTATCTCTGTATCTCTCCCCTCTCTCTAAAAATAAATAAATAAAATCTTAAAAAAAAAAAAAGTCTAAGAATTTCTGCGCACACGGTTGGTGCTTGGTGGATGTTTGAGAAGCGAGAGAAGATGCAGACTCAGTAGAGGCCAGAGATGAAACAAAGAACAGAAACGGGACAGCTCGTAAGAATCAGGGCCTTTCGTTCTCAGACAGATCTCAGTCTCCAAATTGTGGGTCACCTCTCTTTCCTTGCATTTAAGTGAAGACTTCACCCACCTCTCAAAATCTATGGGCTACAGTTTGATTTATAGAGGGAAGCCCCAATCATCAATGCGTTTTATGTGATTTTAATATAATAATCAAGATGAGAACATACATTGCGCATTGTTTATTTTTCCTTTAAAGGTTTTTTCTTTAAAATAGGGTAAATAATATGTTCTTCAGTAGAGATCAAGTGTCAATCTACACACCAATAATGTTAACCTCCAAATTCTATGGTTTGTTATTTGGGTCTTGAGTCTGAATCTTATGTTATTTAGAGAAACCATTCTTTATTGTCGTTAAATGAAATGAATTTCTTTATCATAAAATGCTCGAATTGTTTCAAGAAACAACTATCCATTTTTTTGTTGGTGGTGCACATTTTGCTGCTAAAAACACTTCAGAGCATCAGTCAAAGAAGAGACCGTGACAGTGTCAGTAATGACTTTCGTGACGGCTCAGTGGACCAGCAGCTCAGACCTCAATCCTCTGACAACAGTGTGTGGATTCCAGAGCTTCTGTCAGCATTGTAAGCCGATTGCGTTGGAGAAATAAACAACTGTTCCAAGATATAATGAGAAACAGATAACACAAGAGCCTCCTATTAATTAGGATTGAATGCGATTTCTAAGCCCTTTGCCCATCGGCCGAGGTCGGACGGCCGCAGCCTTCTGGTGTGTTTGCTCCAACAAGAGCCACGTTCTTACCTTCACTTCATTATCTACCCAAACTTCCGTGACCCGGGACCCGCCGGCCTTAGCAGCCCCTGGCGGGGTCCTGTTTCTGAGATGCTTCCGCTGTGTGTGTTATGTGACACCCAGACCAGGGACATCTGTGTCCCGAGCAGTCCTCACCCACTCAGAGCATGCACTCAGAAAGGCATTCTACCTGTGAGAGGGGAGGCAAAGTGATGGAGTTTCACACAGAGATGAGAGCGTCCTCCTTCCCTTAAGGCAGTGGTTCTCAAAGTGGGCGCCAGGGCGCACTGGTGCACCCTAGAAGATTTCCAGGTGCACCCTGTGGTATTCCAGAGAAATATGTGCCTGTGGGGGACCCAAAAACCAACAGGGTTTTTGGAGTTTAGATTTTGGGGGGACAGAGGTGTGGGGAATTGGCTGTAAGCTGACAGTCTGCCCAACCCCCCAGCTCACTTGCCTGATTAGGTTGCAAAAGGCTGTTAAGCTGGGGTGCTGGATTGTTTACACTACCCCCCATGTTCCCGGGAAAGACTGGAGGCAAGTTTCTTCTATCCTTAGTTTGGTGTAAAGTTAAGATGATATGTATGGTGGGGGTTTTCTGCACTCAACACAATTAAGAGTAAAAAGAGGAATTCTTCAATGTATTGATGAGGAAATGAGAGTTTGCCTTTCAAATATATGCCCAAACATTGAAGAAATCACTCATGTTTCTCATAAACACAAGAATGAAAAAACTTAACACATTCGCACCAAGACCTGCCGAATTTACTAAATCTTACTAAGAATGTGTGTGTGTATGTGTGTGTGTGTGTGTATAACATAACTTTTCTGTCATTTTAACCCCTTTTTTATGAATTCTAAAAAGCATAACTCAAAGAAATGTAACATAAAAATGTTTTTTTAATGTCAGAATAAGTTTAATTTTGTCGTATTTCATTTAATTACCACAAAAGCACACTTGGACTTTATATTTTCTTTAATATTTGGTTTAATTATTGTAACATATTTCTCAGAAATTTGTAAATAGTGTGCCATATGTGTAGGTTTTTAGATGCGCCCCGACTTCAAAAAGTTTGAGAAGCACTGTCTTAAGGACAAGAACGGGCAGAACGGGGCATATTGGTTCTTCGTCGCAGGTGAAAAATTACAAACACCGGGTACTTATATGAACCCAGCAGTCTTTCTTATGAGCCTTCCTTTCTCTCTCTAATATAAACATCTGAGTAAAAGAATCATGGTGTCCGATATATAACTCCACCAATATTGACAAAGCTCCGAGGCGCAGATGCCAGTTTATATACTGTTCACTGGAACCTCAAATGTCACGTAATGCATCTAATGGCTCTGCCCTGAGCATAACCAGTGCTGATCCTGTCATAACTCCGAAAAATGGCAGGAACGGCGTCTTCCAAATTTTATAGTTATCAACATGTAACCCGATCGCCATCTCACCATAAGAATATGAGGATAGTGAATTGTTTAAAGACAGGCAGCCAATGAAATTCATCTTTAAGACATGTTTCTTTTCCAATAAGGTAGAATAGGAAATGAATTAGTGACAGAGAAGAATTTTTTAAGAGTCCCTATTACCTTGGCATATTTTTGAACTGGAAAGAGAGTTACTTTCAACACGAGTGCCACATGCCTTGAGATTTGAAGGAACTGAACTCTCTCTTTTGTAGTAAGTAACACTTTGCAGTTCCAGTTACAATTCTTTTTATCATCACAATGTACCTCTCTTCCCTGGGAGCGTCATTTGTTTGGAATAAAAGCAAAGAAATGGCTAGCATTTAAGAGAGCAGCAAATAAGATAAGAACTCTTGCATCTGATGAGCCAGTTGTGTATGTAGCTACCTCGTCCAAACATCCGAGAGTAAGACCATGCATGTTAGACAAGGAGAACAGTTTACCTAAAAATTCATACGGGAGACAGCTGTGTGTAGCCTATGACGAAAGAGAAGGGCAGGAGAAAAAGTCTGTCTAAAACCAGACCACAGATACCGCAGCTGATCCGGACAACACTAGATGATGTTTGACATGTGAAAATGCATCAAGAAAATGCAAATAAAATTATCTTTGAAATACACGAATATTATTATATAGTCACCATATAGTACAGGGGTCCCCAAACTATGGCCCGCGGGCTACATGCGGCCCCCTGAGGCCATTTATCCCCCCCCCACCGCTGCACTTCCGGAAGGGGCACCTCTTTCATTGGTGGTCAGTGAGAGGAGCACAGGATGCATCTGCACCCATAGTTCCCATTGAAATACTGGTCAGTTTGTTGATTTAAATTTACTTGTTCTTTATTTTAAATATTGTATTCGTTCCCGTTTTTTTATTTTTTACTTAAAAATAAGATATGTGCAGTGTGCATAGGGATTTGTTCATAGTTCTTTTTATAGTCTGGCCCTCCAACGGTCTGAGGGACAGTGAACTGGCACCCTGTGTAAAAAGTTTGGGGACCCCTGATATAGTATATTTACATATTAACTGAAAGTAAAAACATAATTATAAAGGTTTGTATTTGGAGATTTTTCTCAGTTCATACAATCGTGAGTGAAATACGTGACGTGTGTGCCTGACGGCTAGCCTTGGTCATCTACCTCATTTTATTTATCACAGCAGAATAATTTCTTCTGCCAACTATCAAATTTACCTCATGGCTATATATTCAAACATATTTCTAATTAATGCAAAATTTTATAACTAGAGTATAATGCCATATTTGCATATACATTTAAATATATTCATCAGGGTAGCTAAGAAATCTAGTTTCTTTGGAAAGACATTACTCTTTCTTTTGCAAAATAAAAAAAAAAATTGTCCAGGTACAATCTTTCCACGTTGATAGATGAAAACGTAACTTGAAACCATACAGAACACCTTTTCCTTCCTTCATGGTAATAATTATCATAGATGAACAGAAAAAAACCAGTGGGGAGAGGAAGCTATCACGATTGCATAGAACAAAAGGTATTCAAAGATTGCACTATTCTTGGATGATTTTACCCCAATACCAAGGTTCCTTTTGTTCTTTCATCCCTTGTGCTCATTCATCTGTGGCGCCTTTTCTCTCCAATCCACAGCCCCTTAGAAACAAAGGGTGCAGGATTACGCTCCTTAAAAGACCCCAAGGACACTGTATTACAGATCTCGAACAGGTCGACGTTCACAAATAAGTCAATGAATGATAGCTCTCAACTATTAAAAAATCGTGCGCCCGTCTAGTATTCACAATCTCTCTACGTATCATTACATTCAGACACGAATTCTGACCCAGTCTCAGCCCCGAAGTCACAGCGCGCTACCCAGCCCCCGGCACGCAGAGCGCGGCCTCACCTGACTTTCAGGTTCCCTTGCTGGAGCTGCCCGTCGTACACGGACAGGATGTCGAAGTCCTCCTCGAGCGCGAAGGTGAGGAAGGACAGCTGGACGCGATGGCGCTCCCCCGTGATGACGACCCAGGTGCAGTTGGCGTAGTTGGGGTAGCCGTGCGGGAACCCGGGGCTCTCGATGGTGCCGTTGGGGCCCTGGACTAGCCCTCCACAGTTCTGCCCTGAAGAGCGACACACGCACACACGCACACACACACACGCACACGCACACACACATACACGCACGCACACGCACGCACACACATACATGCACGCACACACGCACGCACACACACGCACACACACACGCACACACACACACGCACACACGCACACACGCACGCACACGCACACACACATGCACACACATACACACACACACACAAAAAAAGAGAAAAACAGAATATTATTTTGGCTCTTGTTCATCTGATTTTTTTAAACGTTTCCAACCCTTTATGCCAATTCTTTCTGACGACGTATTCTGTGATCCTTCGCGGTGGGGCAAAGAAGGTTCACAGCTGTGAGGACACGGAACAGCTTCTTCTTGTATTGTTGGTTAAGAGTTAGTGTATTGTTTCCTATACCAACAACGGTCAACCTACTTTTGTTTCTCCCAGACAGAATGATAGATTTGCAATAGTGCTCCCCAGTACTAGAAGATTATGACAAAGAATACAAAGAGGAAAAGAAGGAACATATACAACATCTAGAAACTCCCTCCAGAAATCTGGGGTGGCCTTGACCACGTAGCTAGTTGGTTAGAGTGTCATCCTGATATGCTAAGGTTGCAGGTTTGATCCCTGGTCAAGGCACATGCAAGAATCAACCAATGGATGCATCAATAACAGTGGAAAGAGAAATTGATGTTTCTTTCTCTCTCTCTTCTATTTCTCCTTTTTCTCTCTCTAAAATCAATAAATAAAAATTAAAAAAAAATGGGGGAAATTTTCCTGTTCTTTTTTTTTTAAACTTCTTTTTATTTTATTCATTTTAGAGAGGAAACACAGAGTGAGTGAGAGAGAGAGAGAGAGAGAAAGGGAGGAGGAGCTGGAAGCATCAACTCCCATATGTGCCTTGACCAGACCAGTGCAGGGTTTTGAACTGGCGACCTCAGTGTTCCCAGGTCGACGCTTTATCCACTGCGCCACCACAGGTCAGGCAAATTTTCCTGTTCTTTTCAAATACGGGACCATGGATATCGGATTGCCGTGTTTGTGAAACAACTGGGGTCCCGATTATCTGCCTAGCCTCAGGTTGCAACACTGCTTATAAGTAAGTTTCTTGCTCGGGGACATTACCTTGACAGATAAAATAAACATTATACAACTATACACTCACACACACCTATTCATTTACCTAAATGACTTCCATCTGAGTTATTTTGAGTCATTAGGGAAAACCACACTCAATGTTCAAACTATCGATTTTCAGCTACGCTGGCTAATGTCCCACAAAGCTGGGAAGTGGAGCAAAAGCCACAGGAATCTAATCCGGTTTGTAATAAAAGGTGTCAAAGAAGAGAAGTCAAATGATCCAAACAGAAAGGAGCATCCCAGCCTCGATCTCTGTCTTGCTGTTGACACGGGACGGGGGAGGTACCGTTTGGAAGAGAAGCCTGATGCATACGTGACTGATCAACAAAGAGACCGAGTCAGGCGTGCGCGTGACGTGTGACGGATTGCTCCGTGGCAACCCCAGAGGACAGGCTGACGGGGCTTCTGGGTTGGTGAACGTGGGGCTGGGGGTGCTGAGCCAGTGATACCCTCTCTCCCTGAGTCACCCTTCATGTGGTCCTTCATACATGTCCTTTGTAACACAGTGGGTAAACTAGTGGGTTTCCTGAGGCCTGTGAGCCACTCTAGCAAGCAAGTGGAACTCGAGAAGGCGGCTGTGGGAACCTCTGATCTGTCACCTGTTGGGCAGCCGCACAGGTCACACACAACCTGGGCATGCCATTGGTATCTGAGGGCAGTCCTGTGGCACTCAGCCTTGACCTGTGCTAAATAGCTCATGCCCCCTCCGGTGGGCAGGGTCGGAATTGAAAGGAATGGCAGGACCCCTAGCTGGTGCCCTGAGCACTGCTTGTTGGTTGAAGCCAGGACCCGCCCCTCACCCCAGGGGGCAACTGTGTGCAGAACCCAGATAGCAAGACCAGGGCGTGAGGCGGGAAGGGTCAGTGAGCGCTGAGTAGGTTAGGGACCTGGAGTGAGCTTGGCAAGTGTCACCCAGCTGCTCTCAGCCTCTCAACATTTTGAGGTACTGTATCCCCCATGTATACGGCTCACCTGTTTTCTGGAAAATGTGGGGTCTACACACTCGGTGCGTCTTAAGCAGCGGTTGCAGATTTTTATTTATTTGCATCTCCCGCTTTTTCGTGCTCATTGTTGTAGGTGAATAAAACTTGAATTCAGCAAGTTTATGTACTGTTATTTTTTTCAAATTTCGGCCCCCAAATTAAGGTGCATCTTATGCATGGGAGCGTCTTATACATGGGAATTACGGTATTAACTCTAACATTGGACTTCCCTGGAGATTCTCAGATCCGAAGGGCAGGGCCAAGGAACTGGACCTTTCTTGGGAAATCGCGGCTCGGGATTTCTACAAGGATCTTCTGTTGAAAGGGCGGCATCTGGGAGGTTCGTACCAGCCACACATGGGACCCACCCATTGTATTCCAACCACGAAAGAATCTCTCCAATCTCTCCCTCCCAACCTCAGCGATCCGTCTCCATCCTCTATCTTACTGCTGCTGCACTGTCCCCTGCTGACCTGCGCCTGCCACCTCCTCCTCCCAGGTGCTACGTCCTGTGTATGAGCCCCGAGGGACGCGCTAACTGGTCCCTGCTTTGTCGGAATGTGTCCTGCTCCACTGTCACCTCTGACAACGTGCCCAACCTGGCCACACCTGGGTTACCAGACCGATGAAGAGGAGACCAGAATCGAGACTGTGGAGGGTCCCGATGCCTTGGGAGGGTACGTTACTCGATGTGCCTGCGGAACACGCTTGACCCGTGTGGACAATGAGGACCACCGCCGTGTGAGGGGACAATAAACCCCTATCAGATCAACCCCCACAGTGAATTTGTCTGAGACCCGCGATTCCTCAGCCCTAGACGCTATTGGTTGTGTTGCATTTCTCTGTTATCTGGACATTCCCCACCAAGAGTTGTAAATGAATTAAAATTATATATTTGTTTAATTTTTTAAAAAAAGAAAACTTTTTTCCTGACTTTATTGGGGTGGCATTGGTTAATACAGTATGTAGGTTTCAGGGGTACATTTCTATAAGACATCGTCTGTGTATTGTGTCGTGTGTTCACCAATCCAAGTCAAGTCTCCTTCCCTCACCATTCACCTCCCCTTACTCTCGGTGGCCTCCCGCCCCCCCCCCCCCCCCGCCCCTAGTAATCTCCACGCTGGTGTCTGTGTCTATGAGGTGGTTTTCCTTTCTTTGCTTAACCCCGTTACCTATCTTGCTCGGCTCCCCGAACCCCTTCCTCTCTGACAGCTGCCAGCCCGTTCTCATTATCTATGAGTCCGTTTTTGTTCTGCTTGTTTATTCTGTTCATTCGAGTACACATATGTGTCCATCCTATTTGACCACGTGGTCCCTGTCTTTCTCCGACTGGCTTATAATATAATTAGCATAATCATTCCCAGGTGCCCGTTCGTGGCTGTTGCAAAAGTTAACAGCCAAGGAGTACCTCATTGTGTGGATGTACCACAGCTTTCTTTTTTTTTTATCCACTCATCTACTGATGGACAATTTGCACTGCTTCCAAATCTTAACTACTGTCAATAACGCCGCAGTGAGCATAAGGGTTCACAGACCCTTTCAAATCAGCGTTTCAGATTTCTTCGGGGCTAATATCCAAAATGCATAAAGAACTTAGAGAACTCAACACCAAAACAAAAAACAATAAACAATCCAGTTAGAAAGTGGGCAAAGGACCTGCACTGAAATGATTTGACAGAAAGAATAACAAAGTTTTGGAGGAAGCTGGGGACACTTAGACGGTGGCACGGAGTAGATGCACTTGAATGCAAGCACTACCCTGGCTTTTCTTACTGCCTTGCAAACGGAAGATTGTTCCCAACTATATTTTACACTGAAAGACTAGGTCACAATAATGGCTCTCGGTGAGCTCGAGTTGTTCACAGTAATGTCAGCCAGTGCTGTGGGAGAGTGCTAAACCTGAATAGAAAAGATTTAATGAAAGGGATTTATGAGTTTAAAAACCAAAGAACTAATAAGAAGCCCATTTTCCACTAAAT
This sequence comes from Rhynchonycteris naso, assembly GCA_037038555.1. Lineage (NCBI taxonomy): Eukaryota > Metazoa > Chordata > Mammalia > Chiroptera > Emballonuridae > Rhynchonycteris > Rhynchonycteris naso. Next base: position 2,558,850 of record CM072998.1, read on the forward strand.
TTAAATCTAACAATAACCCTGTAGCAAGTAGCTATTAAAGCTGTGGGATTTTTGTAAGGTCTTTACAGGAAACAGCTTTCTGGGTTTATCCAGCAATTCTTGCTTCCCCGTAAATCAGAAAGTGAAAATGTGATTATAAATTGGAGGAGAAAAATAAATAAAATCAACAGAAGTACCAGCTGGAAAGTACTCCCTGTTCTAGACTCATTGTGGTGAACCAGATGATCAGATATTAAGATATTTTCTGAGCCCTGGCTTGTTTGCCTGTATCAGCCTGGCATGTGGACATGCCAGGTGCAATCCCCCATCAGAGCACACGTGAGAAGTGACCACCTGCTTCTCTCTCCCTTCCCTTCCCCCTTATCTCTTTCTTCTCCTCCGGCAGCCCATGGCATGATTGGTTGGAGTGTCAGCCCCGGGCACTGAGGATGGTTCGATTCATCTGAGCATAGCCCCCAGACAGGGGTTGCCGGGTGGATACTTGTTGGGGTGCATGTGGGAGTCTGTCTCTCTCTCTGCCCTTCTCTCACTTAAAGAATAAGAATATTTTCTCTAAGAAATAACACTTAGGCTGTGTTGGGAGACCAGTTAGTACAGTAAATTTTGCAGAATGAGTTGCAGAATGCAAAGTTGGAAGCTTTGCGAGCTTCTCAGAAGATCTTAGACGAGCACTTCTACAGCCTGGCTCTGCATTTCATTCAGCTGAAGAATTTTCAACTTACCCGTTCCTAAGACAGATTCTGATGTAGATGACCCTGGCCAACAACATCCAAAACAATGTTGAGGAAGAACAAAATTGGAGATTTTAGCCTGACCAGGCAGGTGGCTCAGTGGATAGAGCCTCAGCCTGGGATGCTGAGGACCCAGGTTCACAAGTCTGAGGTCTCTGGCTTGAGCACAGGCTCACCAGCTTGAGTGCAGGGCCACTGGCTTGAGCGTGGGATCACAGACATGACCCCAGGGTTGCTGGCTTGAGCCCAAGATCACTGGCTTGAGCAAGAGGTCACTGAGTCTGCTGTAGCCTCCCCAACCCCCCCGTCAAGGCACGCATGACAAAGCAATCAATGAACAAAAAGATGCTACAACAAAGAATTGATGCTTCTCATCTCTCTCTCTTCCTGTCTGTCTGTCCCTATCTTTCCCACTATCTCTCTCACAAAAAATAAAATAAAATAAAAAGAATACCAACCTGGAGATTCAACACTACTTAAGACCACATCTTACTACAGAGCTGGAGTAATCCAGACAATGTTTAGCTGGCACCAACCTAAACAAAGACTGAACAGAACAGAACAGAGAGCCCCAAACAGACCACAGTCAGAGACACTGGACTGATGGGAAGCTGGACCACAGGGGTCTTCTCCATCGATGGTGATGCCAGTGAGACCGCCAAATGGGAAAATAAGTCTCCGTCCCTGTGTCAACAATATCTACAAACGTCAATTCCAGATGAGCCGGCGACCTAATGGAAAACCATGACTCTTCCAGGTGGGAATGACACACAAATGTCCCTCTCACTGTATGGTATGCAGGACTTCTTAAATCGAACACACAAACCAATAACCATAAAGATAAAGGGTGAAAAGGAACTCCAAAAAACAAATAGGATGTATTTACAATATATAGTCCAACCAATGACATAGTGGGACAAAAATAACTTGCCAATCAGAAAAAGGCAACACGACAGAAAATAAGAATTATAGGGAGTTCAAGATTTGGCATCAAAGAAGGATGTTTCTAAATTTGGGGAGAGACAAATGGATCATGAAGTAGAAACTGCTGCCGTGACCTCCTTGTCCCCTGGGCTGGGGCCCAGCTGTCCTCACCTGTCTCAGAGGTGTGAAAAAACAGCATTTTGCCTAAAATAAAACAAAATCTCAATTCCTTGGACTTTCTTTTTAGAAACAAACCTATCTCATAACCCTTGCTTACTCCACACAATTTGGGGCCTTACTAGAAAATGCAAATATCTTGACAATTTAGTCAGCAACTTCAGACTCAGAAAGATATCTTGACCTAAAAAAAAAAAAATGAGATTTCCTGACCAGGCAGTGGGACAGTGGATAGAGTGTTGGACTGGGAAGTAGAGGACCCAGGTTTGAAACCCCGAGGTCGCCAGCTTGAGCGCGGGCTCATCTGGTTTGAGCAAAGCTCACGGGCTTGAGACCAAGGTCACTGGCTTGAGGAAGGGGTCACTAACTCTGCTGTAGCCCCCCGGTCAAGGCACATATGAAAAAATCAGTCAATGAACAACTAAGGTGCTGCACTGAAGAACTGATGCTTCTCATCTCTCTCCCTTCCTGTCTGTCTGCCCCTATCTGTCTTTCTCTCTGTCTCTGTCACAAAAAAGTAAATAAATGAGCCACATAAAAATAATCATTTATCTAAGCAATAGTACTATAGGTGTTGACAAGCATTCCTCAGAGTAAGCAGCATTAATTAAAATCTATACCCATATAGCCTGACCAGGTGGTGGCTCAATGGATGGAGCATCAGACTGGGATGTGGAAGACCCAGGTTCGAGACCCCGAGGTCGCCAGCTTGAGCGTGGGCTCATCTGGCTTGAGCAAAGCACACCGGCTTGAGTCCAAGGTCACTGGCTTGAGCAAGGGGTCACTCGCTCTGCTGTAGCCCCACGGTCAAGGCACATGTGAGAAAGCAATCAATGAACAACTAAAGTGTCACCACAAAAAACTGATGATTAATACTTCTCATCTCTCTCCGTTCCTGTCTGTCTGTCCCTATCTATCCCTCTCTCTGACTCTCTCTGTCTCTGTAAAAAAATAATAATAATCTATACCCATATAAAATTGAAGGGTTGTCCTTAACAACTATTACCCCAAAGCTGTGGACCTCAGCATCGTTAGGCTCCATATAAGGTTCATGCTTACACACACACACACGGCTGATGCCATTGATAATTAAGTGAGAATCATCTTGCAGTGGAAATCCCAATCTGTACAGTGACTAAAATTAATGAATGTCAGAGATGCACACTTGATCTTCACTGATAGCAGCACTTTATCCATGTATCGCGTTAATGTACATCTGATGTAAAGATCAGTTCAATGGAAACATGTGTGATGTTCACGGGTCATAGATGACATCTGTATACTTTTGATTTTACATGCACTTTCCCGCAGTGCCCCCCCCCCCGGCAAATGCCAAGGTTGGGGTTTTCCCTCAGATGTCCCAGCAAAGATCTGAGCCTCTCTCTCTCTCTCTCTCTCTCTTTTTTTTTTACAGGAACAGAGAGAGAGTCAGAGAGAGGGATAGATAGGGACAGACAGACAGGAATGGAGAGAGGTGAGAAGCATCAATCATTAGTTTTTCGTTGCCATTGCGACACCTTAGTTGTTCATTGATTGCTTTCTCACATGTGCCTTGACCGCGGGCCTTCAGCAGACCAAGCAACCCCTCGCTGGAGCCAGTGACCCTGGGTCCAAGCTGGTGACCTTTTGCTCAAGCCAGATGGGCCCGCGCTCAAGCTGGCGAGCTCGGGGTCTCGAACCTGGGTCTTCCGCATCCCAGTCCCACGCTCTGTCCACTGTGGCACCGCCTGGTCAGGCTGAGCCTCTATTCCTTATAGAATTTCCCTCCTGAGAACTCACATTCGAATGAGCACTGACCCTTGACAGAGCACGCTAAAATATTTTACAAAATGTCTCTTCTTAAGTGGCTCACATCTAGGCATGATGTCAACGCTGTCCTTCAACACAGCCTCAGAGAAACAGATTGTTTCACCTGGAAACGATTTTAACGAACAAACTTTTAAATACTGCAATTATCATCATACATTAACAGATCGCTCAACAGGAGTCTGTTGTAAAGAGCTTTGTAAGTTATATTTCTGGAGGGCAATGAACTAATCTGCAGGGTTTCGGTGATAATGTTCATCTTTTAGTGAAAATTATGTTCTTCTCACAGCACTGAAAACGCAGTTACTACTGAAGGAGACGTCTAGGGTCTTTCTGCAAGTCCCAGTGATGGAAGCGACCGTGAAACAGCCGTCAGTGGGAGAACGGGAAGCCTAGGGGTACGACACATGTACATGGCATGTGCACCACAAATACACGTCACGCAGAAAGGGGCACACATACGTGCGCACATGCTTGTGTCCCTTGCTGTAATTCCACAGACCATCATCAGACAGTTTCTGTACATGTTGCTGTAATTTTTTAAAAACTGTTGTGTCACCATGTTTTCTATCTCTCCCGTCCCCATGAAGCTGGGGTAATGATATAGCTATATCACCTAGCAGCGGGATTATACCTTATGGTCTAGATCTGAAGTCATCCTCGGAGTGTTAGGAACTAGGGGCTCATCTCGTGTTGACCTGGTAGGGATTCCTACCCAATCCAGAGCTCAGTCCCCCAAGCGTCAAACCCAGAGGATCCCAGCAGTCAGTCCACGTCTGTCTTACACTTGGGGAACGAGGCCAGTGTTTTTACACTTTGTCGTCTGTGACAGGAGGTCCCCGTGATGTCACAGATATGGAAAAGCACACAGAAACGGAGGGAGTTGCCCCACATTTCCCAGAAGTGAAGTGGGATCTTCTGACACCAAACGCTGGTGTCTGTTTGACCAAAACAGAGCTGAGTCACCAGAGACAAATAGCATGCGACCTGTGAGCCGTCCTGCGCTCCTGCAAGGACGTTCCCAGCCCCAGGGTCCGTCGTGATGACTGGCTGAGACCACACCACACCACAGTGCTGGGAGCAGATGCCGAGGTACTCACACACCAGCCCTTCCTTAGAGCTGATCACAGCACGGCAGGGGAAAGAAGAAAGTAGCGTCTAAAAATACAAAACCACTCACAACCGCGCAACCGACGACAGGGATTGCCGTGGCCTCACCGACTGCTTCCCCAGCGGGCTCTTTATGTGTTTCCAAGGATGCCGTACGGGCTGACGTATTATTTGTGGGCGGTCTGTGTCTAGGTCCCAGGTCTGCCCGTCAGGGAGGAGGAACAGGGGACACAAAGACGTGGATGGAGGAGGCGTCTTGCTTTGTGGGCTGGCTGGTCCTGGTCTGAGACGTGCAGGAGATCGTCCAGGGGCAACTGAGTCCGGGTGACTCAAGTCCTGGTGGGGGTACAGCCTGGTGAGCAGCAGGGCTCGTGACAGTTAGACCGTGGTGCCCCCATAAGGCTGCGGGGAAAGGCAGGGTTCATTGTGTCCTGTGACAAGTCCCCGCTTTGAAAGTCGGTCTTGCTGTGGTTCTAGCATACTAGGAAACACTACTCGGACATAAGGAACGGCAGCATGCCGCTTGGGACAGCAGGCCTGGACCTTGAAGACATCACGCTAAGCAAAATGAGCCGGTCAGAAAAAGCTGGCGACCATAGGATTTCACTCCTATGTGGGATGTGACACTGAAGGCGACACTTGAACAAACAGGAAAAGCAGACAAAAGCTCACAGGCACAGACAACAGTGTGGTGATTCCCAGAGGGAAGGGAGATGCAGGGCGGTGAAGGGCGGAGGGGGCCTAACACCTGGTGACAGAGAAGATGTGACGTTGGGTGGCGGGCATACTGGGCGATATTCAGATCATGTTCCACAGAAATGTACAGTTGAAATCAATGGAATTTTCCAAAGCAATGAAACCCTAATAAATAAGAAAGGAAGAGAGAGAGAGAAAGAGAGAAAAGGGAAAGAAAGAAGGGAGGGAGGGAGGGAGGGAGGGAGGGAGGGAGGAAGGAAGGAAGGAAAGAAGGGAGGGAGGGAAGGAAGGAAGGAAGGAAGGAAGGAAGGAAGGAAGGAAGGAAGGAAGGAAAGGAAAGGAGGGAGGGAGGGAGGGAGGGAGGGAAGGAAGGAAGGAAGGAAGGAAGGAAGGAAGGAAGGAAGGAAGGAAAAACGAGAAGAAAAGAAAGAAGTCTTGGGATCAATCGACTCAGAAAATGGAGGCATGCCCCACCCATGTCCAATAGAAAGTCGGCCCTCTGCTAGGACGGTTCAGGGCCCTGGTGCTGGCCGCCCCGAAGCTCTGGCTGTCTCATGTGTCCGTGGAGAACCCCCTTCACGGCCTCAGAGAAAGCACTTGCCGGGCAGATTCATCTGTGATTTGTGCTGACTCACTCTGTGCGCTGGATGAGCGATGGTTCACGTAGACAGATGGCTTCCTAGAGTCCGGGTGATGTGGACACTGCTCCTTCCCGCCATCCTGGGCTGGAGGACCCCTTCCTGGTGAGCAGTGGGGGGTCTCTGTGGGCGGGGACAGCTCGGCCTTTGCTTCACTGGCTGTGGCCCCAGTCACCCAGGTGAAGGTGCTCTGTGCACAGCCCCTTTCTGAGATCACATAGTTTGCTCTCTGGGGTATATTCACCTGTGACCAGGTTCAGTGACTCGAGAGAGAGACGGGGCCTCTGTCACTCGGTGTGTGAAGAAAGCCACACAAGAAGGGACACTCTGTACTGGGTTCCACCAACCAGGGGACAGGTCCCAAGACGGAGGACTGGCAGAGCCGCAGAGCAGTGACCCGGAGGGGAGGAGATGGGGGAGGGGACCCTTGTGGTACAGCAGTCCGACCTCGTATTTAAAAGGGCAAATGGATTCGTGTGTAAGTGCTGAGGGGACATGAAGATTCCAGCAGGATTACGACAATATCTCTCATTGGAGACAGACAGAAAACAACGTTATGTACAGTATTCCCTCGTCTCTCATGGGGGTTAGGTTCCAGAACCCCCCGCCATGGGCACAAGTCCGCAACCTTATATTAATTTCATTACTTGTGTATATATATATAAAGGCTTTATAAACTCTCCCCACACCCTTATAAACCTTTCCCACATTCTTTTTATACTATTTTCAATTTTTTTAGGCTAGAATATGCTTATTTTACTGCAAAAAACACTTAAAATAATATATAAAAATACCTATATTCTGTAAAATCTCGCAAGGTAGCAAAAAACCCACAGTACAGTGAGACCGCGAGAAAGGAACTGCCGTCCGGCGAGGGATGACCTTAATCTATTTGTGACAAGCCAGGTCGGTTAACTGTGTAAACAACGCAATTCAGGAGAAAAAAAAAACAAACAAGTATTTATGATACTCAGGAACAGTCACCATTCTTCCTTTACACCCATTCTGTGAAAAGAACAATTGACATTTTTTCACATTTTAAGAAAATTTCTATGCCAATGAAACTTTACTTCTGGACAATCAGATGTTGATCTCCAAAGTTTCTCCTGTTTGTAATTTCCATGGTGAAACGACTTCCCTGAACCCCTGTGTCTTCACGACAAACTAAAAACAGCCTGCTTCTCTGGAGGTAGCAAGGCAGTAACTCCCCAGAGAAGGGGGTGCACTGTGATTCTTCCCTGGGATCGTTCACTTTCCTGAAGGACGTCAGGACCTACTTTGAAGTGGACCCCGGAACCTCGAACATCAGGGCTCTTCAGATTTCACTGACGGAAGCAGAAATCTCCACGGCCGGGTCAGTACTTTGTTGAAGCCGTGAGCAAATCGAACACTCAATGAACTTCACACTGTCTTCGACAGGTGCGTGGGTGACTCCCAGGTCTGCCTCCTCTGGGAAATGACGGTTTGAAGAAGAGCTACGTCTTACCATGCCCTTCCTAGCACTCCGATCAACTGCAATCAACATGCTTCAAAACTGAAGTCTTCAGGCACAAGATGCCCTGAAGGAGGTTTTAAGGGCATTACGGTCCCCAGGTGAGCAGGACCGTGGGCTGAATGCTGGCTCCAGTAACTGGCCAGCCTCAGGGTGCTCGGTTCAGTTCTAATCCAAACACTTGGGAGATCACTCGCAACAGGAACAGAGGAAAAGCATGGAAGAGCCAGAGGCACACGATCCTGAAACGGACCAATAAACCGTCCTTCCCTGAGGACCCAGTTGTCCCCAGGCAAGGCCATGCAAGAGGCACTTAGACTGCAAGTGAACCAGGTATACCCAATCTCTGTTGCGTAGATAAAAAGGGGGGTTCACTAGACCATGTAAATATAAACTATCTTCATTCATTCCTGTAAAGGTTGTTGTAACCACATGCAGGTTTGGTCTGCTCAACTTTCTTTCTCTTGCTGGGACAGACCAAGCCTGTTCTGACCTCAGGGACTTTGCACATGCTCTTCCCCAGATCTTGTATTGAACTTCTCCTCATGCAGGTGGCATTTCTTTTTTTTTATTATTATTTTTATTTTTTACAGGGACAGAGAGAGAGTCAGAGAGAGGGATAGATAGGGACAGACAAACAGGAACGAAGGAAAGTGAGAAGCATTAACCATTAGTTTTTCATTGCTGTTACGACACCTTAGTTGTTCATTGATTGCTTTCTCACATGTGCCTTGACCGCGGGCCTTCAGCAGACCAAGCAACCCCTTGCTGGAGCCAGCGACCTTGGGTCCAAGCTGGTGAGCTTTTGCTCAAGCCAGATGGGCCCACACTCAAGCTGGCGACCTCGGGGTCTCGAACCTGGGTCTTCCGCATCCCAGTCCGACGCTCTATCCACTGTGTCACCTGGTCAGGCGCAGGTGGCATTTCTGACTTCCCTCCCAGACACTTCATCACTGCTGACTGTCTCCCTCCCTGCTGTGTTTCCCTGTGATTATTTTGTGAAACGATCTCATTTACGTTTTTCTTCTCATTGTTTACCTGTCATTGTCACTAATAGGGCAGGCAACCTTCCAAGAATGATGATGCAATCAGCCTGATTTTTGTCTTCATTCCTAAAATAGTGCCGGACACTCAATATTTAATTCTCAAAGCACATGGCTGAGTTTGGGGATATGGAAGGGAGGTAGGGATGACGGTGGTTTGAATTAAATCTATGTACACCACATGTGGAAAGAATGTGTAAATATACCAATTAGTGGTCCTGGTGGGAACTTTGATCACGCTGCAGGTGGGGGGTGACCTGGAACACTCAGAGTACAGGGCTGTTCTTCTATCTCCAAGAACAGGGGTCCAGGGATCTCAGTCCAAACATTTAGCTATAGATGTGTAATCGTCAGCAGCTCCTTGGAGAAATTTAACTATCCTTAGTTTTGTGAGGAGCAAGCTTTTCTCCCAGGCAATCTGCCTCTGTACCTTACCTGCCTGCCTGTTTATTCTAGACGCGGGTCCTAATTCAGGGCCAGCAGGGCAGCCATGAGTCAGACCTGGACCTTGCTGGCTGTGATGTCAACGTTGTTCCTTAATGACTGCGCCCAGGGGAGGGACTTCCGGTTCATTCCGGTGCTGAAATGTTGCCAGCAACTAAGCCATGGTTGCAGGAAGCAATCAGGTCCGTCAGTGTCTACCCATTCTGAAGACACACTGGGAAACGTGGTGCCGAGTGGAGGAGTGAACAGCCCTGGGCGTTGGGGGGTCGATCCGAACAAAAATGTGACTGATTTCCAGCATGGACCATTGGGGTTTGAACCATCACTCGATGGCTAGCAGCCCCTGAGGCCCCAGATGGGAAATACAGGCGGTGTCTGCTTCACAGGGAGGTTTTGGTGACCGGAGATAAAGCATGTTGAGTCGAGGAAGAGGGGGTAAGGGAGGGGGTTACAGATCAGACCCGGGCTGAGCGCTGCAGCTCGGGTTGGGGGTGGGGGCATTGCACACACTCCCCGCTGCCTTAGAGGATCGTGGAGAGCTTGACTGACGGCAGAACTGTCCACGTACGTCCTGGAGGGATGAGCTATGTCCGAATGTGCGTAACCAGGACAGAAGACGCAGAGCAGACAGCCATGGGAACCAGCAGAAACAAGAGCTCCGGTTACAGACACGCGGCTGTGAGTGAGTGACCTTCACCTACGGGACTGGACCCGTTTCATGGCCTTCGGACGTTCCGCAGGCTCCTGTGGGCCGGCAGAGAAGGACACCCTGGCTCAGTTCCCATTCTCTCCCGACTGCGTGATGTTTCTGAAGAAACCGTGGACGGTACTGGGATTCCGCGCAGGATCTGTGTCTGTTGTATGAACACTTTAGTAAGAAAGAAAAAAAGGCACTGGCATTTTGAAATCCGTGGCCTCGAGCTGACAAGGAGTAGAGTCTGTAGAGGACCCAGTGTTTTCATCGTACTGGTTTCCAACTAGAACTCGAGAGTAGAAACGCCCCCAGCCCCCAGACTCGTGACTACTCAGTGACACCTGGAATCTGTTCTTTGCGGTCTAAACCCCTTGGCTGGCCTCCGTGGTTTTAGGTCAGAAATAAGAGGAGGGAGGGAAACAGCTTGTTGCCAGATAAGGAGTAGTGATGTTTTGCAGGAGAAAGGGCTGTCAGAGTCACCTTGCTTTAAACTAGGGCAAATGCACCGGAAGGTTATGCTCACGACTTACACATTTATATAAAGGAAGAGGAGAAGCCGGGGCCCAGTGACAAGGGCCGGTGTGCAGGGCTGATAGATCGCAGCGGCCCGGTGGGTCCGGACGTGAGATCACGGGGAGGTCTCAGGAAATGGCCACATTGAGCCCAAGGAACCGCCAGAGAAAGGCCGAAGCTCAGATGAGCTCTGTGCATTCAGCTGTAGAAAAATCATGCCGACGTACACGATTTCATCACATCAGACGTGTACAGATTGACGCAGGCCATGTGGAGGGTACAGAGCCCAGGAGAACTTTTAATAAATGACGATCAAAGAAATGTTTAGATTTCAAGAATGAAAATGTCGCTGAAATGGGTAAAAGGGCACAAAGGTGAGGAAAGTCCCAGGATGTGATGTAAAGCAAGGTGATTATTTTTTACTTTTAACTTATTTATTTAATTCAGGGAGAGAAGGGAAGGTAGAAAGACAGACTCCCGCATGTGCCCCAACTGGGATCCACCCGGCAAGCTCACTAGGGGGCGATGCTCTGCCCATCTGGGGCGTTGCTCCATTGCTCTGCAACTGAGCTCTTCTTAGCACCTGAGGCAGAGGCCATGGAGCCGTCCTCAGTACCTGAGGCCAACTTGCTCGAATGAGCCATGGCTTCAAGAGAAAAAGAGAGAGAGGGAGAGAGAGAGAAAAGAAATAGGGGGTTGGCGGGGGGGAGAACCAGATAGTTGCCTCTCCTCTGTGCCCTGACCAGGAATCAAACCCAGAATTTCCACTCTCCAGGCTGACGCTCTACCACTGAGCCAACCGGCCAGGGCCCATGGTGACTATTGTTAATAATACTTTATGTATTTGAAAGCTGCTAAGAGGGCACATCTCAAAAGTTTTCACCATGAGGAAAACGTATCACTGTGATGACGATAATTTGTGGTGATTATTTCATGATGCATACATACACTGAATCGTTATGTTGTCCACCTGAAAGTAATACAATGTTAGGTATCAGTTATATCTCAATAAATAAAAACAACAAAGTTCAATAGTTGGCATGTCCAGGAAAAAAAGAAAAAGGTGAATAAACCTCTCTGTAAGGGTGCCTTGAGTTTAGAAGTCAGTCTGCCCGTGGGGACGGGCTGCCTCACAGCTGTGCAGTGTCTCTGGGCCCCGAGGCATCAAGAGTCCCAGTTTTGTTCCCATGCAGCTCGGTTACAGTCATTTGTGGGAAATAGTGCTTTCAACACACACAAGTGGAGCCGAAACAGCCGAGTAGAGCTGAGTGGTTTCTCACATCAGAGTCGCACGCACCCTCATATGTGAAGGACTACACCCTCGTCCTTCTCGGCGTCTCAGGTCCCCAGCTGCAACGTGACACTCCAATCCCAGCCCTTCTTTCAGAGCTAAAAGCACACCCCCAGGACCCAGGTGCACTACTTAATGGGCAAGGCACATGTTTACGAAGGGGCCTGATTTGATTCACGGAACCGAGGAAGAGATGTTTGCAGAGGGTCCTGGCTGAGAAAGCAGTCCAGCCAACACAGGGACATCGGGTCACTACTTAGAAAACGGTGTGTGAGGAATGGCAGTCAATCATCGGGTCTGTCACTGAAGGAACGCAGGAAGGATGGCATCAGGAAACCTGAACATTTCAAGTGTCCTCTGAGACAGAAGAGGAACGTGGAAGATTCTGAGTCGGGAAGAACTGGACGCGTCAGTTCTTAAGGGAGGCATGGAGAAGTGATCAACTGTGATCCCTGTAATAAAGGATTAAGAGCCTGACCAGGCGGTGGCACAGTGGATAGAGCATTGGACTGGGACGCAGAGGAGAGGACCCAGGGTTGAGACCCCGAGGTTGCCAGCTTAAGCGCAAACTCATCTGGTTTGAGCAAGGCTCACCAGTTTGGACCCAAGGTCGCTGGTTTGAGCCCAAGGTCGCTGGCTTGAGCAAGGGGTCACTCATTCTGCTGTAACCCTCCCCCACCGGGTCAAGGCACATATGACAAAGCAATCAATGAAAAACTAAGGTGCTGCAACAAAGAACTGATGCTTCTCATCTCTCTCCCTTCCTGTCTGTTTGTCCCTCTCTCTGTCTCTGTCACACACACACACACACAGAATTAAGAGACGGCATTAACAGGAGTCTTCTAAAGGACCACACCTATGGAAGGAGGGGGCTGGTGAGGACGCTGTAAATCTAACCTCATTTATACCGGGAGGGAGGTGAGGGGAGGGGTAACTGTGAAATGGGACCTGACGTTTCTTGTTGCTCTCAGTTACTGACATCAGTCAGGTTCTGACACAAACAGAGGACTCCCTGTCTGATCTGTCCTGTAGGGTAAGGTGACCAGACGTCCCGCTATTGGCGGGACAGTCCTGATTTTTTAACAATTTCTCCTGCGTCCCGCGGCGTTTTAAAAAAGTCCGGATTTTTGGAAAGAATTCACGAACAGCTAGGGAACGGCGGGAGAACGGGAAGGGAATATACGGCTTTCCGTATATTCACTTCGACCTGGAAGTGCCCGCCCTGCCGCAAGAGCTGGCTGCCCCGTGCGGGGCCCCAAAACAAAGACCTTCGGGCGGGACGTACCTGCTGGGGCGGCTGTCAAGTCCCCTAACTACCCATAGGCCCGCGTCCTGGACGCCGGCGTGCGGCTCCGGGTTCCGCGAGGCGCAAGCCACTCGGTCTCCAGCGGGCAGCGGGGCTGGACACGGGGAGCGCGGCCACAAGGACGAGTCCGTATTTCTCAAATGAGAAATATGCCAAAGAATAAAACAATACTATACAAAATTTTTAATGTATTTTATTTGTAAATTGTACTTATGTTGAAATTTTAAAAAAATATATTCCAATACTCTTTATGCATTGTATGAAAATTTCTTCTGCTCCATATAGACCAAATTTTTAATCAAGAACCCCCCCACACCCTTCCCAGGTCAATGGTGTCCCGCTTTACCAATTTTAAAATCTGGTCACCCTACTGTAGGAGGCTGTGGGGGTTGCAGGGTGTGAGGCAGGCGGGGCCAATCCCACCTCCTGCAGGGAAGAGTGGGCTCCCCTCCCTGGGGTGGGGGCTGAGGACAGAGTCAGCCCAGACTAGCGGGCAAGGGGTTCCCATCACACTGTCACCCGGACGTGTGTCCGGAAGACTTGTCTCTGAGAGAAGCACCTTGCTGGTTTCTCACCCCCTGATCAGGTCGTTCCATGTAACAATCCAAAGCAGAGTCGCTGGTGACAACACCAGCCAACAGTGTAGAATCTGAATGACTCTTCTCACCAGCAAAAGCCTGGCTGGCGGTCGGGATAAAACGTCATCAACCGTGGCAACTACGTCACTGAGTAAGGGCTGAGCATCCCTCGCATCCCCGTAAAGGAAAGGTTTCACTTTAAACAGATGATTAAGAAGATTAATGTTTTAATTTTCCATGTAGCAACATCAACAAATAAATAAACAAACAAACAAATCAAATAACACTGAAATGTAGAATTCTTTCTCCTCCTCCTGAAAAGTGTGTGGTTGTGGTTTAATTCTCAATGGTACCTCATTACTTCTGCCTGGAGGCCAGTTGTAAAATCTGAGTTTAAAATGAAGTGAAGGCTTCCAGGGGACCGAGAGTCTAAAATGGACTCAGAAACCCAGGGCCCTGAGTGTTTCTATTTGTTTCCGAAGGGAAAATTCTCTTTGTGATTTATAACAGGCATTACCATAGACCTAGATAGCAGCCCAGGGAAGTCAAGTCCCCCGCAGGGGTCCCTGATCTCTGGATGATATTTGGGTAGTGAGTTTGCCCCAGGCTGAAAATAATCATAAGGCAAATGGCAAAAGGGAACTAACTCTCCACGGAAAATCTATTTTCAAGCCCATTTCTCTGGGAGGGCGAGGCATGCTCACTGTCCTCCTGCATTTGAGCTGAGGCTTCTGCAGATAACGGGTCTTTATCAAGTGTCATGATTTCGGGACCCTGGAGAAGGCTTAACATTTTTCATATCGCTCCTCAGGCCAGATGTCTCAGCAGCCACTTTTCTCCAAAGTAGGTCGCTGAGGATATTTTAGGCCTGAGCTGGGTTCATTTCATCACGATTAGGGTTTTGATACCAAAGGATTAAGCTGAGTGTTGCACACCATTTGACCACAACCATCCAAGTTCAGAAACAACTTCCCCATCCCTTAATTAACCTCCGTAGCTCTCTTCTCTTCCTGGGCATACCGAGCCCAGAGTAACACTGCGTTTTCCTGGTGCATTTTCTATTTGTCTGTCACACTGCCTGTTGTCTCATCTTTAAAACTATTCTTCTGGACCAGTCTAGATCTGGGACTCCCAAAGTACTGAAAATCATTCTCCGGAATTCAGTTCTGAGAGCTACTCAGGCAAATCTCAAATAAATGCAGAGAGAGAGAGAGAGAGAGAGAGAGAAAGAGAGAGAGAGAGGAGATGTTTCTCGTTTCTCCGTGGAGACGACCCCATGAGTATAACACCGCTGGTCTCTCTCTCTTCCACCCCTCCCTCCCACACGCCACACCAGGAGAAGTAGAGGACATTACGTGCTTGCTGACATTGAAGGGGGGGAATTAGAAATTGAGAGCACAGTCCCTCCCCTCTTTCCACCTCCAGAGTGACTTTCTGCTCTGTTCATCCAGGACAGGGGTTTGCACTTGTAAAGGCGCCGGGGGCGTGTGACGTGGGAGAGAGAGAAAGAATGACAGTCTCACGCGAGAGCTGCCTGTTAGGAAGTTCAAAGGTCTGTAGACTTCAACTCAACGTTTCCATCTGCCGCTCATTTGGAATAAGGTCGCCTTCTGCCCGCTAGGGACCCTCCGCCTTACTCTGTGGCTTATTTCTCTATCTGCTCATCACTTAGGTAGGTAAGAAGGTCACTTATTGGGTCCCTTCAGTGTATGCAAGTGGACGATGTCGAAAGATAGACTTTGCTCGGCCACACCGGAACTGCCTCTCTCAAGGACAACAACTAATTATTGCTTGAAAATGAGGTTGACCAAGCCCTTGGCACACAGACACACCTTCCATCCCTTCTACTATCTAAAGCCTTCATGAAGACTGCCCATCCACAGGGACAGATAGATGCTTTTCTGCTAATAATGCTAAACACGCTGACGTCTAAGACTCAGTTTCAATTCCACACATCGAGACCAACGGCTAGTCTTTCTCACGAACTCGACGTCCTCATCCTGGGCCTCTTACCTTTATAATGATACTGGGACCAGAGCCCTTTGTACAGGAGCATGCCGGCTGCTCCCGGTTCTCTCTCCCCCTCCAGGGACTTGGAAGGTGGCCTCCAGGAGTCAGAGCCAAGCCAGCTGGTGGGAAGTGAGGCGGGAATGGCGGCTTAATGTTTTATGTTTGCCTGAAGTAAAACTGGCGGCGGTCAGAATTCGAGAGGGAGACTCCAGCGGCCGTAGGTGTTTCAACGAATGCTGGGCAAAGAAACCAGTCAGCACTGAGCTCCTGCAGTCGTTTGCCAAGCCACTGCGACGTCTATCGACGTCACTTCACGGCATTTTCTACAGAACACGCCCGGTGCAATCGCCTCCGGAAGTGAGTTGAAATGTCTGGATCACGCCATCGCCGAGTCAGACGCAGAGATGTGTCCAGCAGAGATTATTTTAGTGAGAAAAACACGACCCCTGCCATCTGGAGTAAGCTGGAGCCCGACGTGCAGGCGTAGAATAGCCACTGAAGGACCCACGCCAACAGAAGACGGATTAGCATTCTTCTCGCTCCCTTCGTGGGAAGAGGAGGAGAAGGGCGTATCCATCACCGTGCAGCTCTTTATGGACTGTACAGTTCTGCCTCCCCTGTCCCTGGTCCCTGAGTTCCGTCAGGGGAGACAGGGATCCGTGCCCCTTGGTCTCCGCGGCAGAGAAAAGAGTTTGACAACTTGCAGGGAACGCACTGAACACACACACGTGTGCGCGGTGCTAGGAGCCCAGCAGGGCTGTGGGAGAAGAAAGGCGGTGGGTGGAGGAAGGGCAGAAGGTGCCAGGGGTGTGGGGGAAGGGTTCATCAGGTGCAGTGGCAGGTGGCCTCGGGCATGGAGGGAAGAGACTGAGAATGTCCGGGGCGGAGGGGCATGGGAACAGGTGGAAATGGGGTCGCAGAGGCTGCTCTGGTGGCGGGGAGGGTCAGATCAGGCATGGTGGTATTAAGATCACCGTGGTTTAGAATTCTACTAGGAAATGGTGAGACCCGGAAGGGCTCTTGATACACATTATATTGACATCCGTTTCAAGTGTACAGGACTTGACCTTAACTAAAGATTTGATTAGCTAATCATTTAATTGAAATACGATGGTTGTGAATAGAAAGTTGCTTGAGTTCATTATAGAACAAATCAATAACGGAATTTAATGACTTCAGCTGTCAAGCATACTGATTTTGTCCATCACCATCGAAGACATTACAGAAATTATTTTGTCTGCCTGTCTTATAGTTTGCCTGGGAGGTTACCTGAGGCCTGACTAAAAGGGTCTGTCTTTGTTTGGCTTAAAATTCAAGGCAGAAAAGAGCAGAGAAACCTCAAAACATGTTCAGGCAAGTGAAAGACCAAAGAGCCCCGGGGAAAATATCAGAACTGAGGCTGACAAAAGAACAGTAAAAGCCCGGGGAAGAAAAGCTCTAGGGAGAGTTTCTTTGGAAAATGGCCACACTCAAAAGTAAGTGTGTAATGGGAAACACAGAAAGTTACGCACGTGAGCAAGGTGGAGTGTGTCCTTGGAAGGGACGGGAGAAGGCGCTAGTCTTCTGTGTGCCGTGGGTTGCTAGACTCATCACAAGCAAGAAGAGGAAGCCACGGCAGTTCTCATCGGTGTTTGGGGTACCACTGAAGAGACACTATGACCCTGCAAAGACTAGGGTAGGCTTGCTTTTCTCATTCTTTTATTTCCCATTCCTTTCCTTTCTTCTCTTCCTCTCTCTCCATCTCTCTCTCTCCCACTCTTCCTCTCTCTCTCTCTCTCTCTCTCTCTCTCTCTCCCCCCTAGCATTCAAGAACATCTCTCTCGAAACACTGGTTGAGCAGAAGCTCCAGAGGCAAAGACTTCAGAAAACACAACAACAAGGTACAGATGGGATACCATCAAGCATGACACACCATGCACAGTGAAAATCCCAAGAGCACAGGAGGAAAGGGAAGAAAGAATATTTAAAGAAACAACGATAAAATGTCCCAAGATTTTCTAACAGAAATGAATCAACGCATTGGAGAACCCCGAGCTAAGTCCAAGAAGGATAAATTCAAAGAGACTCCCACGGGGGCACGTGGCTGGCAAGTTGTTGAACATCAGAGTGAACTCTGAAAGCAGCGAGAGAGGAGGAACCCCTCATATACAGAGTCCTCAAAAAGATGAAAGGCAAACTTCTCACCGGACGCCAGAGGGCAGAGGAACTGGAATGATTTTTTTTTTTTAAAAGTGCTACTGGAAAAAATAAAACAACTACTACTTGTCAACAAAATATTCTCTGTTCAGCAAAATGTAGACATTAAGACATTTACAAATAAACAGAACAGGAGAGAATGTGTTGACGGTAGACTTCTTCTGCAAGAGTCGCTAATGGGAGGCCTTTGGGATCAAGCAAAAGGAACGTAGCCAGTAAGCCATGCAAAGAGATACAGAGTTCCAATAAAGGTATATGAGTAAATGTTAAAGCTACTATTATTCTATTTCTGGTTTGTAACTCTTTTCTTCTACATGATTTTAAAATATAAATTCATAAAACAGTAATTATATAAATTTGTTGAGCATCACACAGCATATGAAGATATAGTCTGTGACAATATTAACCACAAGGAAAGTTTCAGAACTGCACGAGAGCAATATGTTTCCATGCTGTTGAAGTTAAGTTGGTATCAATTCGAACTCACTAGTTAAAATTCTAGGATGTTAATTATAATCTCTATAGTTATCATTAAGAAAATAACTGAGCCCTGGCCGGGTGGCTCAGCAATACAGTGTCGGCCTAGCGTGTGGATGTCCCGGGTTCAATTCCCATTCAGAGTACACAGGAGAAGTGCCCATCTGTTTCCCTACTCTTCCTGGCCAGTCATGGCTCCATTAGAGCAAGTTGGCCGCAGGCACTGAGGATGGCTCCATGGCCTCTGCCTCAGACACTAAGAAGAGCTCGGTTGCTAAGCAACATAGCAACGCCCCTGATGGGTAGAGCATGAATTCCTAGTAGGCATGCCGGGTGGATCCCAGTCAGGGTGTGTGTGGGATTCTGTCTCTCTGCCTCCCCTCCTCTCACTGAATAAAAAAGAAAAAAAAATAATTGAAAGTATACGTAATTAAAAACGAAACAAAAATCACAATGATGCAGTACAAAAATTGATTAAATAGAAATGGAAGCAGTAGTTGAGAAAACAAAAAACAAAAAAGTTATATATAAAGAATACATAGTACATGTCAGAAGTAAGTCCTTTTTATTAGTCCTTTTCAAAGACAGCTTTTATTTATGTCATAAGTCTCAGTTTACTATTTCACCCATGGGTGAATTCATAGTTCTTAGCTTTTTCTGATTATTTCACTCAGTATAATGTTCTTAAGGTCCATCCATGGTGTCATAAATTGCAATATGTCATCATACAGATAACTAAAATTGCAGAAACAGATAAATTCCTCAAATTCCTAGAAACATAATTACCAAAACGGAATCAAAAAATAATAAGAAGAATATCATTAGATCTAGAACAAGTACAACATTCAAACTGTAAATAAAAGAAAACTCTAGCACCAGATGGCCTCACTGGTAAACTTTCCTAAACATTTAAAACCTAAAGCTTGAACTTCTTCTCAAAAGAGAAAGCAGTACTACCCCTTTTCCCCCTAAAAGATCAGCATGACCTTCATGAGAAGGACAGACAAATGCAACAGAAAGAGAGAAAACTACATTTGTGAACTTACATGAAAAATTCTACCAACCTGCATCCAACAGAGGACTACAATGACCGCACACCAGTACCTAGTATCATTTCTCTAGGAAATGCAATGGTGGTTCCACAAAAGGTAATCACCAATGTCATAAATTGCACTAGTGAAAATAAATTATAAACAAAATACATGAACACATTTTAATGCAAAACAAAGTTGGTAAGATCCAAAACTTGTTATGATAAAAATCCTCTAGCAACTAAGACCAGAGGCTTGATTCCGAAACAAAATAAAGCACATTTATAAAATCACAAACAATAATAAAGTCCATAGTAGAAAAATGGGAAAAAATTTCCCCTAACATCAGAATCAAGGTAAGGAAGTCTACTTTCACTACTGCTATCTACATTGTAAAAGAAAAAGGTAAAACTATCTCTATTTGCAAATGACATGATTTTTAACATACAGAAAAGCCCAAAGAACCTACATGATTATAACTAATAACGCAGATTATGACTGTAAAGTCAGCAAAGTTCCGGAGTGTACCTTCAATGGTTCACTTAATGTGTGTAAACTTAAGGTAAATAATTTTAAAAAATCAGTTTAACTTTCCCTATTAAAAAACTACACTAAAAAAATCATGTAAAT
This sequence comes from Rhynchonycteris naso, assembly GCA_037038555.1. Classification (NCBI taxonomy): domain Eukaryota; kingdom Metazoa; phylum Chordata; class Mammalia; order Chiroptera; family Emballonuridae; genus Rhynchonycteris; species Rhynchonycteris naso. Next base: position 2,578,637 of record CM072998.1, read on the forward strand.
CATAAAAATCATATCAATGATTGCAGAGAAAAAGCTTTTTATATAATTCAACACACACTGAGGATAAAATCCAAAAAATTAGAAATCAAGGGAAACTTCAAATGGATAAAGATCTTCTATTAAAATTGCATACCTATAATAACACTTAATTCTGAAAGTTCACTCCTTAAAATTTCCTAAGATCAGAATACAGAAAGTATACCCCCTCTCACCACCCTTGTTCAGCATCCTGCTGGAAGTTCTCAGCCAATGGAATAAGGCAAGAAAATGAAATACAAGTCAGACAAATAAAAAGAGAAGAAGCAAAAGTATCCATATTTATTGTCTATGTAGAAAAACCCAGAGAGTCAATAACAACAACAAAAACACTCCTGGAAATAATAAATTTAGCCAAGGCTACAACACAGAAAACTTTAAAAGGAGCACCATTTAAGAGCATTCAAAACAATCAGGTGGCACTCCAAGAGAACCCACACAAGACTTGCACATTGAAAAGCAGAAAGCATTGGTGAAGTATAAAAAATCTACCGTAATGCCTGACCAGGTGGTGGCGCAGTGGACAGAGAATCGGACTGGGATGCAGAGGACCCAGGTTTGAGACCCCGAGCTCGCCAGCTTGAGCGTGGGCCCATCTGGCTTGAGCAAAAGCTCGTCAGCTGGACCCAAGGTCGCTGGCTCCAGCAAGGGGTTGCTCGGTCTGCTGAAGGCCTGCGGTCAAGGCTCATGTGAGAAAGCAATCAATGAACAACTAAGGTGTTGCGACGAAAAACTGATGATTGATGCTTCTCACCTCTCTCCGTTCCTGTCTGTCTGTCCCTATCTATCCCTCTCTCTGACTCTCTCTCTGTCCCTGTAAGAAAAAAAAAAAATCTACCGTAAACAGAGAGATGTACCTCACTGGAACACTCAATACGGTAAATGTATCAATTCTCCCAAAGTAGGTATGCAGGTTTGACAGAATGCCTTGAAAAATCTCAGTCTAACTTTATTGATCTGTCGACAAAAGCATTCTAAAACTTCCATGAAAAGTCCAAGGAGCCAGTGAACCTAGCAACGGGCAGACACGTTCACACAAAATCCTCTACACGAATGTTTAGGGCAGCTCCCTTTCAAGGAGAAGTTGGAGCAACCGCGGGCCCCTTTAGCAGTAAGAGGTTCAATGAGGTGCATACTTAACATGGGGCACCCCCGCAATGGAAAGGAACAGACTTCTGACCCGTATGCATCAAGTTGGTGAATTTCCAGAAACTGTGCTGACAGAAAACAAAAAAAAAAAATCCCCAAAAGTTACACACCCATGATTCAAGTCATATAACTTTTTTATTTATTTTTTTTTTTTTTTACAGGGACAGAGAGAGAGAAGGGGGGGGGATAGACAGGGACAGACAGACAGGAACAGAGAGAGATGAGAAGCATTAATCATTAGTTTTTCGTTGCCGTTGCGACACCTTAGTGGTTCATTGATTGCTTTCTCACATGTGCCTTGACCGCGGGCCTTCAGCAGACCGAGCCACCCCTTGCTGGAGCCAGCGACCTTGGGTCCAAGCTGGCGAGTTTTTGCTCAAGCCAGATGGGCCCACGCTCAAGCTGGCGAGCTCAGGGTCTCGAACCTGGGTCTTCCACATCCCAGTCCGACGCTCTATCCACTGCGCCACCGCCTGGTCAGGCTCATATAACATTCTTGAGGTAACAAGATTACAGAAATGAGGAACAGATGAACAGGTGCCCTGGGTTAGGAGGAATGGGGTCGGGAGTAGTGTGTGTGTGTGGGGGGGTATGAACAGTGTCACGGTCTTTGTGGTGACAGAAATGGTCTGTATCTTGTCTGTACTAATGCCGATGCCCAGGCGGTGATGCTGTCACGCAGCTTTTTAATGTGTGACTAGCTGGGGAAACTGAGTAAAGGCACAAGACAGATCTCTGAATTATTTTTTTTCTAACTACCTGCAAATCTAAATCAATCTCAAAGGACACACTTTAACTAGAAAAGAGAATGTAGAGGAAAGGAAATTGATTTCTTGTAAGAATATTAAATCTTGATCATTCTAAATCTGTCTATGTAGATTTATAAACAAAATATAATTTTGTATTTGTATACAAAAGATTATATACAAAAAAAATAATGTTAGAATTGAAAATATAATAGTAGTAAGTAAGAAAAAATGGTCTCAGTCCAACATTAGCACAGGAATGAAGAAAGACAGCGTGTTCCGATAAGGAATGAACATACATATTTACAGGTGATAACTACAAACATGGCGATTAGCAGACAGAATGGCTACATAGTTACGCTAAACCTACACTGTTCTTGTGACATAATTGCCATAACTTTTCCCTGTTAGTTAGGCAAGCTCACATTTCATTAACAGTTAGATCCATCACTGACATGCAGGTCGAATGAATAAATGTATTTAGATTTTATAAAAGACAAATTTTGGGAGAAACACCGTACACCAACGAAATGCCCTGACTTCTCAAGTATCCTGGGATGAAATACACAGACTGCAAAGGGAACAACCCCCCAATACACCCAGGCACGGTCTCTCATAAGCTGGCACGCTGCCACTGTTACACTGGAGCAATTATTTTTGGATAATTTAATAGCAGATTAATAAACATGCTTACTGTGTAGACAAATAAGGGGTTTCTAAAAATAAAAGACTGAATTACTCAGAGGAAATGAGGGGAAAAAAACACAGGGGACAATTTTTTTAGGAACATGCATTGTTCTAGAAATTGCCGAGGGAAAGGATTGGGCTTTGCAAAAAAAAAAGAGAGAGAGAGACCACACTGACACACTTTTCTTTGAATAACACTAATTCCCTTTTTTATTTTCTCCAGTGAAGCACTTTGTCTGTAGGTCTGGTGTCACCCCGTCGTGAAAAGCCCATCTGTGTCCCACGCTGCCTCCCTGCTCTCCCCGGGGAATGCTAATGGAAAGATGTCACTCACGTGCTCACAGTGCCCCTGGGAGCCGTCCCTGTCTCTCTCACTGTGTTCTGGAGGAATATAAACTCCCTTCCCACTGTCCCTTCTCCTTGTGTCCTGTTCTCGGGAATGTGCCCCGCACTGCGTGCTCACTCTGCACACACACACGCCTGCTCAGTTATTCCCAGGGAGTGCCCTTCCCACCCTTTCCAACGGGGATCCGAGGACCCGAAACAAACGATGGCCGCAGGGCATGGCGGGACACTCAGGGTGCAGGAACCTGGATGACGGGGCTCATTCCAAAATGAGAGGAACAAGAGAAAAACAAAGAAGGGGCCCTGCTGTGAATTTTACTCAATGCTCCTTCTTGTTCCACACTTAGAAGGCATTTTCCTCTCCCTTGGAGGACTTCTGTCTCAGCCCCCAAATGCCTGGAAGGGCTGTGAGCAGTCAGTCAGACCCGATGCCCTCCCAGCACACTCTAGGGACAGCATGAGGCGGGCTGGGGGACATGTGGCCAAATGTAGCTACTTTTCTTCCTGCCAGAAGAATAGCAGGGACCTCGGAGAACCCGGACTTCTTGGTCGTGCCGGCCTGGACCACATCATCCGTGTCTTATCTTTGCTTTTCATTATTCATGATATATATATATACACACACACACACACACACACACACACAAGGCAGCAACATTAAAGCTAGGAGGAACTTCCTAGACCAAACTCTTTATGTACTTGAGGGGCGAGAGAGGGGGGAACATTATTTCTTTTTTATTTAGATGGGGAGTAATATCATATTGGGAGTTTAATTAGTATTTCCCTCATGACTAATAAGGTTGGACATATTTTCACAGGCTTGTTTTTCGTCTGTCTGTTGTGTCTTCAAGGAAGCATCTTTTCCTGTGTTTTTCCCATATTTTAATTATGTCATTATTTTGTAATATGGAGGAAAGCTCTTCATTGTAGAGGTTGAAGGAGCAGAGCACGGCTTCTAGAATCTGCAGGAACATTGCCCTTCTCTGCAGGAATCTTCGGAGAAGATTGGCAGCAGCACCCCTCGGGCTCAGACAGAGTGATTCCAGGGTCCAGCCCTCAGACTTTGTGATGTCAGAAATCCCTTGCCTGGATCAGAAAAGAAAAGGACAGAAAGGAAAAAACCCACCCCGGGACACTTGCTGAGAATCCACTACCTCCTCCAGTGTGTCTCTGCACATAACAGGGGGTGACTCATGCAGAGAAGCCCCGCGGACAGGTGGGGGGCTACCGGGTCTGCGTCTGGCGAAGCCTGGGGCGGTCGGAGCCCGGTCAGGAGGGAGAGTGGCACTGTGAACAGGGCAGGGTCCCCTCTGGCTCCGTGATGGCTTCTCAGACTCGGTCACGTGCATGAGCAGGACGAGAAAACAGATAGATGTCCATGGGACTCGTCTCTCTTGCCTGGGAGGGTTCTTCAACTTTCTAGGACCTGGGGAACATTTTGCTTTATTTTATTATTATTTCTTTTATTTTTCTGAAGTGAGAAGCAGGGAGGCAGAGAGACAGACTCCTGCATGCGCCCGACCAGGATCCACCCGGCATGCCCACCAGGGGGTGATGCTCTGCCCATCTGGGCTGTTGCTCCGTTGCAACTGGAGCCATTCTAGCACCTGAGGCGGAGGCCATGGAGTTGTCCTCAATGCCCAGGCCAACTTTGCTCCCATGGAGCCTTGGCTGTGGGAGGGGAAGAGAGAGAGACATAGAGAAAGGAGAGGGGGAAGGGTGGAGAAGCAGATGGATGCCTCTCCTGTGTGTCCTGGGCAGGAATCGAACCTGGGACTTCCACATGCCAGGCCAATGCTCTGGCACTGAGCCAACCGGCCAGGGCCTCAGCAACATTTTAAATACATGAATTTTCAGTGTCTTCCGGAAGATGGTGGTGACTTCTCCGTGTTTGTTAGCCTCATTCCCACTGTGTTTGTCTTCTCCGGGGGAGGCAGTGGAGACCCCCCTGGAGATCGCCGACTGTTTTGGCCGCTTCAGCTCTTGGTAAATCACACATGGTAGCACCTCTCACTCACTCCGAGGACACAAAGTGGGTGAGAGTAAAGCAGGATGGATTTCTTCATCTAGACATCTAGAGTCTTCGCATCAGAACATCCCTCCTCCTTCACAACAGCTCCGTTGTCAGGGACGGAGAACCTTCTGAAGACATCTTCCCAGCAGTTCATGACTACCTCACAAACACACACACAAATCTGTGTTTTCAGATGAGACTCGCATTATTTCTGATGCCAGAGTCACAACACAAGTGCATGCTTCTGAATTTTTAAAAAAAAAAAAAAGCAGGACACAAATATATGTGTGTGTTCCTGTAACCGGGCTGGCCACGGTCCTGCTGGCTGACCCCTGCCCGCTGCTGGGCACCCACTCCGTCAGTGAACAGGACACATCGCCACATGGCAACTCTCTGGATCCCGCTTTTAAACTGCGAAGGAAAACATTTGTTTATCTACTTTCCTTCTTCTTTTTTTTCTTTTTAAACACATTAAGGTCTTGCATCTGTTTGTCTAATCAAGTGGACACTCTTCATGAGGAGAAAAAGATTACCATTTGGCCCAACAAGGGGAGAGTGACCATTCTGCAAGCACAACAGAACAAACAGCAAGGACTGTGGGCCAGTCCGAGGAGACACGCTGGGGACAGACGGCCGGCCAGCCTCCGGCAGGGGGCACTGTCTCCCCGCTCCCCACATTCCAGGGCACGTCCAACGCTCCATTCATATCCTAGCCTCCCCAGCAACGCTCTCTCTGCTCAGACATGCGACAGAAAGGCTTCAGAACGGAACGGTGTTCCTGGTGCGATGTGATTAATAGATCCACTTTCTCTCCCCTCGTTGTCCACAGGTCAGGAAGTAGTGTTGGTTATTTATATATATATATATGTATTTTTTTCTCCTCTTCAGGAAGCTTTCCGATAAAGGAAACAGGAGGAGGGGGGGGGTGATATCACACTGGAAGACTTTCATCCACACTTTATCTTTTCATGTTAAAAACGGGGTGATAGAAACACCCCACGAGTTTTCCAGAATGGCTGTTGAACGGGCCGGCTTTCCATGGAGAAAGGCGGCCCCACCCAGGTAGTCTCCGCCCAGGGGGGCATTGCCCTTCCTCCTCAGAACCCCTGAGATGGCTCAGGTGGCGTATCGAGAGCATGACGATCCCATCCTCTTTGGTTGGAAGATAACTGTCCTTGAAAGGACCAGGCTCTCTGCAGTGAACAGCCCGGGACTGACCTCCCCCCTGTGGGGGTCCAGCCGCCAGGCTCCCTGTGGATTCCACGGGGCTCCCACTAGCGCTGAGTCCTGGAACGCCAGGAAGGGAGATGAACGGAAGCCCCAAAGAGGACCTTTGCACCCATGTCTGGACCTCCTCTTCAGGATGGGTTGACCTCTTGAGCTCTCTCCAATGGAAGTTTCCCTTAGACCTTGTCCCTAGACCAAGGCTCAAAGCTGCGAGGTGAGCAGGGACAGGCTGTGACCAGAGGTGACAGTATGAGGGGAAGAGCCTGTCAACACTCCCCATGAAGAGGCAGACCTGGGAGCTGGACAGAGACAGCTGCAGAGCACACCGGGTAGCCCACTGCCACGTGCAGAGAAGAAGGAGGCAGCCCAGTGTACAACCACCTCAGACGGCGTCAATGATGGGCCGGTACGATAATGAAACACACACCTACAACGTGAATAACCTGCAGTAGGAGGGACGTAAGGCTACGGCAGGGTGCCTGCAAGAATAAAATGCCCCGAGTGTGCAGAAAAGTTAAAAACAAACCAGCAGAAAAGCCAGGCACTTGACCACAGGGAGGAAAGTGCAGAGGCAGGGAGGGAGAAGAGCTGGATTGTGCTCACCACCCTCATACATACATACATACACACACATGCACACATGAACACACATATATGCACACAGAGATGTGCATGCATACATACACACATACATGTGTGTGCAGACACACACATGCACGCACACATGCATATGTGCACACACAGACACACATGCATACACACACATGAACACATGCACACACATATACATGTATGCACACAGATATGCACACACATATGTGTACAAATACATGTATGCACGCATACACCCATGTATACGCCCATGCATACATGCACACACATACACACACGCGCACGGATATGCACACCCGCCCTCCTATGGAAAATGAAGAAAAACTCAGAAAGGGTATTGAGGGGAAAGAGAATTGAACCCAGAGAGAGAGAGGGAGGGAGGATCTTTGAAAGGATTTTTGAGGGTAAATTGGTAAACCAGACTGCAGGAAATTCTGATAAAGGAATGCTGTACAGAAACGCTTGCTTGCTTTGCCACTTGGGCGGGGGGCAGAAATCTTTTATTTTTCCTACACATTAGGCAATACTAGTTTTTAATTAAATATTTTTCCAATTACAGTGTACATTCAATATTCCTCCGTAATAGTCTCAGACAGCATGGTGGTTGGACAATCCTGTACTTTACGAAGTGGTCCCCTGATGTCCCCAGCGCCCACCCGGTCTCCCTGGTAGTTGTTACAATGTATTCCCAGTGCTGCACTCTACTTTCTCATGACCGTGTGGGGATGACGGATCTGTGATCCCTTTACCCCACCCCCACCCCGCCGGTCCCTTCCCTCCGGCAGCCACCCTGAGCCTGTCTCCACGTTGTTTGTCCGCTGATATTATTCTTATCTTCACTGCACCCTATACGAGCTGACCAATCCCTCTTCACTTGTTCGATGTCACTGAGTCTCAGGCCTGGAGGACAATGACATAGTGTGGAGCGTCCGTGTGACGTAAGATCGGGGCTGGAAGGAGGCCGGCTCTGAGAATGGCCCCATGGTGCAATGCAGGGACAGGAAAGCCCTGAGGCGACAGTGGTGGCCCCAGGAAACATTAAGGGGACAGCGGCTCAGCACGGTAGGAAGCGAAGTGAGCGCAACTCAGGCGCTGTGTTTGTAGGCTTTTCCCGGAGTTCTTCCATAACCATCTCTACTGCCCCGGCTGCCTTGCGAACCACAGTCCGTACTTAGACTCAGAGACTGATCTTCTTTACGTGAAAGACAGAGACTCGGCCGTCACTGAACTTGTGCAGTGTGCAAAGGCACACACCAACGGTGTTTCCCCAACACTGACCCCCAAATGACCAGAGCCGCAGGAAAAGCCCAGAGGGAAGCGTTAAGTCTGAACGGACAGCACGTTTTCTGGAGCTGCCTGGGTCTGATCGATCGGCAGCAGCCTTTTCACACAACAGTCACTGAAGCACAGTATCTCTTCTCGTCCTTACAATCATCCCAGAATCGGGGTGACGGGGCTGCCACGCCCCTTGGCTGACTGACAGTGACACAGGTGGGCTTTGCACGAACAGATACATCAGCAGACACAGTCTGTGCCCACGGGGGACAGACACTACCAAGACACCTGTGAGCTGGAGGAACTTGGGGCTGGGGACATCCAGCAGTGTCTTCAGTCCTTTGGTCGACAACCGTCTCCCTGTACATACTGAGACTCAGCAAATCGTGGCTCTCGCCCCCAGTCAGACACCGAAAGAGAAGCTCTTGTGTCCATCCGTCCTCACACGACCCCAAGATGCCATCTGCGCCTGACCTCCCTGTCCACTCGTGCCCTGCTTCTCAGTGTCTCCCTCTGCTGCCCTGCACCCTGAACCCCCGCTTCACCGCTGCTGTTCAACTGACCACCAGGTCCTGCAGCCTGCTCCCTCCAGGTGTCTGCCAACTTCCTGTCCGTCTGCATCACCACGAGCACCCCTCTCTCAGACACACTGTCGGGGCGACTTCTGGTCGGCAACCCTGCTCTGGACCGTGCACTCGGCCGTCCGGGCCACAGTCAGAGGATGAGAACACACGGCATTGGCACAGCCCGCCAATGCCGTTGCCTCTCTCTCCCGCCCCTTAGCTGCTCTCCTCTGCCCACGAAGACCCTCCTTTCTTCTCTTTAGCACACTCTTCACTTTATAAAATGCCTTACACATGGCGGCTGCTCTTCCTTCCTGGGGCTCTCGGACTCCATCTGTCTGGCTGTTGTCCTCTCTCTGTCTCCCCATCTCTGTCTCTGTCCCTCCCTCTGACTCTCTCCCTCCGACCCCAGCTCTCTGCCCCCTCCCCATCTCAATAAAACCGCCCTTTTCCGAGTGAAGACCCTCCCTCTAATCGAGACTCAGTCGGTCCACCGGCTCTGACGCTCGCCCAGGGCCGGAATGGTTTTATGTCTTTATGACGTTGATCACTGTTGCAATTTCCCATTTCCCCTCTGACCATTCATCAACGTCTCTCTCCAACTAGATTGTAAATTTTATGAGTTCTGCTTTTCATCAACCATTGTGTGCCTGAACCCCGTTCAGAGTTCTTGGCAGGTGATAGGTGCTCATTAAATTCTTGTGGGGAATAAATGAGATGAAAGGAGGGAAGGAAGGAAGGAAAGTAAGAAGGGAGGGAGGGAGGGAGGAAGGGAGGGAGGGAGGAAGGGAGAGAGGAAGGAAGGAAGAAAGGAAGGAAGGAAGGAGGAAAGAAGAAGGAAGGAGGAAGGAAGGAAGGAATGAAAAAAGGAAGGAGGAAGGAAGGAAGGAAGGAGGAAGGAAGGAAGGAAGGAAGGAAGGAAGGAAGGAAGGAAGAAGGAAGGAAGGATAAGGAAGGAAGGATAAAAGAAGGGAGGGAGGGAGGGAGGAAGGGAGGGAGGGAGAGAGGAAGGAAAGGAAGAAAGAAGGAAGGAAGGAAGGAAGGAAGGAAGGAAGGAAGGAAGGGAGGGAGGGAGGAAGGAGGGAAGGAGGGAGGGAGAAAAGAAGGAAGGAAGGAAAGAAGGAAGGATGGAAGGATAGAAGGGAGGATAAAAGAAGGAAGGATTAAAGAAGGAAGGGAGGGAGGGAGGGAAAAGGGGAGAAAAGAGCATTAAGAAACTTTCTCAAGTGACACAGTGACACCACCATCTTGAGGTTGCAAAGTAGCTGTGAGATAAAGGACACTATATACTGGTTCCCAGGTAGAGAGCCCTAGAATCAATAAAGTGGAAGAGACATAATCCTTCCACCTTATTGGCAATTGGTCACAATGATAAATCAATGAGGACAGAAACCGATGGTGACTATGTTAGCAACAGCACACACGCTCACACTCACACACACACTCACAGAAACAAGCATGAGTAAAATAAACGGGTTTATCAGGCTGGACGAAGTCACCACCATATCTGCAGAGAAACAATGTTTCTCAGTAGCTTCAAAACTGTCCTGCATTTGCCATCGCTCACAAAGCCAGATGACTAGACATGATAGTTCTTAGGTTACTGGGGAGTCCACGAGCAGTGAGTGTTTTAGAAAGAATGCTTTTTGTGATAACACAGCCAGAAGTGAAGAAAGAAATTAAATCTAGAGTTCATCGTGAAAGAAATACGGTATCTGTGTATTCATTCTGGAAAAGGGTAACTGTGACAACATTTCCACATAAGGCCTTTGATGTCAAGGTGTCTGTGAGACAGCCCACTGTTAATGATAGATATTGATTCCAAAAAAATGTCAATAGCAAGATGGCCTCTCTTCTTATCAGACTTTTACCTGTTCCTCTTAATAGCGATGTGACGAGGGTCTGGTTTGCTCACTGGCTATCCCCGTGTGTCAAATCCTGCCGTGGAGATCTGTCAATAACCAGGGGTGCCAGATGACAACCACCGCACCAGCCACAGTAACACAGACATCCAGCCCTGTTCTTTTCCTCACCCCACAGCGGGGGCTGCAGAAGCTGCCCACGGCACTGACCATTCCTGCCCAGGGGATCTCGTTCATGGTGCCTTTGCAGGGGTCTCTCAGGATACCCGCACCCAGCTGTTGTACCACACGACCAGGCCGCGAGCTTGGACTCAGCTCAGCGTGCAGTCAGGGGGGAGCAGGCCAGCGACAGGCCCCTGCCTGGGAGCAATGCCCACACTGTCCGGCGTGAGCAGTTTTCATGTTGGAAGCAACCTTACTGATCAATGCTTTTATCATGCCCTGCACCTCATTCTCACAATAAACATTAAAATATTAGACCTTTTCTGAGTATTATTGAAGTTCAAAATATTAAAGATACCATGCTTGCTCTGGCCGGAGAGGTCTGACAGTTAGAGTATCATCCTGAAGCTCAGAGGTTGCGGGTTCGATCCTCGGTCAGGGCGTACAGGGACAGATGGATGTTTCTGTTCCTCTCTCTCTCTTCCTCCCTCCCTTTCCTCCCTCCCTTTCTCTCTCATTAAAATCAATAAATAAAAATTATAAAATAATAAAAGCCATCATGCTTACTAAAACATCAAAGTAATTTGACTCTGTTCATTGTTAGCCTGTCTGTCCTTCCTCCCCGCCCACACATACCCATCAGATGTTCTAGAAGTCACTCCTGATAGCGGGCCTCAAATTCCAAATGTGGGGCAGGGGACACATTCTTCACATTATGACGGCTGCTTAAGACCTCTTAATCTTCCGTCCTCCTTAGTGATCATTTTCTACCAGGAGGTAACGTCACACTAAGGGGCTCAGAGGACCCAACGATAGAACTCTCTCCCAGCCCCGGCACTTAGTAAACGCTTGCTGGATCTGGGACATATTGATTTCAGTAACTATGTGACTTCTTAAAACGAAGCTTTATGGATAAGGATTATGTGCACAAATTATAGAAAACGTGCAGGAAGCTGAAATGGTTACTTATCGATTTCAAAGAGAGAGAGAGAGAGAGCCGTTTCTCCAATTAATTGCTCGTGATTCTATCTATAAAACGTGGGTTTAAAAATCACGTTCCCTGAATATGTCATTTCATGGCTTCTAAGCTGTGAGAAGCTGTTTCAGCTCTTCCAACACTGACGACATAGTCAAACGATGGGACTAAAAATAACAGGCTGTTAAAATGACACCTCTATTTTTTTTTTTTTTTTTATCACTTCAAGTTGCACAGTGTTAGGTCAAGGAGCAAGCCTGGAGCGCCCAGAGTCTGTTCTAACCCAGCACGGGGCTTAGTTAAAATCAAGGTGGACCAACCCGCGTTACTGCAAAACACGCAAGTCTGGACCCCCAGGTTCAGCCAGGTCACGTTTCACTGAGAGTTCACAAAGCCGACCTCGTAATAGGAGTCTGGGAAGGAACAGGCATCTGAAAGCCTGGGTGTCACTGAAGGGAACCCCCAGCCTTTCCCTCCTCCTCATGGAACTTTCCGATGTGACCACCCTCTGCTGGGAATTCCCTTCACCCCCTCCCCCCCGAAACTCCCAATGAGACACCAAGTTCTCCTCCTCACACTTCTCACACCTGACGGCTCCCGGCAGGTGTGTCCACTTACGGAGTGGGTGGGAAGTAGGAAAGGGAGCTAGCTGGTGGTGACCCAGGGGACAGTGGCCAGCACGTGCCCGGATCCTTTTTAAAGAAGTGGATTCTGGGACACATACCCATCTTCGTGTTTGTTTTGTTGTTTAATTCAGAAACATGTCCTTGGGCCGTGACTGTGTAACCAGAAATAATGGGAGTCTCATCTGAAAACGGACACGTTCGAGAGGCGTGGCCTGCTGGTGAGACTTCTTCAAAAGGGAATCCATCCTGGACAGCTGTGTTGCTAGGGAATGAAAGGTCATTTGATACCAAGCCTCTCGATGTGCAGGCGAATCCGTCCATCCTGCAACGTCCTGCTCCCAGACTTGGCGAGAGGTACTCGGAGGGACTGACTCTCAAAGAGCCGAAGCAGCCAAAACCATTTCTAATTCCCGTGGGCGTGGCTGCCGCCTCCCCTGTGTTTATTACCCTCGGTCCTCCGTTTTCTCCGTTTTAGCCACACCCCAGGTCTCTCTCTTAGGGGATTTTGGCGAAACGATCCCGGCTGGTCCCACTCAGACAGACAGACCTGAGTGAGCGTAGGCCAATGAACAAGAGACACATCTTCCACTGTGACATGCGACCTCTACTCCAACCAAGATGTCACATTCTCTCGACTGAGGGTGTGTGTTGGGTGTCCACATGAACGGGTCTGTGACCCGAGAAGGTCTGACCTTGGGGAAGAGTCCACGGCCAGGTCCACAGGCTGGAGGGAGAAGCTCTCGCCCCCTGCGGCTGTGGCTGTCCGTGTAACTTTCTGGTTCTCGGAGCTTCCAGCTGCCCTCCCTCCATGGTGAGTGAGGCCCGCTGAGACACCATGGCTGACACAGAGGGCACAGTGGAAGGGACCCCAGAGAAACAGAGCCAATGCCCACAAAATATCATGAGCCTTGGGCTCAAGCTATGTCTGAACCCCCGTTGTCACTGGGTAGGGCAACACATTGCCTTTGTGCTTCAAGCGGGTTTTCGGTGTGACTTCTGATCCTTGCTACTGGACACGCCGCAGGGGGAGGGTGGCGTGGATGATTATGTGACCTCCTTGTGGCCTGCAGGTCAATCCTGCCTGAGTACAGCCCCCCAACCCCGTTCTCAAATGACATAACCAAATGTGAAGGTGGAACAGCAAAGACCAGCAGGATGGTACTATGGAAAAAGCCACGTCCCTGGGGAAGGATGGTGCGGTATTCACCTCTGCGGGGGACTTGGAGAAGGTCACAGGACCTCTGTCTGTGGGAGACGGGATGCTCTGCGACCCAAACTGGCATCAGGGTTCAGCACGATCCACAGTGTCACTCGTGACCAGTGCCCCCACCCCGTTCCCTCCCCGCTGTGCGTGCTGCAGAAACTCCATCCATCGGCGGTCAGCACGGACCTGACCTCTGCTGATGAGCACATCTTCCAGGTCGGCAGGACGCTGTCACTCAAGTATCAGTGAATAGACTTACGACTTCAGTTACACATTGAATACTTTTGAAATTAGACTTACTTATGTCTGATCATTGTTTTTATACTGGTCTGGAAAGCACCTACTTCCCAGGATTATTTTAAAAGGCAAGGAAAGAACACATGATACATGAGCGTACACTATCTGGAAAGCCCTACATGCATGTGAAGGGGTTTAGAAAGTATTTTTAACTTTAGAATACTATAGGTCAAATAGTGCCGGGCTCTCCTTTTATTCTGATAAAAAAAAAAGATGTGTGAATTTGGTAATAGTGGTTCAAGTCATGCTGTGTTCTTGAAAAAGAAATAGTTTAATGCTTCAAATAAATTCACTTAAAGGAATAGTGTCACTATGCCAAATATATCAGAATAGTCTACTGAAAGCCTAATAAGCACTAAGTGCACATGTCATTAATATTGCTAATAAGTTTGAGAACTTTTCAGAGCGAGGTCTTACCATTTCTCTTAGAAAATTAAGTATTGTTTAATATATGAGGGTTTTCACATATACAACTCACTCCTCCCAGCTCTCTCTACTCGCACTGAATGTAAAACGGTCAAGTTGTCCAGCGTGTCTCTGCGGGGTAAGACTTAGAAATAAAGACAAGTTTCGTATCAGCCGTTTAGTGTTTTCATCGGCATGTAACCAAACACCAAGGGCTAAGTGTTCTCGTTGCTGATCTGTTCATATGCCCCTGAAATGACTTAGTATTACTAAAAAGAGCCTAATTATCTCAATTCCCTTCTCAGGCAATTCAGGGAAAGAGAGAAAGATACATGAAAGGTCACAAAGGTAAACGCCACATCCTTGCACTGCGTAAAGAGCAGATGCCACGGTCTACCCATGTCCTGATGGATGAACAGGGTGCCCTCGGAAGTGCTTTGGAATCCCACGACCTCTCCCCCTGTCCTGCTCAGAGTCCAGAGAGCCTGTCGTCACTGGGTCTGCAGTCTTCATACAACATTAGGGTGCTTGACTCTTTCGCGGACTGGCACAGAATTTCTGGCGGACGGGCGATGGTCTGCAGACCAGGGGAGGGAAACCCCTTGCTCTGATACCAAGCTTAATGTCCCATTCACAAAACGACCACAGCAGGAAGAACAAGAAGAGGGCTACTTCCTGGGCCACGGATCGGTGCCTTTGGGATCATTAATCTCACACAGGAGCCCTGAGGACATGATTAGCAGTGTGACAGGAATACCACACACAAGGGGAGTTTTAAAGAAAGGATTATTTTTTACGGAAAATCAGAGGAAATACTCAATATTGCTGATTACATGTTGGCTAAATAAACCATTGGACATCAACAGGACGGCATTTTCTAAACTTTAAAAATAATTTTTCAAGAACACTTAAAATCTGGTAGAATATGCATAAGAGAAAAAGCAGAAACAAAATAACTTTTCCATGTATACACGGGCACAGGAAAATAAACGGGAAAAAAATACGCTTAAATGCCAGCAGGTTATTTCGAAGGAAGAACACGGCAGGTACCATTTGTTTTCTTCTTAATATTTTGAAAGTCTTTTTTATAGAAAGTATGTATTGATTTTTAATTAAAAAATATAATAAATGACTTGGTAAAAATAGGTTTTCTATCTCACAGCCTATAACCTACCTTCTTTCCCTGTCTAATTTATATTAGTTCCAAAGCTCTTAAATTTGAATATATATATATATATATATATATATGTATATATATATATATACATATATATATATATATATATATATTCACATGTAATATATGTTTCCTAAGGATTATATTAGTTTGCAATGGTTTTTAAAAAATGAAACTATCTTTACAGAGAGAGAGCTGTTTTCAAATCCAGACTTTGCCGTGGACATGTTTGGTACTTAGTCCTAGTTAATCTATACTCTATATAAATGAGAGGGACAGAGAGGGACAGACAGACAGGAAGGGAGAGAGATGAGAAGCATCAGTTCTTCATTGCAGCAACTTAGTTGTTCATTGACTGCTTTCTCATATGTGCCTTGACTGGGGGGCTCCAGCCAAACCACTGACCTTGGGCTCAAGCCAGTGACTACCACATGCATTGCCTCCAAGTATCAGCAGAAACAACAGCCAATCAAGAGAATAACAAAAATTCATAGTATATTGTGTCAACAAGGTTACTGGGTGAGAACGGGGATTGGGAATCTCAAATATAAATAAAAGCAGTTAAGAAAGTAATGGATAGGAAGAAAAATCATAGCCCTGGCCAGTTGGCTCAGTGGTAGAGCATTGGTCCTGTGTGTGAATGTCCTGGGTTTGATTCCTGATCAGGGCACACCCATCTGCTTCTCTACCCCTCCCCTCTTGCTTCTCTTTCTCTTTCTCTCTCTCTCTCTCTCCCCTTCCTGCAGCCATGGTTCAATGGAGCGTGTTGGCCCAGGGCCCTGAGGATGGTTCCATGGCCTTTGCCTCAGGTGCTAAGAAGAGCTCAGTTTCTGAGCAATGGAGCAACAGCCCCGGATGGGCAGAGCATCACCCCTTAGTGAGCTTGCTGGGTGGATCTCGTTTGGGGCACATGCTGGAGTCTTTCTCTGCTTCTGCTTCTCTCACTGAATTAAAAAAATAAATAGAAAGAAATAAAAAACATATACAAACCAGGAAAACAATAAACTAACATGAAATATATATATGTGTGTGTGTGTGTGTGTAAGTAATATACATGCTGGCCATCTGACCTATAATATCTTAATTTGAGATTGGATTATAAAATTAATTATATTTTAAAGTAAGTAAAAGGGAGTGAAATACGAACAAACTCTAAAACACATTTCAAAAATTTATATTCCAAATCTGTCGGTGAGAAAAACACAATGCCTAGGTTTGCTGAAGAGGCTGCTCTCTCTTCAGGCTGTGGGCACTTCGATTCTCAATATGGAGAGTGGTATGAAGAGCTTGAATGGTGTTTTCCCTAACCGCACTGCACTGGGTGTAAATGAGAATTTAGACGGCAAAGGCTATTCATTTCATAACCTTATTTCTCCAATCTCATTCCACCATGTTATTTTCCAAAGGGAACAAATGAGCAGTTCCATTCCGCCCTGAATATCCAAGCAGTCTCCTTTGCCTTTTCATCAGGGGCTCTAATGTCAGGATAATCTATCGAGACGCCAAGTTCCGTCCTCCCCGACGCTCTCGGAGAGAAGCCGCCGGAGCCGTGTCCCCGCCTCCCGCATCCGCATCCACAGAGCCGGTAAAGCCTTTCTGACTGAGGGGCCTTGGTGTTTCTTTGCAACAGGCATCAAGATATTTCAGACTCATTCATTTCAGGGGCTAGTTTAAACAAACATACCTGCAAACACATCCTCCCTAGTCCCAAGCGATTGGGGAGGAGAGAACCACAGAAGCTTCCACGTAGAATAAATACAGCGGAAGGCACACACTGGGGAGGACAATGGCCCAGGACCAGAGAATGGGGGTGTGCTTTCCCACACGAGGATGCTGCGGAAGCACTTGGAGGGAGGGGACACCTGTTTTTGGTCCTAGACAGCACTGGGCGAGATGGCAGTTCACTCGGGAGACTGGCAGGTGGCTGACTGCTGGAATATTACGCACTCATGAACAATGTCTTCTGAGGTGACTGAGCTCCCGTGAAGGCCACCTTTAGTTCTGTAGGACTTTCCGTAACAACTAATGATGATGGGGCGTCAGCGGGAATGAGTGCCATGACAACCAGAGAGGCAGGGGCCATCAGCAAGGGCACTGAGAACCAAAGACAGAGACCTTCTGCAGTCCCCAGTCCTGGTCCCTGGCCCCAGAGGATGTTGGCACAACCTAACAAATGGGCGGCGGACCTGACTAAAGACTCGTTATGCAAATACCACTAGGTAGGTAGATGTCAGGGGTGCTGGTGAGGTCAGATGTGATTGGACTCAAGGATAGTTAAGTCACATGATGTATTCTGCAAATGGCATAATAAAAAGACTCATTCAAACTGAAAGGAAGAAAAGGACTTCCGTGCAATGACGGTGATTTACACCAGTACTAACGCCAACCGTCGGTTTAGAAGCCCATGGTAGAGGACACGCCGGACGACGTGGGTTCTGGCATTAGCTCTGGAGTTACTTGGAATGCAGTCTGCAAAAAACATTTTGTAAGTGGGATAAGAACCGAATGAGAGGCGCTTCACCTGTCTTCACTTCTCACAGTGAATTACAGAAAAGTGACTCCAGGGCCAGTCGGTGTCGGCCGAAAGCAGAGTCCCACTTTGTGTGCTCAGAGCTGGTCAGACTGGGAGTCTCTCCATCACCCTGCAGTCTGGGCTGTTCTGCGATTTCTGGCTCTCTCCTCATCCTCTCCTCTGCGCTCGTGCTTTTAGCACACACACATTCACACTCACACACACTCATGTACACACAGACTCACACAGACACACAATCACACACAGATTCACACACACATACAGACTCACACAGACACACATACACACACATTCACACTCACGTACACACAGACTCACACAGACACACACTCACATACACACAGACTCACATACAGACTCTCACACACACACTCACGTACACACAGACTCACACACACAGACACACACTCACTCACATACACATACAGACACACACACTCACATACACACATACACACACAATCACATACACACACAGACTCACACACATACATACACACACGTACACACACACTCACATACACACAGACACACACTCACAGACACAGACTCACACACAGACACACACACACACACACACTCACACACAGACACACACACTCCTCTGTCCAGAGGCGGGGCAGGGGTCCCTATGGATAAGGGCAGTTGTTATCTGAAACGGGATGGCTGGTGTTTCACACGCAGGCAATCTAGCTTTGTTCAACCACAGCTGTTTTCCTACTTCTGCGTGGATTCATCCACTGTGCGTATCAAAATCTCCCATTCTTCAGAGCTAATCCGATCAATAAGTACCCTGAGATTCCATTCACTTCCTTCCGCAGTTCTACGGTTCTCTAAAAACCACAAAGGACCTGAGGGCTGGCTCTAGTCTTTCCAGGGTCCTGGATGGAGGGCAACTAATGGCGCGCCCTGGCTCCCCGACTTCTGAGGGGGCCCCAAAACCCCAACCTGACATGGTTTCATATGTCCAACTTCAACATTTATAGTACAGAATATATTTTATTTATTTAAAAATATGGTTAACAAGTATTTTTATTCTCTCTCTCTCTCTTTTTAAAGGGCCTAATATTTTCTTCTGCGCCCAGCGCCTCAGCCAACCTTAATCTGCCTCTGGTTCTGGACTCTAGAAGTTTCCTCTGAGCTGATTAGAAAAGGCTTTGCTCTTTGGATCGTAAGTATCAACTCTTGTGCAAGCTCCCGGGTGCACCTTGGTCTCACGGAGCGCGCTGTCTCAGTGGGAACGGGGCCCGTGGACTAACACGGAGAAGCTGCACCTGAGCACAGTGCCTGGATGGGTCCTGAGCCTGGCCTGCCGACCTGCCCCTGTGACGACGGCACCCCAAGGGGCGGCAGTCACACCTGCCTGCTCCCCATCACCCCCCTGCTCCCCGTCACCCCCGGGGGTAAGCATGGGCCCTGCGATAATGAGCCTGATAGACTGAAGCTCATTAAAATACCGAGGAAAATCCTTCATTATGATTCTTAATTACATGGTTACTGCAGCAGCCAAAATACAAACTTTCCTTCCATTTTATTCAACTAGATGTCAGGTTGACTTCAAAGCTGATGGGGGGCCTTTCGCTCATAACAGTGCTTCCTGTTTACATAGTTCTTCTCCTGGGAGATCCATGTGGTGCTTTACAAATGTCATCTATTGGCCCTGGCCGGTTGGCTCAGTACAGTGTTGGCCCAGTATATGGAGGTCGCGGGTTCGATTCCCGGCCAGGGCACACAGGAGAAGCACCCATCTGCTTCTCCACCCTTCCCCCTCTCCTTTCTCTCTGTCTCTATCTTCCCCTCCCACAGCCAAGGCTCCATTGGAGCAAAGTTGTCCCGGGCACTGAGGATGGCTCCATGGCCTCCGCCTCAGGTGCTAGAATGGCTCTGGTTGCAACAGAGCAACAGCCCAGATGGGCAGAGCATCAACCCCTGGTGGGCATGCCGGGTGGATCCCGGTCGGGCACATGCGGGAGTCTGTCTCTCTGCCTCCCTGCCTCTCACTTCAGAAAAATACCATAAATAAATAATACAAATATCATCTAATACCCCACACAGCTAATCCATAAAAGAGCCACAGTGGAGGACCTGGGACTTAGAATTCCCTGTCCCTTGTGAGCCTGGTTCTCTCTCAGCATCATGATAACCCAGGGTTACATGGGTCTTAGACGAGGAAATAAAATTTGATACAAATTCTTGCACTTATCACTGTCTTTAAATGCCTGCACAAAAGGAGGTTGCCCAGTAAAGCATCCGTGTTCCAATTTTTTAAGGATGCACCACTTTCTAACTCTGATAGCAAGGGCCAGTGATAAATGACAGGAATAAGTTATCTGATCTCACGAATCCAGTGTTCTAGTGCCTATAGAATTATTCCCTCTTATGCAGCAGTTGAATGCAGTGCGTGGGTATTGATACATTTGCTCTACACTGGAGATCATTGATTAATGCCACGACTCTTGGATGTCAGCAAATGTATGTAGGAGGCTATCAATCTGAAATTTTCAGTACATATATGCTTTTCTTTCTCATGCCTAACTCTTGGGGTTTTTTGCATATGTTCTACTGGTGATAAGAGCCTCATGGAATAGAGAATTTACCAACTTCTCAACTTTGGACATACAGAAAAGTGAATTTGGGCACTGCCAGTTTCAGATTGGATACTAACAATACTCATGTTCCTGGACAATATGTATATATTTTTTTAACTTTGAAGAGCCGCATGGCCTGTTTTCACTCGTCCCCGTATTTCATAAGACAGTAGAAAGCATGGTCACTACGTATAAATTATGATAGAAAAGGTTGGTTTGGAAGGGTTTTTCTTTCTGAGACATTTACTAGGCAGATTCTTGGACAAATGTTTAAAGTGCCATCTGTGTTATTATGAATATTCATGGTACTGTATAATTTTTTGAAAAGCTGAAGGACACATTCCGAAAGATGCTTTGTGGTTCAGGAAATAAAAACAGTCTAAGAGAAACGACAGGTCTGATGCAACACAACAAAGCACCGTTTTTTTGTTTGTTTATTTGTTTGTTTTTTTGGACCAATGCCTTTGTTTGGCTTCCTGGCCTCATGAAACTGCCCAGAGCATCCTGGCTGTGGCAACTCATGTCCCTCACCGTGTCTCCTAGTAAACTGTGGGAGCTTTCAAGCTGGCTTCACACGGAATGTGCCCATGGAGACCCAGCAGGGCCTTGGACCGGTGCTGTAATTAGACGAGTCATCAGATGTTTGCAAGAATGATCAAAACCGTGACATGGATAAAACAGAAAACCTTCATTCGAGAGCTAGGTACAAATGTCAGTATTCCTCCCCCCAGCCCTCCGGGATGTGGGTTTATTACTACATTAAACGTAATGGAAACAAATTAAAAATAAAATAAACAAAAGGAACGAGCTTGGAGGCCAGCTCTTGTGGGAAGCACAGTCACTGTCCAGGGAGGGGACGGCGAGCCTTCTGTGGCCGCTGTCCCCTGTCAGAGGATTGCGCTGTGCAGGGAGACACTTAGGACCAGCCTCACGGCTGAGGAGTCCTGTACGCAAGTGTGCTCACTGGTCAACACATGACACTTTCCTTAACTTTGTCGCCTTCTAGGGCTGTCAACATTTCTAGTCCAATAAGAAAACTGTAAATACTGACAGGGACTCCTCTTGCCCCGTTCCTGAAGAAGGCTAGTCAGCACTTCAGGACCTAATTAAAGCAAAAAAGAAAACAAAAAAAGGCAATGTAAAAATCAAAACGGACGGCTACTTCCCACATTTCTACTTCTGACCAAATTAATCCGGGGACTACAGTGGGCACGTTCAGAATTTTAAAGCGATTAAAGAGACAAAATGGTTTTGCAGAATTTGAGGAAATACCAGAATCTTCATTTAAAAAAAAACAACACGAATGTTGGTTAATATATGGGAATTTTTCTTGTCTGACACTGTTTGGAAAATCATATCTATCTTATGACGGTGAGTTCCAGACACAGGGTAAATGCCTAATCAAGGGAATCGTGTGCGTCCGTAAGTCACGGCAACCCCGTATGATCAGAGGACCAGTCCAGCCTGTGCTCTCTGACTCGGCCAACTCCGTGATTACGTGGCAGCCTGGGTAGGCGGATCCCACAGCATGAGATTATTGTCATATGACACCATGAGACCGGCACCTGTAAAATAGACCTGGATATTTTTGAATAAACTTTTCCTCCCCCATCTTCGTGATGGGATACAATGGCGCATGGCATTTTAACTGGGGACGGCGGGAACCAAGAAATCAAACAATGTTACTCAAAGAAGCACACACCAGCCACAAACTCACGGTGCAGCAGAGACACACAGGAAGTAAACAGGATGCATGCTTCTGCCAGCCTGATTCCATTCGGTCTACACACACTACGCTGGGATTAAGCCCAGGACTGGAACTTGGGACGTCTGACCTTTAAAACGTGGTTCAAACCTAACCACAGCAGATAGTCTAAGAGGTGCTGAGCCAGCCAGAGTGTTCCCATCTCTCAAATGGGCAGAAAGCATGAACGCGCCTTGGGAGGGCGCCTCTTCCCTTCTCCCTGGAATCCATTTATGGCAAATAAGCTGCAGCTGTCAGCCTCTGCCGCCCCTCTAAGCCCACCAGCCACCCGGGGCACACAGCCTGCCTGTCCCCCGGCCCCAGCCGCCGGCCAGCTCAGCGGCCTCCACCTGCTGGTCACCTCCCTCTCCTCGGAAACCAGCAGCTTTGACCCCTCGGGGAGGATCAGACTGACTGTCCTCAACCAAGTCCTCCGAAGCAGCTCTCACACCTCGGGTTGTAATGCACAGACAAGGTACTGAGGTTTACCTTCAGTCCTGAACCTGCTTTAATACGCAGCCAATTAAAAACAGACCAGCGGAGAGCGGACGTGATGAGCACCAGGATTAGTATTCAGCTCAGCTCCTCCCGGGGGGCGGGGGGGGATACATTGAGCCCGAGGCCCCCTGCTCAACACAGGAGGACGAGCGTCATCGTTGGTCAGCAGCAAATGGAGAATCACAGATTCAGGCTCTCAAGAAACAATCTTAACAACCCTGGACACAGCCAGACGTCCAGGCGTCCCATGCTAATCACGAAGACGTTATTCATACACAACGCCCTGTCTACTTTGAAGAAGGAAAGAGCATCCTTTTGAGAAACTCATTAAGGAAAATTTAAAGGACACACAGAAGAAGAAAGTATTAGAAAGACGATCTCAGTGTCCACGTTCCCAACGCAAGCCCCAGTTGCTTTCTCTGGCTAAACTGCAAAGTGATGACACTGTCCCTGGGAGCCCATGGCTGTGCTGGGGACACGGGAGTTCAAGGAGGTCATGAAAGGGGAAATAATCCTCAGAAAGGCCCCAGGGAGAAAGAAGGCCAGGGTCAAGGTGTGGACCACGGGAAGGACATGCCCAGGGCTGCTAGGCAGGACAGGGACACACTTGAGTGAACCTCTCGGGGCTGGTCAGGCTACAGCGAACAATGGGTCACCAACTGCCCTGGTTTGCCTGAGACTGTCCTGATTTTACAAACAACCCCCCCCCCCCCGTCACACGCAAACCAGGAAAATCTCATAACAAATACGCATTATTTCTTATCAACTCTTAAAAAACTGGACCTCTTGGAAAAGCCAACTTTTACCATATCACGAACCACTTCCCCATCAGCTAGAGAAAACGGTGTCTCTGTGGTAATCCTGTCAGTTAATTCCCCGAACACTCATCAGATCCTGCAGCTCTGCCCCGCGAACACCGGCCCGGTCCAGGCTGGGTCACCATCCTCAGTCCCCTGTGCGTCACTGGGAAGCCAGGGAGACTTCCTTCCAGCACAACTCCAGCACAAGGATCCACTTACATTTATTTCGTTTTGCTCAGAAGCTCCCCGTCTCCGTGGGAAACGTCTGGGCGCCGGCGTCCGGCGTCCGTGTGCCCGCGTGCTCCCCTGGTCTGTCAGGTAGCGCGTGTTTGAGCACTGAACCGTGAAGCGCTGTACTCAGTCCTGGGCGGTGCCCTGGCGACCAAGAAGGGCTCTTCTTGGCTCACAGCAAGGCCGTGTCCATCAAGCCTTGGACAGGAAGGGAAGAGGGAGAGGCAGAGCCTACGGGAAGCTTGTACGTGGACACAGAGTGAAATGTGCGACGTTGACCCGAGCGCAGCGGAAAGGACACGGTGGGGGTGGGGACTTGTCCCGAGCACAATCTGGTTCTGGTGGCCTCGACCCTCTTATCTCCCTGAGCCCTTTGACCCCGTCCTCTACCTGCTGCCTCCCCAGGGACATCCATCCTTGGCTAACCCTCTTCCTCATTGTTTCTGGCTGTCCCCTTTGACACTCCTGACTTATTTACACATCTCCCATATATCGGGATCTTGAGACGAACTTCCGGAAAGTGGCACTGAGGTCAAGAACACGGGTTTCTCTCTTTCTGTCCAAGCTCCTCCAGCGTGAGACCGGTCACATTTGTCTCCCTTTGCCGGGACTCATTTCTTCCCAACCCTCTCTTTTCTGGCTTTTCTTGCCACGCGCATAAAAGGGTTTATATAGACTGATGGTCACAGGTGACCAGTGCTCTCTTTACTGACTATGCTGCCTCACACATACATTGCGTCAGGGTGACCTGGCGGTCAGACTTGCAGCTTCCAGAGATGCTGCACTGAACCGGGTGGCCGTCGGAGGCAGAGACCTCACCGAGGCATGAGGTGCCCCTGGTTCCCGTGTTCTGGGCAGAGAACACGTTCTCTCTCTGGAAGGGTCAGCACAGGGCAAGGTGACTGAACCCCTGAGGGTTATTTCACAAGCCTGCAAAGGAAGGAGCCAGCCCACGGCAGAGGGAGACGCAGGCGTGGGGAAATGCAACAGTCCCTAGCTCCCTGATGGAGAAGCTGAATCGGGATCAGTAGGATCGGCATTGGTGGGTGCCCGCAGTGACCAGGCCTTTCAGGTGAACTACTGGCACTACGATTAAATTCCTGTTACCATCTGAACGATGATTAAATTCCTGTAACCATCTGAACGATGACCCGGGTGCCAGCTGCCCTAACACTTGTCTAGATTGGTGTGACGACCACTCGTCTTTTCTTTCTTACCTTTAAGAAAAAACAACCCATCACATAAAACAGTCCTTGTGCCTGGTCACCTGAAACAGGCTGTGCCTTTTTCTTAGAACTTGAATGACCCTCGCCATTTGGGTGGCCTCGGGTTGGTTCTGCCCTCCTGATCTGCCAGGTGCCCACACCACACTCCCTGGTACCATCTCGCAGGTCGACTTAGATCACACGGTTTTCCTCGCCGTGGTAGGGCTGTGTTTGCACGGACTGCGTCCTTGGTCGACTAAACCGCGTCCAGAGTGCTGGGGAAATGCATTCTCCAATGAACGTGAGACGTTCTGCTGGATATCCTTTGGTTGTGCGACCTCGTCATTCAATACCTTATAGGAGGCCATAGGGATTATTGGTTCTATGACTTCTTCTGGCCCCAAAAGACTGCTCAGTGCCTACGCATTTCAAATCCTTTTTTCTTCTTTAAAGGATAACTTCCAAATGTCTAACTTGAATTCCATCTCCTGTTCCTGTACCAACCCGACCTCTCCGTTTGTTGGCTTTGCTCTTTGTGTCTAGAATACCTGGCTGGAAAACTTCCTTCCCCCCAAAGATCTCAGGTCGTCGACAACTCACACCTCTCCCTGAGCACGGTGCCCTTCGGCGGTCCTGTTCTGTCGCCATGATCCCGACCAAATGCCGTGTTCTGTCCAGTTTACTCAAATCCCTTTGCCTTAGTTATGGTCGGGGCTGAGCACCCAACGTGGAACACACGCTATACAATTATTTATCTTTGCACCCATAGTTCTCCTTTCTAATTGAACTGTTCATATAAACATACGAGGTCTCGTTACATCCATTTCCCAAATATTCTCAGACTAGGAAATAATATTGCCTAAAACCATTCTAAATGTTTACCACAAACACAAATCCTCAGTAAAGAATATTGTTGAGTTCCACCCTTTCGCAGTTGGAGTGATATTCAAGCGACACTCTTCATGTAACTGCTGTTAATTTGAACATATTTCTCAAGAAATACAAATAAAATTACACGTGCATGTGATATTGCCCAAGCTGCTGTTATAGGAAATAAATCTGCCTATTAAATAGCGTATTAAATATAATTCTTAATGAAAAGTTGATTTTATTCCAATTGCAGCTGTCAATAACACTTGACACAATCATATTAAACATTAGAAAACTTATGCTCATAGAAATGATTATTTAGAAGCTAGACCAGAGCACACTTACAAATGATGTTCCATTCACCTCCTCTTATTCTCTGACTTAAAGTTCACACTGAAAATATAGGTACATATAACTCAGCTTCTAGACCAGAAATATTTTCTATCATCGCTTTCTCTCTGATTTCCACAAAGAACTGACTAAAGACTGAGCATGTAATCAGATACCTCTTGTTTTGATATTAAAATCTTGCTTCACGTCCAACAGTAAAATGAGTACATAAAGGAGACTAACTCGTGACTTGTAATTCTTGTGTATTTTCTGCTATTCTTTGTTTTCTGTAGCGGGTACTCAGCACATGTGGAATTAAATCTTAGAATACCTAGACACAGAATGATATATTTGAACATCTCTCGTCATTGTTCTTTGTATGTTCAACTACATTATTTTCTCAGGGCAGCTAAATGTTAGCTTCTTACAACAAGATTTAGAAAACTTTGGGTAAAGACTTGGTTAATCTCAGATTCTCCTCTGGATGAAAAACCCATAAAGCTCCATCCACCAAGATCAATAGATTGCATTGTATTTTTCAGATCTGGGTGGCCCCGGGCTCTCTCATCAGTTTATGAGACTTACGTTAGTTGACCTCCTCTTTGAAGTAACCATTCTGTGGACCCCTTTCTAACAAAGGTCTGAATGAATAATCTCACTAAACCAACAACCTTGGAGGAGGTGATATTTTGCAGATTTGACTAGAGCAATCCAAGTAGCCTGATTCAGTCAAAACACTTCATTTTAATGACATTAAAAATAAAAATGTTTACCAGCTTAAAAATAACACAGGGCATTCATGAAGTATGATTCATATGATAGATTTAACGTGAGGACACACTGCCCGTTACAAAATGAGCCTCATTACTAGTCAACAACAAATTTGGGCTCACAAGTAACAAATTCTAAGAAACATTGTTAATAACCATTAATACAGCCATGTTTCTTAGCCTAACCACTTAAAATTAATGGAGAATTTCTTGTCCTTTCTACATTCTGAGAAATTAAAAAAAAATGATAGAGAGCAAGTTGAATAATAATTTAGGGTTTAATCATATCCTCTCTCGTTTCAGGACTTTAATTAGCAGCAGTATTAAAGCAAGTTTATTATTGTCAGTAGAAAGCATCTTGAAAGTTAATTATGCATTTCCATCATAGATGGTATAGTTATAAAAATATTTTAAAAAGAGAAATTTACCCTGGAATCCCAAAATATGCTTTGTAAATATATGCTTCCAAAAAAAAAAATAAGTAAAGATTTAAAATTCTGAAAAGAAAATAATCTAGTGATATTTTTTTCTGAAGCCCACTTATTATGATTACCTGAATTATTGCATACTGTATGTAATTTGCATTGGAGTGATGTACCATATTAAATAGCATCAATTAGATGAAAAATTTGGCAGGAAAAGAAGCCTGTACACACCCACTATAAGAGATTTAAAATATCTTTGCAAAACTAAGAGTTTTATGCTCTTGCCTACATGATGTAAGCCAATGGTTCTCAAGTGTTGGTACTGTAGGGAACAGTGTGAAAGAGTGTGGAAGGACCCACACTTCTCCACTGACAGAAAAGGTGACGTAAGCAGAGCCATCTTCAGCTACCCCTAGTTCATTGTTCACACTGGGCATGCATAGCCTGTCCTGCAAATAACAAAATATGGCGGGGGGGGGGGTTGATCATTACTTAAAATATCTGTATTTCATTAAAGTGATTAAAATGGCCATTTCTCCTTATTCATTTGGAAATGAGTTAGAAATGAAGTATCATCACAAAGAGCAGTATTAAACATTTTGTAGTCAGGAAGTATTTTGGTGCTTTCAGGATACGGGTTTCTATATATTTGTAGAGAAGTGTAAATGTTAAGGATTAAGTAAGAGTTGACTTAGATTTCCCACATTGTTTATTTAAAGGATTGTCTAAAAAAAAATCTCTCTCAATGTCACCCTACTCAAATTCCATAGTTGCAAGCATGTGAAGGTGTCAGGATAAGAAGTAAGCTGACTATTCTACCTGGATGGTCAAGCCCCAGCCTCTAGTATCATCTTCCAGGACCTACAAAGCATTCACAATCTATCCACTCGTCTCCTTCAATAAGTTGGCAGTGGCTTACACGGTCATTTAAATACTTCTCATCTGAAATCCCTATGTTCACTCCACGCATACCTGGAAGACAGAGATCTTCACTTAGTTTATAGTCCGTGCAGCATCTGGTTTCTCACAGCATTCAGTAGGTAATAAAGATTACTTACTCAATGAATTAACACTTTTCAGAGCATGCACTCCAAGTCCCACGCCCAGGAACTGTCATTCAGACCAGTCCTTTGGATCTTGAGGACAGCTCTCACTGCAATCAGTAAGAGCCTTGTTCATTTAGTTACTTATTTAGATTCGATGTGCATGTCTCATGTGCTCAATAAAAAAGTATTTGATTGACTAAGATTCCATGTTTTCCCTTTCCATTGAATGTATTAGGGCTGACGCTGGTTAACAAGATGACTCAGGTGTCAGGTGCACGATTCGACAACTCATCACCTGTGTGCTGTACAGTGTGTTCACCCCCTCCAAGTCAAGACTCCCACCCCTTTCCCCCCTTTACGCCCCCTGGCAAACATTGCACTGGGGTCCATGCAGCAGCCGGATTAGCTGAAACAGCTCATGGGCGACCTGCAGGTCAGAGGGAAGGGTTGCCAATGGGCGTTGAATCTGAGGTCTCTGTGGGCACGAATGTCTGGGCTGTAGACCCTAATGTATGCAGCATTTGGAGCTATGGAATTGCCAGAAATTCTCACGTCACGTAGAGCGGCCCTGACCTTTCAGCAGGAGCTGGAAGAGCCCTGTCCGCGGGATGCGGTGTGGAAACTTCCCCCTGGCCTCGGCGGCGAGGGAGAAGGCAGCAGGGACCCCGCTGACATCGACAGTGGGTGTAGAACCCAAATCTACAGGAGTTTCTAGAAGCATAGACCCAAAGGCATGAAAAGAAATAAAAACCAAGAACGAACAAGCACGTAAAGACCCAGCCCAGGTAAACGTGTCACCTACACCAGAGAGAGAGCACAGGCTAAGGTACAAGGGGTCATCCAGCTGGACACCCTCAAGCAGGTAAGTCCCAGCCCATGCCCTGATGACCACCTCAAGGAAGAAGGCGCCAGGCGTGGGAGACAGCACACGGGCAGATGAACCCTTTGTCCACTCCAGTCACAAACAAAAGCACACACTCAAAACAACAGAGACGTCGGAACAAAATATTAAAAATAAATAGACTTAAAATGGCCTCAGCCTTGAAAGGTTCCAAACCATAAGAATAAACAAAGCCTTCTAAGAAAATACCAAATTCATTCAGCAATTCTAGTGATTAAAAGAAAAAGAAAATGCTGACTTAAATAAACATATTATTGCGTAGTTTGGATAGGCAAAAAAAAAAAAAAAGCTGACTCAGAAAAGAGAGGTTTGGAAAAGTTTGAGAAAAGCACACCAGATACCCCCCAGGGGAAGCATAAGGTAGGAAATACTTTAAGAAAACGTGTTAGAAGGCATGAAGGTTAAAATGAGAAAACCTTAAATACATCTAATAAGAGTGTCAGGGAGCCTGACCTGTGGTGGCGCAGTGGATAAAGCGTGTACCTGGGAACACTGAGGTCGCCAGTTCAAAACCCTGCACTGGTCTGGTCAAGGCACATATGGGAGTTGATGCTTCCAGCTCCTCCCCCCTTTCTCTCTCTCTCTCTCTCTCTCTCTCTCTCTCTCTCTCTCTCTCTGTGTCTCCTCTCTAAAATAAAAAATAAAAAAAAAAAGAGTGTCAGGGAAACACTTGAGGAATGGCGGTACTTAAAGATTACATGGTTACAAAGTGTTTCTAATCAGAAAACGGCCCGTGTGTTTGTACAGAGGTACCAGCCAGGCCCGGCAGGCGCGGGGCGTGAACTTGAATAACACACTCTGTGATGGACAGAAGGGCTTCAGACATCTGGGTTCCTTCATCACCGAGGAAAAGAAAAAAACTCAGGAGGAGGACGAGGGCGCGTGTTTTGGAAAAGCTTCATTTAAATAACACATGATTGTAAGAGAAACCTTCGGGAAATAGAATTCTGCCTTTTTCTTTTTTCTTTTTTTTTTTTTTTTGCAATTGTGACCCTTTTCTTAGCCACCTTCCAAAGGTCACACACGAGGCAAAAGTTGCAAAGAACGCTCCAAAAATGAGACGGCCAGAAATAATTACACTCATGAAATGAGGATCTGTTAAGTCGGGTTCTGCTTAGCCTACACATGGAAGGCCAGAAAACCCTCCGCTCTGGCCGCTGAGGACAAAGTGTCGCCCGCGTTTCTCGGGAGATGAAGAGTCCTTGTTGTTTTCTTATTGCTTCTTTGGAGGTAAAAAGGGTTTTTTTGGGGTTTTTTTTTTTTTTTGGTATTACCTGCATTTTCAAACCAAAATATAAACAGTATTTCTCATTTTTGTAAAGCCTTCCAGAGGAAGCTATTTCAGGGACGAGCGTTCCAGAGGAGCTATTTCTGGGACGAGCGTTCTCAAATAGGTGCAAGAGAAAAAAAATGGGATCGTTTTCCCACAAAGAACGGAGAAGAGTGAAAAGAGAGTTAGTAGGAAACTTAAAATAGAAAATATTACAAAATATTTTCATTGCAGAGAAGACCCTTAGGACATCCAGGACTCCTAAGAGTAGAGTGGTTTGTTTATTTATTCATTCATTTTAAATTCCGTTAAAGGCTTTGCGCCTAGAAATATTTTTAAAGAATTCTCTTTACCCCCTCCCTCCCTCCCCCCAACCTTGCTTGCCTTCCAGGATGGAACGCACACATCTGGGGGCTTTCTTCGTCACAACCGTTCCGGCTGTGAACAAGGGCGTAGTGATGCAACAAGTCACAACAGCCGGGCCGTCGCCAAGCGCCCGCTGCGGGAGGGGCGTGGGGCTCAGGGTGGCACCTGTCCCCCTCCTCTGAGGCCAAATTTCTAGCTGTCGGTCAGTGATGTCACCTCAGTGATTTACGACGGTGTGGCGGAGGCCATCTTCCAATGAGGAATCGTACAAAAGGCATATTAAAAGCCATGACAGCCTGACCTGTGGTGGCGCAGTGGATAAAGCGTCGACCTGGGAACACTGAGGTCGCCAGTTCAAAACCCTGCACTGGTCTGGTCAAGGCACATATGGGAGTTGATGCTTCCAGCTCCTCCCCTCTTTCTCTCTCTCTCTCTCTCACTCTGTGTC
Organism: Rhynchonycteris naso; assembly: GCA_037038555.1. Lineage (NCBI taxonomy): Eukaryota > Metazoa > Chordata > Mammalia > Chiroptera > Emballonuridae > Rhynchonycteris > Rhynchonycteris naso. Next base: position 2,610,025 of record CM072998.1, read on the forward strand.
TCCTCTCTAAAATGAATAAATAAATTTAAAAAATAAAAAAAGGCTAAAAAAAGCCATGAAGAAGAAATTGCTGACGTCCCTAGCAGCCCGTTAACGGGGCTGGCCGCTAAGGAACGTGGTGGCAGGGACCACTGAGCGTCCTCTATTTCATTGCTCTGAGCTCGACTGTCTGTGAATCCATGTGTCCTTGACCTCCACTCAGGGCTCTCGGCATCCGCACTACCTCAGGGTTCAAAACGGGCCGAGGACTACTCAGGGTGGCAGTGCCCCCGAGTGCGGGACACATCTCGTCACAGCGGTCCTGGCCAAGCACTCTTCCAATGCGGAAGGGCGTCTCACAGAATGGAACACCAGGGAACTGCCCTCGTCATCTCTAAGTGAGGAAAGAAAAGGAGGGGACACAAAGATGACCAAGTCTTTGTTGGGTTAGTGAGCTTTTCTTTTTCCAGGTCTAACCAGAAATGGCCTGTTGCTTCTGGGGACATTGGCCTGAGCAGACGGAAGAGAACAGGAGGAACAGTCTTTGGAATATGAAGACATTCAGAACCAGGAACCATTTATGTTTGATAAGTAGTTACACAGAATTTCTATTCCCTAATTCGGCAATCAGTAAAATTTCAGAAATGTCCATAATGACCAATAATTAATGTTTGATCTTCATTTTAACTTATAATATCCAATACGCTTTACTTCTCTCTTTCTTTGGGGATTCTTGTCCTTTGTTCTGGAGTTGAGGTGCATATATCACTGTAACTTCTTTTTCTTGTGACAGAGATAGAGAGTAAGACAGAGACAGAGATAGAGGGTGAGAGAGAGACAGATAGGGACAGACAGACAGGAAGAAAGAAAGAAAGATGAGAAGCATCAATTCTTCGTTACAGCTCCTTAGTCTCCTTAGTTGTCCATTAATTATTTTATCATCTGTGCCCTGACCAGGGGGTATAGCAGAGAGAGTGACCATTTGCTCAAGCCAGCAGCCTTGTGCTTCAAGCCACTGACTTCGGGCTTCAAGCCAGGGACCATGGGGTCATGTAACTATGATCCCACACTCAAGCCGGTGACCTCGGGGTCTCAAACCTGGGTCGTCTCCATCCCAGTCTGATGTTCTATCCACTGTGCCCCGCCTGGTCAGGCTATGACTGTCGTCTAACATGTGTATTTTCGAGGCGTGGTCCGGATATAGATCAGTGGGCACCCGTGTGCTGAAGGAGAGAACACAGTCCTCAGAAACTGCACTTGACCTACATGCAAGGCTCAGGGCACCAGAGACATTTCCCAAGAGGGCGAGTCTGCCGGCATCCGTGCGGTCACACTGGGCTGCGCTGACCCCATGGTGCGGTTTCAGGGACACGGAAGAAAGGTCTGCCAGCAACGGCCCCTGTTGCGCTGCCCACGCCCACCATGCAAGCCGTTCGTTCACTGGCGTTAAGAAAATTGCCAGAAGACCTCTATTAAAATGCAAATATGTTCCCGGGCGTGGGGAAGCCTATTAAATTATTATCAGCCATTAACAATTTAGTCCAAATTAGTTTCAGATTTATTAGCCAATCACTCAACATACAGCACAGAAGGCTGTGGGCAGGCCGGGCTAGTTTCAGTGGGTCTGGAGAGAACGGGGAGACCGACAGAACCGTCTGATGAGGTCCCGCGGTGGCCAGTCCAATCTTTCTGTTATTTGGCAGTTTGGGGTTAGGTAAAATTCTCACGGGAAAAAAATAAAAAATATATATATATAATAAAATATATATATACACACACACACGTATATACACACACATACACACACATACACACACACACATATACACACACACACATGAAAAGGTGGAACTTCTGTTGACAAAACAGAGGTCAGGGCCCACGGGGTTTCGAGGCGGCTCCAGAGGCAGGAGAGCTCTGGGAAACATCGCTTGAAACCCGGGATAGGCAGGCGTTTCTTCCAGCGGTCACTCTCTCTCTCTCTCGTCCCCCTTCCCTCACATTTTGGAAAGGAAGTCGTAAGTGCAGGGGGTGGTCGGGCTTGGATAACGGGCTCCAGGGGGGCACCAGGTCTCCGGTGGCGAACCCCCAGCTCCTCACCCTACAGGCAACAGCTGCTCCGTCGCCCCGCCCCACCCGCTACTCCCGAGCGAGACTCAGCAAAACAGGGGCATCCCCAGAGAGAGCTGTCGCTGCCCTCCTCTGCACGGCTGTCCTGGGCCGTCACGTCAACCCTGACCCAACACAGAAGCCAGCGTCTCTGACCGTTCCAGATCTGCTGAGAGCGCCAGGGCCCAGCACATCCTAGAAACTGTCCTCAGAAGAGGAATGGAGGCTCCCCGACAAGTCCAATGTCGTGACCACGTCCCCATTTCTCAGTCCACCCAACAGGGCATTTGGTCCCTGGGCAGCAGAACCATCAGAACCAAGAAGGACTACCCTACCCTACAGGTGGGTGGCAGACCATTGTGTGACACATTTCTGAGTTCAAAGGGTCTTTGAAAGGAAAACGAGGCCATTCTTAGAAAGTGCGAGTGTGCGGGTGGGGAGAAGAGGCAGGTAGGTAAGCACCACACAGGTGTGTGTAAGGAAAGACAATGTGAACAGACTGAGAGGGAAACAAAGGAATTTGAAAGAGAAATGGAAAGGCTAAGCCAAAGTACTTGGGAGCTAAAATGTATCAGTTTACTGTATTCTTACAGCCAAGGAGCAGCAGAGCAAGGACCCGCCTGGTCTCCTGGGACCTTGGTCTGGTCAGTATTTGTACTTTATTTATTTATGTATTTATTTTTAAGTGAAAGGAAGGGAGACAGAGAGACAGAGAGGCAGACCTCCACATGCGCCCCCACCAGGATTCACCCGGCAACCCTGTCTGGAGCTGATGCTCGAGCACCAAGCTATTTTTAGCACCTGAGGCTGATAATCAGACCAACCAAGCTGTCTTCAGCACCTGAGATCGACACGTGAACCAACCAAGCCACTCGCTGCAGGGGGAAAGAGGGAGAGGGAGAGGGAGAGAAGCAGATGGTCATTTCTCTTGTGTGCCCTGACTGGGGATCGAACCCAGGACATCGGCACTCCGGGCCGATGCTCTATCCACTGAGTCAGCTGGCCAGGGCGTAAGTATTTACTTTAAATTCTAAACAAGTCTGCGCAATTAGAGCACACTGCTCCAGATGGGTTAATCCTGTCACTTTAGGAGAAGGAACCGAAAAGTGAGGTCTAAATCAACAAGGAGAAGGAGTTGGTCTCTCGCTATTTTCTGTGCCATTTTCAGAAATCTCTTCGCAATTCTTAACTGTTAAAAACCCAAACCTTGTGTGTAGGTCAACTGGAATTCATTCCCAAGGAGAGTGGGGGGGGGGGGTAGCTGGCAGTTTAATTATAAAAATAAGAATCAATAGGTCCAAACATTAATTTTAAATGATTCTCACTGAATGAAAACAAAGACTTCTGGATGTGGACATGGCTGCAGCAGATAGTGTTCTGTTTCCTTCTGAACATCAAAAAAGAAATCCATAGGGTAAAAGCAATCTCACCCTCTCGCCTCTCCGCCTCTAAATGCAAGTTTCATCGGAACACAGGAACACACTCTTGGGGGGCGGGGGGAACAGGCTGACGGTGAGATGCTGGGAAGCCACGGAAGTAAAGAAATAAAGAGGGGTGCGCAGAGCGGGGAGATGGTCCCACAGTGGCAGGACGTGGGAAGTGTCAGAGAGTACATACGTGCACACATGTGGTGGGAACACGGGAACACGGGAACGGGTTCGGGGGAGAAAAGCACCTATGGCTCAACAGTGGTGAGGGAGCCCGGAGCGTGGGGAGGCTGGTCACACAGCTCTGTGTGATTCAGAGGGTGCTGGGTAGTCTCAGTACACAGAGGGGCCCGCTGGGAAGAAGCAGTCCGTCTGGTGAGAGAGGAGAGTCTTCCTCCAAACCTGGATGGCCGGTCATTCCAGAGCTGACCCCACTCCAGAAATGGCTGGTCACCAGCAGGTGCATGAGCCTTTTCTTTACTGAATGTTAAAACTAAAATAGTACAAGAAAGAAAAAGGGTGGGAAAGCGGTAAAGTTAATACCTCAGTCCAATTAAGGGAAGATGTACGGGGTTTACTTCTTAACCAAGGTTCCATAATTATTGTTGCTCAAGAGTCCAGGGTCAAGCATTCACAGACTGACACTTATTTAACATGATAAAAGACACCTGGCTCTACTTCAAATCCAATCTCAGGCTTCATAGAGAATTTTTAGAGACATCACTGCAAAAACAGGAATTAGGCAAAGACTGCCAACATCTCCACTATTCACTTAATATTTTACAAGAATTACTAGCCAAGGCAAGAAGGGGGAGAAGGAGGAGGAGGAGGAGAAGGAGGAGGAGGAGGAGGAGAAGAAGGAGAAGAAGAAGAAGGAGAAGGAGAAGGAGAAGGAGAAGGAGGAGAAGGAGAAGGAGAAGGAGGAGGAGGAGAAGGAAGAAGAGGAGGAGGAGGAGGAGGAGGAGGAGGAGGAGAAGGAGGAGGTTGAGGAGGAGGAGGAGGAGGAGGAGGAGGAGGAGGAGGAGGAGGAGAAGGAGAAGGAGGAGGAGGAGAAGGAGGAGGAGGAGGAGGAGAAGGAGGAGGAGGAAAAGGAGGAGGAGGAGGTTGAGGAGGAGGAGGAGGGGGAGGAAGAGGAGGAGGAAAAGGAAGAAAAATAAATAGGATTCATAAACCATGAAAATGAGAAGACAAATGTATATCTGTATTTGCTTATGATATAATTATATACTAAAAATAAAAATAGCTACTACAAACCAAGAAAAAAATTCAACAAGATAGCAGGAACTATACTATTATAAGAGAATTTTAGCATTCACATAAAAAGCAACCACCAGTTGGATTTCGTGGAAAAACAGTCCGTTTACAGTAGCCATAAAACTTAAGAGAAGAGGGGTCCACGTAACAAGCAAGGCGAGACCAGATTTAAGAACATTGTAAAACACTCCCGAAAGACACCAAGAGATAAGTGAAGGAGGAGACATTTCTCAGAGACGGCACAACTTTATAAAAGATGGAGGATGCTCACTAACGTCAATATTTAAAATGTGCTTCAGACAAGCCGCTATGTGAAAAGACAATACTGAGACAGTTGAGCCTGTGCTATCATTTCTGAGGGATGGGGGCGGGGGGGGGGGAGAGGGAGATTTAGTCTATTTTTTAAAAAGTAGTTTGTTTATGCACAAAGCAGCTCTAACAGATGACTAAGAAACTAGTATCATTCATTCCCTGGAGAAGGTGGTGGGAGAGATGGTCATCTATGCAGAGATGGTGAACAAGGTTGTCAGGGTAGAAAGACCACACCACAAAGATGGACAAAGACAAGATGGCGGAAAACAGCCTGACTTTGGGTGCAGGGAAGACAACACAATCAACACTTGAAAAGCTATAGACATGTTTACCTGAAACCTACCTATTCTGACTGATCAATGTCCCCCTGTTAAATTTAATTTGCTAAATAAAATTTTTTCAAAAACATTTTGTATTTTGCTCACGTTACTGCCACGACTGAAGAAATAAGTCAATGAATTTTAATCAAAATGTTGACCCTGGGATATTGTGCCCTTCCCCCACCCCTCTGTCCCTGTCTCTCTCTGTCTTTCTCTCTCATTCCCCATGATTTTCCAGTAGACTAAAGTATTCTTAGAAGGCTCATGCATTCACTGTTTCATTTCTTCTGAAAACGGGTCCTTCGTTTCCTTCAAATATGTTGTCAGTAAATTTGTCCTTAAAAAAAAAAAAAAACTACCTTAATGATTTTCAAAAATTATTGAAACATTGCCAAAATATTCTAGAACTCTGGGATGAGTTTGCTTTCAGATGGGTGAGGCAAAGAAAAAATTTGGCTCCTTTTCTTATTTTATTATAAATCTACTGTTCCTTTTTTTTTTTTTGTAACTCAGGTAAAAACGTAATTTGAGTTATGAACTTACGAATTTTAGTAAAAGCTAGGAAGTTCTAAATTACTGAAAGTTGTCCCCATGCGCATTTGTTATTTTGAAAGGATGAATTACTGTTGCCTTTTCAGGCCTTGAGCCTTGCCTTTCACTTTTGTAAATAAAATTTCATCTCATTAAAGTAGTTCAAAGCATGAAACAGGACACCCTGCATAAATAAGCCTCACATATAGACATTCAACTCCAACGTGACTGATTTTACCAATTGTTCATAGCTACGAATGTCTCCACTTGAAATGTTTCGTACCTGAGAAGTATAATAAGCCATTTTTATTGAATTTAAGTGCTTGTTTAAGGCTCATTAAACCCTTTAAAGAAAGAGTTCCTGGGGCGATCCTTCTTATAAAATGAAAAAATCTCTATAACGTATAATACCATCTCTTAGTTTATAGTTTCAGATTTTTCTTTTTTCTTTTTTTTTTTTGGTTCTCAAAGCCAGGTACAGATACTGTAAACCAGTGGTTCTTAACCTTTTTTGAGGTACCGAACCCACCAGTTTCATATGCGCATTCACCGAATCCTTCTTTAGTGATAAATAAAATATAATTTTTTTCCAAATTCAAGACATAGGTATATGTTTTCTTACTGGTGCACAAAATGAGCCGTGCATGAACATCACCTTGCTCAAAGAACAAAACCAACAAAGTGCATGAACTCACAACAAATCACGGTATTACTTTATTCTGGCCTCCGCGGCAGAGGCTTCTCCGAACCCCTGAGACCGACTCATCAAACCCCTAGGGTTCAATAGAACCCAGGTTGAGAACCACTGCTCTAGATACTAAAAGGGAAACAGAACCCTCCGGAGTGTTCCAGTGATTAGTATGTATATAAATGGAACATAACGTTTGGGGAAAATCTGAGAAGCTTTCATAAAGGTCATAGAAAGAGGGCCGATGGGATCCCTTCTTAAAACAAAATCAATTCCACCAGAATAATACAGTACAATGGTATTATCTTACAGAAAATATGAGAAATGAGATCAAATGCAAAGCTAGCAGCTATGATTTTTCAATTGAAGTATAATATTAAAAGAATTTCCTTAATTTTAGTATCTATAAACTGTTGTTTTTTTTTAACTTTTTAAACCTTTTTAAAGTTTCACTTACTCACTTTTAGAGAGAGAAGAGAGAATTAAGAGGGGAGGAGCAGGAAACATCACCCCCTATATGTGTCCTGACCAGGCAAACCCAGGGATTTGAACTGGCGACCTCAGCTTTGCAGGTCGATGCTTAATCCACTGCACCACCACAGGTGAAGCTATCAACTGAAGTTTTTGAAAGATCATCTTTGGCCATTATTTCCTGACTTAGTTTTATTTAAAAATTAACAAGGGGTATTATGGGATAGAAGCAAGACCACCCAGAGCCAAACAGGAGACCAAAGTTCTGGTGTCATCCATGACACTAACAACACGCTAAGTGAAACTGATCTAACACGTTAATCTCCATAAATCCAGGAGACGCCGTCTCTGTAACCTGCTTTGCCTACGTAACAAAAACAAAACAAACCTTACTTTTATTTGAATGGAATTTAAATATAGGTACTGTTAAATCTTGGAGATTATAGGCTTGTCTATGAAACCGTGATATAATCAACTCCTCAAGATCAACATGAAATTTACATGCAACTCAAAAAATATATGGCCTGTAGCACAAACCTCAGCCAACTGCACTAGTGAAATCAGTAGAATTTGTCCTCGGATATGTAAACAGCTCAAGCACGGGGCGGTGTTTCATTTCCCAGGTATCTCCATGCCTACTGGCATGTTCAACGTGGTGGATGAAAAGATAGGCAAACTTGGTTTCATCACTGTAGAACAGCAAGCTGGCTGCTTTAAGATGAACACAAACATTCTACTTTTTAGTCTGTTCCTTAGGGGCCAGAGCATCAAGGAATCCACTGTTCATCTGGTGGAAACTAGTACGTTTCTGACCATTGGGATCGACCTGGGCTGTGAACCACCTTGAAATAGACGTGTTATTTGGAAGGAAAGGAGATCACTTAGTATATAGTATTTCATATGTATACAGGTTTTATCCAAAGAAAAGGAGATAACTATATTTACCCCTCACAATACCGTATGCTTCTAAGCTGAGTTTTAAAAAAAAAAAATTTACTTTGTCCCTTTCACACATGCAGGGAGAACACATTTTGTCCAAGAGCCCTGATCACTATGTCCTGCTTCTATCGGGACTTGTTGGGTTTGGTGGTTTCCTCAGGCTGATGCTCTCAGCGGGACAGACTTTTCCAAAACACATAGAAGTTTTGTCCTTCTTTCTGGAAGAAGTCGGGTTGGTCACAAGGTGGACAAAGCCCAAATAGCTCATCGCTGTCCTCCGTGGAAAGGAACCTTCCGACCTCGCATACGATGAATTGGCTTATTTCACGGAACAGCAACAACAGAAAGGCAGTCCCCAGTTAGGAAAATGACATAAACTTGAAGTCAACGACATGCATGTCAGGAATACTGGCTTTCTTCAACCTTCTATCCAATCGGTCACTACTGCTAGCAGGGTACCACTTTAGAAATCTCAGCCAAAAGGAAAAATAAATAAATAAAGGATTTGCCCTTTGTTCAGCACAATGACCTGATATTAATGACCTGATATATCCTATTCTGTATACTCAGCTCGTCTTTTCAGACCTAAGCTCAGCGGGCTTTCAGCTGACAGTGCCGGGATCATGTCTCTCTACTTTGGGCATCGCGGGAGAGTCAGTGAGCTGCCGTGAGGCAGTTTCCAGCACAATATTGATCTTCCTTCCACAATGGACAGAGGTCAGCTTCCCATCTGACGGGTACACCTAACACCATTAAAACCTATTCCAGTGCATTAGTGAAAATGGAATCTCTTCCCCGGTCTCCTAAGAGACCCACGAGGAAGGAACAGTGTATTTATTCTGTGGACGGCTCCCTTTTTTTGTTTTTTTTTTTTTAAAGACATCTCAGGCAATTTTCGTGCGGTGCCTTAACCTCATGCTCACGGGCTAACCGGGGATAATCCAATTACAGTATCTACGACGCCCAGACAAGTGCAGAGATGGGATGGATCTCCGCGCAGGGAGGTTGGCTGAACTCGCCAAAGCCCATCACCCCACTGCCTCTGAAAAGCATGGGTCGTGTGTGAAAGATACCTTCTCCTATGACTTGACATCCGAGAGGTGATCACACAACGTCCATTTTGCATTTCCAGAGCCTGTGCCCATGTAGGATGGGAGGCCTTTTAATTTTCTTTTCTTTTCTTTCAGTGTTAAAGGCTGAATCTACATTTTATGGGACAAGAACTTTTTAAAAGCAAAGAACCATCTACTCTTTTTGCTGTTCGCTTAGCTAAGCGATCAATCCCTGTGTGTCTGCTTTTAACCATATCTTTTTATAATTCTAATGGAAGCGCCCAGCAAATACACTACATGGTTTGAAGTCATCCAGAGAATTTTGGCAGTTCTTGTAAGAGTCTACTACTTGAGTCTACTGCAGCATCCAGAGCAGCAGGGCTGGCCTCACGGCGGGCCCTGGAGAAGTCAGAGTGGGCTGTCCCTGTCCTCCAGAGCGAACGCCCCTGTAGACACAAGCGTCGACAGAAAGGCTTTTCGTCAACTGCCTGGGAAGTGCGATTAAGTCCCCGTCTCAGAGAACGTGAAGGTCATTCCTTTGACCCTACGCACCATCATATCGGGTCTCGAATATGCGCGCGTGAACCATGTTTGTAAGAGTTCAGATGGGGGGGGGATCAATCGGCTCTTCAGTGAGACCCCACAACGTGGCATTTTCCTAGAAAGATCTCCTCTTGGGAAAAATAAAACAAAAGATGCACACCTCAGAAAACAAGTCACAGTTGTTGTTGTTTTATTGTTTTATGAAAATTACCAACATCTCACAGCAAAATATTTGACTTTGTAGTGATAAAAAATAGAAATTTCAGGTTGGAAAAACTAACACCAACCGACAAGTCATGTTTACAAAGCTGTGTCCAGATTAGGTGTAAGTATATTTATCATCACGATCAAAGGAACTGCGGATGATGTGAAAAGCTAATAATGATGGTTCGCATATAAGAAGGTGCCCTATTTTATGCCATGTGAGGTGGGCTATCATGTAAAATAAGCCAGGAATATGAAAATAGTGGATTTAAGTAGAATATTCATACTACCTATATTTAGATGAGAAATAAATACCACCATACTGGGTCTAAATATCTGCCTACCTGTGAAAGTCTAACACGGAAGCCAGAACCAACAATACACTGTGTGATGTTACTCGGAAAATTAAAACCAATGTAAGTTTCACACGAAGACTAAACGGAATGTATTTTTAGTTAGCAGTACCCAACACCATTTATAATATCTATACACAGGCTGTCTAGACACAATCAACCAATAGTCAGATTTTCACCTTCTCATCACATTTTTAAAGTTAAGATCTAGAGTAAAGCTTTGTTCGTTTGAATTGGGTTACATACGCGAGCTGGAAAAAGCTGGCGTACGTAACCTGAAATCTGACAATAGTATACCCTGTTTTTAAAGCTCCGAATGTAACATGAACGAAAAATATCATTCTGCAGATTAAGAAAAATAAGATGACTACTGCTGCAGAAATGATCGTAGAGTCTACGGCGTAAGCTCATAAAATAATGGATGAAAGGAAGGTCTGACTAGCTGTACGTGCTACGTGAAACGTTGGTTTGGCTTCTTGCAATTCTGACTTTTCCAGTCCAATGCACATCCGCAAAGCACCCTTCATCGTATAATATAAGGGTAACAGTAAAAACATAAAGAATGAAAATGGAAAGTAAAGATGAAAAGGTTAATTTAAAGGATCATTCCAAGTGCCTTAGCGTCATGAGTCCCACCCAGTTCAGTGCATGGAGGACCGTGAGCGGCCAGGACTGACTTATTTACATGACCTCTACATCCTCTCTCCATGATGGGCAGATGGTCCATACAACTACGTGTGAGGAAGTCCAAGCAAAGCTGATAATGATCGCAGTGATGATGTTTTTCCAATAATATAAGCGAAGCACAGCATTTATACCTGCTCTCCGTTATTTTTAAAAAGAGACCAGAGGGGAAAAAATATATATAACTATATGAGTTCATACACCGGAACCATTTCACGTTCCTGTTTTCAGTATGCTTCTAGCGGGAGCTACCGACCACACACCTTCCGTTTCAGAAGCGGCGGGGTGTGCGTCTGAGAGGTGCACGTCTCAGAGGAAGCCCTCCTGAAGTGGACCGAGCTGAGAGCACTTCCGGCTTTTCGTAGCCTCGTAAAATGTCCAAACTTGCTTTTGATATCGAAGACAGAAATCTGCACGTGTGCAAAATAACTCGGCAAAAAAGTGTGTCCTGGCTTGTTTCCTATATTTTAAAAAACCGTTATAGAGATGTGGCATTGCATTTTGTTCTAAGTGGCTGACCGGAAGTGAGCGAGATTTTCCAAGATGTTGTTAAAGGAGCTTCCAGTCCTGCCTCTGCTCCAACAGGTCTGTGGACGACGGCTGCGGAACTGGGGGCCGGTGCCGGGAGGGCTCTTTCCGCTCCACAGCCAACTGAAATGACCTATGGCTTGCTCGAAGGAGAAGTGATGACCACTGACCTTCAGCTTTGTCACAGGAGCATTCTGTAAGAGGTATGTTTAGCTGCTGGTCTGTTTCACAGATGACCGTCACGGCACCAACAAATGGCTGGACAACATCAAAGTCATATACAACACATAGCAAGAGGAGAGGCAAGGATTCACAGGGCAGTCAAGGTGCCCCCTGGGCTTGCCATTGGCCCCCACGGCAAACACTGACCGTCGTCCTGAGGCTAAAGCTGGATGTGTCCCGCGGTGGTTCCATCGCTCATTAGACTCGACAAGAGCTCTTCTGTGTTTCTTTGTGCCTTTTCCCCTTCTTTGATCCTTTGTGGAGACAGAAACTAAGTGGGTAGTGTGCTCTTTTTTAAAGAATAGCTTTTTATATTCTCAAAAGATGGTTATTACCACCAAAAGCTTTCTCTTCAAACTACTAAAAATAGAGCTCTCCGCCTTCCGCTGTAGGGAGGGGAGCCCATGTCCACACTCAGGGCTCCGTGCACCGTTCTATCTGTCTACATTCTGCACGTCCTTTGCCAGGTGGGAGCCCGAAGGCCGGGGCTCCAGCAAGAATCTCAGCAGTGCTGACCAGAAGGGCAGGATAGCTCCCTTCCTGACAGGTAAGACGTCCTGGATCCTCATCAACCTGACAGGGAGCAGTAACTCGGGACCATCCTTTCCGGGTGCTTAGCCGCTGACTTGCTCCCCTTCCCTCCCCCCAAGCCCACCATCGCGAGGACTTTCACCTCAGCACGGACCGGAACGCAATCTCATTTTCTTGTCTCGCCCTACCATGTATTTACGATGACAATAACACAAGAGTTGACCTGGGGGTGTCAAGGCATAAGAGATCTTGCAGAAATATGGAGTTTCAAGCCATTATTGTAAGAATTGAAGACCCAGAACACTTAGCCTCTTAAGAGTTGTTTTGTTTTGTTTCTGAAATCTGCACGTGTGTTTAAAAGAAATACACTGATGAGACCACTGAGATGGCAAACAAGACCCCAGCGAGTTTTCTCGGAATGATAAAAGGGAGGGAAATGAATTTCTAAGAAGAATTATTTGGGTTAACGTCAGAGCTTTCCAGGTGCTGACTCAGACAAGGCGGTGGGACTCAACCACAGATCCACCTGTTCCACCAGAACCTTCTTTTCTAATCCACCCTTGGCTAGCAGGTTGAACTCGCCAACATTCTGGTTCTCTCTGTAAGATGACTGATGTGAGGTCGGTGGTCCACACCATTGATCACCAGTGGCCACATTAACCCTGGTCACATCCGTCAAGTTGGTAACTGGAATTAAGTACGTAACTTAATTGAGTGTTGTGGAAACCCAGAGACTGAGGATGTGGAATTAAAATTTTATACGAACAATCATTCCTTACTTTGAAAGCTTAGGAAATCATCCTATGTGCCTACTAGGTCTGCATAATTCCTTGGAGTTAGGGGTAAGATAACTTTAAAAGGTTGGGGAAAAAAATAATAAAACTGCAGAAGGATTCAGTACTTTAATTACAAAATTGACTGATGCACTCTGGGTGGGCTGTTTGCAACAGCATCAAAATGCAGCACTTCAATATACAGATACATCTTCTACCTAGTTCCATTGAAATACTAACAACCTTCAAGGTCACATGTCCATGACCGACCTTCCTCCAGAAGTCGGGGCGCCCAGGGAACCGCTTGTCAAGAGGTCACCTCAAACTCAACAGCCTCAAAGCCAGACCTCTGAGCTCCACCCGCACTCATTCTCCTCCTTCCTTCCTTCCTTCCTTCCTTCCTTCCTTCCTTCCTTCCTTCCTTCCTCCCTCCCTCCCTCCCTTCCTTCCTTCCCTCAATTCCAGTGAACATCCCCTTCCAAGTGCCCAGAGGGGGTGTGTTTATGCATCTGCTTTGTATTTTGTATATGATCCCACGTCTAAAGACAGATGGATAAAATATTTTTGTATAGGTTTGCTTTAGGTTAAAAGAAAAGGTAGATACTGGATACATTTTTGTAATTCTCTTCAAGATACATGTTGGCGTCACTAACGCAGTCCTCGTTATGCACAAGAAACTGTGTATTTCGAGTGCACTTAGAGGGTGTTGGTTTGCACACTACGGATACCCGACGGCAAATACGATTTCCGTCTTCCCACCAGTTGAATGCACAGCACGTAGCACAGAGCTTGCAGAGAGTAGGTGCTCAGCGAACATTTAGCCATGGCATGAAAGAGGGAACCCCGGTTCTTAGCTTAGTTAGAGCATCCCGTGTCTTCATACAAGTCTATTCCTTTGAACAGTCGAGTTTACACACATCATGCCTGTGCCTTCCAACTCCAAATCAAAGTTCAAGACCCTCTAGTTTAGAAAATCATAGCTCGTTACGGTTTAAGTATCTCACCTACGTGTGAGGTCCTCCCACTGCTCTTTTACATAGTTCCACGTTAGCAGGATTAAGTAAGAGCTCCGTTAAGATTTCCAAATGTCTGCCGACCAGAAAACTGGATGTGTACTGTGCACAATTAAAAGAACAAGAGTCAAATTACTTCAGTTCGCCTCATTTGGAAACAAACGGCTGGCGTTCGCTGAGGTTAAAGAAAAAGAGGAAGGGAAGATTCTTGCAGGAAGGACACTGGAATTTGAGTTTGCACAGGTCAAGTTTCAGGAAAACACTGGACCTGCCCGTTCCCTGTGGGGAGGTCCGATGGGCAGCTGGACTTCAAAGGTGAGGGATGCCTGACCAGGCGGTGGCGCAGTGGATAAAGCATTGGACTGGAATGCGGAAGACCCAGGTTCGAGACCCCGAGCTCGCCAGCTTGAGCGCGGACCCGTCTGGCTTAAGCAAAAGCTCACCAGCTTGGACCCAAAGTCGCTGGCTCCAGCAAGGGGTGCTCAGTCTGCTGAAGGCCCGCGGTCAAGGCACATGTGAGAAAGCAATCAATGAACAACTATGGTGTCGCAACGGCAACGAAAAACTGATGATTGATGCTTCGCACCTCTCTCCGTTCCTGTCTGTCTGTCCCTGTCTATCCCTCTCTCTAACTCTCTCTCTGTCCCTGTAAAAAATAAAAAAACAAGACAAGACAAAAAAACAAAACAAAAATAAAGTGTGGGGGTGGACCCCACACATTTTAAAGCTGTGGAGAATCGCCCATGCGGTAAGTGTTGACGAGTCTAGGGGGGACAGTAAGGCACCTGAGCACGTGAGCAGGTGAGCGACGTGGGAACACAGAGACTTTACGCACTTCTAGCTAAAAACATGAGACTACCCCGCGGTTTCCAAGTTCAAGTGGCTTTTTAAAAGCCGCGCCCACCCACGAGCTTCCTACAAGATTGTGTGTGTGTGTGTGTGTGTGTGTGTGTGTGTGTGTGTGTGTGGCGGGGGGGGGGGTCCTAATTAACTTAAAAGACAGAATGTATAACAGCGAATGGAATACGGCTTGTCCTGAGCAATCACAGTAGGAATATGAGATCTTCTTCAACACTCGCTCGTGGACTTCCACGAGACCTAACCAGGCATCGGCCTCGCCCTCTGAACCTTAAGCAAGAGTTCTGACTTTCAGTCTTTTCAGATGGTGCGTCCTGGGCATGTGCTTCAGGGCGCAGGATGAATCTCCTGCCGCATTCAGATTCTGAACCGCATGCCTCAGAATAGAGTTGCTACCATAGTCATGTGTTAACTACCCTCATAATGACCAGAGAGCAGGAAAAAAAAACATTGGATGACATCTTTATCACTTCTTTTCTTCTCCTCATTTCAGAGCCTCTGAAATTACTTGGATGGGTTCCCAGAACACTGAGGATGGCCACAGCACAGGGAAGAAAGGTACGGGGGGGGGGGGGACGGGTGTAGGGGGGGAAGAGAGACAGAGAAGAATATTTCCTTTGGAGCAGACGCAGAGCAATTGTGAAGACATTCCATTAATCAGAAGACAAACTGAGCCCAATAGACATATCGGAGGCCACACAGAGACGAACCCCTGGAAGGAGAACACGCATTTAGAGTCTATCTTAACCTGGAGGATACGGAGGAGTTGAGACGGAGGGGGCTGCTCGGAAAGCACCAGAATGAAGAGCACGGGAAGTGAGTGGTGAGGCGGCGGCTGGTGTGCCCCATTCCTACACCCCACGGCACGGCTCCGGACGTAAGCGCCGCACAGGGACACGTTCCTGGGACAGAGCCTTCCCGAGACAGCCTCGGGCTTTCTCTCCGGCCATCTCCGAGTAGAGCAGGGCCACTCTTGTTGCCAGTGGTGAGGGTTGGGTTCTGTTTCTTGGTTTACCGTCTTCAGCTCAAGACTCTCATGAAAGAAACAATTATAACAGCACTACGGGACTGGTGACTCGCAGGGGGCCTTGACCTGTTCCAACTGGTCCTTGGCTATTCGGGCTTGAGCTGTTTACACGAGAAAGCATCCCAGGGCTCAGAGCACAGCTCTATGGCTTCCCTTTCAAAGCACATACTGAAGAACATGTCCGCCCCGGCTGGAAGTTAAAATTAGCCTTTCTGCACGGTGTCTCTTGTTCTGGGGGTGAGTCAATCTCATCATGTTCTGCTCTTCGGGACCTACATTTCTTTCTTCCCCGTGACAGGCTGACCCCTGTTCAGGGATGGGGACAAGCTGTGTACAGTGCCCGTGCCCACATCTGATGTATTTTATTGTTGCTTTTTACTTATTTTTTCACCCACAGCCAATGGGCATTTTAGTCAGTTACAATTTACAGATCCACTTGAGGTGAATGAAACTGGGAACACAAGTTAACCCATCCCGGCTGTCAATGAGCTCATCAGCCCTGGGGTCGGCGGTCCAGGATGCAGACGGCAGCAGCAGGGAGTGGTCCCACTGCCGAAGGGAAGTGACAAGACCAGGGGGGGGCACTCTGTTTATTTGGGGTGGAGGTAACGGCACAGGGTGTCCTGATGATGTAAAGTGTACACAACCCCTAGTCACAAGGGACGTCAGTCCTACTTTGTTAATGTGAGATGCTCATGAGCTCCAAATGAAAATGCTATCCATGGGAATATCCCCAACAACCAGAGCAATCACCATCACCATCACCACCATCACCATCACCACCATCACCATCACCATCACCATCACCATCACCACCATCACCATCATCACCATCACCACCATCACCATCACCATCACCATCACCATCACCACCATCACCACCATCACCATCACCACCATCACCACCATCACCATCACCACCATCACCATCACCATCATCACCATCACCATCACCATCATCACCATCACCTTCACCACCATCACCATCACCATCATCACCATCACCATCATCATCACCATCATCACCATCACCATCACCATCATCACCATCACCATCACCATCATCACCATCACCATCACCATCACCATCACCATCATCACCATCATCACCACCATCACCACCATCATCACCACCATCATCACCATCATCACCATCATCATCACCACCATCACCATCACCACCATCACCATCATCACCATCACCATCACCATCACCATCATCACCATCACCACCATCACCATCACCACCATCACCATCATCACCATCACCATCACCATCATCATCATCACCATCACCATCATCACCACCATCACCACCATCATCACCATCACCACCATCATCACCATCACCATCACCATCACCATCATCACCATCACCATCACCATCATCACCATCACCATCACCATCACCATCACCATCACCATCATCACCACCATCACCACCATCATCACCATCACCACCATCATCACCATCACCATCACCATCATCACCACCATCATCACCATGTTCATTCTTGTAGCAATGTCTTTAGGGGTCCTGATACCCGCTGTGCCCATGGGGCTGCAGTTCTGGAGAAGAGGTTCTGGGCGGAGACCCCCAAAGGCGGGAGGTCCTATCTGCTCCCCGAATCCTGGGTCTCTGTCCTCCGCCCCACATCCACCACATTTCTTTGAAACATAAAACTGTGCCCAAAGAATAATTACAACCAGTCCCAGGTTGGTATCCAAAGTGTAGAGTTTAAGCCAAACTAGGTATAAATAGGGAGCACGGTATCTCCTTCCTTCCTTCCTTTCCTCCTTCTTTCCTCCTTCCTGCTTCCTCCTTCCTTTTTGCCTTCCTCCCTCCTTCCCTCTTTTCTTTCCTCCCTCCCTCCCTTCCTTCTTTCTTTCCTTCCTCCTTCCTTTTTTTCCACACCAACCAAATAACAGTGCTAGAAATCTTTTTAAGAAAAATCTGAACACTACATTGCGAGCAAGAATAATCCAGAGAGTTGGTTTTAATAAACCCAATGAAGTCCAAGTGCCGGAAACACAGCAACTCTGGGCGGAAGGAGAAGAATCAACGACCAGAGATTTCTTCCAGGAAAGAAGCACACATTCGCCGTGCAGTGACCCTCACTTTAATCAGAGCTTCGCCCAGCAGGTTGTGAACGTTCAGGCCCAGGCTACCCGTTCCCTGGGTGGGAGAGGGGCGAGAGGGAGGAAGTTAGTATCCACAGGGTATCTACCCCTGACCGTCCACCAGCATCTACTGTGTGACCAGCAGGCGGACACACTGGGAGGTAACCTTCCCAGCGAGCGGCAGGCTATGCCGAGCACTCTGCACTGAACCAGGCGAAGGCATGTATGTGGGCTGAGGGACGGACGGGGCCAGTGCTCCTCACTCTCTACCGGGCATTTTTCATGCAACTGGATGTGCATTTTGCTCACTGGCCATCTATTCTTCTTTCCTCCCATGACTTTAAAAAAAAAAAAAAAAAGGAAATATGTAAGAATACCTGAAACTGCAAAACACCAAACAGAGAGCATCTCACTACCTCTGCTCCGTGACTACGGAGGTCTTAAAGGGTGATGAGCCCTGACCACGTCGGACAACGCTGAGGATTTCTGTTCCAGAAAGGAGCCCCGACCTCACAGTGACTTGGGGGTCTTGATCCGAGTGGCTTTTTGAACTCTGGGGAAGGATAGGAGGAGAGGTTGTACGGGAACTAGCAAAAAAGTGTTACAAAGTTGGTATTTATGCCTTCCTCTTGTGAGGTCAATCATTAGTCCCTTCCTAACAGGAGACATCCTGCTTCCTACAGAACATATTTTGAGGACTGTCTTCTCAAGTTTGGAGAAGCTGAGATTTCAGGGTTTTCCGCTGACGTTGTTGGCCAATATCAATATATATTATTTTCATTTGTAAGAAAAAACAATTTATTTTTCACTTACATTTGCAAGCCATGAGCACCTATATTGAGACTTCTAAAAATATTTACTTGAGAAATTCTCTTCCATATTACAAGAATGAGTTTTGATCTTCTATCTTTTGAGGAATTTATTAAGTCGTTCTTTTTTAATGTGGCAAATTGGGCAGCACATAACAAAAACAATTTATCACGTATGGATGCGAAGTTCACGACATCGCTTTAATGCAGCGATTGGCAGCTTGCCCTGAGCGTTTAGGACTGTTTGTGTAAGTTTCCTCTGGTTTATTTTTAAGGAGCCTGGAAAGGAAGAGACAAAAGTGTCCTATCAGATCCAGGCTCTCGTGCTATCACGTTTCCTCATTTGGTTACAAGCTCTAAGGCTGTTTACTTCTAGAAAACAAGAACTATTAAAGGTCTAGGAAGGTATTTATTTGGGAGCAAAGTATAAGTAAAGGCTGAACGTGAAAGTATACATTTTATTTCCAAAATACAACTACATTGGTAATATTCTGTGTATGTACAAAATTTTGTATATATATACTTGTGCGTGTGTATATTATATACATGTATGTAATGATTCTTAGTTTTTACCTGCTTGATGTGACTGGGTCATCAAAACAAAGAAGACACCCATTGTTTTGTTTTGTTTGTTTTTAAGTGACAGGAGGAGAGATAATGAGACAGACTCTCACATGCACCCCACCTGGGAATCATCTGGAAATCCCCGTCTGGTGCTGATACAACAGCTATTTCTAGCTCTTGAAGCAAAGTCTCCATGGAGCCATCCTCAGCTCCCGGGCTCATGTGCTCAAATCCATTGGGCCATGGCTGTGGGAGGGGGGGAGAGGGAGAGGGAGAGGGAGAGGGAGAGGGAGAGGGAGAGGGGGAGAGAGGAAGAGGGAGAGGGAGAGGGACAGGGACAGGGGGAGAGAGGGAGAGGGAGAGGGAGAGGGAGAGGGGGAGAGAGGGAGAGGGAGAGGGAGAGGGAGAGGGGGAGAGAGGAAGAGGGAGAGGGAGAGGGGGAGAGAGGAAGAGGGAGAGGGAGAGGGAGAGGGGGAGAGAGGGAGAGGGAGAGGGAGAGGGGGAGAGAGGGAGAGGGAGAGGGAGAGGGGGAGAGAGAGGGAGAGGGGGAGAGAGAGGGAGAGGGAGAGAGAGAGGGAGGGAGAGGGAGAGGGAGAGGGAGAGGGGGAGAGAGGAAGAGGGAGAGGGAGAGGGAGAGGGAGGAAGAGGGAGAGGGAGAGGGAGAGGGAGAGGGAGAGGGGGAGAGAGGAAGAGGGAGAGGGAGAGGGGGAGAGGGAGAGAGAAAGGAGGGGTGGAGAAGTAGATACACTGATGCCTCGGTTTTCGTCAATAATCTTCCGAGAACAATCGGCGAAATCCAAACCCACGAAAAGCAAGGCAATTATCTCCATATGATTGGATGTGAATCCAATTGCTGTTCGGGGTAATCACGGGCATGTCATTGTCGCATTAGCTCTCGCAATCAGTAAGAAAAGCACAGAAACGCTGGAAAGCAGTGGAATTGACTAGACACGCGGGGTGATGGTCACACAACGAGAAACAACGCCACGCCCAGCAGGACGTCACCCTTTGTTTTCTCAAAATGAGCAGCGAGGTCACGTGGGCACGCCGACAGAATCCGAGACAAATTTTTAGGGGAAAAAGTCAAGGAAAATGGAAACCGACGATAACCGAAGTCAACGAAAACTGAGGCATTACTGTAGTCGCTTCTCCTGAGTGCCCTGAGCAGGAATCGAACCCGGGACTTCTGCACGCCGGGTTGACACTCTACCACTGAGCCACCTGGCCAGGGCACGAAGTCCATTGCTTTATTATTATTTTTTTTATTTTATTTTATTCATTTTAGAGAGGAGACACAGAGTGAGAGAGAGAGAGAGAGAGAGAGAGAGAGAAAGGGGGGAGGAGCTGGAAGCATCAACTCCCATATGTGCCTTGACCAGACCAGTGCAGGGTTTTGAACTGGCGACCTCAGTGTTCCCAGGTCGACGCTTTATCCACTGAGCCACCACAGGTCAGGCTCGAAGTCCATTGCTTTTAAGGGTAGAGGACACCTTGGCGCCGTGTTGGATGAAACTCTGCCCCCACGATGCCCGCTGCCATATTAAGGCATCTCTAGGACCCATGTTTCCCATCTGACCCTACGGGCTCCGCACCCCCTCAGGAAGGATCCCGTGTGAGCCCCGCTAACAAACCACACCCAGCGTTTCGCTTCTCCTAAGAGCCTGGCTTCACCAACAACCATCGTGCCCGGGATGCGGATGACACTTCCGTTTGGACGGCTGTCCTACGTCGTTGGGAACGCTTGGAGTGTCTACAGTGGGCATCAGAACTGATGGAGGACAAGTTGGTCCAGTGGTAGCACGGCACTGCTCATTCAAATTGTAAAAGAAGGGGAGGGGAGTTTCCACGCGGATATCAGGGTCTTATCGTGAGAGGTGAAGGTCACACTCCAGCAGAGGGGACCTTCCTGCCCTCTCCGAATGCTGACTGTGACCGTAAGTGACAGAGATGGCTTCGGTCCTGGTGCAAGGGCTCATGCTGTTGGCCAGAGGGGCGCTGGACCCCTGCGCCCGGTGTAGCTCTCTGTGTCCACGGGACGGAGTGATACCAACTCTTACAAGGCGGTGAAAACAAAGACAGGAAAGAGAATAAAAGGTCTCCGGGCACTTTTCCCTGCAGGACAGAGCATGCTATGACTTAATTCTAGGAAGACACAGTGATTATTCTGAGCAGCCTGCACACAAAGCAATGACCACAATGGTTAGGGTGACCCCGAAACGCTTCCAGGACCCGCAGAGCCCCCATTCAGAAATGGTCGACGGATCAGCCTGAACAAGGGAGCGAGCGGGCCGGTCCTTAGATGCGAGGGTGTGAGAAGCCTGGCGTGCAGTGCTCACGCGTGCAGTGCTCACACGTGCAGCGGGCCAGGCGTGTGAGCCGCGGGGAACAGTCTGGCAAGGTGAGCAGTCAGCTCACAGCCACGGGAAGCGGGTCTGCCAAGGTCGGACTGTGCCCGGCGGTCAGGGCAGGGGGCGAGCGGCCTCATTCTCAGAGAAACACAGACCACATTTCGAGGTGATGCCTTGCATGATCAAAGAATCTCAAGGGGGGAATTTGGCTTAAAAGGCAGAGTGCAAATTCTGAAAGCCAACCCTGCGGGTCTGATCCCAGCTCAGACATTTCTGTCCTCATGACCCTGGGGCCTGTTCCAAATGGTAGTTCCAAATGCCACCATTCCAGTCTCTGCTCGCGCGCCGATTATGGGAGAGAGCTCCCCGCAGACATGACCAGCGCACTGGGGCTCAGTGACCGTTAGCCGTGCTGACACCGTGATCCCAGTCCTGAGGCACAGCGGACTGTCCCACCCTTCATCCCCTCGGGCTGCGTCTCTCTGTCCCGGTCTCCACGTTGGACAGAGAGCATCTCAGTCACCAGGTCACTGACCCCTCCCTGACACACATGGCGTCTGTCCTTGGCCAGCACAGCCCTGTCTCCTTCTTCTCTGTTTTTACACGCGTTGCACGAGTACTTGGCACACGAGTGAGACTTGTGTTTGTATATGGCTAATAAATAATTTCACAGAAAATGGACTTTGGAGGAAAAGACTGAGAGACTCGCTGGAAGGAAGGAAGGAATGAACTCATTAGTTCCCTGGGCTGCTGAACTTGCTCAAGATGACAGCAATGACAGGGAGTCACTCAGCTTGGGGCAGGGGCAGAAACCCGCCTTCCAGAAACAACCTCCCCCCCCACCTGAAAATAGAAAGAAGTCAATCCTGTAGGACCAGGAGACAGATAGCAAAACTGGTTTTGGAGAAAGATGAGGAATTAACTTTTGACGTTTCAATTTTGAATAGACAGTCTGACATTGAAGCCCTCTAATGTTAGCCTTGGGGTCTTCACTTGGGTCATCTGGAGAGCGAGAGGGTGAAGAAGGGGGCCTGGGGAAGGAGAGGGCTGGTCACAGGCTGGTCACATGCTGTAGGACAACAGCAAAGACACCGAAGCTTTGTGTGCCGTGGTCTTAGATTCACGCAGAATGTCGGGCAAGTACAATCTCCCGTTAGACAGACTTCAGAACAATCGGACTTTGTTAAAGAAAGTTATCCTACAGATCAAAAATACACAATGTTTCAATGCAATGACATTTTCACAAACTACTCTCTTTTTTTTTTTTTTTTTTTTTGTCATTTTGGACGAGGTAGTGCATGTTAGTCACCAATACATCTTCCTTTCCAAAGACACACACACACACACACACACACACACACACTCATACATGCATGTGCACCTGTAAGCAGTTTACATCTTGATATACTTCATTCTAGATTGTTTGGATTTTTTCAATTATCATGTCCTGGGAAGTCACGCTACGCCTGGAGGCTGTCCCATTCAGGCTGATAATTCCAGACGGAACTGAACTTGGACTTCCACAGGGCACCCAGGGGCACAGAGATGAAAGGACGGGTATTTCGTGGGGAAGTTTCACTTTAATGTCCGCTGCCCAGATGTCCAGGTCTGACCACGTTCCCCGTTCAGTACCTGTAGGCCTGATAATAGCCTCACTTTCTAGAGGACAAACAGACAAAGACACAAGAGTAGGGCCCAGTTGAAGGTATTTTAAAAACCCAATGGATGACAGAATCAACAAAATTCTTCCGTGCTGTGACTCACTTCTGTAATGCAAAATAAAATTAGGATCAGCCCTTGAGGACCCCATCCGTCCGTCCGCGAGCTCAGAGCTCACCTGTGCTCAGAGCAGGACGCCCAGGTGAGCGGCCCCTGCACAGGGTTGCTGAGTGCCTGGCATCGGGCAGAAGCCATTCCTCCCCTTCCTGCCTCTGTCCCCTTTTCCTGCAGCGACCTCCTTCTGGGTCTGCTCAGTGTCCCTCACATTCTCTTTGCTCTTCTGTTCCCGGCACCGAGCCGAAGGCCCTGGCTCGTTCTGTGGAAGGTCCTGGGACAGCTGCCCTTCACTCCTGGACCTCAGAAGGTGTGCGGCAGGGGGGTGCCACCACACCTCCCAGCTGCCCCTCCTTGGGGGGCATCGCGTCGCCTGGAGGTTCCCACAGGATCTCGTGATCCCTGTGACCGTCCCTCACTGCCTTTTATCCACACCTGCATTACAACCACTGTCCTTAGGTGGAGTGACGGTGTGTGGCCGGAGTGTGAGCTCAGGGACGGCTGTCTTATCTTGCTGCTTAATCCCCAGAAACCAGTGAAATTTTAAACTCTTCAGGAAATTCTATATTTATCTCTCTCTCTTTCGCTCTCTCTCTCTCCCTCTCTTTTTTTCCCCCCAAGTAAGAGGAAGGGAGATAGAGAGACAGACCCCCACATGTGCCCTGACTGGGATCCAAGCAGAAACCCCCATCTGGGCCCAATGCTCTGTCTGCCCTTCTGGGGCCATGCTCACAACTGAGTTATTTCTATCACCTGAGGCAGAGGCTCCGTGGAGCCATCGTCAGAGCCCAGGGCCCATGTGCTCAAACCAATAGAGCATGGTGGTGGGAGGGGAAGAGAGGAAGAGAGAGGAGAGGGGGAAGGGTGGGGAAGGGTGGAGAAGCAGACGGGCACTTCTCCTGTGTGCCCTGACCGGGAATCAAACCCGGGACTTCCACACACCTATCCTATGCTCTACCACTGAGACAACTGGCCAGGATCAAAATTCTGTATTCCTGAAGGGCTTTATTACAGGGTATTAAAGTTTACCTTAACTAATACAGACGTAAAATCATTTTAATAAATACTTCACAGCAGTTTTTAAAATATATATATATATATGTATATATATATATGTTGTAGTAAAGAAACTAGAATAAAACAGGATAGACAACATCAAATAAATTTTCAATTCTCAATTCCAAGAATAATTTTGTGACACATTTATTTTAATTGTATGTACGTGTGTCTATTGGGGATATGCCAATTTATGGAGGTAGATATAGTAGTGTGTGTATATATATATACATATATATATATTGATATGCATGCATATATATAGTAATGTGTATATATGTATATAGTAATGTGTGTGTACATATATATTTATATATGTTAAATTTTACAGTGACTTTCCCAAAAAAATACGTAGCAACAGTCCCTATTTAGAATGATGGTACTAGAGAGCATTTGAGATCTTGCTCTTTGGCATACATCTTTTAGAAGATGAACATGTTATTTTCATTTGCTTGAACAAAAGCGTATGCATCATGCCAATTGCAGAATTAAAGTTCAGGAAGAAGATGGTTGAATTGTTGACTGATGTCACCATTGATTTTCTGGTATATTTTCAATAAAACATGCCAATCTGTTTCAAATATTCAAAAATGGAAAATTAATTCTACTTATCTTTTAGTTCATTAGGAAATTATAAACTATGCCATGTTTCTTTTTATCTACAATTTTCAAGGAAATAATTTAATTAGCTTGGTTAACGTTGCGGGTTCTACACCATTTTATTGTTCTGAAGTATTGTAATGGGAGAAATTATTAATGTCATCCATCAACATGAAAGAGGCCCTCAGTAACTAAAAGTCTGATCTTTGGATGCTACCACATATCCAATAATACCTGCCAGTGATTTATTTTATTTGAGTGGAGATCTCTATGGAGTTGAGTCTCAAATTACTTAATCTGTTGTATTAGGTGAAAGATCAGCATTGGTTTTTCTAGAGTTACATGGTTCGAAAACGGTCTGAACAATCCATAGTTTCAGTGTCTACCTAAACTTACGATCTAGTATGTCTTTCCTCCTGTTTTTTTAAAATATAAAGAGTCACCTAGCAAAAGAAGTGAAAAAATAAACGTCTCTCCTGTTTGCTCTCACCTCCCTATCTCCTGTACGGTCAGCCACCCCGCCATCTCTTCCCAGAGAAATCAGATAATTGCTTCTTATCGCTTGTTCTTGACCTCTACCGGGTGAGCGCTACCATGTGCACTTGAATTTCTGTAAGATAGACTGCCTTAGAATAGTTCTTGGAGATCTGGAGATCCAAAACCACACAGTAATTTCACTGGCTGAAGAACCCAATTTTCAGTGACAACAATTACACTCTATTTATCCAGGGCTATATATACCAGGCTGAGATTTCCTTCGTGTGTGTAGTGGGGGGGTGGGAGGAGAGAGTATGAATCTGTTTAGTAGGAAATAGCTGAATCCCTCCAACCTTTTGTTAGGTTCATGCAATGGGATGGAGTTCTGCAAGAAGAATGCCTCCCCGCCCTGAAGTTTATACCTCGGCTCGGGAGAGAATATAACCGAGTGGCAAGGAAACCCTTTACAAGGAGGAGACCGACGATCTGGCATCAGCATAACTTGCCAAGCGGTGTAAGGTGTTTCAGCTAGAAGACAAAATGCAACCCAGCAGGAGCTGATGTTGGGAAGAGGCTGTCAGGAAAGGCTATCTCACCCAAGGCTGTACTGTAGAAAGACAGGGCCAGAAGTGGACAGGAGCAGCTCAGTCTGCGAGGTGCTGGTGCTCCCCTTTCCAGAGCGCTGGTGAACCCCAGGAGGCAGACCCAGGGGGCACCCTCAGGGGAAGCAGGACGGGGGCTGGCAGATGCGCACTCTTGTCTCCAGCCATGAGCAAGACGGTGGCGGAGAGGAGATATTCTGACCCGTGTAGATCATAGACTCAGATAGAAGAACAACCTCAAAGGACGGAAGGCGGTGGGGGAAGTATCCATGGTGACGCCGAGGAAATCCTTAGCTGTTCCGAGACGGAACAAAGGCCTAACGCCAGAATCGCACCTCTTGCCTTAGGGATCATTGCGGGACACAGGTGCAGCGCCCCTACTGGGCGCTTCTGGATGGCTCGTTCGCCTCTAGGATCCCTAACCAACTTCCCACCCAAGACATCACGCTTTCTCGTTTTACTTTTCCTGATGGACCAAGTGCCTCATTCTATATACAGTTTTGAAATAAACATAATAATATTATTATTATGCATGTTGCACATCCCCATTTAGTGCTATTTCCATGATAACTAGAAGCATAGAGAAATGTACGGAAAATAATGTTCTAGAACCGCAAACCCTAACACCCAGCTTAAACGACTTTGCCGTCAACGTTTAAGAGTGAAGGAATAAAACCATCCGCTCCTCACACACTTCATGCTATCACGTTCCCCTGTTCCTGGAGGCGCCCCCTGCCTCACTGTGTATATGATGCTTCTTCCAGTACAGAGACACGTATGTTCTTGTCAGAAGGCAACTCAGTAGAAACCTATACAGGCGTACAGACAATTCATTCGCCGCCCTTTAATTTGGCTTAGAGAAAAGTGTCGTCGTTGAATTTCATGATCATAAGATCATGCTGAATATCATTATGGTCATTCCAAAGTTCAAATTTTCTCTCTCAGAAAAAAATAAAATAAAAACGGTCTCTATACTACGCAACTTTGATATGTTCTAAGTACATTACAGTTCTTGCCACAAAATTACGTAAATAATAATGACCAGAGGTTTAAAGTATCTTGTTATTCTTAAATAATGGAATGTTTAAAAAAAAAATGTATCTGCTATGTTATATCCATAATAAAGCTATGCACAAAAATTGTGGTAGAAAATTTTCTAAATATAACCAAGCAATAATAATAATTGCATCCTATGAATAATAATAGAATGCATTAACAATTTTAGAGCTTAACCTGTGTTTCAGGACTGCTTTGTCAGATATTCAAGGGACAGGATGATGACCAGAAAATAGACAGATTTATTTAGGGAAACAAGACCCACTTAGTAAGTCACACCTTCTATCTCTTTGTTACTCAATGGGGTCCAACATGTTATGCAGCATCTGGAAACTTGTTATTCAGACTCTCAGATCCAACCCCAGATCTGGGTGAATTGTGGACATGATAACTTTTCAGAAGCACAACTCGAAGTCACCAGTTGTGTTGTCATGAATGTAGTAAGATTGTGCTCTGGTCTGTTTCCGTCATCTCAAAATTCATTGTTGAAACATAGTTCCCAAGCTCATGGCGGTAGGAGATGGGGCCTTTGAGATATGCATATGTCTCATAGTGGTACTAGTGCCCCCCAGAAATGGATCCCACAAAGCTCCCTTTTCCCTCCCAACATGAGAGAACACAACAATAGACAGTTTGTTTCTTTTTATTTTCTATTATTTTATTTTAGGTAAAAAGAGGGAAGATAGTGAGGCAGACTCCCGCATGCACCCTGACTGGGATCCAACTGGCACCCGCCCCCCTCCGTCTGGGGCTGATGCTCAAGTACTGAGCTATTTTTAACACCTGAGGCTGACACACTCAGACCAACCTAGCCATCCTCAGCAGCTGGGGGTGGTTGAACTAATTGAGCCACTGGCTACAAGAGGGGGAGAGAGAGGGAAGGAGGAGAGAAGAAAGGGGTCACTTCTCCTGTGTGCCCTGACCGGGTCTTGAACCTGGGATGTTCATACATCGGGCTGACTCTCTATCCACTGAGCCACCAGCCAGGGCAGCAGTAGACAGTTTTTATGAACCAGGAAGAGGCCATCACCAGACTCTGAATCTGTATGTGCCTTGATCGTGAACTCCTACCTTCTGGTACTGTGAGAAACAGGTGCATGTTGTTTATAAGTTACCTGTTTTATGTCAAGTTGTTGTAACAGCCCAGAAGAACCAAGAGAGATGGCTGCTTTAAGTATAAGTACTCTGTTCCCTTTATTCTTCTTATGATTAATATTAGATCTATTTAGTATTTATTATGGTTATATGTATATATTTATAACATCATATCCAAGGAGGAAACTGGAGCATATTTTGAGTAAACAGAGAAAAATATTCTATTTTTAATTAGCCATCCTTTGCAAGTGAAAATCTTATATGGTGTTTCCATCGTAGGAATTCTAGCAAAGATATAATCCTTAAATAAAATATGCTTTAGTGACGCTAATCAGGTTGGCTTTTGTGAAGTGACACTGTGAAATGTCCCACGGCAGAAGGAAAACTAACGTGGGATCCATTAGACGCCACGTCACAGGGCAAGATGGCGTCAACTGTAGGGAATTTCCCTGTATTTAAACCCAGGAAATTTCAGTTACTCTAATTTAATTTTTATAAAGGGATATGTGTCTATCAGAACGGCTTGAGTAACTCTTAAAATAAATGATCAAATTTATAAGTTATACTAAAGATGTCATTCTCTAGAACTAAAAGAAGACTCATTTGATCGACCACACGCTTCCCTGTGTTTGAAGATTTACAGATATTTTCCAATTGTTCTTGCTGTCTTTTATTACCTTATTTCATTAATATTCACCCTATTTGGATGCTCTAAAATCTGCCAAAAAGAGTACTTTCTGAGAATAATATACCGAGAAAAATAGTCAGACCTGTGATAGAAGACCCATGTTCTTAGAAATAATTTTAAAATGTGTGAAGAATTTGAGGAAGACCCAAATTGCAGGCAAAGATCAATATCTCTATCACAATGCTGAAAACTAAACGGACTGAAAATATATAAACAAAATTTTTTTTTATTTTCACAGAAATGGAAATTATCATCATGAGACCCAGGAAACGATATCTCCAAATCAAGAGTGAGTGAGTGAGTGTGTATGTGTGTGTGTGTGTGTGTGTGTGTGTGTGTGTGTGTGTGTGTGTGTGAAATATGCCCAGAGTCCAGCATGCTGCTACCTGACCCATTTGGATGGACAGAAGCATCAGGGACTCATAACCCACCTGCCAGACTCCATTAACTCATCACTGGGCCATTCCCCTGGTAGCCATTTGTTATTAGAATTTTATCCATTGTGCTTCTGACTTATACATTCATCATTTGTGAGGTTAGCTAAGATGACTCAAAACTTCCCTCTGACCTAACCTGCTCTTGATATATGAACACATTTCTCTCTGGACTCCAGCTCTGGGGCTAAGACCTGGCACATCGACACAGGGCACAGGAGATCACGCTGCGTGTGGCCTCTGAGACCCTCAGGTTCCGTCCCGAGGGCTTGAGCTCAAAGGCAAAGCTGAGAAGGCCGCCAGCCTCTCTCTGCGCCCTCCACTTTCATTCTATCGTTCTGTCCATTCAAACACTCCATTCGCTCCCTCTCCCCATCCGGTCAGGTCCATTAAAGATGGAACTTCATAAATCACAGCCTTTTCTCTCTGGCCGTGCCCGCTGCCCGTCCCCACGGTAACAAGGGCTGGAAAACCACCTGGTTTTGAAAGCCCACAACATCCCCGTTGTGATATATGAGCTCTGTGTTCCAAGTGGGGTTTTTCTGATGATTCAATGCCATTGTCATGAGCACAAATGTCCTTAATATAAATTTTCTTCATGATAATTAATATGTTAAATGTGCTGTCTATATTCACAGTGGCTGGCTCAGAGACTTACCATGTAAGACTTATCATATGAGCGAGGGTGAGTAGAAATACACCACTTTTGACAGGCATGTTTCTGACAATATTACTATTATTTTCAGTTTTTAAACGAATGAACCTTTCGACCTTGTCAGCTATTGCTCCATGAAATACTTTCCTCAGATTGCGGCTTAACGAAAGTCATTATGCTAGTCAGTACATGCACATAGGCTTGGTTGGTATTCACTGAAATCTCACAGAATTTCTTCGTTATTTAACTTTCAGGAATTGAAAAATATAAAACTTCTTTAGGAAAATAGATTTCCTCAATTTCATACTCTCAAACATGAAAATCACCGGATCTGGTTGGTTGGCTCAGTGGTAGCGCATCGGCCCAGCATGTGGAAGTCCCAGGTTCAATTCCTGGCCAGGGATCAAAGGAGAAGCACCCATCTGCTTCTCCACCCTTCCCCCTCTCCTTTCTCTCTGTCTCTCTCTTCCCCTCCGGCAGCCAAGGCTCCATTGGAGCAAAGTTGTCCCGGGCACTGAGGATGGCTCCATGGCCTCCACCTCAGGTGCTAGAATGGCTCCAGTTGCAATGGAGCAACAGCCCAGATGGGCAGAGCATCGCCCCCTGGTGGGCATGCCGGTGGATCCCGGTCGGGCGCATGCGGGAGTCTGTCTGACTGCCTCCTCACTTCTAACTTTGGGAAAAATAAAAAAAACAAAACAAAACGTGAAAATCAAACCAGATTTTTTTGAATATAATTCTAATGGTTCAGCTTATATACAAATTCAAATTCAAATTTGAAATCAAAAACAGCCCTTCAATTATTTCAAATCAAGTAAATTTAAAGGCCAATGGGCATTTCAAACATCAAAGTTTCACAATAAACAAATGCTACATTGAACTAAGGCAACTGTAACTCTCTTTTCTTATGCAAACACAACCTGGCGAGTCAAATCTTAAGAAAGACATAAAACCTTCAGCCCAAACATTTACTCAAATTTGTTCTTTTGAAATCAGATTTAACTTGCAGATAACCTCTAATCAACCGCGCATTAATTTAACATGCATGCAAAAGTCATATATATGTGATGTTCCCAGCACGGAGGGTCTGCACAGCATTCATTGTTTTGTATTTTGTTTGTTTGTTTGTTTTTGAATGGGAAGAAAAATAAAGGCATTTTCAAAAGTCTTTATTAAACCTATTGTAGCCAAATGAATTGTATCCTTTTTATTTCTAAAAAGTAAAAGTGCCTGGCAGTTTTGGTAAAAATAAATAAATAAATTAGTAAGAACTATGTAAGTTTTAATAAATATTAAGTGTGAAAATAAGCTCTCAAAGTGAAAATACTTACCGTGTTGCATGAAAGCTACTAGATACTTTTCGCTACTTGGGTGGCATGCATACCTTCTCTGACTGTCTCCACCCTGGTCAGGACCCTTCTCTGCTTTTACTTGCTCATTGGAGCATCCAGTTCTTTAAACAAAGCAGCCCTTTCTTAGGTTCTAAGACTTTAAAAATATATACTAAATAAAACACAATTTATGCCTTCAAAATTCTTAGCTACTGAAAACTAGTTTTATTTAAGCCCACTTCAAAGAAACTAGCATTCTTGAACAACATATAAATGGGTGGAAAAGAATTTTTGAGCTCCTATCCCGGGGTCCTCGGGTTACGACAGGCCCGACACAGGACATTTTGAGTGTACGACACTCGCTCCCATAAAGAGTTAAAAATATTGACACACGAGCGTTTCGGTTTACGCCGTCCGGTCGTCCTTACGGACTACGTGGGTGAACTCGGCGGGCTGTGCGCAAAGAAAGATCACAGCGCAGGGTGCATTACAGTGTATTTATCTCCTCCTTTCTCCGTGGCCTAGCTGTGTTTTTATGTTGTACATGATGAGGTTACAGCTGTGTTAGGATACGTCAGTGACTTAGGCTAGGCTGTGTTTCGACTGACACCAAAATCTGGTTTCCGTCACTGTCGTAGGAATGGAACTGTGGCAATATAACCCCAGGACCCCCGTCTATGTGAAGTGAGACCCTAGTCACAGAGAATTTACAATCTCCTCCTTGAGCGGTCTCTCACCTGTAGAAGATGGTGACAATCATCAAATGTCCTCTCCTGACAATGTCATCTAAGATATTGTTTGTGTAAAGTCACCTTATCAATTATAAAATACTGTAAAGACGGGTTAATGTGAGTATGAGAATGGTGTTCCTATAACCACTGCCCATCAGAACCCCAGAACCCAGAGACGCCCCCCCCCGGCCCTTTCTCCTGTTGAATTCACCTCTCTCTGTGTCGCAGTTTCTCGGTAGGAACCAAAGTTCTCTGTAGTCCATCCCACAAACTCCCTCACAACCGTGTGGTCCAGAAAGCATGAGAGACGCTGTCCAGGGGCACAGGCTGTAGACCAGGACCCCCAAGTGCGGCCATTCTCAGGCTCCGGGCCTCTTGGGAAATAACCCACTAAGAGCAGCAGCCGGGGGCACCCTGGCATGAACTCAGGGGTTCTACTTTAAGGGATAGGGCCTTTCCCACGCCCCAAGAGTCATTTCAGGGCAAATGCAGCCCTCGTTCAGATGAGTAAGGCCAGACTTGTTCACCATGCCAGGCTCTTTCCGGAGTCACCGACGTGTGTCGCCTTCACCAGAAAGGAGAGGTGAGGAGAACGACATTGCCCACTGCAAACGGGGCGGTGAGAGCCATGCCAGGGCTGAGATCCTTGTCCCTTACACACTGGCCAGGATGATGACAAAACCCAACGGGAGGGACCCAAAGCCACGTAGGAGCTCAGGAGTATGGAGCACTGTCTAGTCTGCTATTAAGAGCCCAGGAGACCCGTTCATCCGTGGCTGACCACACTCTGAGTGGTCAGGGCCAATACCTCCTCTCTCCCTGACGGGCTCCGGGCCAGTGACCTCCCTAGGCTACGAAGGTAGTTCAGTAAGGCCTTCCAACAGAGGACAGCCTATCAGGAGGACTGAGGAGCTATCCGAACTCGTGGCATGTGGTCTGTGACCCAATCTAAAAATAATCTCCTTTAAAAGCAGAGCTGTCCTCGTCCTGGCTGACTAGCTTGCTTGGCTGCAGCACCATCCCGTGATACAAAGGTGGTGAGTTCGATCCCAGGTGCAGGGCACATGCAGGGACAGATCGATGTTCCTGTCTCTCTCCCACTAAGGAATGGTAGCTGCTGTCCTGGGAGCCACGAGGCAGGGGCAGGTCCCCGCAGGCTCTTGCTAAGCTGGAGGCCCACCCAGGGGCTTCTGAGGGCGGGCGCCTGGCCAGGCCCCTCTCTGAGAGGTTCCGTCTGCTTCTCTCTCCGTCCACTGTGCCACTGCCTTCGATTCAGCAGCTCCGTGAGGTTAGAATGTCCGACAGCTGCCGCCCTCTGAGACGATTTCCACCTGTAACCAGCTGTTACGCTGGGACACGCCTCCTTCATAAACAGCACCGGGAACATGGAACACAGCCCTCTTTGTTTGCTTGCTTTTATCAGAACATAACATGTCCTGTTCATTGACTGACTCGTTCATTCATGAATTCATTCATTGAATACGTACTCAGTGCACTATCTACTCTGGTTCATGTTTGGATTAAGGTCTCTTTGATGGAGACAGACAATTCCCAGGATTCAGTAAGAAAAAGAAAACAATAGAGTGTTAAGTGGGGGTATGGATATTGGCAACAAAGGAAGCAGGAAAGAAGGGGAGAGAATGTCCTCCCATGTCAAGAACGTTTTTACAACTCAAAGCAAATCAGCCCACACTGGCAGGTGTATTTGTGAGTCTACTGTGGTGGACAGGCTGTCTTCTGCTAAATACCCTGAATACCGCGGGGGGTTTTCTGGGTCTTTCTTTCAGAGGTAGCACCGTCACGGTCCCGCGCTTTATTCTGCATGTACTGTATCATACCGTGCGCCCCCACCCACCACCACACTGGCCCCCGATGGAGGGGATGCCGGGTTCTGAGGCCCAAGCCCATCAAGACTGTTTTTGAGACCGAGACAAAGGCGAGCCCTCTCCCAGCCCAGGCACAGCGTCCTCTGTAAGCGTCCCCGCGTGCTGAGGGCTCACGCTTCTCCTGTCATAACGCACCCCAGGATGCTTGCTCTCGCGCTCAGGAAAGAGTAATCAATGACGAACCAGCGATTACCTGCTGGACCGACCATATGTTCTGTCTCCTGCTCGCCGTGCCATAACCCGGCTTGGCTGATAGATTCTTCTCCCCGAGCCAACGTATCCATCTTCCGACCTTTACGCAGCAGGTAAAACACAGAACTCCGCTGTGCCCCCGCCCCTGGTGACAGGGACTGATGGAAACCCGTCCTCACACACCCCGGCAACGCAGCTCCAGCTAAGCACGACCGCCGTCGCCACATTTGTCTAGCGGGTCACCTTTGCGCGCGGACAGGACACTCAGAACGCCTTCGCTTCAGTGGAAACAGACACACACCTCCAAGCTCTCTCCATCCGCAAGACAGATTTAAAAAGCACGGGACGGCCGTAAAAGCCACCACCAACGGGAGAGCGCGGAGCTCACCGTGTCTGACGGAAGTCAGGTCTCTGGGCATCAGACAGGGCCAAGGTGGTTGGCCGACAACTCACGGAAACCTCCGGGGAGGGGGTGGGGTGCGGGCGTGAGCCTGGCGAGCAGGCGAGGTGACGGGAGGCGTTTCCCCCAAAGGTGGGACGATTGTCATTTGCAGACACACAAACTGTTGTCATGGTTTTGTTTCTTTCCATTGTTTCAGAATCTGAAACCACAAACGCAGCGCAGTCCTGTCCCTGACCAAGTTACATACGCACGTGGGGAGCATGTGACGGCGGTGGCGCACTGATCCAGGAAGAGACCTCAGGTTCCTCCGGTCAGGAACCGGCCAGGGGAAACGTGGTGCTTCCCCTCTACATTATTTCCCGGCTCGGGGGAGCTCAGGAGTGTGGAGCGCTGTCGAGTCTGCTATCAAGAGCACAGGTAATGCCGGAATGGGAGTTTTCAAAAGAATGCAAAAAAATAAATAAAATGCAGGGTTTTTTTTATGGAATGTAATTTTACTTTCTGGTTAGTCATGGAAAAGTCTAAGACCAACGTTTCATCCTCACCACTGTACACTTGGACAGATACACGTTCCTTTTCTTTTTGTGGCAGAGACAGAGTGACAGAGAGAGGGACAGATAGGGACAGACAGACAGGAAGGGAGAGAGATGAGAAGCATCAATTCTTCATTGCAGCTCCTTAGTAGTTCATTGATTGCTTTCTTGTATGTGCCTTGACTGGGGGGCTACAGCAGAGAAAGTTACCCCTTGCTTAAGCCTGCAACCTTGAGCTCAAGCTAGCGATCTTGAGCTCAAGCCAGCAACCTTGGGCTTTAAGCCTGTGACCTTGGGGTCAAGCCAGCCACTTTGGGCTTCAAGTCAGTGGCCTTTAGGATCAAGCCACTGACCATGAGGTCATATCCATGATCCCACGCTCAAGCCAGCGACCCCACGCTCAAGCTGGTGAGCCTGCACTCAAGCTGAATGATCCTGCACGTATGCCAGTGACCTAGGGGTTTTGAACCTGGGTCCTCTGCATCCCAGTCCGAAGCTCTATCCACTGTGCCACCACCTGGTCAGGTGCCACATGTCTTATTAAGGCAATTATTTGAAAAGTTATTCTGCTCCTGTTACTTTGAAGGTGCCTCACCCCTTTACCTACACAAGGAAGTCATCCAGCCTCCTCATCTCCACGCAAGTCTTCTAAGCAGTAGTAACCAACCAGGGGAAAATGATCTGGAGATTCCTCAAAGAATTAAAAATACAACTATTCGACAACCACCAATTCTACTTCTGGGTATTTATTCGAAGAAACAAACAAAAAAAACCCAAAACTAAAATACTCAGAAAGATATACGCACCCCTATGTTCAGTGCAGCATTATTTACCATAGCCAAGGTATGGAACCACCCAAGTGCCCATCAATAGAGGAATGGATACATATAAAACACTGGTGGTATATATATTCAAGAGAATATCACCATAAAAATGAATAAAATCTCATCGTGTGGCCAGCATGGATGAACCCAGAGGGAATGATGCTAAAACTAAGTGAAATAAATTGCACAGAACAGGACAAATGCCATGTGATTTCACTCATACGTGCTATCCAAAGAGCAACAGAGATGAACAAACTCGGCTGAGACAGAATCAGAGACGCACAGAACACTCTGAAAGTTGCCAGAGGGGAGCAGATGGCGCTGGGCTGAAAAGGGCCCGGGATTAAGAAATACAAACTTCCAGCTACAAAGTAAGTCCCAGGGATACAACGCACAGCACAAGGATACAGTCAACAATACTGCAACAATTACATGCTGTGGCAGGTGGTCATTAGGCTTACTGCGGTCCTAGCTACAGGGGTCGAATTACTATGTTGCACACACCTGAAAATAACATAACCACATTGTATGCCAACTATAATTAAAAAGAAATGTATGGGGGGGAAAAAGTGGCATTAGTCCATTAAAAAAAAAACTAACCATCTTCACTATAAATAAAATACAAATTGAAGAAATAGGAGATGCCACTGTTTCACTTAGATTTGCAAAGGAAAAAACAAGACCAAACGTATAGGCGTACAGGCCGCAGAAAGAGAAACGTAATAAGCCACTGGCATTCATCTGTATTTTGTCTCTGCTCCAGGTCACCAGTTCCGAACCTAAAATCGTGTGTGTGTGTGTGTGTGCGCGTGTGTGTACATATGTGTGTGTGTGTGTGTGTGTGTGCATGCGCATTCGGGTTCGACATGCTTTGCTTCCAAAATTCACGGCCACATCAAGTATTCTCATGAGCCGTGGATTATAAGAGACAAGAAAATCTCCTCTTGGCTCAGGATTAGAAGACTCTCCACGAGTCTGAAAACTGTTCCATTGAGCAAGGTTGGGGGCGAAGTATCACCTCTGGAGGAAATGTGCCAAAGCATTTGACAAATTTTGCTATGGAATCATCCCAAAGGTTAGTGTCCGTTTGCCGCTGAGACACACTACAATCTGGGATGAAAGGTAAGAAGACCTCTTTGATGCTGAGCGGCCAGCAAATGGTCCCTGGTGGGGGCACGGGGCAGACAGTCAGGTGTTTAGTGGCACTGGCACTTGCCATAGAAATGAGGCCCTAACCTTTAAGAATGGAGATCTGAAAATTGTTACTGACCGGTGGTGACAGGGACTCACTCAGTCGTGGTCTCCCTCTAGATCTCTAAACACAGGGCCGTTTCTCCGTGGGTGTGCCAACACCTCAGACAGAGAAAGAACAAGCTGCAGGTGCCTGACAGGCATCAGCATCACGAATTTCCACTTCCACCTCCAATGTCATCATTCCAATGAACCGATTGAGCACATTAAACAGTTTCTATTCAACACACTGATTGCAATGCGTCTAATTATTAAATCCGTAATAAATGTAAACGATCGAGGTGATTAAAATTGGCACCGGGGCCTCCATAGGTAGCCGTGAGCCCTCTCACTGGCGGGGAGGTGGGAAGTCAGGGTGTACGCTGGCTACAGTAACGGAGATGCGGCTGACACACCTGACCCGTTCTTTCTTCCCCAGAGCCTCACGGTCGCCGTCAGGAAGGCAGGCTCGGCCTTCACTGCTTATGAGTCTTTTCATCGAACCCTTTTCTCCCTCTTTGTTCATGTGCTCTATGGGATGGGGGGGGCGGGGGAAAGGCTTTGCCTTTTATCTTTATTCGCTTCTAGAAAGCGCTGCTCAGAAAGTTGGAAATGTTGCTTTTTGTTTCAAGGACGCCAGGGCTAGGAATATGTTCCCTGTGTTCATGACAAACACCTGTGGCACAGGACACAGTTGCTACATCATCTTCTGGTTGAAGGCTCCCATCTGTTAATAATCCTGCAGTAACTGTTTCACTTTAACAGGAAAATTTTCATCCCTAAATTGTGAAAATGTATCCCCATCGATCAGATCTTTATACTTTGTAAATAATTCTTGAGCAGTTACTGAGGAGATAAGGGCAGTAAGAAAACTTCAAGGCCACATGTATCTAAAACACAGGGAGGCGGCTGAGGGCACAGCCAGGGCGATTCAGCAGGTGTCGAGATTCCCAGTGCAAACACGACCTTCAGTGCTAGGTGCCTGCTCATCAGAACAAAGGTGGCACTGCCCCCGAAACATCACACTGCTTGCTTCTTGTTGTATTTAGTGCCCAGGGGGCCATGGAGAGCAGATGACTTGCTGGGACTTGCTGAGGACTCCTTAAACATACAGAGGAGAGGATGAATTCTTCATCATTTCTACAGCCCCGACTGCCTGGCACAAAGTAGGTGCTAATAAATGTTTTAAAAGGTGCTTTAGGCATGGGTCTCTTTTCTAATTAATTGATTGGCTGATTGCCGGTAGAGAGAGTGACACATTAAATTGATTCAAACCTGTAACCTTGCTGTATCAGGATGACACTCCGACCGACTGAGCGACCAGCCAGTGCCTTTCCTATACCTGTACATGGCTTCTGCTGGCTACGATGATCAGCGTGTGTCAATAGGAGGCTCCTGAGGTCGGAGGGTTATCTGTGCCTCACTCAAGAAATCACGCCCAGCCCATTAACCGCACGTCCTCAGTGCACACAGGGGCCCGCGTTTCGTGAAATGACATGTCAGATGTTTACGTCCCCTTTCTCCCTGTAATTCCTGCATGTTATGATCACCCCCAAAGGATCTCACGCACAGGGGCAGGCAGAATTTACAAGAAATATAACAAAACTGTCCTGTCTTCTCTTGATTCTTAATGGTCCACAGTCGGAAGGTAGGCTAGGATTCCATTGTTTCTGTTTGTGTTGATCAGAACACTTTCCCCCTGCTTGTCATAGGCCACCATAAAGGGACAGTCACAAAGACACAGGCAGGGGGGCGTCCTCTGGCAATCCCGTCCTCCTTCTCTTCCGGAAATCTCGGACACAGCTTCTTCCGGTTCAGGAGGCTCCATGGTGACCCTCTGTGCACTCCGCCAGCCTTCTCTCTCCCACACATCAAGTTTGATTTGTGGAACAGCCTGGAATCCAGTGAGGAGCTCTGTGTGAGGCAGCAGTCTTTGGGGTTTGCATTCTAGCCCTGACCCAAACCAGCTGAGCCTATAACGTGCCCCAGCCTTCAGGTCACAAAAGCCATGTGTAGACAATGTCATCTACTCCTCACTGTACCCTCGGCTTCCCAGCCAGGGAGAGTCTTCCTAACTGGGAACAGGGACAGTGTGAAGACAGGAGAACACCGTGTGTGTGTGTGTGTGTGTGTGTGTGTGTGTGTGTGTGTGTGTGTGTGTGTGTGTTAATATAGATTCTCTGTAGCACCTTATTGCCTCCCCTGGAAAAGAAGCAGAGAAGAATCCCATATCTTACTAGGTTTAGAAATAAAAGAGATAATAATTGGGTTTCTCATTTTGCCCGACTGAGGTAGAAAACCCACCTGCGTCTGCAATTTCTTCATTCGTTGTGCGTTTTACTCCCGGTCAACAATCCTGTCATGTCCTAAGTTGGTTTTATCCAGGCATTCCTCTCCATTTGTCCTGACTGGACAGTTTCCTTTTCGTTAATATTTTTGTTGGGGGGGGCAGAAGGAAGAGAGATGTAGCATCAACTGGCTGTTACCCTGTAATTCCATTTAATTGTGTCATCATTGATTGCTTTTCCTATGTGCCCTGACCAGGGCTTGAACCCACAACTTCTGAAGTGCTGGGCTGATGCTTTATCCACTGAGCCACCAGCCAGGGCCGCAATTTCTTTTATGACCATTTAAAATCACCGTCTTTCACCTTGCTTGCGATTGCTGTACACATTTCTCTGCTCATGACTTTTTTTATTCTCCAGAATAAAAAAGAATAGCCATACCAGAAGCTCTGAGTTTCTATAAAGTCACAGGTATGGACAGCACATGGGGACTGATTGCTTCGTAAAACTTTATGGACTACCTCAGGTAACGCAGGTGACCTTGCCTTGCAGCTCTGAGTAGCAGGGCTCAAATGCGGATCCCTACTCGCCGTATGGAGAGAGAAGTTCTGGGCCCAGACACACGCAGCAAAACCAACATGAATTCAGTGCAGGAGGGAAACTGGAGAAATAAGTAAGGCAGAAAGAGAGGGACAGAGAGAGGGGGGAGGGGGGAAAGAGAGAGAGAGGAAGAGAGAGAGAGGGAGAGGGAGAGGGAGAGGGAACAGGAGAGGGAGAGGGAGAGGGAGAGGGAAGAGGAGGAGAAAGAGGGGGAGAGAGACAGGGAGAGAGAAGAGGAGAAAGAGAGGGAGAAGGGGAAAGAGAGAGAGGAAGAAGGAGAGGAAAAAGGAGATGAAGAGGGAGATGGAGAGGGAGAGAAAAAGAAGGAGAGAGAGAGAAAGAGAGGGAGAGAGAGGGAGAGAGAGGGAGGAAGAGAGAGAGAGGGAGAGGGAGAGAGGGAGAGGGAGAGGGAGAGAGAAGGAGAGAGAGGGAGAGAGAGGGAGAGAGAGGGAGGGAGAGAGAGGGAGACAGATGGAGAGAGAGAGGGAGAGACAGGGATGGAGAGAGGGAGGGAGAGATGGAGGGAGAGAAGGAGAGAGAGAGGGAGAGAGGGAGAGAGAAGGAGAGAGAGGGAGGGAGGGGGAGAGAGAGGGAGAGAGAGGGAGGGAGGGGGAGAGAGAGGGAGAGAAGGAAAGGCTGCTTTGCCACACATCTTGCAGACCTATAGGCACCACCGGTACCCAGGCTTGCTCGGCACAGGGGTGAGGCTCCCCACCAAGGCCTAGAGGCCCCTGCCGCTCGCCGTTCCTCTTCGGAAGACAAGACAGGAGCCTCTGCGGAGCAAGGATAGGAAAGGGCGCCAGGGCCCCAGAAAGACCCGGGAGGTCCCGAGAACGCGGCTTGAGGGAACGGAACAGGGAACTACCTTACGCTTGTCCACAAGACCCTGAGCCACAGGCCCCAGGGCTGCGGTGGCCAGGACGGTGGCCAGAGTGGTCAGGATGCTGCAGGGAAGTCTAACCAGAGAATCTGGCAAACAGCAATGGCAGGTCTCTAAAAATAAAAAACGGACGTGCCTTAGGACCCGCCGATTCCATGTCCGGGAATATATCTGAAAAACCCCAAACACTAATTTGAAAGGATGTCTCACCCCTGTGCTCACTGCATGGTTACTTGTGGAAGCAACAGGCGGGTGTAAAGAAGAGAAGGCACGTACAGTGTGTGCAATGGAGTATTAGTCAGCCATAAGAAAGAACAACGTATCTCACCCTACCCGAATAGCTCAGCTGGTTAGAGCATCGTCAGGAAGCCCAGAATTTGCCAGTTTGACCCCCCGGTCAGGGCACATACAGAAACAGATTGATGTTTCTGTCTCTCTCGCTCTCGCTCTCTCTCTCTCCATTCCTTCCTCTCTATCTAAACTCAATCCATATTTTTATTAATTTTAATGTTTATTTTACTGATCTTAGAGGAAGGGAGAGAGCAGGAAAGGGACAGGAACATCTGCTACCGTACGTGCCCTGACTGGGGATCGAACCAGCAACCTCTGAGCTTTGGGATAACGCTCCAACCAACTGAGCTATCTGGCCAGGGCAAAATTTTTTTTTTTTTTTAAAAAGAACAAAATCTTAGCAATTGGAACAGCAAGAATGGACCCCGAGAGTATTATGCTGAGTAAAATAAGTCAGACAGGGCAGAACAAAGACGCTGTGGTTTCTCTTCCATGTAGAATCTAAAGAACAATATGAATGAAGAAACCAGAGATGGAGGGGACGGGGTTGGGGCACTGGGTGGAAAGCCAGAAGGGATGAGAAGTGCAGGTGGGTCGTTGGGAAACAGTGCCAGGGACGCACAGGACAGCACAGGGAATATCGTCAACAATACTGTAATAACGACTATGGTGCCCGGTGGGCACTGGCAATACCAGGGACCACTTTATAAAGCAGAGGGTTGTCTAACCAGTCTGCTGCACACATGAAACTAAAACAAGCAAATATGGAAGGTGGAAGGCTCTTAAAAAAATAATAATTTTTAAAATTTAACAATTAAGAAAAACAGAATCTATTTTTAAACGGTGCTGGGTGGTATGGTATATCATGGCAGTTTATATCCAATGTATAATAAGGGGTAATATGTATCTCCTTTTTGTGACAGACAGAGAGAGAGGGGGACAGAGAGAGAGACAAATAGGGACAGACAGATAAGAAGGGAGAGAGATGAGAAGCATCAATTCTTTGTTGCAGCTCCTTAGTTTTTCATTGATTGATTTCTCATATGTGCCTTGACTGGGGGGCTACAGCAGAGCGAGTGACCCCTTGCTCAAGCCAGTGACCTTGGGCTCAAGCTGGTGAGCCTTGCTTAAACGAGATGAGCCCGCGCTCAAGCTGGCGACCTTGCGGTTTCGAACCTGGGTCCTCTGTGTCCCAGTCCGACTGTGCCACCACCTGGTCAGACAGGGGCAATATGTATCTCTTTATCTCATCTAAGCTACACAACATCCTCAAAAGACGCTTTTTGCAGCCCCTCTGTGGATAGGAGAGGTGAAGTTTGGACAGCTCAGGTCCCTGTCCCAAGACCACACCCCAGGGAAGTGATGCCCACAGGACTCAGACGCAGGTGCTTCTGATGACAGAGCTAACCTGCGCATTCCTGCCGCGCTTGACTGACTCCTGAAACAATGTCAGCGTTCACTGCAGAGGCCAGGACGGATGCTGGAATGCGTGAAAATGACAGGAGGAGACGGGATGGGGGCAGTCACCCCGACAACCACACCCACGGGGTCTTGCTCTTGGGGGTGCACATCAAGCCGGCCAATCCTGGTGAGAAACCGTGGACCTCCCATTTTCTAAATCTAAGAATTCACTCCGGTGGAAAATGCATGACGGAAGACTACAAGTGAAACGTTGTATCCACTCAGGCCTGTTACCATCCCAACCGACACGCCGAGGAGGTGTATATATAACCTTCTGAGCAATGTGGCAGACGTGCTAACCTCCTTTATGCACGGCTACCTTCTCCGGCTCACTGAGAACTTCACTCTGCTTCTGAGATGCCCCAGGGAGCCCAGAGAGACAGAGGATGGGAGCCACTGGTCTATGCTCACCGCCGGCTGCATATTGGTTACGGACTGAGAGAGCCCGGGCACAAGAAATGTAGCCCCTTCCTGGGGAGCATCTGGGATGGGTGAGGTCTCCATCCCTCAGGTCTCCTGAACGACAGAGGCACCTGGTCCCGTAGGACATGGTGGTTGAGAATGTGGTGGCCCTCTGTCTTGTGCGTAAAGGCAGACTTGGTCATCTGAACTGTCCTGCCACTGGGAACAGCTTCAGAGGCTGAACTCAAACAGCAAGTGACCCTTTCATACACGAGAGCTGGTTGGGAAGAGTGGGGGTGCGGCTCTCACCCACATTTCCTCAGCGGCCGTTCACACAC
This sequence comes from Rhynchonycteris naso, assembly GCA_037038555.1. Classification (NCBI taxonomy): domain Eukaryota; kingdom Metazoa; phylum Chordata; class Mammalia; order Chiroptera; family Emballonuridae; genus Rhynchonycteris; species Rhynchonycteris naso. The sequence continues at coordinate 2,653,508 of CM072998.1, forward strand.
AGCAGACAGGAATGCCGGCCGGGTCACAAAGGAGAACAGGAAAGGGGGAAGGACACAGGGCGTGTGGGACCCCCCCACGTCGGCTAAGACACCCATCACATCAGTCGTGAGAACACACGTCAAGAGCGGGGTGTTTCTTACATATGTGACTGGACTGTTTAATGATAATAGTTTAGGTTTTTGCTTTTTTAATTAAGGGTCTTCTTTGAGAAAACTATTCTCATTGTGTGCCACCTAGTTTTTCTTTGCATAATGGCGGGTGAACCAAACAAAAACAAACATCGGTTACCCATTGTAATAACTATCACGGGTTGAAGTCCTCCTGCGGGCTAGTTCCGCACGAACTTGGCCTCTGGCATCACTCCATATCCATGGTAACCGTTAAGCACATGGCATTTTCACAAACGCAGAAGAAAGAGGACTTGTGGGGAGCAGGAAGTTTAACTAACTTAGGAGCAAACGTAACGAGCATCAGAGGGAGGCACAGCCCACGAGGAAAAGGGGCATTGCCCCCACACCGCTGAAGGCTGGGACTCCTCCAGGTGCAAGTTTGACACGTACAGACCAGGCGCTTGGGGACAAGTCACAGACACTTATTGTGAAGACTGTTACCACCAAGAAGACGTCCCATCACCTCCCAGAGTTTTTCCGGCTCCCTTTACTTAGTCGTACAGTATTGATAAGCAGGGCTCATATTCTTATTCCTAGACTAACCATCTATGCATGGAAAGAAGTAAAGCAATCGCAAATTTACCAAAATATTACTTTCTAAATATTTTGGTATAAATAAATACCATTTTGTTTTTTTTCTTTTTCCACATATTTCAAACTCACCCTAATTCAAGGTGTATTTTGAGATGACAATGATCCAACTGGAGGGAAGCATCCTGGCAAACTAAGTTGTGGAAATAATTCAAAGAGCCTGACCAGGCAGTGGCACAGTGGATAGAGTGTCGGACTGGGACGCAGAGGAACCGGGTTTGAGGCCCCAAGGTCGCCAGCTTGAATGTGGGCAAATCTGGTTTGAGCAAGGCTCACCAGCTTGAGTCCAAGGTTGCTGGCTTGAACAAGGGGTCACTCGCTCTGCTTTAGCCCCCCAATCAAGACAGATCCGAGAGAGCATTCAATGAACAACTAAGGTGTCACAATGAAGAATTGATGCTTCTCATCTCTCTCCCTTCCTGTCTGTCCCTATCTGTCCCTATCTCTGTCTCTCGCTGTCTCTGTCACACACACACACACACACACACACACACACACACATACAAATAATAATAATAATTCAAAAAGATCTGTCACATGAGCAAGACATTATGAATGAAAATCACCACTTCCACTACATACAGCTCGTATTGTTGATTTTCTAGAAAATGTGCAGGAAAAACAGAGGGAAATAGCTACCCACGATTTATTGATAAGTGCACTGATTTATGTGACACCCACTTTGTGATGCTGGGGTCAGAAGTCCGCGCCCCCGTTCTTTGCCTGGGGAGGAAGAGCTCGGTGCTCTTACAGCACCCTCTGCTCTCAGAACCACTGGGGATCACAGCCCGGAGCGCTTCACAAGATACGTGTCCGCTAACCAGATCCTAAGCGACTCTAGGCAGCGCACGAGAGGAAGTGACTTCCTCACGTAGAGTCACGTAAAAGCCATCCCAGGGAAAACAAAACCTGAACTGACCATGGCAGCTGGGTTGTCCACCCAGCAGCAGCTGGAAAGACCAGGAGCAGGGGCTGCTTGATGGGAAGCTGTGGGAAAAGGGAAATGCACAACATGCTTGGAGGAATTAGCCCACACTACTGTACGATATATTCCACGGAGCCTTTTCCATATTCACCCCCCGTGGAAACGATCATATTTGGCACAGGTCACTTTAAAACAGTATCGGAATACACTTGCACAAGGTTTCTTTTTTAAATGTGGATACTGACTATTGAAAATTGTAGTACTTACATAATTTAAAAAAAAACAAAACTGTTTTCCTCTTTTGATTGCGATGAGCCACCTCAGTAAAACCGTATTTTAATCACGTCTCTTTCTTTTTCCTAGTTAATTCCTTAGAGTTCAGTGCCTCCCCCTCCACCCTGTCCAAGTTAGCACACTGTCCTATAAGAACCCATAGCCAAACATATCCCCAAGTCTGCATATCGATTGCCACATGATGAAAGACATGAAGAGTGGAAAAAAATGAAATGGTTTGCCAATGGTCACCTCTTGCTGTAAACCACTTACAATTTAATATTTGTAAATCAGACCATTAGAATTCAAAAAGGGTATAGACTTCTTTTTACTAAAATAAGGGATTTTTTCTTTTCTAAATCAAATAATTCTGAAATTATTTATTCTGAAATAACAAATTAGGCCAGAGTTATTTCCACAAACTGAGGAAGTGACCTGTTCAGTGTATACATATTTGACTTCAACATTCTGAATAATTCTGCTAATAAATCAAAGAGCAGAGTAGTGCATAAAAAATTATACTGGAAGATGCTCAGTGGAAAAGTAGAACAAATTAACATCGGGGCCTTGATTACAACTTGAAAATAATATATTAGGACTCAAGATACTAATTAAGACCCAAAGAGGTCTCATGTGGTAAGGATAGAGTCGATGGTGTTTTAAACTCAATTTCCCCTTGAAAATAATATAATAATGAAGTAAATCTAAGAGGTATTTATTATTGCCTATCGTAGGCGTGAAACTGTTTTGCATTTCCGTGACTATACTACTAATAATGTATCTGTACCCTACTGCTTTTTGCTATTTTAGAACCTAAACTAGTGAGAGGATTGTGTGGTCTTCTGATACTTGTAGCTTCATTCAGGGTGGAAAAAAATAAAATAAAATGGATTACTGCTGTAAGGCCAGTAGTCGTGACCATTCACATGCAGGTTCTCACTGGATTTGGGCAGCTGGTAAAGAAACAGTGGAGCCAAAAAATGGTGGGTCATTCCTTTATGTCAGTCAGATAAATGCGTAAATATGATGTATATGTTTGCTCACTTATGGTTTGCATCAGTGTGGGGAACAGGCTGTAAGCTGGCAAGGTCCCTATAGCCTAAGGCTTAGTTTTAAGACTAAGCCTTTCTACCCTTTTAATACTAAAGATTTTTTCAACATCCTTCTCATACTAAGATCTCAACACTAAGCTTTTCCCCACACCCTTGACTGTAGCGTGATGGGAGGTGGTGCCCTCTTATAAGGAATCCCATTATGCCTCAGATAAGTGGCTTTGTATCAGAGACTTCCTTATTTGTGTATTGGCTTAAAGGGTTTAATTTCTACACCATAAAATCAGGCAGACCGGGGGGGGGGGCGTTTCTCTTTCGTGGTTCCTGCCATCAGCATTGCAGAGGAGAGGCAGCCAAGATGGCAGAGTGCTGAAGGAGAAGCTAGTTTGTGCAGAGTTTGTGCAGAGAGAAGGAGATAGGGAACAGAGGTAAATAAAGCTGGTGAGGAAGAAACTTTGATTCCAGGAAACTCAGATGAGTCGGTGGCTTTGGGAACCCTGAGTGGAAAGGGAAGTGTTTTTCCCACTGTGTGTATTTATCACCTGCCAGGTGTGAGCTAGGATTAAAAGGTAATGGCCCACCAGTTCTTGGCTCCGTTGTTTCACAACCGTCTGTCTGAACGAAATGGGAACCTGCACGGGCCAGGCAGCTGTGATGGTGGCCGTGGCTACTGGCTTTACACTTTATTAAAGTCTCACACTGGCCGACGAGCAAACAGGCAGGGTTCCCAAAGCCACTGACACATTCTCTGGTTTCACAACCAGGAGGATCTTCTCTGGTCCCTCCTAGAATCAAAGGCCCCACCAGTCTCAGCAGAGCTCGCAAAGCCCCTCAGCTCTGGCTCCCAATCTGCACACCTTCTCTTCCCCTGCCAACATGCTTCTTCCTCAGCGCTCTGCGTTCTTTCTCTCCCTCTGCAAACATGGCTCCTTTCTGCCTCTTCTCCTTCTGCTGTCTATTTGCAAAACTTTCTGGTAAAAAAAAAAACCCACCTCTCCTCCAACAAACATTAGCAAAACAATGGCCCTTCCCAGGCAGGAAGGTAACTTGCAATTTCACAGACCACTTATACCTGGCTCTGCCCAGCCCCCAGTGAAAACTATAAGCAAGCAAAATCACATTTGACAAACGTATTTGACATACAACTGCTTTTAAATGAATAAGATAACCTAGTAAAATCAATTCTACCGGAGTTTTGAATTATTGAATATTTTTCGAAGTGTAACATACATTTACTCAAATGTCTCAGATTTACCTAAATCGCATTAACTTACATTGAGGTTGTCTGCATTTACATACGTTAGCATTTACTTATGTCTCCAAATAAAGAAGATTCAGAAAAGGGATGGACCTGCATTCCAAAACTTCAGAGAGCCAGCCACAGAAGGAGGAGCACATTAGTGTCTTTGAGTCTGAGGGATCAGCCTAGATTTGCATAGGACAGGACTCCATCTCTGCCCTCCATGTGTCCTCCTCAGTCAATAAGGTCATTATTCCAGGCACAGATGCATCTCCAGCATGTCTATTGTGCTTCCTCCATCAAGGTGTCCCCACTGCCTGAGCCAGCACCTCCTCTGAGCTCTTTGAAAGGACAGCAGCAAATGTATTGAAATTACACTGTTCACTAAGACGGAGAAAAGATCTCTCTTCAGTATGGCCTGGCGTTAATCATATTTATGAGGCGTCTCATTTACGGACCCTCCTCGTCGTCGTAGCACTGAAGGGAAGGTTATCCTGTCAGAAGTCTGGACTGGTTGTACAGTTCTCATTATCCGACTGTGCGTGTGGATGGGTGGCTGGGGAGATGAAAATGGAACCGTCGGCAAACACAGCCTATTCCAGTGTACCGAACGGTCACCACGAGGCATCTCGAGCACATCTGAAAAATCCTGTCTAAAACCGTTGCCTGAGCAGAGATGATATCAAATCAGCAACAAACAGCCAAGACCACAGCATCCGTACAGAAAATAAAACAGAAGCTGCACGCATCCATTTAGCTACGGGATTATTGGGTAAAAACCGAATTCAGAACTTCTCCTGGGTTTTCTTTTTGAAAACTATTTCAGACAAGGTAAACAACCATCCCTAGTGAGTCTTATGGGCTTTCACAGAAAATAATTCTGCGTTCCCTCCTGGCTCATTCCATCCCATCTCACCCCAAGGCTTCCTTTCCTGTACAGAACCTTCCACTGGTGGGCTTTCCAGACATTAGTGCTGTTCACCCAGAGAAATCGAATGTAGGTCAGGCTACAGAGGGCAGTATCATTATAAGAGAGATAGACAGCGCCATAATCACGCAATCACTTATTGATGGTTACTATAACATGCCAATAATTTTCCTATGAGGTGAATTACCATGGGATGAGAAGATATATTTTCTTAGAAGTTGTTTACTTTCCAATTAACTGATTCCCCTACTTTTTGACTCCTTTAAAAAAAAAAAAACAAACTACGTTTAAAGGATTAATGGTTTCTAAGGTGAATAATAATGTGTGTTTCAATAAAATTCTGATTTAAATATATGGTTTAATTTAATTAATAAAATTAATAAACAATATTAACAAAATTAATAATTTTAATGTTATTTGAATTTATAATATATTATATATGTTATACCCCATATAATAATTGTTATTAAAATACTAATTTTAACAATAAAATTTATTAATACAACATATTTTATTATAATTACATAGATAACAGGCAATATAATAATAGTTCAGGAGTCAATATGATATATATAGTCTCTTAATATATGCTGATTTATCAGAAATGCCTAAATTAATATTAAATTATCATGCTTTAACAGCCACTAGAGATGTTTTCCTGAGGGGAAACAAAAATACATAAAACACCAAACCAAGCTATCGCTATGCAACCCTGAGTTCTACAAAGTATCAAGCCGCAGAAATAATATTCCTCATGTGACTTATGACATGTCAAAATATTAGACACCGACAGAAAAGTCAACGTCCGCTTTTTCATTTAACTTTTCTGAGAAGCAGCTGCTAACGGCCAGCAGACCCCACGGGGGCACACCGGGGACCCAAGGCCCCGTCTCCACAGAAGTAGTAAACTTTATATGAGACTCCGCAATATTCTTCCTTTTTCCGTGAAGCATTCACTTCTGAGATCATGACAGAGTGACAAGGTCCTTGTGAGGCACACCACGGAATGTAGCAAGTAATGGTGCTGCCCAAAGATGAGAGAAGTGTGTGTGTGTTACGTACGATGAGCGTTGGGGAAGGGTGTGAGATCGTTCTTCAGAAAATGACAGTAAAGCAAAATACATAGATTTAGAAATCTAGAGATTAGCGTCAATGCACAAAGGAACAACCATGCGTAATGGTTTCCTCACGTGTTACCATGTTACGATTTTAGCCAGTTTGGGTCCAAGTAAATGGAAGGTAATTTTACATTATCCTCTGCGTTCTTCAGAGGAGGAGGTTGAAAAGACAATTAGCATTCCAGGGAGTAACAATTTTTCAAATTAGCTGTTCTGCCCAGATTGGAAACCAGCCAAGCTGCTCTCGAACAATATCGACTAAAGTACTGTTTTTCTGAAATAATGGAAAGATTTTTGCCTTCTGGCTTTAGATAAGTTCCACCTTTCTGACCTATTTTTCATATTTGAGTTCATGGAGGTGTAACGGTTTCGATGGGAGCCAGAGCGCTGAGGTACCCATGTTTTTCTGTGGCTGTTGTTGTCTTTTCAATGTTGCAGTCTCTTCAAGCACTCATTAAAACCAATGAGTAAACGGTCCCGCCCACAGCACCCCAGGCTGTGTTCACAGAAAGACACTTTGAGAACGTAAGCAACAAATATATGGGCTGGGATTGGTTCTGTAATGCAAGCCCTGAAACAATTTCCCTGCAGTTGCACACGGTTTTCTGTAAAAAATGTGTCCCTTCTGTGTGAACGCTGTGTAGCGGTTACAATTCATCTCTGTGGGTGAGGTTGCCTGGGGAGCCAGCCAACGGAAGGCGTGAATATTTCTCCCATTATTGGAAAGGTAGCATTATTAGGATTTTTTAAAAAAATAAAAATAAAACCATGCTCTCTGGAGCAGCACTATGGTAGCGTGTGCCTTTGCCAAGGATCAGATATCAGAACCGTGGGTGAGAATCCCTTCGAGAAAAACATGTAGAATGGTTAGCACCAACCAGAAGCAACGCTCGGTGATGCTGTCAACCAGCACAGGTGGAGAACAACAAATAAATGTTGTTCGGTGTGAGTAATAGCACGTCTGTTCTCACCTAACTGGAAAAATGATTCTAAGATCATACATGTTCCCCTAGACTTTAAACGGCAACATCAGTCCATAGCATCTGCACACACATGGACACGGGCCAAGCGGTAGGTCTTCCGTCCCCTTCCAACTGGGTTTTCCCAAGCCCCTCGTGGTAACGCCTGTCTTTGGAAACCCTCCTGCGTTCCTGAGGAGCTCCCGAGGCATTGCCAGGTCCCAGTGGGACCTTCCCCATCCATCTGCTTTCCAGTTCTGTTTATAACAGAAATAAAACAAAAAATAATGGCATTTCTCTGCACATCGGACGTCAGGATCTAGTCAACAAAGATTAGTGTTTATGAAAAGATGGTTGTCTGTGCTAGCTATTAGAGAAGTGCAAATCAAAACTACAATGAGATACCACCTCACAGCTCGTAGGCTGGCTGTTACCAACTAGACAGGTAATAACAGGTGTTGGAGAGGCTGTGGAGATAAAGGAACCCTCATTCACGGCTGGTGGGAATTCAAATTAGTGCAACCATTGTGGAAGACAGTATGGTGGTTCCTCCTCAACAATCTAAGAATAGAATTACCATATGACCCAGCAACTCCTCTCCTGGGGATCCACCTCAGAAACTCGAAAACATTGGTACATAAAGACACACGCATCCCATGTTCATAGCAGCACTGTTCACAGTGGCCAAGACATGGAAACAACCCAAGTGTCCCTCAACAGAGGACTGGATAAAGAAGAGGTGGTACATCTGTACAATGGAATACTGCTCAGTCGTAAGAAATGGTGACATAGTGGCATTTACAACAACATGGATGAACCTTGAGAACGTTATACTGAGTGAAATAAGTAAATTACAAAAAAAAGCTAAGGACTGTATGATTTCACACATTGGTGGGACATAAAACAGACTCATGGGCACAGATGAGAGTGAAGTGGTGACCAGGGGAAGGAGGAGGAAGGGGAGCGGTGTGTGTGGGGGGAGGTCTAAAGAGGGACAAATACTCGATGACAAAATGATTTGACTTTGGGTGATGGACGGGCCACCCCATCAGCAGTTCACATGCTCTGGAGATGTTCACCTGAAACCCGTGTGCCCTTACCAATGTCACCCCATTACATTCCATTTTCTACACAAAATTTAGAAAATACCTCCTTATTTAGGATTATTTGAAGCTGATCTTTCTCATCGCAATTCCTCTATTGGAAAGCCTACAGCTCGCCACATGTTGAATCCCCTGCGCGGGGCCCTTCACGTTTCATGAGGAGACTGGGCGCTCTTGTCCTCGCGTGGGGACTGAGGCACGGGCGGGCATCGCTCCCGTACACCCCCGCGTTACACGTGTTCTCAGAGCCGTGGTGGGCTCAGTCTCAAGATGGGGACGACAGGAAGCTCATGATGCTCTTAGAAGGATCAGCTGACATCATTTGTCACAGCGAGTTGCCCTTGAGGGCACAGACACATTATCTCTACAGTGACACGGGACTGGGGAAGACGCAGCTGACGCCTGACACCTTGTCCCTCACACGGTTCTGTCTGCCTCCGGTTCCCCCTCTTTTCCAACAGAGGAAACACGGGTTTAACCTTTTCCCCTCAACCGCTCAGCCTCTGTGTTTGGAAGGCCCTCCGTAACCAGTGTCCATCGGACTTCTTTTCACGCCTCTCCTTCTGAGCGGACAGGCCTTGTCTTCCGATGAGATGGGTGGGCAGTGTGGTGACTGCATTGGGAAAGGGGAGGACGGTGGAGGAAGTTGGGGGCAGACAGGGTGACAGGCAGAGACTGGACTTGGGGCGGTGAACACACAAGGCTGATGTGCCGTACAATCGGGCACCCGAAAGCTGCACAGTGACGAATGTCACCACAATAAACTCAATAAAGACGAAAAAAGACTCTCATTGTTTGCTAAACTCTCAGGAGCGCTGTTTGGGCTCATTCTGCATCACTGCCTGAAACAAGACTCTCTCTCTCTCTGCCCACTTTGAAAGTCCATTCGAAATTCAATTTTTAAAACCTTTTCCAAATGCTCTCATCCTCGCGTGCCTTTCCATACTGGATTTCCCAAACCAACAATCTCTTCGGCTACCAGTTTTTACTTCATTCAGAAACGTATTGCTTAGTCCATGATTTACGGGCATCGTCTGCTTCTCTCGGAGTGTGTGAACGCAGAAAAACAAACAAGCAGAAACACCATTTGTCCTCTTTTATATGTCCCGCTGGAAGGAAGCTCATATAACCTGGGTCACCGGAAGACCTTCCAACAGATAAAAAAAAAAAAAGAAGACCTTTAAGAGAATCAATTTCTACAGGGTGTTCGTAAAGTCATGGTGCACTTTTGACCTGTGACCAGTCAAAAGTGCCCCATGACTTTACGGACACCCTGTATTACCTTCCACAAATATTTTCCTCAATCTCATTTGCCTGATAAAAGTGCTATTATTTTATCTCGTGATTGGGTTCATTATCTTGTTTTTAACTTCTTCCACTTTATAAAACAAAACAAAACAAAACACACTTGAATCACACAGTGATAGTTGCCTATGTGCCAAGCAAAGGGTTTTTTGGTAATAAAAGGACTCTAATTTCAGGGTAGCAAATCCTCCTGAAAGCCATTGCTTTAAACTCATTGTTTTCTAAGGAATTGAAAGAGGGCGCCATCCGACTGTCAGGTGACGGATTGCTGGAGATGATATTTTCAAGGTAATTGACTAGGCAGTTTCAATGCCTAATTCGATTTATCACAGCTCAGTTCCATTGGAAACGTGTTTGCAGGATACCTACTGTGTTCAGAAGGATAATACTGAGAGGGAAATGAGAGGGAAAGGGAGGAATGTAATTAACTAATTGATTAGTGAATTAAGTCATAGATAATGATATCAACCAAAGGAGCTCCGGAGAACAAAAGAAACATGGGAGGAGCAGAGAACTTCCTAGAGGTGAGTTCAGGTACCGATGGCAAAGAAAGTTGTGCCCGGTGCAATAGGCGTCGTGGAAAAGGGTCCCCATGGGGCTGTGAATAATCAGTCCAGCTTCCTTTATGCAGAAAGACTATAGGGTTCGGGGACAGTCCGTCAGGCTGGTTGGTCTGGAGCCCCAGACAAACTTCTTAGAACATAAGGTAACACAGGTTTATATAAATAACTCGCTAATTTCTTTGGTTGTTGGTTTAAAAACATGTCTTGTCAACAATTGCAAAGACAGTTTAAAGAATCAAGCTTTCAGAATCTATTTTTTTTTAAGATTTTATTTATGCATTTTTTAGAGAGAGGAGACAGAGAGAGAGAAGGGGGAGGAGCAGGAAGCATCAACTCTCATATGTGCCTTGGCCGGGCAAGCCCGGGGTTTCGAACTGGCGACCTCAGCGTTCCAGGTCAATACTTTCACCCACTGCGCCACCACAGGTCAGGCCCAGAATCTATTTCTTAAACTATTTAATAATAATATCTAACATAAAATTTGTAACACATATTTGAATGAATGCTAGGCAATGCAAAAATACTTATCGGTCTTTATATCAATATTTTGAAAATAAGCTATCTGAAAAACATCTTCATAAAAAGGCATTTTTCCCAAAGGGGATTACACCCAAATAGAGTTTTACACCCAAATAGAGTTTCTTTAAAATGTACAATGGTGCTATGTTGTTCTTGTAGACCTGATTCAGTGTCCACCAGCGCTCTGTGGTTGCCTAGTAACAGAGTGTGTTAGCCACCGGCAGAATGAACAAAGGGAGGGACCGTGTATCTATCATGAATATCTTACCTGCTAGTTATCTATAACAACATATAATTTCAGTAAGATTACTACTCATTAACCATGTAAAACAGATTTCAGCCAGGAAGTTTGTTTTCATTTCTACGGTTTTACTTTTTCCTGAAGAGTTTTTACTTCCCTTCAGAATGACTCCCACAGAGTCAGCCCCCCATGGAAGACCATCTTGGCACCCACAGACAGAGACACGGGGTCAATGTCCGTCATGGTTTCCGGTGGGAAATTAAGTTAAAAAGTCTTTGAAAACACAGAGTGCAGGATGTGACAACAGTAATCCTTCATCATTCTTATTTTCTTTACCAAAAAGGCCTATTATATGCACAAACATATTCTCCATAAATATTCTGAGTGATCATTCATTGAACACGTGTCTAAGGGCGAACCAGATGCGATTATCACTAGGTAGTGGGCACAGAGCAGTGAAGAGAATTAATTCTTCAATTTACGAATGAGATCAAAATCGAAATGAAACGTGTAACGCTTCCAACTTCACCTAGCTGTGATTTTAAGAGAGGCTTCCTCATCCAGTGTTTTATGCGCATGATTATGATTAAGCGCGTAAACGCGTGCATCGGGGACTAAGTTGCACATGATTTACCTTCCAAATGCGACGGAAAATGCACGGTTCCAGTCGCTGCCTTGCCCTGCTGCGGATGCCTGGACCAAGGCCCTTAGGACCCAGAAAGAAAATGGGTCGTGGATTACAGGGAGAGTCTTCCGGAGCAGGGAGACAGCCCCGCAGCGGAGGCCCAGGGGCAATCAGAGAGAAAGGGAAATTTCTTGGTAATGGAAAAGTCATTGCAGGCCACAGTCAGGACAGAGCAGAATGTTCTCCACTCTCCCTCCTCTCTGCTAAAACCCTGCCGGAGGTATAGCAAGGCGTGCACAGAGCGGGGGATTAGCTCCACCAGGAAGGCATTCACTCTACAGATAAGAAGAAGGTTAAGTTCATGATGGATAATGGAGACCCCCCTGGGAGCTCTTAAGATAAGCAAAGGCTTCACCGTGCCCCCCCACACACACAGATACCTTGCTCAGACTGTGTCACTTGCCCATGCAAGTGTCACCGGGTTCCTCTGAGCCCATCCGGTCAGAGAGCAGGAGGCACGCTGACCGGACAGAAGGTGGGGGCTCTCCACCCACAGGACAGGGGCGTGGCCCATGGAGCCTCTTCTGTGTGGGCAGACACCGCCCCGCACCCGGACCCACTGATGTGATCAACAATCTCCTCTCCTGTCTCAGCTCATAGATAACCTCAAGGCCCCTAGCACAGCGGTGACCCCGTATTCAGTTGGGAATTTATTTCTTTGATCAATGCCTCTCGGAAAACACTTTAACACCATTAAGATGGACTGTGCCCCGTTCTCCTCCCTGGAAATGCTCAGGTCCCTGGAACCGCACCTGTGCAGAGAGCAGCCAGGGCTCAGGAACAGCAGCGGCCCTGACCACAACCGTGCAGTGAGAGAGAGGCAGGGCCAGGCTGGCTATGGAGAGCTCCCCGTAATGCCACCCTTCCGACACCCACTCCCTCTGCCATCTTTGACAGCATGAAATAATTTCCTAGCCCAGTGAGGGGCAATCTTTTGAGCTTGGTGTGTCAAAATTCACCAAAAAACCGAGCATCACTCGGGTGGTGTGTCACTTTGAGAAAAACGGCCTAACCGGAAGTTTCAGAACTAGACGCTCTGAGCCGGAGTTCTGTTGTTTTGGCCTCCAGACCTCCGGCACAGAGTGTCTACACCACAGCAAGTGTTTTATCCTCGGCTACTGCACCTGGCTGTGCAGGAGCCGAGGATGAAACATCCTTCTGGGCATGCGGCCCCCATACTTCTCTGGTATGTGGTCACATGCGGAAGCGTGTCATCGAAAATGGCTACGTGTGTCAGTGCTGACATGCGTGTCATAGGTTCACCATCACACAGTCCTAGCCTGTGACACATAAATGGACTGAACAGAATGCCAGGCTTTGTGGGCTATACTGCAGGAAACTTCATGACAATCACAGGGCCTTGGGTTTCTTTCTAACAACTGGAATCACAATGTTATTTTAAATAAACACCCTCACTCAAGAGCCCCATCCCACTCAAGAGCTCGCAGCCACACATCGCTGGTTCCTTTAGGAGTTACTACTTTGCTGTGAGGACGTCTCCCCTCTGAAGAGAGAAATCCTGAAAGCCGGCGGAACGTTCCCACACAGAGTCATGAACCGCTGAGACTCACCCGGGGCCCTGAGTTATGCTCTGTGTTCCCTCCAGCCACATTAAAACTGAGCCCAGCCCAACCCTCCTGCCCTTGGCCCTGCCCTGAGCCCAGCATGCCCTGCTGGATGAAGAGCGATGACCCAGGATTGCCACGGGCGTCTCTCATTCTGTATTGAAAATCACTGCCTTCCACTCGCATGTGTTCTTGGACTTTGAATGTGCGTCTGGGTCCCCGGACACCACCTCTAAACCCGCCACAGCCACCACAAACACGGTGGCTTAAAGAAAGATCTTTTCCGTTCGCTGTTCTGTGGGTACACGTCCCACAGGGTCTCCCCGGTCCTGAACGCAAGGTGCTGGCCGGCTCTGGGGGAGAACGGGCTTCCGGGCTCATCTAGATCTTGAGCAGAATTCCATTCCAGGCGGCTGTGGACCTCGGGTCCCGTGTCCTCGCTCGGGGATGGCAGCAGGGCATTCTCCACCTCCGGGTAGAGAATTCCTTGGCTCACAGCCCCTCCCTCCACCCTGGAGCCAGAAACAAAATCTTCCCACTGCGGGTCGTCCCTCCTCTGGCTTCACCTCTCCGTTTCCCACCACAGCTGACTGCATCTGGAGGAGGCTCTCGCCATCCCGGGAGGCGGGTTTGGCTCTTTCGTGGGGTGGGAAACACGTGTTACGTCCTCAGGAACTTTATGCGATGTTTTCTTGTAAAAGACTCCGGGTAGAAGGAGATTGGGGTCCCTTCTCTGATTTCTACGCACAGACATGCCGTCTGTAGAATGGATGAAACACAGACAAACTTAAAAAGGAGAGGATGGGGAGCAGGCAGTTTCGGGGTCTGCCTTCCATAACTCAGAGGGGGCTACTGAGCCCCACCGCCGGACTAGAAGGACACAGAGGATTCAGCAGCTTAGGGGAGGGAGTCAGTGTGCACTGCTGTGTACTTCACAGCCTCGCTCCGACAGAAACGTATTTTCAATTTCTTCCTTTATTCAACAGGCACAGAACCCCACGTCAGCAGCGTCATGATGGCAGTCATGCCCGGGCATAACACGGCATCTGAAATGCCGCCCATGTTCTCGCGGCCAGCTCCCCACTCAGCGCGCGACCCATGGTCTCCTCAACCTTCCCCTTCGGGAGCTGAGACTCAGGACATCACGGAACAAGGGTCCTGAGCTCCTGGCTGAGGTCCTATTGACTTTAACGCTATTGTAATGCCCGTGTCCTTGCGACCTGGTGACTCTGGCGTGAGGACAGAAGATCATAGGTGTGTGTGTCCCCTCCTGCAGACGTGTAAGGCAACCCGTGTGTAACAGGTGCCAGGATTCCCACTTCTGATAACGGGAGACAGCGATTAAAAAAGACTGGAAGTCATTATAGCTTAGCGGTTATACTGTGGGGAAGCCAGGAATCCCCGCTGAATGAGCACAGGTACTTCCATTACTTAATTCCTGCTCACGTCCCCAGATGGGTGCTTGAATGGGTTCACCGCTATGTTAGGCCATCGGCAATGTTTCCAAAGGAAAGACAATATATTACCCATATTTAATTGCAATCGTGAAAAATTACACATGACATCAATTAAATAAAAGAAATAAAGCCCACATAGAAAATGAACCATACCCCCAAAAAGTAATATGCGTTTTATTTTGATTCTAGTATGTAAACATTTGTTTTAGCTATTTTTCATTTAATATCCCTCAGGGCTATTGTAGAGTCAGTCAGTCCTTCCTCATCACTTTCACTAATTCACTATGTTAACATTAAATCTCAATAAGGATACTTTAATCTCAGAAAAACTTACTAAGTGTGTTTATTTTCTAAATATTTAAAATATTTACACCGTACAACCTATACATGGACAGCATTATTTTTTTTATCACCTGCAGCCTCCAAGCTTTTAAGTTGGCTGAAGATATTTGGGAACAGAATAAACTATTTGGATTATGGTAAATATCGAATTCTACCGTAGAGTCAGAAACCCTGAAGTAGAGCAGGACCTTTAACTAAGTGTTAGGACACTGCCCCAGGGGATTCCTGACTGTCTTTACCAGGTCCACAGCTTTGAGGAGAGTGTGTTGGTTAAAGTATTAAAGAATGTTTTAATATTGGAAACTTCCCTCGTTTATTTTTTAAGGCATTTTTAAAGGCGGGGGGTGGGAGGGAGGAGCAGGAAGCATCAACTCCCATATGTGACTTGACCAGGCAAGTCCAGGGTTTTGAACCAGCGACCTCCGTGTTCCAGGTCGACGCTTTATCCACTGCGCCACCACAGGTCAGGCCTGGGAACTTTTCTTAATAAATATTTTCATGATAAAAAGATTTAAAGACATAGAATGTGCAGGCATAGAAAAGAAACCATAATAAAATAGTGTCTACGTAAAAGGTCATACCCTCTAAATGAATGATTATCTGGGCATCTGACCTGTGGTTAGTTCTTGAATAGTTCATTGAATGGTAGATTATAAAACTATCATTGACAATAAAGTCAAAGATATTTTTTCTTAAAATGCTCCATCCCCGACACCGTTGGAATTTTAAAAACATTTAGTGTGTAAAGAGAAGAGTTTCAGTGTCATCCGTAGAACTGACCAATCGCTGGGAAATCCCACACCTGACCAGCAGTTGATTTCATAACTTTGAAGCCCTGCCTTCAAAGATAAACTGATGTGTTTTGGTCCAAGGAAAATTAGGAGCTCGCCCCAAATTCCAATAACCTTCTTGTTGTTTCTGGGACGGTTGGCTGACCGATGTCCCCGATGCTCTTGGGGACCCCGGGCGGCCAGGCACAGGGGCTCTTTGTGTCCCCGAGAAAGAATTCTGCTGCGTGGCTTCCTCAATCAGTTTTTATGATTCCCCTGAAAGAAAGCTGCTCTCGCTCTCACACTGAATCCTCCTTTCTCATCTACACGGGGCGGGGGGCAGGGGGAGAAACCAAGGATTTATGTACAAGCCTTTCTTTCATTTGCTTTTAGGCGATGGCACTGGCTGTGAAGGGCTCCTTTATAGTCCCCCTCCGCGCCCTGGGGTCCCAGTGCCCCTCTGCCCGTAAACATGACTGCGCCCCTTTAAACACCCGCGCAGGGGGTGCTGGCCACGGAAGGAAGGCGCAGAATCAATCCGCAGCCACGTCGGGAGCACTCTACACGGGAGCTCAAAGAAAGAGAGGGAGAACTCCAGGAAAAGAGCCCTGATTGGATCGATCGCTGTGTGAAATTCATCCATGCCCACCGTCCACTGAGCTGCCTCCGACCACGAACTGGTCATTGTCTGCTTGTTTTTCATCATGTTTCTTAGAAGCGCTTAGCCTGGATGAAGAGAAGGAACGGTGCCACGCGAACGCTGCTTTACTGGGGGAGCTAGAACGACTGAGTAGTACAGGAGGGGAGGTCTCCACAAGCCACAGGAAGAGGGGCCGTGTCTAAGAGCGGAGAGCCACGGTAGCACTGGACCCAGACTAGATGTGAAAAGACCAGCAGCCAAATACCCATTAATCCTGTAACCAAGGACAGGAATCAAGTACCTATCATTTAGGGTGATAGCTTTGATATGTATTTGCATATAGCAAATAAAGTACTTTTAAAGTATTTCATCCCTAGGAAAATAAATATATGTATGTTATGTGCATGTATGTACATGTGTGTGTGTGTGTGTATATATATATATTCATATAAGAAATACAAAATGTAAGTTTGGGAATGAACGGAGTCTGCCACAGCAAGGTGTGTAAGATGTCCTGATACACAGCACAGAGCAACGGAGAGAGTGAGAGCCACACAGGTGAACGGGTCCACGCAAGGACTCTCCCCTCTGCCAAAGTCCTTCCGTTATCTCATCCTTGTTCTAAGTTCAGGATGCATCATTAAATCTGCATTAGATTTGAAGATAAATCAGAGAAAAACAGAAAGATTAAATCAGACCAAGTACAGAATCCTCTGAGAAATCAAGGTTTTAGGTCACAGAACATAGATGATGGGATCGCTCCATTTTTTTTTTTTAATCGACAAATGTTACTGAAAGATAGTAATTGGAGTTTCTGAAGGCCTGCGGATAACAGAAGAATAGGATCTATCAAGCACGTCTGTGCTTGCTGCGTTCAGTTAGAAATAAAAGCATTAAAGAGAAGGGTTCAGCCTATGCATACCCCCATTTACCTTTCCAGGACTCCAAGGTTTCTTTCTGAAGGATCAAGAATTACAGACGAGAATTACTTCATGAATGACAAAAAGAAATAAAGAAATTAGATATAATGTCCTAGCCAGCTAATAAGTGTTAATTTAAAGAACACTTTACATAATGCTCTCACTTTTTCCCAAGCTATCTGGAGACGGTGTAAGAGAAAGCAGAAGAGGGATTCAGAAAGAAAGGCAGTGTGGGACGTGACCAAAGGAAGGTTTAAGGGCCTTCCTTGGAAGGGGGGGCCAGGCCACCCACCTTGCTCAACCCTTCGTAGAAGATGTGTTAAGAAGTGGTCGTTCTACAGGTTAAAATCTATCAAGGAGTTCTATTAGTCAGGTGGGACAACAGCCCTTTAACGAGGCACAGGATGAGTAGTAGAGGGCAGGGGGGACAGAGAGAGGCTACCCACGGCAGCCATTCTGGGATGCGCCAGCACAATTCTAGTCCTCAGCCAACATCAGACGGGGATGGTGGGCGGACGGAAGGGCAGCACCCTCGGGAATGCCGGGAGACCAACTCGGTGCTTCAAGCGTGGAGAATTTACAGATGCGGCTGC
This sequence comes from Rhynchonycteris naso, assembly GCA_037038555.1. Lineage (NCBI taxonomy): Eukaryota > Metazoa > Chordata > Mammalia > Chiroptera > Emballonuridae > Rhynchonycteris > Rhynchonycteris naso. Next base: position 2,671,468 of record CM072998.1, read on the forward strand.
TCTAAAAAGAAAAAGATGAGTGCTTAGACCTCAGGTCCTAGGAAGTGGGGGCCAGCTCCAGTTGTGAGGGCACTCAAGCAGAGGTCAGCAAGCCAAGATGGAGAAGAATTGCAGTGGCCACACTGGTTAGGGGAAAGCCCGCTGTCGTGGCCCCTCGAGCAGCTAGCTCCGTAAATGCCTCTAGAAGGACCAGCTTGGACTTCAAAACCGCCCTGAAAATTTAAATTAGCAGTAAATGAAACGGAATAGGGCTACTACTAGTTTGGGAGTAGTTTACACAGCGGTCACTTTGTATACTATCTGGACGGGATCCCTGGCCAATTACTATGATCCTTACTTTGTATCAGACAACTTTGGGGCTCAGGGGACAAGATGCTGAGCTGTGATTGGACCCAGCATGAACGGGTCTCGGGTCCCCTGCTGAGAGAGTCACCGTATTTCCGTGATCTTGCAGGGTAGGCTACATTGTTCTCAACTTCTGTATAAAGTCTCAGGTTAAAGGATACCTCCAGGTATTCTTTACCTAGAAAATATTTAAGCAGGATGGCTCCTACGTAATAAGTCCAGATCCTTGAGCCCGACAGAACAAATCCAGGTAAACAGAGTTTCAGAACTCTGATCGAACTCAATTTTCATGTTACTGACAATTGCCACACGTTACACTCACTCAGCAATGTATCGTATTTTTTTCCCTGAAAACATTTTATAAGCAGTTGTGAAACTACGACGAGTCTTCTTTTAGAATCAGACAACCGTGATTTGAATTCTATGCTTTTACCAATTCCCACTTCTGCGGCTTCCACAGATCAGGCTCCTACTTTCTACGTCCTCTTCATTTTTAAAACAGGATCGTCCCACCTTTACAGAGTCACTGAGGATGAAGGCAGCCGGGTTTGTGAGAGCCCTCCAGAAACTCACAATGCTCTGTGAACATCAATTCGGTCTTTCCCTATAAAATACATCACGTGACCGATTTCTGCCTGGTCAAGGTTCTGGGCTGTGTGGGATGAACCCCAGCCTACGTCTTCACTGAGATCGTTTTATGTAGAGCAGTCCCACCGAAGGAGGCCGCCAGACATGGACATGGATACAATTTAACAAGTGTCGATTCCAACTTCCTGTCTTACTTTGTGGTTGTTTTTACCAAAGAGAGCTAAACCTTGCTGAAAAGAGGGCAACCCCCAGGAGTCACAGCAAGGCAGTGAAAGAAACAATTAAGCCTAATTGACTCAGCAGGTGAAGCAAACCAGAAAAGGGTCTGGTGCATGATCCCGGACCCTCAGTGCAGACGTCTGTGTCTGAGCCAGGCAGTGGGGGGAAGAGTGCTTTCTACTGAAAGGTAGTGCATTAGGAAGGTTACGTCACCAGGGATAGATGTGTACTTTTATTTTATTTTTTTCTTTTTAAGATTTTATTTATTCATTTGAGAGAGGAAAGAGAGGGAGGGAGGGAGGGAGGGAGAGAGAGAGAGAGAGAGAGAAAGGGGGAAGAGAAGGAAGCATCAACTCCCATAGGTGCCTTGACCAGGCAAGCCCGGGGTTTTGAACCGGCGACCTCAGCATTCCAGGTCAACGCTTTATCCACTGTGCCACCACAGGTCAGTAGATGTGTACTTTTTAAAGTCAAGTATAGTAACCTCAGAATTAGAAATGAAGCAAATGTCCGAACAAGTGTATGTATTCTGGAAATATCACACTTAAAAAAAATTTTTTTTTTAAACCACAAACACATACTTTTTAAGTCAGTAAATCCTCAGCATGCAACAAGGGAAGCAGGGGTCCTCCAGGCTTGGCATTGAGGCGTCTCGTGGAGGGACGGGTGTGCACTTCCGTTCTGACTCTCCCGACCCGTCATCGCTCATGCTCACGCTGAAGACCCCTGTCACCGCGTAGGGGTCCCGTCCCAGCGCGGTGGCTGTAGAATGCGCGGCAGGTTTGGGCTGCTGTGGAGCCTGCCCTGACGTTCGGGTCACCTCCAGTTCTATTGTGCTTCAGGGTTCCCCAAGAGTGTCACGGGATACATCATTTTCATTTTCTAAAAAATCAAGGACAGCCAACACACCGGCTCACACAGTGCATTTCCCTTGCTGAGCGTCATTTTGAAAATAACATGCCCAGGCAGGCCTGAGAGATGCCACTCACAGGTCTGTGTAACACAGCTCATTCACAATTCTCCCCCGGGGCCCCAGGCACCGCCCTGGGCCTGCCGTGGTGACAGGAGGGCCCCTGAGGCCAGGGTGACACAATCAGAAGGAACCGTAGCTGGGACACAAGAGCCGCTCGCCTGCCCGGGCTCCCCAGCTCGCTTGCACGCGGGCCGAGTGCTTCTACGACCAGCCTCTGCTGCAGTGGCCCGTCACCCAGAAAATCCAGCCGTCAGCCCCGAAATCCAGCGGAACGTGTGAGAAATAACTCCTGTGAATGGAGGTTGGCAGATGCCAGCCCTAGGCGGTGAGGACCCCCGTGTATGTGTGTCGGGGGGCTCCATGGCAGGGAGCCTGAGGGGTCTGCAAACTTCAACTTCCAAACAACACGGGAATATGGTTCCCCACACTCATCCCTCTGGCTGGTGATTTTATTTTGTTTGTCATAAGAAAATAAATATACCTTACTTCCTCTGACCAGCTGTTAAATTTAAGTCCCCACCTTTGAAGCGGAAGTCCGTTTCTCCTCCGCATTTGCAACAAGGGCTGCGCAGGTGACCTGAGCTGTGCCCCGACCGGCCCCGCCTTCGGGGGCCGACCTCACAGCCTGCGCTCGTGAACTGTATTTCATAAACAGGCAGTGTGCTCACAGACTCACAGCGCCATGGACCAGACAGTCCACATCTTTTAACACCGCGTGGGTTCCAGCAGAGAATGATGTGAATGAACATCAAAGCAAAAATCCACTTTGACGACATCCCTGAAGGTTGGCTGAGCCAGGTGTTCCTTGAGCCCCTCACCCCTCCCCACCCCATCCCTGTTTCCTCCCCCCCTGCACATGCGGCTGGGCTTTGGCTCTATGTCATCTGTAACAGCCATGACTCATTAAGACCTGAAACAGGAGGAAAGCAATTATCACTAGCTGGAGCTCCTCAGACTCAAAGCACTTCCTTCTGAGGTCTATGGCTGTTCCTTTCCCTAAACCTCTTGTAACTGGAGAAACGTGAAAGGCTATTGCCCTGATCTGTCAGACCCCAGACCCGTGCAGGTCATGCTTTATATTTTTATTACTTTTTTTAATTTTAGGATTTTTTTTTAATTTCTTTTTATTTTATTCATTTTAGAGAGGAGACACAGAGTGTGTGTGTGAGAGAGAGAGAAAGAGGGGAGGAGCTGGAAGCATCAACTCCCATATGTGCCTTGACCAGACCAGTGCAGGGTTTTGAACTGGCGACCTCAGTGTTCCCAGGTCGACGCTCTATCCACTGCGCCACCACAGGTCAGGCACCAGTCGTGCTTCATGAGCACAAGTCATCCTCAGACCGAAGTCGTGGGCTGCTGTTGCCAGTACCCCTCCCTCTGAGGAGCGATTGTCTTACCCTGAGAGGGGAGCCCCAACCTGCAGAGAGATCTTGCTGCAGCTAATTCTGATTCTTGGCTGGGCTCCACCCTCTTCTCACAACACAGCCTCCCCTCCCCCTGAGGGACTCCTGCTCCATTACAAGCACCTCAGGGCCTGGGCTGTGCTTTGGTCCAGCCCAGCAGGGGGGTCTTCCCAGGAAAGGAAAAGGTGTTAAGTGGTGAGCCCTAATGCCTAAGCTGGAAAGAGAACATCTCCCCAGAGAAGACTAGCATTATAAAAATATAAACATCTCCCCCAGGAAAAAAACGCTGAAGTTCTCACTTGATTTATACCCACGGATGATTCCTGTGTCCCTTTCTACACTCTTGTCGTCCCCATGGTCACTTACGTTTGTTGTTTTCCGCCCGCCCGACGGGGCTCACGGCTGGGCTTCCAGAGAGCCCACGATCTTCACCTGAATTCACGTTCCATGTGAAGGGAACAGCGTGATCCCCACAGGCCAATGTTTTAAGATCCAGATCCCAGAAAGAAGAGATCTGACAATAATAAGTCCACGATGGCTCTAGAAATTGTTTGGGGGATCCAATCGATCTAATTTCAAATCCTGAGTGGTTTTGCTTTTTCATTTGTGACCGTGTGCTGAATCAAGTGTCCCCCTGACCCATTCTACTGCAAGAAAGGACGGCTCTCAGGGCCCCGAGTATGGACTGTGTGTGCCCATGTCTAGGCACACGGGAAATGCCATGCCACTGCCGGGTGACCAAGATTAGTGACAGGACTTCCTGTTGTTGAAGGAGTGACGCGCGGGCTCCTCACAGAGACCAGGGCAGCACGCTGCCCAAGGACGGTCCCAGTGTCACCGCTAAGGCATCGAGGGGCGGGTGTCTGTCAGCGGGCATTCAGCCAGTAAATGCAAAGTAAGGTTTAAAGCGAGTTACTCAGCCACTGTGGTGGACAAGTGGGCCATTTCTCACTAAATCACAGCTACTCTGAGCACACGACCCGGCGAGAGCGCCCCACGGTACTGACCCACGGGAGACGGAGATGTATGTCCACACAGAAACCCACACACAGATGTGTGTGGCAGCTTCCTTCGTGACTGCCCAAACCCAGATGCAACCAAGACACCCTTCTGTGGGCGGGTGGACGGATAAACTGTGATCCTTCCAGACGACTGAATATTCCTAAGTCCTAAAGACACCGGCTCGCAAGCCACAGAAAGACGTGAGTAAACTTAACTGCATTTTATTTACTAAAGGGAGAGAAGCCAGTCTGATGAGAGGCCACACACACGGCACGATTTCACCTCTGTGACATTCTGAAAAAGATGCAAAATAAACACCTATGGAGCCAGCAAAGGGACCAGCAGCAGCCAGGGCCTGGGCACAGGGAGGGATGAAGGAGCAGAGCACAGGGGACTTTGGGGGCCGTGACAATATTCTGAGTGACAGCAGAATGACACACTTGTCCTGAGGCATCTGTCCCGACTCACTGAATATCAAACCCCACAGTGACCCGGATGTACACGGTGGTCTCTGAGAGATGAGACCACCGTGTCCAGGCCGGCTCATCAGCTGTCACCGGTACACAATGGGCAGGGTTGCTGAGAGGTGGGGACGCTGTGCAGGCGAGGGTCGAAGAGGGGGGTACATGGGAAACCCTGCACCTCCCTCCCAATTACACCCTATCCTAAAACTATTCTAAAGAAGTAAATCCTTAATAAAAACAAAATAATAAAAATAAAAAACAACAAACAAGCTTTTGTTTGTTTTTCCTTATTTTTTCCAAGTGAGAGGAAGGGAGATGGAGAGATTGTCCCGCATGCGCCCTGACCGGGTCCATCCTCTGTCTGGGGCCCATGTTCTGCCCATCTGGGGCCAGGCTCACAATCGAGCTGTTTTCAGTGCCTGAGGCGGAGGCTCCATGGAGCCATCCTCAGCGCCCGAGGCTGATGCACTCAAACCAATCGAGCTTTGGCTGCAGGAGAGAAAGAGAGAGAGAGAGAGAGAGAAGGGGAAGGGGGAGGGGGAGGGGTGGGAAACAGATAGGCGCTTCTCCTGTGTGCTCTGAGTGGGAATCAAACCTGGGACATCCACACGCCAGGCCAACGTTCTACCCCTGAGCCAACCAGCCAGGGCCACAAACAAGTTTTTAAGAAGACCTACAAACTATAACAAAGGCGACTCTCGCCTGCCTCTTTGCAGTCTGTTCCAAAGCGGGGCTGGGCGGTCCACTACACACCAATTACTCCACACCGCAACCACACACACACAACGAGGTGAGAGCTTTCTAAACGTTTCATTTTTCCGCCGCATATAAAAATGTGAGCCTGCTTAGAGAAACCTCATTAGAGGATTAGCGTTGCAGATGTTTGTCTGTAAGTACACCGTGAGGACATTCTGAGACCTTTTGGGCTTTGCCCTGTGTAGCACAGAAACACCTACATCTCATTTTCTTTGTCGGCATTAAAAACACACCCCGCGCGGCTATTTTTACTGTGTATTTCTGTCCAGCGCGGCCCTGCCGTGACTCACACTTCTGCAGATGAGCATTTCATCTTTCTCTCTTTAATTTGAAACAAAAAGAAAAATATGAAAGCAAGCGCAGAGAATCTGACTAGATTATCGTCTGGTTAACACGGGGATTCCTGCTTACTTGGATTCTCACACGGGTGAATTTAGAGAGCGCCTAAGCCCTTTCTTTCGGTGAACACATTCCGTAGAAAGTTTTGTGATGCATGGATTCTTACTCACAACGACAACAAAATGCTTTCAAAAGTCTGATTCTTTTTTTTTTTTAAATCAAGTACAAGTTAGATTAGAAGGAGCTACCTCAAGTCCGAGGTCCGCGGGGTGCTGTCACCGGGAATGACCGTCGGCTCCCGTGTCAAAGGCAGGCGGGCTCTCCACAGGTCCGCCTAAGTGTTCGGTAAGCTGATGACATGCACAACTTTGGATTCACAGAGTTAATGTGTCCTTAGTAATCAACAAATTCTCCCCCTTGCCCCGGCCACCCGTGCCCCGACCTGAAATTTTATAGGTAAGCAAAATATGCTTAGTATCAGGCACCGCTGACCAAATAAGAACCCCACTGGGTGGGAATGGTTAGCATGTCCATGTGCAGAAGAGGAAGCCAAAACTGAGGTGCTCCTTCGTCACAGACTCTCAGGGCGCAAGTGTGCCCCCCGCCCCGGCTGACAGGCAGGGTGGGGTGGCATGGGGTGGGGGCGGAAGGGCTGCTGAGTCGGAAACAACGCTGAGGTGCTGGGTTCTCACACTGCGGAGGCTTGGGGGTGGGTGGCTTCTGCTGCAGGTGCTTGTCGGAACAAAGCACTCAAGGGCGAAACCGTCCCTGTGGCCATCAAATCAAACCCTGGCCATCTCCTGCCCATGCTGTGGACCCCAGCTTCACTCTGACACACACCCCCTTCTCCCTCTGCCCCAGGAATCACTAGAAATTACAGAAGTAAATCCCACCCAAAGCTGCACTCAGGGGAGTGAAGCCCACCCCATGTGAATGTCATGTTAAGTGAAGTCCTACATGAAAAGATCCTAACTGACTGTTTTCTTCGGGGGGCATGAAAAGAAGAGTCAAGGCGCTGTCTGCGTGGTCGGCAGGGACCCTAGTCTGTGACGATGACGTTGAAACTAAAAGGATGAAGTCCCTTCTCCAGCCCTTCATCAGACCCCACAGAGCGCTGGGCACTTATGTTTGTGCAGGTGACTGCCTGAGGCTCGTTCGGGATAAACCACTCAATGCCAGAGTGGAGCCGCGTGCCTGGAACCTGTGAAATCCAACCTAGGCCCAGAATGGTCGGAAGCGGAGGGAACACGGCAGGCGAAGGCAGATCTGCTGAGACCAGACACGTGGGAAAGACCAGAGCCCGTCCCTGGGCCGCTGTTGCACCTGCCTTCTAGGACAGCTGGGCGCATCCTACTGCCGTCTCTAGGTTGCTGGTGGCAACTGAGTGGTGAGGCAGCCCGGGGACGGGCGGAGACGGGCACTGGACGCACTGGGTCCGTTCTATGACACAGGGCACGGGTGGAGAAGCCTGTCCTTCGTCTGGCTGTAGTGAGAAAGCTGCAGAATGAAAGGAGCTGGCGTCGAGAGGTGACGCAGCTTAGCGGGGAGGGGACTGACACCTGTCAGGAACCGACGAGTCCCTCCCTCTGCCGCTAGATGCACAGCTATTACGTGCAGTGGCCGTGCGGCTTGGCCGCCACTGGCCAGGACAGATTCGGGAAGTCCATTACCCGGGATATCCCCCAGAAAGCCGGGTTGGCTGAAGGAGCTGAATTATTCCTGCCACCTGGAAAAGTCATCTAGACTCACTCCAGCTCATCCTCCTTGTGGATGATCGTGACAGAGACTCCGGTCCTGACCTCTGCTTTCACAGGAGGTCACCACTTTGTACCTCAACTAAAGAGGACATGGAGGAGGGCCCTCCCGTCTTGATTTACTGAGCACATCCTTGGTACTTTTAATTCCGACAGAAATCCCAAGAGATGGGAGGGATGGCCCCGATTGTACAAACGGCACATCTGGTACCTGGAAATGCCTAAGGACCTTGTCCGTGACCCTAAGACACAGAAAGTCCTGGATTACACCCCAACAGAGACAGCGCCACAGGCGGACTCTGGTCAGTCACACCAGGGGCTCACCCACCACACCACAGAAAAGTGACTCATCGCAGACATGTGTGTGCCTCACCCAGGAGTGCAGCACACGCCTGAGAAACAGAAAGTACTGATGGCACTTCTACGTACATAGGACCACGCTGATATGGATGAGACGGCAATGGTGTGAGAGAGTATGAGACAGGTGAGAGAGAGACAGGCCGTTCGCTTCTGAAAGTAGATTTAACCACCACCCATAAGCCCGGACACCCACCCCACCCCCCACCTTCGCTTTGACTTATTTTATTTATTTATTTATTTTTATTTTTCCGAAGTGAGAAGCAGGGAGGCAGACAGACAGACTCCCACATGTGCCCGACCGGGGTCCACCCGGCATGCTCACCAGGGGGCGATGCTCTGCCCATCTGGGCTGTTGCTCCATTGCAACCAGAACCATTCTAGCACCTGAGGCAGAGGCCATGGAGCCGTCCTCAGTGCCCGGGACAACTTTGCTCCAATGGAGCCTTGGCTGCGGGAGGAGAAGAGAGAGACAGAGAGAAAGGAGAGGGGGAAGGGTGGAGAAGCAGATGGGCGCTTCTCCTGTGTGCCCTGGCCGGGAATTGCACTTGGGACTTTCACTTCTACCACCAAGCCACTGGCCAGGGCCCACATTTGCTTTTAAACATACATTTTATTCTACCCATCTAACTCACCCGGAGTTAAAAATATATATATCCACTTAGAATTTCTTTCTTCTTTAAAAAGTAAATAGTCCTAGAATCCCATTCTTTAAAAAAAAGAAAAAAAAAAAAACAGGCCCTGGCCTGTTGGCTCAGTGGTAGAGCATCAGTCAGGCGTGTGGAAGTCCCAGGTTCAATTCCCGGTCAGGGCACACAGGAGAAGCGTCCATCTGCTTCTCCACCCTTCCCCCTCTCCTTTCTCTCTGTCTCTCTCTTCCCCTCCCACAGCCAAGGCTCCATTGGAGCAAAGTTGTCCCGGGCACTGAGGACGGCTCCATGGCCTCCACCTCAGGTGCTAGAATGGTTCTGGTTGCAATGGAGCAACAGCCAGATGGGCAGAGCATCACCCCCTGGTGGGCATGCTGGGTGGATCCCGGTCGGGCACATGTGGGAGTCTGTCTCTCTGCCTCCCTGCTTCTATCTTTGGAAAAATAAAAAATAAATAAACACAAACACGTGAATTTGTATGCAAAGTTGTAAGTGGTAATGGTGGGTGCAGGAGGGCTGATCGTTATATAAATTAATAAACATCCTGATGTGGCATCTAAGACGTTCACCATGCTTCCAGCTGACCTGTTTGACTGCGGACACTTCATTTTATTTGATGGGCATGAGTAGGACACTGCTGGTTGCTAGTTTTGGGGGTTTTTTTTCCCCCTTTTAAACAAGATAGTTCTATTTAGAGGCCATTTAAAACGCAGTGGTTTGTAGCCTTGGAGACATCAATACTAATATATTATGATACTTGGGTGTCTCTGTCTCTCTGATCGGAGTCTGAATTCAAACTTGAATATGTTCTTTCAAAAATCTTGTGCTAGCTGGTTTTCTTCAAAACACGAGAAGCTTTTAAAAATAGGAGACTGTGCATCTTTTATTCCCCCTTTAAATGTGTTCAAGCTGCTCCCCGAACCAGGAAACATCTCTCGACTTGGCAATTATCCTGGAAGACTGACATCTCCCTCACTCAGATGGCATGAGATAATTACAAGAAAACGCTTCTTCTTTAAATAAACCGGAGAGCACTAACAAGAAAAGAGCGGAGACAGCGTCCCATGGCAGGCGTGCTTTCATCTGAACGGCGTGGAAGGCGCTGCTGCTTGCGTGCGGTTAAAGGTGAGCGAGCACACCTGCCAGGGGCAGCATCCCAGCGGCTTCCCAATGTCCGTGTAATTAGATTGATCACCATGTTGCACATGTTCAGCTCTGGCCAGCAAAGATGGCAAACGCATGTGCTTCAACCCAGCGAGAAGATGCCAGCTTTGAGGGTTTCAAAGCCGGAACTCTAGCAGCGCTGTTCAGTTTCCTTTGTGCTGCGCTGAACTTGAAAGGGGGGCCGTAATCAAATGAACCCCCGAGGGGAACACGATGCCTGATCTGCGCAGCTACGTGGGTTAAGGGCCACGGTGCTTTTGTCTCTCGACTCCTTCCTTTCTCAGACTCATTTGTGCCTGGAGCGTGGCCCCCAGCCCCATCAGGGTCCGGCATGACCTCACCCTTCTGCACCTGCTCCCCACATGCATGTGAGCGCCGCCATCTCTCACGCGTACCAGGGGCGGAAGGAACGAACCTTTTTTTTGGGGGGGTGGGGGGCAGACTGGAGAGGAAGGGAGAGGGCTCACACGATAGTTAAAATCCCCTCTTCCTCCACACGGAGTATGAGTGATGGACGTGACCGTGGGACAACAACAGAGACGCGGCTGTGACCGGCCGTGCTTCCACGCGACACGGGAGGGACCACGTCACCCCCCCTAGGACGGGAAGGTAGAGGCAGGAGGTGAGACTGGACTCGGCGTTGCCACGTACAGCTCATATAAGACAGGAAGGCTGGGACAGAGACCAGCCCCCAGTCCCACCCACAGAACGTGTCCATCCGTCTAACTCCTGCACCTGCTGGACCCCACGGGAGGCAGACTGGGATGAGGGCTGGAGGGGAGCTGTCCAGTGCTGAACACCCCACCGGCGCCCCTCGCCTCCCCCCCACGGAGCCCGAGGGCTCTGCCAGCCTTGTGCACACGACGCATGTGCGCCCTGCCCAGATCCTGCTAGGCAGATGGAGCGTTCTATTTTTAGTTAAAACTTGAAGAAACTTTTAAGATCTGAAATGATCATTCTAAAGCAACCCAATGATGTTCTTAGCTAAACGAATAACTAAATCCTTTTTGCCCGAGCAGGATGAGATTTAATCAACACCCCAGGATGTAGACCATAAGGTCGTTTGGGGGTCTATCTGAGGTTACCAGTCACTCCTTTCTAACATCTGAAGGAGACAAATCTCTCCTAAACACACTCGCGCATGCGCACACACACAGAGAGATACACACACACGTTAATCTCTACGACACACCACTATTACCTTATTTTGAAATAAGTCTCCTGTATAGTAGGGGTGTCTTCTCCAAATAAACGTTCAGACTATGTTCCTCTCCCAATAATTAAGATTACCAAAAGTTAGAAATTGGCAGTAAAAAAAACTCTATGCTCACATGTTTTATGTGGCTGGTATAAATTTAAAAGCCGGTACAGAAAGAAAGAGGGAGAGAGGAGAAGGGCAGGGGGTCATAGAGAGAAAGAATGAAGGAGAATGAGAGAAAGAAAAGAAGATAAAGAGGAGGAGGAGAAGGAGAAGGAGGAGGAAGAGTAGGAGGAAGAAACATCCACCAGGCGAGGCACAGAGATGGGCAACCACCAGGCTTGCAGGATGGATGAAAAGAGGAGAAAGAGAATTCCACTGGGCAGTGCCCGCCCGGGGCCCGGGCTGCAGACCCTCAGGAAGGTCTGTCTCACTCCCAGGCAGCTTGTTAAACAGCTCTTGGCATGGACTTCTGTTGCCTTCCCTCCTTGTTCGGTCCTTCTTCCTGCTTCCAAAGGATGCATCCCAGTGTTCCCTCAGTGGCCCTGGCCCTGCCTCTCCTGAACTCTCTGTGTTCTGGGTGGGACTCCATCCACTGTCTATCCGTAAAGCATGTGACCTTGAACTAACGAAACAGGGGACCAGATTTCCTCAGGGAAGATTAATGAACCAATCCCCCACACTTGTGTGGGGGCCTCCAGAAAAATAGACCCTGTCTTTTCTGCTAGAACTTAATCTGAGGGAGCGTGGTGCTGGACGTGGGCACCCAGGTGGCCAGCACGAGGGCTGACCCCGTCTGCAGTGGGAACCCACACCAAGGGTCAGGGGAGACCTGGGGGAGAAGCCGGGTCCAGAGCTCTGGTGGTTCCTGAAGCCGGACACCCCCATCTCATTGGGTGCATGGGCTAGAAAGATTCACTTTGATTGCAGCCCAGTGTGGGTGGGATTTTTCTCTCACATTGACCTGGAAAAGTACTAATCAATACACCTTCTACCGTTGTGCTATGTGCGTAATGTTTGTGGTTGCATTCAGCAAGAGCTGACTTACTTTCAAAGTGGCTTGCCTTAGTTTCTCTATGCTTGCTTCTCTGTTCCTCATACAAGTGTGTTCACACAAGCCCTCTTTCCACCATGTGAACCCCACAGCACTAGAAAGCGGGGCGAATCTCAGCCACGATCGATTGTCTTAGTTTTCATTTTTTTGTCTTTTTGCAATGTCTTCCTCTGTCCTTCCCAGCAGAATCTCCTACATACCCTTTTTCCTCCATCCTTCTCTTCCTTCTTTCCTTCCGTCCTCCTCCCTCCCTTCCTTAATTTCATTCCCTCCTCCTCTTCCTTCTCTCTCTCTCTCATAGGCATTTATGACTAAGCACAATTAGGCAGACACTGAACTGACGTTAAATGACACAGGAGCACATGGAAAATCTAAGTGGAGATATTCACAGTATTCCCAGGTGACAAGGTTCTCAGATCAGTCTATGAACGCATAGCAACCACAATCCAAATCTCAACGTTTATTTTTAATAATTTAAATTTTTTCCCTCATTTTTAAAGAAAGACTTTTGTAAAAGAAAAATAAACATTGTCCAAATATGGAAAACCCATACTAAAACATACAAAACTGAACATAGATCAATCCTGGTATTTTAATTTCTTTTTATTTATTCATTTTAGAGAGGAGACACACGAGAGAGAGAGAGAGAGAGAGAGAGAGAGAGAGAGAGAGAGAGAGAGAGAAAGGGGGGAGGAGCTGGAAGCATCAACTCCCATATGTGCCTTGACCAGACCAGTGCAGGGTTTTGAACTGACGACCTCAGTGTTCCCAGGTCGACGCTTTATCCACTGCGCCACCAGAGGTCAGGCCAGTCCTGGTATTTTAACAGGCAAGTTAGTACCTGTCCCAGTGTAGGTAGAGGCTGAGGGGACAATCTGAAGGACCCCAGATGTGCGTGTGGAAATGGATTTGGATAAGAAGTGATTCTAAAGGCGGGCTAATTTTTTTTGGGGGGGGGGTGACATATACCTGTCATAGACAGTAGAGACCAAAATAATCTCCAAAAAATAAGTAACATATTTGAATGTACTAGAAACTGACATATATTGCTATGTACGTAGTATCATGCTGATCAAGACCTCATTAGTGAAACTTTCAAAGAAGTGGAGGCGGGAAGGAGAAGGTTAATCACTTTAACGGTTGAAAATGAGAAACCATCTCTGCCTGTCTGTCCCGGACACCACGAATAAAGAGCAGAGACGCCGCAGGTCCTGAGGAGACAATCCACACGGCGTCTATGCTGGGGATTCTCCGTCTGTCCTGCCAGGTCCACTCTGCCCACATCTGGCCTGCTGCTGCCCCTGCCCAGCCCCCTCACGCAGCTTCTGGCTGCCGGTGTCCAGGTGGTTTCCTGGCGGGAAGCACGAGGACCAGGCTGGGATGACAGGGTCAGGTCACCCGCGGTCCCACAGCTCAGCCTCTGCTTTGCCAGGACACTGGGTGGCACTGCCCGAGCCCTGTGGGTCACAGGTCCCGTGGGCTTCCACTCTACGCCCTGCCTCCTGGCTCTCTTGGGGCGGCTGGAACATCTCTCTTCTGCACCCCACCCAGGGTGACATGTCTCATTGCTGTAAGCCCCAAAAGACCACCTGTCCTTCCGGGGACACCCGCCTTGACCATATCTTGCCAGGGCTCTCTCATCCTCAACACCCTTCCAACAGCCGCTAAGGAAGGAGGTCAGCCATTTTCCCTCGGGATCTTCACCGATTTCACACGTGAAAGATGCATTTCAGTAAGGTTCGCCTATGATCGGAATGCACAAATCAATAAGGAAAACGATGGGAATCGTGACCACAAAAAGGCAGATGCAAAAACTGATGTAGCCGACCGATCCCGAAAGGAGTTCATAAGATAAATTAGTTCGTAAGTCCGCGAAAGAGACTCGGCGTAACGTGCAGTCAAAGCCATGCCCGTGAGAAAAACGCAGTATGACTTCATGACCGCTCGATTGTAAAAGATTTCCAAACGCGCTATTTTCTGAGCAGCCACACAGCTATCGGGAAACTTGGGACTGTATTGTCACGTCACTGTCACCAGGTCAGTAAAACAGTACAACATTTATTGAAGAATTGGGCTGTGTGTGTGTGTGTGTGTGTGTGTGTGTCAAATGACATACATTTTCACCTGGAAAGTCTATTTCCAGGAATGAATCCCATGTTGAAAAAGAAAGGTGACTCCGTGCAAACACATATGTTCAAGGATGTTCACTGCAACATTGTGTATTTTTTAGTCCATGGAGAAAGTAACCCAGACGTTCAACAAACTTGGACTGGCAACAAAACTTACATGCCCAGCTAAGAACATGACCCGCCCACTCTTAGACACACACACACTATACCGAGGTGTCTCAGTGTTTTGCAAGTGTTAAAAAAAAAAAAAGTTGGGGAAAAACATGTCAATTGATAATAGTACTTATACCTTTGGATGGCAGGAAAAATAATGTTTTTCTTAAAGTACATCATTTTTGTTTTCTATATTTTAATATACAAAAGAAGATGAAAAATGAGCCACCTTTGTCTTAAGCTGTATTCTCCAGCAATACAGCCTAAAACAAGTATTCATGGGACAGTGAATTTCAAAAGTGTTTTCTACTAAACCCTGGGGAGGCGTGGAGAGAAAGAAAGGGGCCCAGGCCAGAAGGCAGTGCCCAGCACGTCATCATGTTGGTATGGTTGGCACAACCCCACGGGGAATCTCTGGAAACCATAAAGCCACAGAGTGATCCACATTGGCCACTCTGGAGGTTAGGAAGTTAATGCTCAGCGTCAGCCATCCACGGGGCACCCTGACTGGTGGGGAGGGGCTGTGGCTGGAGGGAGGGAGGATGGTGACAAGGAGCACCCACTACAGGGGTGTGGGCACAGCAGGGAAGGCACCTCAGAATCATCAGCAGTAGTTCTGAGAGTTTAACTGAGTGAGTTCACCGTCTGAGTTAGTCAAAAGGGTTCCACGTACGTGAAGTCTCTTGATTGGGACTTTTAAAAGCCAGCCTCCTGGGCAGGTGCCAGGACAGAGGTTCATGGAGAGTCTCTGCACCCACCCCCTCAACTTTAATGTAAGCCCACACTGCTCCAAAAATAACATCTTAAAAAAAAAAAAACAAGCCTGACCTGTGGTGGCGCAGTGGATAGAGCGTTGGACTGGAATGCGGAAGACCCAGGTTCGAGACCCCGAGCTCGCCAGCTTGGACCCAAGGTCGCTGGCTCCAGCAAGGGGATGGCTTGGTCTGCTGAAGGCCCGCGGTCAAGGCACATGTGAGAAAGCAGTCAATGAACAACTAAGGTGTTGCAACGGCAATGAAAAACTAATGATTGATGCTTCTCACCTCTCTGTGTTCCTGTCTGTCTGTCCCTATCTATCCCTCTCTCTGACTCTCTCTCTGTCCCTGTAAAAAAAAAAAAAAAAAAAAAAAAGAAGAGTAAGGAATGTAAATGTCTGATTTCCCTCTTAGAGAGGACCCTGATGACAAGTGCCATTTTAACAACCAGTTTGCCAAACTCAACAAAAATCAGCTCTTGGTCCTGCCAAGCCGGTGAAAACCGGCCGACTCCCACCCCTGGCCACACCCGTCAGCCCTCGGACCGAGGTGTCATTCAGCAGCTTGGTCGAGTCCTCCTCAGTTTGAAAATGAACTGTGGTCACACAGACAACGAGTACAGACACAGAGGAAGGTGCGCTGTAAGCGGGGCCCTTGCCGATCGGATTCCTGCAGGAGAAGGCCGGGAGCCGGCCACTCTGTCCCTGGGTCCTAGTCCTGCCTCGGACAGTCAGCATGCTAGTGGGCCACAGAGCACTGGTGACTTTTTTTTTTTTTTTTAACGGAAAGGAGTCCTCAATGCTATTCTGAGGGAACGGGGAGAGAAAGGACCCCCAGCCAGAAAGAAGTCTGTTTCCCTGATTCACTTTACTCCGTCCCCATCGTCCCCGCCAGACAGTGGCAGTGTGAGTGCCTTGTCACCTCCAGGACGCTGACACTCAGGGCACCCTGTGCCCGTGTCCACAGCTTATCTAACAAGACAAGTGCTGTCCTCACACACATTATCCCAACCCTTCACCGGTCAGCGTGAGCTGTACCCAAACTACAGGAACTTGTGAGACAAAAATAAATAAATAAGAAATAAAAGAAGAAAGAAAGAAAAAGAAGAGATGTCGGAGCAAAATGTCTGCGGAGTGACAGAGAGCAGCACTGATTTCTCAGGCTCTCTGGCCTCTGGGAGGCAGGCGCACTTCCCGTGCAGACACCGTGGCGTTACCATGCCAGGTGCCCTCCAGGCTGGGACTTCCCCCTGTCACCTCCTCCTTCCACATTCACGGAGCCCATCACTGAAGTCTCTGCACCCCTCCGTCTAGATCTATCAGTGGCGTGCCCTTGTTTCTGCAGGAATGTGTGTGGGCTAGTCTAGCGCGAGCTCAGTGACGGCGAGGAAACGTCCTCTGTCCCCAGACCGTCCTTAGAAGATCGAGAGGAACCTCAAAAGCAAAGGTCCGTGGCTCAGAGGAGCTTGTGTGTGGACCACCAACGCTGACGTCCGAGACATGCACTGTGCTGGGTGTGCAGTGGGTTTCACCTCGTGTTCCCCCCACTGCTGTCTACCCCCCACCTCAGCCAGGAGCTCCCTATCACTGTCTCCCTGCTGACCCCACCACCCGCCACCTCACTAGGAAAAGCCACCTGTGAGTGTGTGTGCACATGCAGGTTATGTGTGCACGGGATGTCTGTGCACGGGATGTCTGTGCACGGGGGGTGTGCACGGGGGTGTGTGTGTGCATGGGGTGTGTGTGCACGGGGTGTGTGTGCACAGGGTGTGTGTGCATGGGGGGTGTGCACATGGGATGTGTGCACACGGGGTATGTGTGCACGGGGTGTGTGTGCACAGGGTGTGTGCACGGGTTGTGTGCACATGGGTGTGTGCACACGGGGTATGTGTGCACGGGGTGTGTGTGCACGGGGGTGTGCACATGGGATGTGTGCACGGGGTATGTGTGCATGGGGTGTGTGTGCACAGGGTGTGTGTGCACGGGGGGTGTGCACGTTGAATGTGTGCACGGGGTATGTGTGCATGGGGTGTGTGTGCACGGGGTGTGTGCGCAAGGGGTGTGTGTGCACGGGGGTGTGTGCACGGGGTGTGTGTGCACTGGACATGTGCACACGGGGGATGTGCACACAGGTTGTGTGTCTGCACGAGGTGTGTGCACGGGGGTGTGTGCACGGGGGGTGTGCACGGGGTGTGTGTGCACGGGGGGGTGTGCACAGGGGGTGTGCACGGGGTGTGTGTGCACGGGGGTGTGTGCACGGGGGTGTGTGCACGGGTTGTGTGCACATGGGGTGTGTGCACACGGGGTATGTGTGCACGGGGTGTGTGTGCAGGAGTGATGAGGAGCACCCACAGGGAGTCCAGCTGGCCATGAACCTCCCCACAGTTACCATCTGACAGTGGACATCTGACAGTGGACCCCAGAAGAAAACAAACAACAGAAGTAAAACAGGAAAAACAACAAGACAGCATTTAGAAGAAAGGGTCACAGGATGAACTTCCAAACAACTTGAGAGAGTGTCCTCTTCCAATCACAGCTAGTCCCCACGGGGTTCAAAACAGCCTTTCTGACATTGAACTCCTCGGGCCCGGAGTTCCGCCACGGCTTTCTCCACTGCCGAGTCCGTTACAACGCCTCGTGTGTCCTATGAAAGGGCTCTTCCCTTACTTCCAATATTCTTGCCAAGAGGCAGGTTCTTATTTGAACGATCTGACCCTGTCGTAATTCTTCCTGGCTTCCTGATACATAGCTATCTGTGTAGCTCGTACCACACTTCTTTCTGGAAACATCCAGTGTGTCCTTCCAGATGAAAACTGGAAGTAGAACCCACGTGGTGCACACCGAGTGCGTGGCAACAACCCGTGGAAGAATCAACCCCTCGCACTGTCAGCTTCTGCAATTCACGTCCACTCTCAGAACCCTGATGTTACTAGCGCGAGTTCTAAAGTCACTCAACGTCCTTCGGTGTCCTCCTGCGCGAGTTCCAATTCAATAAGAAGGGGCTGTGATATCATGCACCCGGAAAAGTCATACATTAGAGAAGGTCGGTGTCCGTCTTCTTATTGAAAGATACTGTGTGTCATGGTATCCTACTATAAAATGGACTCCTCACCCATATGAGCTAATTGTTAATATACATTAAGGTGATCCTGGCCGCTTTCCAAAGTAATAATCAATTCGAAACTCTGGATCTAAAGTTATGATTTATGGCTGGCTCAGAAATACTTCCCTAGGAATAAATATTGCTAGGATGGTGTTCCCTTCATCTATAATGAAGAATTCATAGAAATGACCTTTGAAATAGAAATTAGGTTGCATTCACTATTAAATACTAATGGTTTAATCAACGCAAGTTATGAAATGTTTAGCATATATTAATTTTGGGCTCTCTTCTAAGAAGGGATGTTGGTTTAGACGCCTGACAGTCCTGCGTTGAACTTTGCTCCTGACATTCCTGAGACCAGAAATTCTCAGGAACAGACTAGACTCACTGAATTTCTGTCCTTCTAGTTACAAAGTAGAGCATATCTTTCAGCTGGTTCCCTTGTACAACTGAATTACTGAAAAGACCCACAGCTCCCAACCACCACCTGATTTAATTCAAAATAAAAAGAGATCAATTCTTTATATCAGAAAAAAAGAGATAACTCCATCTATTTTTTCATTGATGCCTATTCTTTTTGGTTGTTGTCTTGTTTTGCTTCTTTATGTTTATTTGTTTGTTTTTTTAAGTGAGGGGAGGGGAGATAGAGAGAAAGGACTCCCACTTACGCCCAGACCGGGATCTACCCAGCAACCCCCGTCTGGTGCCAATGCTCAGACCAACTGAGCTATTCTCAGTGCCTGGGGCCCAATGCTCAAACCAATCAAGCCACTGCCTGTGGGAGGGGAAGAGAGAGAGAGAGAGAAGGGGAGAGGGAGGCGGAGAGAAGCAGATGGTCACTTCTGCGCACCCTGACTGGGGATTGAACCTGGGATAGCCACACACCAGGGCCATTGATGCCTATTCTAATCATCTGTTGAAAGAGTGGCATAAATATTTTTACAGACTCTTACTGGGGGCGGGGGATTGGAGTTCTCTGTCTCCAGTGCTCTGCCCGGGAGCTCAGTCGGCTGACGGGAATGCCCAGCTGCACTGACTCCCACCTCTGCAGAAGGTGCGCCGTGAGGACCGAGTGAGAACCTTGTGCAAACTGCTTGTGGCAGCTGCTAGCTCACGCCTGCTCTCCACGAGGAGGACGGCTGTTCACTCAACACACATGTGCAACGAACGCGCCGCATGTCGAAGGTGCTGGGCGTCATGGCATAGACGCAGCGGTCACCAGAGTCTCACGGGTGCCCACAGAGCAGTGCCAGGAGTGGGGGTGTGGCATTGCATGGTTGCTTAGCATGTTGCTCAACAGCTCACCCTGCACCTCCCGTGACGAAGGGCTGCTTCCCTCCCACGTCAGAACGGAACACGCCTGCGCTCCGCGTGGAAGGACCTGGGCTCACTTCCCCTGAAGTCAGACCGCAACGCACTTCATCGGGTGAGGAAAAACCCACCCTCTCTCGGGTTCTGGGAATATGGGTCTCGAACCACTGACATTGGAAAACAGAACAAAAGCAGTTCAAACACGAAAAAAAAAAAGAATAGATCATTTTTTGTGCAAATTTTCAGAGGTTAAAAATCAATAGACTAGCACAGCGATTTTCAACCTTTTTCATCTTGGACTTAAACTAGTTACTAAAATTCTGTGGCACACCAAAAACTTTTATGTAATGTTTTGCCAATCTGACAAATATATATATATATATATATATATATATATATATATATATATATATATATATATATATATATGGATAATTTTTATTCACTACATCAGATGGCTTTGGTTGTGCTGGCTCTTGTCATTTGTTTTATTTGACAGTCTAAGGGAAAAGAGGTCAGTGCCCCTGGCTGGATAGCAGGTATTGCATGTTTTAAAAATTCTTACTGACAAACCGGTTAAAACCGCTGGAGTATAATATCCTTCGGCTTGATAAAATAAAGGCGTAGCACTAAACTTTGCGCATTCACTCAGTAATAAACGGCTAACCGTGTACTTCTCTCAGGGTCAATGCGATCTTTTTTCTTTTAATACGAGAAGGGACTCCTGACTGACTCTGTTGCATCAGCAGAGACGAGGGTGGAAAGGAGAGTGGGATGGGGAGACAGCAAGTTAGAGAGGGGAGGGGAGGAACAGGGAAGAGATAAGAAGAGCTTGGGGACGGGCTGGGGAGGGAAAGGACAGGCACTATTTATTACAAAGAGTTTTTACTGATCAAAACACAGAACAGAAACATGCACACGCATTAGATTGGTGTGGAGTGCTTTCTGACACACACAGAAACTGCCAAGTCCCTTAGCGTCTTTGATGTTCGCATGACAACGTGTTTTTTGGAAACTTCATGTAGTCGTAAGACAACCAGATACCTTCTGGCAAGCCCAGAGAACAGCTCAATCTCAAACACAACATGGGAACAAGCTTCCTCGAGGTGGGATTGTTCTAAGAAAACAAAAATCACTGGAAACAGCTGGGTCCCCCACTAAGAGATAGAAACTGAAACTTCATTTTCCCTTCCTGGTAAACAGAGAGCAATTGTACATTTGGAGGAAAAAAAAAATGTAGGAAAGAAAATAAGGTTTGTGACAAAGCCGTTCAAACTGAAGGATAATTGAAGGTATCCAGCTATCCCACTGATAATACTAAATTGGATTATAAAAGTAGGGACAGACCTGATTTTGCTATTACCCTTCACCCCCCTTTTTTCCTAACCTGGACATTAGTTAAGTCATTTGAAGAGTAAGATAAATGTCTGAGATCTCTCTGGTCCTAGCATTGTGATTCAGGGTCATGTGTGTGTTCCACATCTCCCTTCTCTCCTCCGTCTCATGTGCATATTCAGCCTATTTTCTTTATCGTGGGTCACCTGCTGTACTTTATACGGCAGCTAAACGTCCTTTGAAAGCCATGAATTACTATGCCAGTTTCTGGTCTTTCTCACACTGTGAGCTGCTGGGATAAATCACTTCTCACACCTCAGGAGACTAAGACCTTGCTTGATACAGCCCGGACGCCGGGTTGGCTGCGGAGGCTGCGGGCAGAAAGCTGCCCATGCTGTTCCTGCAGCCTGGGTCGTCACCCGGCCGGCCGCCCGCGCTGCCACAGTGCTGGACCTTCTGCTCTCTCACTCGCGAGAGATTTGAGAAGGAGATGAGGAAGTCCCGCCTGCGTTACCACATGAAGGCGTGCGATGTGCCTTCAAAACAGGCATTATGGTTAAAATAAAGGATGTTGCGTGTCACAGAGGGAACTGGCCTATCAAAGGCTACATAATCTAACCTGTTCGGATGGTCCACCTTTTCACAGTCCTCCAGTGAATACAGGACGAGTCAAGTACAAATAGGCAGTTAAAGATTAGTCATGGGGATGTGAAGTTCAGCACAGGGGACAAGGTCCACAATGCTGTGATACGGATGAGGTCGGGGCGGGGGGGGACAGGAGATATTGAGGGGACCCCTGTGCAAGTTACATAACGCCCAACCACTGGGATGAACACAACAAAGAACGTTAGGTTGGCGAAGGTTGTAGACGTTCCCGGAGAGGGATGACTTGATTATGTGTGATGTATCCAGACGGTCAGTCACGCCCTGGCCGAGCACAAACAGCCCTGGAGAATTTCAAGCTCACCATCTTGCTGAGCGCTGCCATGGGACCCGACGGTGTTCAGCAGCCTGAATAGTGTCACACCCCATGTTCGCAGGCAGACCCTGCAGAGCTGACATAGTCCCCCCACCCCACCCCCGGATCTGAAGGCGCCTTCCATCATCTGCTGAGTTTTGTAATGTGGGACTGGTCTCTCCCCTCCCAGCCTGTGGACAGAGCAGAGACGAAGGCATAACAAACCCAGGGTTGACGTCAGGGACCTCACACCAGAGGGATGCCATCCCTGTCCCCTTTCCTCCCCAGCCGAGGCACTGATACCTCCTGCTGAAACCGAATCTACTTCCGGCCCCTGGAGCTCTTTCCCCACCAGCCAGCTCCTGTCACACCAGCGAAGGGCAAACAGAGGTGAACGCCATTCCCTTTAAACGCCAGGAATTAATGTATCTACCCTCATCTGGAAATAAGTCACAAGCATCCCTCTCAGGACGTACGAGCAACAGATGCCTTCTCAGGCTGCCTCGTGTCCTTTACGGTCAGTGCAGAATGAGTTCAGCCCCTCCACAGAAGGATGCATCCCGTTCGCAAAGCGTCCACTTCATCACAAAAATCTAGCCGCATGTGATGACCGTGACTCCCCGAGCCTTGGACAGAAGGGAACAAGCAAAATACGAAAATGAGGCCGTGACGGCACGGAAGTCCACGTCCCCTGCCCAGGTCGCGAGCCCCCGTGACACGGCCATCCGTCGGTTCTGGGTCACGTTTTGATGCTTCATAGGCACCATGTTGCAAAAAAGCAAACACAAGAGGAGAAAAGGAAAGAAAGGAAAACTTCTCAAGGCATCGTGCTTACCCCACGATCTCAACGTGGAGATGTTATAAAATATGGGAAGGATGACATCTTTCAGATTCCTTGCATCACAGAAGCAGTGCATTTCCACAGCCAGTCAACGGAGAACGCAGAAGAGTCCTCGGGTGATTCGTCTGTGGCCCCGTCAGGGGGCATCCCGCGTCCCTGCCCTTCGCCACGTAGGGTTACAGCTCCCCGCACGAGAGGTGGGCCGGGCCGGGTGGAGCAGAGGGAGGCTTACCGTCGTGTGTATGTGAGATACGAAGCTCCCGGCTGTGCCCCCGATTATGAATCATGGTGCCACTCTCCACAGGGAGAGCTGTAAGCCTACGGGTGACAGCCAGTGTCTCCCCACCGCACAGACCCGGGCGCGGCCGTACGAGCAGGCTCCCCGGCTTCCGAGGGCACCTGCCAGGCTGTGCCAGCTCCCGCGTGAGCTTCTCCCATCACCGCGAGAAAAGCGTGCTGCCCGAGATCAAAGACTCAGGGCCCGTCCTTGAACTGAACGCCGGCTCCCCGAGGGCCAGGCTGGGTCAGGTCCGGCGTGAATCAACCACCCCCCCAGACCACTGACAGGTGCAGGAGAGGTAAACAAATGTGAGGCCTTACATACCCTGGGTGCTGGAAGGAATTGTTACTCAGCGTCTGCCTGGCAATCATAGATTCTAAAATAAATATTCTACATAATTCTAAACCAAATATTAACATATATACACATACCTTACACAGGTGTGTGCATTCTTATATACAGGGTGAGGCAAAAGTAGGTGTGAGTACACGGGACAGAGTTCATTCCTGTATTAATTAGAATGTAGCAGTTACTGTATTATTATCCGTATGAACCACCGGGCACAGCAGAGGGTGGCAAGCAGACAGCCCCGACTGCCAGTGCCTCGTCCGCCGGCAGTGACCGCACGGCTGGGTTAGGAATGATGATGAAACAGCGCCTGTCGTGGGTGCCGGCTGTGCAAACACGCGTGCTATGCATTTACACACAAGAAGGAAACGTGTGCAAATTTGTTTCCCAACGCCTGTGCCTGCGTTTCCTCCTCACGCTCCCGAGGCAAACCTTTACTGAGGGCATCTTCGATGGCGGACCTTTCTTGGCTGGGCTCTAAGGGTTCTAAGGGAAATGTCAAATAAACGACCTGAGATAACAGAATGGACCTGGATGAAGCTTAAGACTGCATTCTCTTGTTTTTTGTTGTTGTTGTTTTTTGACAGAGACAGAGAGAGAGTCAGAGAGAGGGATAGATAGGGACAGACAGACAGGAACGGAGAGAGATGAGAAGCATCAATCATCAGTTTTTCGTTGCAGCTCCTTAGTTGTTCATTGATTGCTTTCTCACATGTGCCTTGACCGCGGGCCTTCAGCAGACCGAGCCACCCCTTGCTGGAGCCAGCGACCTTGGGTCCAAGCTGGCGAGCTTTTGCTCAAGCCAGATGGGCCTGCGCTCAAGCTGGCGACCTCGGGGTCTGGAACCTGGGTCTTCCGCATCCCAGTCCGACGCTCTATCCACTGCGCCACCACCTGGTCAGGCAAGACTGCGTTCTAAGATAACGCCCGCCGTGAATGAAGCCCATCCTCCGAGCTCCCTTGTGGTGGAAGACAGGGGTGGGGGTGGGGGTGAGGACACACATCAACGTGTTTCTGTAGACTTATCGTAACAGACACGATGTGGCTGCCGCCACCATTAAATTCACCAGGTCCCAGGCGGCGATCGGGCCGGCTTCCTCTGGCCCAGTGCTTTCAACCATATAAGTAAGCACACAGGCTTTACAATAAACTGCGTCTTGGAGGTGACCACCCAGAAGGATGGCCTCATGGGAGATCATGTTAAAACGTAAAGAATCCTAGACTTTCAGGATCTCCTCTGATTACCTCCAGGCTGAGTCATTTATGACAGCGACGGCTCTCCCAGGATTGAAGAGTCCTCCCCCTGTGGCCTGAATACATCCGGGTGGAATATTCTTCAACTATGCTTTCAAAATGACTGAGCCGAGCAACGCTGGGTGAGGGCTAGAAATCATTATTGCAAGTGACCAACAGAATCTCATTTATATAATGTAGGGGACACCCTCCTCTCTCTCTCTCTCTCTCCTCTCTCTCTCTACTTTCTCTCTCTCTCCTCTCTCTCTCTCTCTGTCCTCTCTCTCCTCTCTCTCTGTCCTCTCTCTCTCTCTCTCCTCTCTCTCTCTACTTTCTCTCTCTCTCCTCTCTCTCTCTCTGTCCTCTCTCTCCTCTCTCTCTCTCTCTGTCCTCTCTCTCCTCTCTCTCCTCTCTCTCTCTCTCTCCCTCTCTCTCTCCTCTCTCTCTCCTCTCTCTCGCTCTCTCTCCTCTCTCTCTCTCTCTCTCCTCTCTCTCTCTCTCTCCTCTCTCTCTCTCTCCCTCTCTCTCTCCTCTCTCTCTCCTCTCTCTCTCTCCTCTCTCTCCTCTCTCCTCTCTCTCTCCTCTCTCTCTCTCTCCTCTCTCTCTCTCCTCTCCCTCTCTCTCTCCCTCTCCTCTCCCTCCCTCTCTCTCTCTCCTCTCTCTCCCTCTCTCTCCCTCCCTCTCTCTCTCCTCTCTCTCTCTCCTCTCTCTCTCTCCTCTCTCTCTCTCCTCTCTCTCTCCTCTCTCCTCTCTCTCTCCTCTCTCCTCTCTCTCTCTCCTCTCTCTCTCCTCTCTCTCTCCTCTCTCTCTCTCTTCTCTCTCTTCTCTCTCTCTCTCCTCTCTCTCTCCCCTCTCTCTCCCCTCTCTCCCCTCTCTCTCCCCTCTCTCTCCCTCCCTCTCCTTCTCTCCTCTCTCTCTCTCCTCTCTCTCTCTCCTCTCTCTCTCTCCTCTCTCTCTCTCCTCTCCCTCCCTCTCTCTCTCCCCTCTCTCTCCCTCCCTCTCTCTCTCTTCCTCTCTCTCTCTCCTCTCTCTCTCCTCTCTCTCTCTCTCCTCTCCCTCCCTCTCTCTCTCTCCTCTCTCTCCCTCTCTCTCCCTCCCTCTCTCTCTCTCCTCTCTCTCTCTCCTCTCTCTCTCTCCTCTCTCTCTCTCTCCTCTCTTTCTCCTCTCTCTCTCCTCTCTCTCTCCTCTCTCTCTCTCCCCTCTCTCTCCCCTCTCTCTCTCCTCTCTCTCTCTCTCCTCTCCCTCCCTCTCTCTCTCTCCTCTCTCTCCCTCTCTCTCCCTCCCTCTCTCTCTCTCCTCTCTCTCTCCTCTCTCTCTCTCTCTCCTCTCTCTCTCCCCTCTCTCTCCCCTCTCTCTCCCCTCTCTCTCTCTCCTCTCTCTCTCCTCTCTCTCTCTACTTTCTCTCTCTCTCCTCTCTCTCTCCTCTCTCTCTCTCTCCTCTCCCTCCCTCTCTCTCTCTCCTCTCTCTCCCTCTCTCTCCCTCCCTCTCTCTCTGTCACCTCTCAGGGAGGTCTCACTCTGACATCTGAGCAAGATTAGCAGGTTCCTGACCAGCTCTAGCCCCAGGAGCAATGCGCTCACCAGGAGACAGATCACATTACGAATAAAAGTGGTCACAGCTCTTAATTCAGAGACTTGGCTGCTAGATCCATTCACAAAACACGTGCAGGCTGCGAAGGTCTGACTTCACTGAGGCTTTTCCTTCAGAGCAAAAGCTATAGTTTTTAAACATTTAGAAGAAAAGGAAAAACATTCTTGAAAAAGAATGATACAATCAATTCAATGTGTTGTATATGTTGAGACAAAGATTCCATAGCTACAGTTTCCAGACTGCCACCAGGGGAAAAGTCTCCTATCCAACACCCACCATGGTTAGCAGTCAGGAGGACTCCTAATAAATTAAATCTCCTAATATCAGCCTTGACCTGAGAATAGAGAATGGTGAAGAACTACTTATATGTGGTTCATTTCACTACTTGTTTCCATTGCTAAACTCTGTTTAATAATATCATAATTTTCTCGCTATCCTCTGTCAACATTATTTTTTAATTTCAGTTACCATTCGACATGATTTTGTATTAGTGGCAAGTGTTCGGCAGAGTGGTTAGAGGATCACATGAAATCTGCAAAGCGGTTCCACCGATATTCCCTGTCCCCACGTGGCAGCACACGTAGTGATCACAGTATTACGCAGAACTGAACATCCCTGAGACTCCTCTGTCACTACCAATCGTCACTTTTTTTCATTTTAGTGAGAAGCAGGGATACAGAGAGACAGACTCCCACATGCACCTGACCAGGATCCACCCGGCATGCCCACCAGGGGGCGATGCTATGCCCATCTGGGCTGTTGCTCTGTTGTAACTGGAGCCATTCTAGCTCCTGAGGCAGAGGCCATGGAGCCATCCTCAGTGCCCGGGCCAACTTTGCTCCAATGGAGCCTTGGCTGTGGGAGGGGAAGAGAGAGACAGAGAGAAAGGAGAGGGGGAAGGGTGGAGAAGCAGATGGGCGCTTCTCCTGTGTGTCCTGGCTGGGAATCAAACCCAGAACATCCACACACCGGGCTGACGCTTACCGCTGAGCCAACCGGCCAGGGCCCAATTCTCATATTTTAACACATTAAATTTCAGAGCCATTGGTTTTGCTAATTCTCTGAATATTTCTTCAAAGAATATATTACACGAAATACTGTGTGCAAATAAACATGATAAGTGAATGTTATATTTGTAGTAGAAATAAACACTGCTACTTTATCCCCTCCAAACTCTATTCACATAAATGATGTGCTTCTGTCCGTGACTTGTCCTGTCCCAGGTGTGGCCTGGAGCCTTGTGAACCGATGGGAAGAGGCTCAGGCTAACCCGTGTGCTCACAGTCACCATGGAGCTGGGCTTCCTCCCCCACCAGCTCCAGCTCTGAGAGGGAAACCTGGCCGACGTCCCAGAGGGATGAGAGCACCACCAGCAAACCTGAGGGGAACATCGATGCTCAACATGGGCGTTCCCCCTCAGCCAACGGGGACAGAAGCCAACCAGGAAAGAACACACCCTGACCACCTTCCAGGAGGATTTCCCTCTGGGTCGGTGAGGCCCACCTCTTAACATGTGTGGTTGCAGTCTGCTTCTGTTTGGTCCTTTCAGGAAGCCCGATAAACCACCCCGTGGTCTCAGAAAGCATCCTGGAACAGAATGGCGTGTATGGTTTTGGTGCTAATTTTTCAACTCCAAAGAAACACTTTAGCCCCCTTCCCAAATTCAGACACCCCCACACACACACACACACGCTGCTCTGGTAGGCACACGCCTCCCTGGTTTGTGTCTGATCATCGCCCCTCCCCCCTGGGACTCAGCTGTCACGTCCTCCCAATCTCCCTCCGGGCAGATGCACCTGTCCTTCACCTGCACCGCGGATGCCCCGTCCATCACAGATTTATTCAGCTAGTCATTCTGTGTATGCCCTTAATTCTCCTCACACTGTCAGCTCCGTGAAGCCAGGGGCCGTGCATGCCTCTCGGCTCCAACATACGCGGACCTAACACAACATCTAATAGAATGTCAAACAGACATTTTCTTACTGGTTCATTGAATGCCGTTTAGCAACCTAAATATTCCCCTATCACCGGCAGAAGGCTTTCCCATTAACTGAATAATAAACAAGAGAAAGCAAAGCTTTACGAACATCAAACCAAAGTTTTGCTTAAGAGCATCTTCTTGTACCATGGAAACACTCGCCTTTCTGAGCTGTGGGGTGAAATTCTTAAAGCTAGAAATCGGTTCTGTGTTAAATGAATGCTGAACTAAGAAACGGCTAACCTGGGGACATGGCAGTACCCTCCATTCCTCCAAAAGCCGGGGCTAAACCACCAAAATTTGGGGTTGTTTATCTTTTTGGCTACGTTAAGATCTTCCACTGAGCTCCTCTGAGCCAAAAATATAGTCTCTGAAAGAGTCCTCAGTTAAACCTCACCCTTGAACCCAGACCCGTGATTCCCCTAGGCAGGTGGTTTGGGCACAGAACTGAGTCGAGCGAGACTTGCACTGAGGCTGTGCGACTGATTTTAGGGAGCACGCAGACACCTCTCAGATATGAATCATCAACGCATCCGCTCTCTTCAAAGATGTCTTTGACACAGGAGGTAAAACAAAATTGTAATAGCTGTCGCTTCAAGCATACATGTGCCAATCCAACCGATGAGAAGCGCGCTCGTATTATCCCGTTAAAGGTCCTTTAAACTCTAAAGACACGGCCATCGCCAGTTCCCCTTTGAACTGGAGGTGCCGGGGTCCGAGCCGGCGCAGTGTGGTGAAGAGCAGATGTCAGCGGCGAGCGGTAGGATCGGGCCCTGAACCTTCTTCTCCATGATTCTAAAACCCTATAACGTTATGGAGCGCTGGTGTGAACAGCTGCTTTATCCACAGTTATACTCCATCCAAGAGTTACATTATTTACAAGACAGATTAAAGTATAAATGCACTTATTTTATCCCCAATAAAAATCCAGAAAAGGAAAGACATCTTGGCTAGGTAGAAAGTAGGGCAACATAAATTATTTTGGGTAAAAAGTACAAAAACAAAAACAAAAAAACTTTGCACAAATTAAGGAAGAAAAAATAAAGTTTCTGGTCAAATGTTGATTAATTATCTAGTATCATAGGGGGCATAAAAGAGTTTAAATATAAATCAACAATTTTTAAAGCTCTATGTTCTGCCCAAGCTGAGGTGTGGCTGACCATCTGGAAGGAGGAGGGGATGATGGGCCAGCCGAGCGGCTCTGGACGCCTGGAGCCTCAGGGTGACGTCATGCTCACGTGGGGTCCACCGCACTGGTGCCCAGTCTCTGGAGCCAGACCGGAGCGCAGATCCACGCCCTTCAGCGGACAGAAAGGCGAGCTACGTAGGTCATTTTACATTTTCTACTGGCCTCGTTTTTGTTTAAAAGAAGAAATGGCTAAGATTGATTTTAATAATTTTTATTACTCTTAGTATGTGTCCAAAACACTATTCTTTCCCATGTCACCAGCGCGAACGTTATTAGAGAGCTATTTCACATTCTTTCATTTTCACTAAATTTTTGAAATTCGATGTATACTCTGAACCTTTCAGCGCATCTCAGTGTGGACTTGTGACCTCTCCAGGGCTCCATAAGCAGGTGTTGTGTGTCCACCCGGGTGACCAGCAGGGCCAGGTGAAATCCAAGTTCAGTCTCTCACCAGGGGTGGGAACCTGGGCAGTCCCCTCACCGCTCTGGGTCCCAGCATCCTCCCCTGTGATCACACTGGTGGCGTCTCTCGGTTAGATGTGTAACGTAACTAGGGCAGGGGTGCCCAGTGGGGGCACATGTGTGAAGACCAGTCACTAATTAGCTAAGCTCAGAACTGCTCCGGCCACTATCATCAACACAGAACAGCAGTCTAGCGTTCAGACTTCATCATTTTACAACATTCTGCAGAACTAGGAAAGAGACTTCAAAGACTTGCGTCACGTTCACCGACAGGGATCCCTAGGACTTAATTGGAAGTGTGTTGTCCGTCATATTATTTGCATGAAATAATTTAGCTTCTAAAACTTCAAACTGCTGTGTGTGTGTGTGTGTGTGTGTGCTCGTGCCCACGTGTATACACACTTCCCAATTAGGTTTTCAGGAAAATACCCAGATAATGTTATTTTGTATTTTACAGATCACCAGCAACATCTTCCTACCCCATTCCAATGAGTTAATGAGAATCAGTCAACTGGAAGTTTTCATAATTCATATGTAACAATGTGTTTACTCTGAGGAGATGGAAAAGCCCTAAGAAAATGGGCGGCATATCACCGATACGATACATTGTATGAAGAATGGAGATGGGAGCTTTATCAGTTAGTTCATGGTCTTCAGAGGGTTCCCCAGGAAACTGTTGGGACCCTTCTGTCTGAAGCACGTACAAGTAAGCTGCGCCCTTCCCACCAGCGTGAAGCTTGAGAGAGGGATGAAATAGGTTTGAGGTGAAAAGCAAGGCGGGAGAGCGGCGTTTGTTCTACGAGTTTCCTTTTCCTGTGCTATTCCACCCTGTGAAATGTACACCCCACGAGAAGATTCCTCAGGTCCTGTCTCCAATTCTAGCCTCTCGGAGAGGGCTGGCGGCAAGCGGAAAGCGTTACTGCAACTTTACATAAAAGACCGCGTGAGCCAAGTCCTACCCCGTGACAAGGGCGACCGTGGATGTGACCGCGGGTGGCCTGGTTACTTTCTCCTCTTCTCAGGTCTAGACAGTTGTGACGTGCAGGAGGAAACACAGAACAGCAGAGGACCCCACGTCACCTGATTTCAGGCTAATCTGCTTACGTAAGAAATGCCACAGCTGACATCGGCTCGGAAGGGACTCCCATCAGAGACCTCTCTGCCTGCCGTCAAGCTGCCGTGAAGATGGGCGCGCTGCTTTTAAACCATTTTAAACAGGAGGGTGTTTTCAAAATGAACACAGCAAATGGACTTGTAAAGAGGTGTCATTTGACTATGTTTGTTCCAGAGGGAAAGGATCGTACAAGTTGCAATCTAGTAGCACTTAGAGACAGAAAGAATGCACAGGGGAGCCACAGCAGGGGGGTGGCACTGGTGGGCGGCGTGCCGGGATGAGATTGTAAAGAAAAGTAAACGGAGAAGTGTGTTTTTCCTCCTTTATGATGATTGAAAATGTCTCAAAATGCACGGTCCCCGGTACTTCACAATATCAATGGGACTCTAATACCCAGATGATTTCTTTTGTGTGCTGAAAGAACTTTGATTGGTCCTTAACACAAGAGAAGATTTGTTCGCATTCACGCCCTGGCTTCCTTGAATCAGTTTTACCTGAAGAGTATGGTTTCCAACACAATGTATTGCAGAGAAACAGGAAGAGGCCTGGTGTCTGTGCTCGAGGACACAGTGAGATCAGCACCCCGTCCCCGTCCCCTCCCCCCAATGCAGAGGGGAAGCTCCCTGACACACTGAACGGTCCGCATGATGGAATTTTCTGATAGGGGCTTTGGAACGAGCCCTACAGATACACGCTGAGGGTCAAAAAAAAAGCAACTACATGAATAAAACAGAGCACGAACAAGCGTTTTCTTATTATAGCAGGGGGGCCAAGAAACAACGGCGCTGAGTATAGGTCCTGTCTCTTACGATTCCGACCTGGACATCACCGAAAACTTGTGCACGGCAGGGCAGGACTCGTCAGACACATGCAGGTGACCCCGTGGCTCCCCGCCGTGGGGCTCAGGGAGTGTTCCGTGGGTGCAGGGGACAGAAACACAGCTGTCCCCTGGCTGCCTGTCCTAGGCGTCCGAGCCGGACACCAATTAAGCCCCAGTCTGCATTTCACAGATGAACAGCTCTAAGTTGGGGGTGACTTCTTTTCTCTGTCTAGGGTGCTGGCTGCATTTCACCAAAGACACAGGCTTTGAGTCCCCCACCCACCCACCGTTAACCTCTCTCACATGCACACACAGACCATTACAGAGAAAGGGCCCTAATGTACTCTGCATACTTACTCTAGTCCATTAGAGAAATAAGGGACAAAGTGAATACAAAGAAAGGAAAATGCTCTTGTAGAAGCTGCCTTTCTTCCTGAAGCGGCTGGGACAGACGTACCCAGCGTGCACTGCCTTGCCTCTTTGTAGCAGCTCTGGGAGAGGAAAACACATTCCTGACCCCTTCCCCCTCTCTAAGGCACTCAGCACCATTGAGGTGGCACCAGCAGCGCCTCCCGGGACCCTTCAGAGGCTGAAGAACGGGCCATGTCAGAAGACAGCTCACTAGACCATGTGTTTCTTGACAAAACTCAAAGCCTAAACAATTCTTCAAAAATAAAACAAAACAAAACAAAACAAAAAGAATAGCTTTCTCTTATTTACCTGCCAAAACTCAAAACCCACATCAATGTTGGGTCCAGAAGGGACAGATTTTAGCTTGCGTTTATGACCCCTCCCAAGCAGATGTAGAGATTGCTGTATGATTCCCATAGCGGGAAAAAGAAAAACTAATTTTAAACATGTCTAGTTCCCTCTCACTCATTGACTTCGTGCTTCCTTGATGGGCTCGCCGACTGAAAGCAACACTTCAGGTCTTGTTCTTGGGAATGTATTTAAGAAGGAAATGTGCTTAGGAAAATCAAACATGGAATGAGAGGAAAAGGCCTGTCTAAAAATATATCGCTTCCAACCAGAGTCTGTGTTTTGAAGAGAAATAAAACTCGCTAACACTCTTCCAAAAAAAAATAAATAAACATCAGACACAGGTACACCTGCCACCAACCTCTCTGAAAACAGAATTTAATTGATGGCCTACAAATATGCCTTGTTCTCCACATTCTTCCTGCAGACAAGGGAATTTCCAAAAATAAATATCAGAAGCTTTCTGATTTGCTTTTTTTCCCCCCTTAATCATAATGAGCAAACACCCGTGACTCTGTTAGCCCTTCCCAGAAGCCCTGGAGGAGAAACACGCTCATCAAAGTTCAAATCTCTGGTGCACATCTCTGCCGGGCTTCTAAAAGGGTCTCCAGAGCTATAATAACTTCAATTTACACATTGCATGAGAGACAGACACATTGTTAAGGGACTTGAGAATCCTCAGTAATTCAAGATGAAAACAGCCAAGATAAACCCCTGACATGCAGCCTTTCAGAGAACGCATTTGGAGAAATCATACCGTTGTTTGAAAATGTCTAGGGTTGTGGCCGGATTTCATCAGATGCTAGAAAGTAGTTCTCAAACACAGAGCAGTTTTATGCTGGTTTTTACCTTGACCAAATACAACATGAGCTGGAAAGAGTATTTACAGGAAGGTTGATCGATCTACTCTCCCTCAGTATCTTAACTGTATGCAATCATGGGTAACTGATTAATCAATAATGATTGTAAAATTGCACAAAAGCATTTCCATGCCTCATCACAGATTCCACTGCAAACATGAGGTAGAGTGTCAATGGCGGAAACATTTAGGGAATAATTGCAAACCGATTTTATTGGCATGTATGGAAGCTTCAGCCTAATTCCCTAGAATGAATCACCTGGAAATTGAAGGACAATTAGATTTATTTTTCCTTAAAAACAACCAGCGTTATAGAAGGTGTACTTGTGCAAATAAAGATGCATCATTTTATTATTTCAGCACATATTTATGAAGAGCCTACTACGTGCTGGGTCCTACTAAGAGATTGGGGGCATCCGAAGGAACACAACAGATAACCCAGGTCAAGCGGCTGTGCCCCATGGCACATTTTCAGAATTTTGTGCCAGCATAAAAAATTATTGGTGATAAAATATTCTTAGATATCAAAATCTCTTTATTAACTCAAGCTTACTATAATAAGAACCCCCAAAATTGTAATGTTAAGAACTCTTCATCTCCATTAGGTGGATAACAGCAATATTTAACTGATAAAAATATTATGTAGTCATTCAACCATGTTTTGTTATATAAGTTGATAACTGGATGGCCATTTTTATCTGTACGTTACTTGTTTTGATTGATCTTTATATTTCATAATCCCTTTCAATTTTGAAATCTATCAATTGTATAGGCATAGTTTAAAATTTCCTTCGAAATCATGACTTGACCAGTCAGGAAATGAAGTTGTAGTCCCTTGGGTGACCTCGACATTGACACATGATAGGGTCTGAGTCCATCAATGGTGATCATGTCAGTTTCACTGAGGGTTGGAGGACTTCATAACGAACATCTTCGGGTCAATAGAATTCAACACGTTAGGGCAAAGCTTTGTTATTTCTTCATTTGAACAACTAAATTAACAATCCATTTTAATTGGCTACAAATCAGTCATTAACTTGCAGTTGGGTACTGTCCTCTCAGCCTCCTGAATTAGGCTCAAGGTGTGACAGCACCGTCCTCCGCGGCCCAAGCCAACCGTGGACAAATTGCTTCTGCCGGGCTGGTTCGTGGCATCATGTTGAGAAGGAAAAATGGGTGTTGGCCTCGGAACAACTCGTGAGGGTTCTGGAACCCAAAATGAGTTCCAGGATATTACAGAATGACATGTCTAATTGCACGAGCACTGGAATGACGCCATGTGTGATGCAAGAGAAAAGGTGTGGTGAGCAGACAGAGACAGTTAAGTGGCCAGCCTGCAGGTGGTTCCCATCTGGTCATCTATCCACGCCACAGGCCTGGGAAGGTCCAGAAGACCTGATCATGGAAAAGTGAGGAAGACTCTCGAGAGGGGAAATCACGACAAACACAGGAAGCCAGAGTCAAGCATGGGCAGTAAGTCACCACATGGACACAGGAGACGGGATTGAGAAGGCTCAGGGCCCACGGAGGACGCAGAGGCCAGCTTAGGATGCGGAAAGGAGGTCTGAGGCTTTTCCTGTGGTTGCTGAGGACAGTCCCTCCCAGAAGGCTTTGTTCTTTTCTTTACTCAACACCAATGTTTGTCAAGCGCCTTCTGAATGTCATAGTTTAAGAGACCTTGGAGAGAGAGTTTGTGTCCCTGGACTTCTACAAGGGACTGGCTGCCAGAAGCAGTCAATGCAGGGCAGTGACAGGACTCAGGAGGGTGAGGGTGGGTTGGAAGAGCAGAGGGCTAGGAGAGAGGTCACAGTCACCATGAGGGACTTGGCCATTGAGGGCCCAGAGGAAACAAGAGTGTGGGTGTCCCAGAAACAAATACATCCTGTCATGGGTTTCCAACATAACAGTCTCCCATCGACCACCAGCCAACGCACTTTCACGCAAACACACATTGTCCACTTAACAGAAAGGGGAACTCCGTAGCAGAACATAGACAAGAAGAGAGGGCTCAGAGGCTCCCCGACCGAAACTCCCTAATTAGGCTTTACGGTCACATACACAGAGCTCTATCCTGTTTATGTAGTTTTACCATATATTTACGCAGCCAGGCATCTATCTGACTATAAGCATATGAATATGTTGTAATATATGCAGAGATACATAAATATATATACACTCCTGGGTACCTGCTTTCTCTCCAGAGGACTGTGATTTTTAACTAGGAATTGTGGTTGCTAATGAAACACGAGGACTTCTTTTGCATTCGCATGTGCCAGGGTCTCCCCAGGTATTTGAGATTCTGTTATTATCTTTCCACTCTCATTTTCCACATGCAGAAATTAAACCTGCAGGAAACATGGAGGCGGGATCTGCTTTAGAACCCACATGTCTGTCTGCTGCACAGCGAAGGCACTGTCTCAGGGGAGGGGTGACAGGCACCTGCACCTGGTGACCCACCAGCCGTGGACACGTCACCCCCGCGTCACGCCGGTCACGCCACATGCCAGACAGACCTCACGGTGGGCTATCGCAGGGGGCGTGGTTTACATTTCAACTCAAAAACTGTAATTTGCCAAGTATTGACTTTTCTCGGGTCCAAATACCATTTCTAACTGCAACCCCGCAACTTAATCACTTACTTAGAACTGATGAATTACAAGGCAGGTTTATGAAAAGGGAATGCCAGCACAATCAATATTTTAAATTGCATCGCGTGTGTGGTCAAATTAATATAATTCGGCTATCACGCTAAATACAATTCAGCTATCACGCAAAATATAATTCAGCTATCACGTGAAATATAATTCAGCTATCACACTAAATGCGCACATGCAATCTGATTAGAAAGAATTCGTCAGGGTAAATATGGTAATGCAGCAAGGCTGGTGACTACGGAATCATCCCCTGAAAAATGAAAATAGTTAATGATTTGATAAAGTGTTGGCAAAGAAAATTAGAACCATCAGCCACAAATATATTATGAGCTCCAACACTGCATTCTAACCTGTCAACTCTCGCGTTACAGTAGTGTGGAAAAGCTAAATTTCACCTTCAGATATCATGCATCATTCACCGTAATCACAGCCAGCACCTGAGTGATCAGTGTTTTCCATCTATGAATAATACTGTGTCATAAGCAATTGAAGAGGCGACATTGGACAGAACATGCAAAACCCAGGACTAGAAGGTCTTGGACCTTTTCATAAAATCGTAGCGTGTACCTGACAACTGAGATTTACAAGTTCATCATATCTCCTATCACCATGAGTTTTCCTGAAAAAAATCTTTTAAACCAATAGTGACAAGAAAAATCATACTAACTTCCTAACAATGTTTTCAAATAAATCCCCCGATTTATTCTAGAAGCAGTCTAAGTAATGGCTTTACAAAACTCACTACAGATAAACCACAAAAATAGAGGTTTGTACTTGGCCCAGAACACCATTAATATTGTTTAAAATTCTATCTAATTCTTTTCCCTTTAGCAATTTGGTTTTAAGATAAAGCACACCATATAATACTGTTTTTCTTTATATCCCGAATCTCAGGAAACTCAGTGAATACAAAATCAGATTCAGTTTTAGCAACAATGTTGAGTTTTAACATTTTTGCCCATGTTTTTACTTCCACTTGCCATGATCACCACACATATGCACACATAGATATATATGGAAATATAACAATACCTGTATCGATATATACTTTTCATATATATTGATAAGTAAAATGTTACTGTATTAGCCTGACCTGTGGTGGCGCAGTGGATAAAGCGTCGACCTGGGAACACTGAGGTCGCCAGTTCAAAACCCTGCACTGGTCTGGTCAAGGCACATATGGGAGTTGATGCTTCCAGCTCCTCCCCCCTTTCTCTATCTCTCTCTTTCTCACTCTGTGTCTCCTCTCTAACATGAATAAATAAAAAGAAATTAAAAAAATAAAAGTTTAAAAAAAGATGCTACTGTATTATTTATATTCAGATATAATTATATATAAAAATGTATATATATACATATATATCCATATGTAGTCCCATATATACATATATTTACATATCTCTTATAGAAATAAAAGACATGGACACATATGTGCTTGACTAAATCTCCTGTCAGGCCACACGATTCAAGTTTGGAGGGAATATGGCATTAAAAAAAAAGTAACCTCTTGACTTAAACGTAAGTCCCCAAACCATAAAAATCCTAGAAGAAAACATAGGCAGGAAAGACTCAGACATCCCCTACTGTAGTATTTTTGCTGATATATCTCCTCAGGCAAGGGAAACACAACGGAACAAAATAAACATTTGAGACTACACCAAACCAGAAAGCTTTTGCAAAGCAAAACAAATCATCAACAAAATGAAGAGGAAATCCACTGAAAGGAAGGAGATATTTGCCAGTGATACATCTGATAAGAGGTTCATTTCCAAAATACACGAAGAACTTACTCTAGCCAACACCATGAAGGCAAACAATCCAGTTAAAAAATGGGCAAAGGACCTGAATAGACACTTCCCCAAAGAGGACATACAGATGGCCGATGGATATAAGAAAAGATGCTCAATGCCACTAATCATCAGAGAAATGCAAATTAAAATCACCAAAAAGATATCACCTCACACCAGTCAGAATGGCGCTCATTAACAAAACAACACAGAATAAGTGCTGGTGAGGATGTGGAGAAAAGGGAACCCTCCTGCACTGCTGGTGGGAATGCAGACTGGTGCAGCCACTGTGGAAAACAGTATACAGTTTCCTCAAAAAATTAAAAATGGAACCGCCTTATGACCCAGCGATCCCACTTCTGGGAATAGCCTAAGAATCCTGAATCACTCATTTGGAAGAAGATATGTACCCCTGTGTTCATTACAGCACTGTTTATAATAGCCACAATCTGGAAACAGCCCCAGTGCCCAACAGTGGATGAGTAGAGAAAAAAAAAAACATTGTATATTTACATG
The DNA here is from genome assembly GCA_037038555.1 of Rhynchonycteris naso. NCBI lineage: Eukaryota > Metazoa > Chordata > Mammalia > Chiroptera > Emballonuridae > Rhynchonycteris > Rhynchonycteris naso. Next base: position 2,709,908 of record CM072998.1, read on the forward strand.
ATGGAATACTACTTAGCCATAAAATGAAGAAAATATTACCCTTTGCGACAGACAGCCTGGATGGACCTGGAGAGCATTGTGTTAACGCGAAACAAGCCAGTCAGAGACCGACAAGTATCATATGATCTCACTTATGAGATCTTACGTATGGAACATAATGAACACAATAAACTGATGAACAAAACAGAAACAGAGACATGGACACAGGGAACAGACTGACAGCCGTCACAGGGAAGAGGAGGTTGGGGGATTGGATGACAAAAGGTGAAGGAATTAAGCAAAAAATAAATAAACAACAAAATAACGCGCACACACCCCCCCCCTACAGACAGAGACAGCAGGGTGGTGGTCACCAGAGGGAAGGGCTGGGGGCAGGTGAGGTGGGCAGAAGTGTGTGTGTGTGGGGGGAATGGAGACAAAAGAGACTTTACTGGGACGAAAAGCACACAATGCAGATAATGTTTTATTGAGCTACACACCTGAAACCTGTACCCCAATAAATGCAATAAAAAAGGGAAGAAATGCAATGTCTTTAGGAAAAGAGCTATGGTATAGATAAATAAGCGTTTATAGAAAAACAACCCGACAGGAGAGGAATGACAGATACAGATACAACTCCTCACTCGTTAAAGTAATATTTACAGATCGATCGCTCTGTCATCGACAGCAACACAGACACCTGGTCTCCCCGTGCGAGCCTCGCCATGGGGCGCGTGCAAGACGTTCTGGGTCTCAACTCACCTGACAGGGAGGCTCCCGGCAGGCGTGTTGGCTTACTAACAATTGTCTAGCACGCTTGTTGAGTGTGAGGACACAGTGTCAGACTCGGTTTCCGATCTGAGCCTATCACTTAAGTCAGGATGGTGTCTCAGCAGCTTGGTCTGAAAATGGGGGAAATGATATAATCTGCCATTGTGAGCAATACATGGTTTAGGAGATAGAAAATTCTAGACCAGCCTAGGACAACAATGGCCCACTCTCGAATGTCACTTGCTGTCCTTCCACGAAAAATAAAGGCGGCCCCTGGGTTGCGTTTACTTCCATTGTACTGATGGGCTGTTGTCCCCAGTTCCCAACCAAGGCAGGTCCACGCTTCTCACAGAAGAAATACCAATTGCTATTATTGTAATGCTGACTAAGAGTTGACATTCCAACATAAAAGCTCGTTAAACAGGACTTAAATTACGTAACAGTTACATCAAACAACATGCCTCCTGCCTACGTGGAGTGGACTTTTTGGGTCCCTTTTATTGTCACGAGAATCGGTTTCCCAGATGTGTTCCATTTTCTGTAATTATTTTGCCAGGTGTATAGAGCACATGACGTCTCCTTATTAACTTCTAGAAATATCATTACCCGATTTATCAGCAACAGATCGTAAATGTTGTGGTATGCATTGTCCTGTGTTATTTTGGTCTTCATTTTTCCCTGCATTCGACTTTTAAGTTTTTTGATACCTAGAGCGTAAAAATTTACGTATCCTGGTTTGCGTCCTCAAGTTTTTTCCTCTGAAGGACGGAATGCTAAGCATTCAACCAACACCTGTGTCCGCTGGTCCTCTCTCTGGTCCCCACTAGTCTGAGTGCGCTGAGTGACAGGCGCGTTCTGTGGAAGTGTTTCGGATAAAATCACCGAACTGAACACGCACAGGTGAGGCACCCAGGCTGCTCCAGCACAGGGTTAGATGCCAAGGGCCTGAGTGTGAGGAAGAGGAGCCGCCCCCGAAGCCCCCAGTAGAGGAGTAGCCAGAGCGGGAGGCTTCCTGGCACGGAGGCTGCCCTGTCCTGTGGACTCCCCCCCACCACCACCACCACGGGGACGCGACAGCTGATGTTAGCTAACATGCGGACTCTCTCAAGTATTATGAACGTTTCAACACACTGCTTTTCCCGGGACCAGCAGGCTTACAAAACCATTCCATTCACGCGTGGGCAGGCTTCCCACGCGGGACGATTCCCACCCACCTTGTGCCCTCAGCCCACAGGAACACCGTCCGAGGGGGTTGGCGGAGGTGAGACAGAAAGGCACGCTCTCACCCCTTCTCTGGGAACACGAGCCACTCATCACACTCTTCCTCTCCGGCTGGAGGGAGGATGCTCTGCTCTGTGGAGAGCGGCGGGCCAGGCCCACAGAGCACAACACTAAGGCACCGTGTCCTCCCTGGATGCGTGGGGCGTAGTCAGAGCGCCGTCTAAGCCGCGGTCTGGAGAATGGAGAAAACGCACGCCTACCGTTTGCCAATCACTTAACAAAGTGGCTTTAGCAACTGACACCTCAACGTGGCCAGGATTAAATGAGAATAATTTCCCCACAGTTCTCCCGCCGGCGGCAACCCGAAGCCCTCGCAGAAGCCATGGACGGACAATCATCACCCTTTCTGAACGAGAGCAGCTAAGAATGTCAAGCGAGGAGAGCACACACAGACTCGGGAACGTGGCGGAAGTTCTCTGCCATCCTCACTCGGACTTGAAACTGCAGGCTAACTCCAGGCCAGGCCGCGCTTACCAGTCACGCAGGGGTCTCTTCCGTCCCCTTTCGACGGCCGTAGGGCTGACGCCTGAAGGGGTGCTGAGGCTCTGATCAGGTCTGTAGACATGTATTCCCACCTTTTCACATGACCCAAGACTCAGCGTGCTATTCTGCAGAAGGACGGTAATCCAACCTTGCACGTTGTGGGGGCTAAAGATGGGTAATTGTTACCATTTTGATATGGAAACTGAGATTTTTCTTTTCTTTGATGCCAGATGTGCCCCCCGACCTGCTTGTTCCTCGCTCCTCTGGCTGGATCTCCCGATGCTGAGAAATGGGGAGCTGCTCCCATCCGCACACGCCGGGCGCCGCCTCTCACGTCGCCCGCCCACCACGGGGCAGTGCGGCGGAAAGAGGGGCCCTGGAGGTCCATCTATACACACGTATATAAACTGGGGTCACCACCCAAGATCTGGGCTACACTGGGCAAGACGGCTGAACCTTCCCCTGGGTCACGCGCCCTTTTCTCGTATGTAACCAGGTCACTGTGACGTTCCAGTCACGTCCGGGATGCAAACCACCTCTTTATCTGTATGAGGATTTATTTGGCGACTCCCACTGAGAAATAACTGCTGAGTTAAAGCGAACGAGAGGAGGCTGGGAACATGCACAGATATAATTCAATCAGCCTGTGGCCCCATTGCCCGGGGAAAACATGATCCCCAAAAGAAAACGGCTCCACAGGAGGGCATGCTCCCCGCCCCCCGCCCCGCCATACCGTACATAGCTGTCACTTCCTGAGGGTCTCCAGAGACATTGAGTTATAAAATCTCAGACAACCCCATATAAGGTTTTCAATAGTTCACTCTCCCTATACCCCACGCGCCCGGCATGGGCATTACGGAATCTGTAAAAGCGACAGGCAGATCAGATGCGGATCGTCACTGAAATCCCAGGGTCCCGGGCTATTCCGACAGGGTGTGATGAAAGCCTTGCTATTCAGAAGGGCAGGCGAGTTCACTGAATCTGTCAGGAACTTGGACTCTAAAAGAGGCGAAGGTAAAGACCAATTTCTGCAGAGAAAGGGCCGTGTCCGTTGTGGTGACATCCCAAGCCAAAAGGGATGTTCTTGCGCCCTCGGGGACAGCACCCCTGCGAGCACTCACATCAGATGCGAGCAGTGACGGTTGGGAAACGAAACCACGAGCAGCCAACTCACAGTCCTAAGACCTGAATCCTGCTACCCACGGTGACCACGCGCCGCCCCGGCGAGCCCCGTGAGTGTGGCCGCCTCCCACCGTGAAGCGTGAGCGATCACGCGTGTGTGCACCTGCCCGGGGGTTTTAAAAGAATCCATTTGAATGGAGTGTTTCTGTAAAATAAGAATAAAAATAAAGACACATTGCCCCACCCCGTGACGTCTGAGGTCACCGTTGCTCTTAGAATGAGTGTCCTTTCCCTCCCCCCCACCCAGTTCTCTTCCCCCTTTTCTCCTTTATTGATGGGGCAGAAATGATAACTTCCTGACAATTCCCTCTTTCCTTTTCTCAGATTAACCGGGGCCACCCTCTGCCCTTGCCGACGTGCCGAGGCGCTCACGTGAAGTACATACAACGCAGCCGTGCGAGGGGCGTGGTGCTCCGTGACTTCTGTCCTTGGGGCTCCGGTGGTGTGACATATCAGACCCCACTGGCACCCCCCCCACCACTGCACATGCTCACGGGTATATTTTTTAGTAGAGACAAAGTGCATCCAATACTTCATTCATCCTCTATTTACTGAAAGTTTCATGATTTAAAAAAAGAAGAAGAAGAAAAGTCATTCTATATGAATCCAGGAGGATGTCAAAAACGGAACGGTCCGTATCGGTGGACTGGAACAGAATCGAGGTGTTGGGCCATTTCTACGGGGTGGACATTGCCAGGCAGGCCATTACCCTGCCCCCCACTGTAACACACCGCTTGCAGAGAAATGAAAAGGCATTCGAAGGGCAGGCTGCCCTTCTTTTTGGCCATCACAAACAGGACGATGTGAAGAGACTGGAGAGATAACGCTGTCGTTTTCATTCAGTGTTTAACCCACTGGTTACGGCTTCCTAAATGTTACCTTTCCTGTGGCTAATTCCATATTCAGACAAACGGTCTAGTTTCTATGTCTGAACGTTCAGTCGCCTTCCTCCAGCACACGGTCCTCAGTCTGATGAAACCCCGTCCGTATATTTCTGTTCCTACCCTCGTTGCCTCCGTCCTCAGAGACACAGCGTCTTGCACTATATCTCAATTCGAGGAGTGCACGGTGCACCTTCCATGACTAATATTTCGTGTCGATAATTAATTTGCTCTGACGATCCTGCCGGGCGGTCGTTCGGTGAACCCAGTAATTAATTCTATGTCACCGTGTCCCGTTCTGATTTCCTCACAGCGTCCGAGAAGCGCATTTCTGCTGCTCTGTCCACGACTCTGGTTTCCAGCGATGTCTTGATCGAGCACGGCGGGTGGGGGTCAGGATGGACGCCTCTGATGCTTGACGAAGTCACCGTACCCTTTTCTGGTTTTCAGGATTCGTTGAACCCTGGTGTTCTCAGGAGGTTTTAATCCAATTGTTTAAGTTTCACTTCATAGTCTCGCTCTCGTGCCCATGGATTTAAATGTTGACTCTTCTGGAAATAACAGTGAGTCCAAACCCTTTTCTCCAAATTTTAGTTTTGTTTTGTCAGTGAATTCTTTTTCAATGGTTTCTTCTTAAACATTGCACGTACAAGGACACTTCTCCCCAGCTGTGACTTGGAGGAAATCTCAAAATACTTCATCAAGTTTTCTCACTTTGTGCTGTGTAACGAACTGACCCATCTTCTGTTCTGACTTTTCTCTGTCTTCTTCAAATCCGAGTCTCTTAAATGTTCTGGGTTTCTTTTTGTTAGATGTTTATGTTCACTAAATGTCTTTTGACATATGTCTCAGCCATTGGTTGTGACACTGGTCATTTTAAGGGACCCCGTGTTACTTCCGCATGGGAAATGGGGGGCCCCGGCCAGGGACTGATCCCTGTTTCCTCAGGGAGTGCATGGCCTCAGACAGATGACCTAAATGATCTTGACCATCGTTTGCCTCCTCCCCCGTAGAACACGTCTGGGGCAACTGCGGACGACAGAGCGTCACACACAGAAGAGGGTCAGTGAAGGGCCTGTCCCAGAGGAAGGGCCACACAGCTCGGAGACCTCCGGGAGGGGCAGCAGGTCTTCGTGGTGTCCGACCCCAGGAACACAGTGACGGTGGGTGTGCACCCACCCACCCACAGAGTGCTGCTGACCCTCCCCTGCACATCTGGGCACCAGTCTCTAGAGATCAATCACAATAATAATAGTAACGATGCCGACATATTCCTAAGTAATTCTTCGTGACGAGAGTCAATACCGTGGAATGCGGACGCTACGCCACTGAGGTGAGGTGAGGTGAGGTGAGGCGTGTGCTCGGAGTGGAGCTGGGGGAGCTGGCGCGGGTGGTGGTGTGCTTAGTGTGCACTGAGTGTGCGCACGGGGGTGTGAAGAGAGCGTTGAAGTAAATGGGGGAAATGAAGGACTAGCAAACGGCAAATGGAAATGAAACTTTAGAAAGTAAAAGAAAAGAGTCCTTATTTGAGTTATGCTTTTGGAATATAAACAGAATCTTAGCGTGCAGAAGAGAAAGAGGAAAGTTCACTCCAGGCGGAGGACCCTGCGCCCAGCAAGGCACGGGCACACACAAGACGCGGGAACTGCAGTGGACGTTGACAGATGCGTATCCTTGGACCGAGAGCATCAGTGGGCTCTCTCCCCGTCACGGCCAGCGGCACCTCGATGGGCCAGGCAAGGAGGAGGGCAGAGATGTAAGCCAGACGGTGGAGAAAATGAATAGGACTTTTCCGGGGACACGCACCCATTTGAAATACTACTTATCGCTACCTGGCTGGGAGGCGGACGGGGAAAGGCTGGGCAGTGCGCTGCAGTTTGATTCGCTAGGCAGCGTGATTACGTCTCTGAGACCTCCAGGGTCACATGGCTCTCGAAAGACAAGTGACAGGACGAAAAAGGAGCAGGTGTACTCATTCCAGGGAGAGAATGATTTTTAAACAGAGTGACCATATAACCTTGTCCCACTCGAAATGTTTTGGGAGTGAAAGGAGGTTCTATTATCAATGCCTGCATTGGGGAACGATCTCAAACACAGCCGTCTTTTTTAGTTTCGAAGACAAGCGTTGGTGAGGTGTGTGTGTGTGTGTGTGTGAAGTAAAAGGTATCTCATAACGTAAGTAACCTCTCATGCTCATGCATTTCTACCCAATAAAATAACGGTGGACACCCTAGCATGACTTGGAATAACACGGGGCCCGTCACTCAAAGACAAAAGCCAGCCAGAGCAATAATTACTATTTCAATGCACTTACTAGCAATGACCAGGTAGATAGCCTATATTTAAGAAACAATCAGCGCTACCCAGGGAAATAATGTCATTGTAATGGACTATTGTCACGGGGTAATGTGGGCTTTTACCGCCACCTAAACGCTAATGCAAAAAGTCAAGCCATGGACGGGAAGTGAAAGTTGAAGGGAATCAAAGAATGCATTCTGAAAGCCCGGGAAGCGGAACACAGTGCCACGTCTGTGACACCCGGTTGCCGTTGTTTCTGACGACAGCTTTAGGGCAGTGCTTCCCTCCTCTTCGAAGACTTTGGCACAAGTATACACACCGAAGAGAGACACAAGGCAGTGCGATCACCTTCAGAACTCAACAGCGTTCTTCCTGGAAACAGTGGGAGGAAGGGGAGAACGGTGGCGTTCTGGGGTCGGAAGCACCGCTGGCGGCCGGCCGTGCGAAGGGGAGAAGGTGGGGAGGGGACTGATTCCCCCACGCCTGTCCCCTTGGACAGACAGCCCCTCGTTCCCTCTGGGGTAGCTTTTCTACCTGAGCTGCTGTTTCTCAGCTCTCTCTTTGATAACTACCAGCATAGCCCCGTAACCGTGCCTGAGAAGCAGTGCTGTTTTACTTATTTATTATCTTTCTCTTCTTCTTTTTCAAGTAAGAAGAGGGCAGTGAGAAAGAGACAGACTCCTGCATGTACCCTGACCAGGATCCATCCAATGACCCTCATCTGGGGCCAATGTTCTGCCCATCTGGGGCCATGCTCACAATGGAGCTATTTATAGCACCTAAGGTAGAAACTCCATGGAGCCATCCTCAGTGCCCAGAGCCTATGTGCTAGAACCAATCGAGCCGTGGCTATGGGAGGGGAGCAGAGAGGAGGGGGAGGGAGGGGAAGGGTAGAGAAACAGATGGCCACTTCTTCTGTGTGCCCTAACCGGGAATCAGACCTGGGACATCCCCACGCCGGGCCGACACTCTACCACTGAGCCAACCACCAACCAGGGCTGAAGCAGGTGCTCACTGTGCTGTATGGAGATACCTGATTTACATGTGCATCAGACCCTCTCAACCACTAGGACAGGCATGTTATCAGGGGCAGTGTGCATGTAAGGAAACACGCCTCAGGTCACATGTGAGGCCGCCCCCAGGGTCCTTGTCCCTGGCCCTCTGAGTCTAAGGCTGCCGTCTTTACCGGCACTGGATGGCGGTGAGAGTTAAGAGAGGCACACATCTTGGCTCTTCATATCCTTTGTAGATGGATAATTGGAAGGAACTTCAAGTTCACGGACTGGGAATGCCCTTGTCTTCAGAGCTGAAGCAGTTTGAGTTGGCTGGTATAATTTACAGGCACAATTAAATAAAACAAAATCGCTGTCCTAGCAAAGGTATATAGCTTTCACACGACTGGTGAAGTTGAAAAGCTTGGAACGTATCTGCATTTATTTTTGCAACTCCAATCAGTATGTGCTCTGTCACTCGTGTTTCAAGCAGGGACAATGAGGAGATCACTCGTTCTGCTCTCATGTGACGCCCAGGAGGGCCGACAGGAACGCGGGAGCCGCCCCAGGTCCTCGGCCCACGGCCCCGAAGCCGGCGCGGGGCGTAGAAAGGACCTGAGAAATAAACGCAGACTTCTGATGCGCGGAAACCCCTGCCCTCCACTCGGCAAGAGTCAGGGGCACTTAACGACGAGCTGAATAGCTTACAAAATATTCTAGAACGTTTCTCCTGAGATTCCTGGGAATGTTGTTTTCGAACACAGCAAGGATTCAACGATCGAGGAGAACATCCGTGGTGGTCTGTTTCAGGGGCCATTTCCCAGTATCCCGGGGGCACTGACTGGCTGAGCCAAGACGAGTCCTATGGGCTCACTGGTTGTGCGATGAGTTAACTGAAAAACTGCCGTCCACACATTTGTTTTAATTATCTGGGGCGTCCTAGAAAATGTGTGTTTACTCCAGTGTGATTGTTATTTTCCCCAAATCCATCCTCCCTCCCTCCCCTCCCCCTCCCCCTCTCCCTCCCCTCCCCCTTCCCCTCCCTCCCTTCCTTCCTTCCTCCTTCCCTCCCTCTCTCCCCCTCCCCCTCTCCCTCCCTCCCTCTCTCCCTCCCCCTTTCCTTCCTTCCTCCTTCCCTACCTCCCTCCCTCCTCCTCCCTCCTTCCTTCCTTCCTCCTTCCACGACAGACCATCTGAGCTGGTGCTTAGATCTATGGAATAATTTTACTTTCATCGACAGGTAAAAAAGTACTCAAATCTTTAACTTGCTTGAGCTTTGACATTTTCTATCTTTTTCTCTTTTCCTCAAACAACTGAAATATAACAGATAACAACAAATGCTAAGCTTGTGAGTTTAAAAGTGTGGTGATAAACATACAGAATTTTAACACTCACACCATATTAAACTTTGTATCGGAAAGTGCGTATTAAATACTGAAGACAGATTCCAAACCAGCATGTTGGGTTTGTGTGTGTGTGTGTGTGTGTGTGTGTGTATATATATGTATTTGTGTTGTATTAATGAAACATACTTCAGCTTTCTTGACAAAAATCACAGGAAGTTGAATTGTCAACTCAGCAAATTATCCCATAAGGTAATTGATTCCTGTTCATGAACGCATGACTCGTGAAAGTGTATTAAAACCAGTACTACTGTCACTTAACTTTCGCCAGCGTGAGCCGACAGCACTAGAAGAAAAAACTGTGTTCCAGACCGTGTACTTCTGTCAACTTACATCCACACACTTTCTGTCTTCTGCAGTGAGCACAGAAAACTAAGAGCGTAAGTCCAACTGTGAGCCTCCTCGCAGAAGAATGTAATGGTTTCCCACAGTTTCTTGGTAAAATTATGTGTAAGTTTAAGCTTCCAAGGCTTAAACTCACAGTCAAAAGCACAGAGGGGCCCCACCGGTTGACTCAGTGTTAGAGCATCAGACCACTGTGTGAATGTCCAGGGTTCGATTCCCAGTCAGGCCACACAGGAGAAGCACCCTCTGCATCTCCCCCTCCCCCTCCCCCTCCTTCTCTTTCTCTCTCTCTTCCCTCCTGCAGCCAAGGCTAGATTGGAGTGAACTGGACCCGGGCACTGAGGACGGCTCCATGGACTCCACCTCAGGCGCTAAGAAGAGCTCGGTTGCTGATCAATGAAGCAACATCCCAGATGGGCAGAGCATCATCCTCTCGTTGGCTTTCTGGGAGGGTCCTGATCAGGACACATGTGGGATTCTGCCTCTGCCTCCCCTCCTCTCACTGAAAAAAAAAAAAACCAAACAACCCACAGTGGAAGTGATGTTTCTGTCTAGTAAGTTCTCCTTGTCTTGGAGTCTGACCTCAAGCACCTGTCGGGTCTCTACTGAGAGTGCTGCCCCTTCCTGCTCTCTGGGGGCACACAGAAACTCAGGTCGTCCTGCCACCCGGCCGTCCTTCAAAGCCTCTCACCTGAGCTTCTCCCTGAAAGCCGAGATCATGGCCTGGGTTCATCGGCAGAGGTGTGGTAATACAAGGTAGAAAAAATCAGGGACATGAAAGTCAGACCAACATGGCTTAAAATCCTAACTGTACCATTTGTGGGTACGTCCCTCACACCCCTTACCCGGCACCTCCGTCTCCTCAGCCTTACAAGGAGATCACAGTTTGAAAACGCTGGCCGAGTACCTGGCCCAGAATAATAACACTCGTGGTACACCTACTATCTGGTACTTACGTGCTTTTATGCAGCTAATGCATCTGCCCAAAGCCACAGAGATAGTCGCTCGCAGAACATAAAGATGACGGCGTAGTCTCACCGCGGAACTGGCCTGCTTACACGGACCTCGCGAACTGTGATTTCTCAAAGAGGCCCCACTAATTAATTTCATTAAAGCGATATGACGATGTTGATAACTAGTGATACCTTCATGGGCCACCTTTCTCCGTGACATTTGAAGCTAACAAAGGGACTCACTGGTGATTAAAATAGGCTTCATCCTTTTTGGATTAGGACTGATCTTGCCCAGTGAGACCCAAATTCAATGTGAAACTTCTCCTTGACGCCTCGTCACAGCGATCCCTGAGTGGGGTTGAATGAAATCTTTGTACGATACAACGGTCCTTTTCTATTTTTCAGTTACGGAGTTTGTTTTACAACCTCCACTCATAAGCTCGCTCCCACGAACCTCATTCATTAATCTGTTCTTTTTTTTATTCGCTTAATCAACAACCCCGACTCGAGTATTTACAACAGGTGACGCTGTTCCAAAAGCTAATGAGTCAGAGACGCGGAGATGACCAGGTCACCCATCGTACTACAGAGAAAGTGGCAACTCAGTCACGGGAACTCACATGTGTGCAGCTGGTATAAAAACAGTCCTGAGAGCACAGAGGACAGATCAGTATCTTTGTCTCGGGGACAAGGGACTGGTCAAGGTTGCACAGAGGGGTTGACCCTCAGTCCACCCTCCACGCAAGGTCACCGCTGCACCAGGTAGAGGCCGTCTGGTGCGGATTGAAAACTCACAGAAAACAATTTGCTTACTAGGGTACCTCCTCACTCCTCTTTCCAGCTCCATGACAACCCGCTCCCACCCCGGCATGACACCGGTCACATCAAAGGCTGTGACTTACTTATGTGTGTCCACATCCTTCTCAGTCCCAGGACACCCGGTCAGCACTGAGCCTGTCCTCACGAGTCCGGCCGAATTGGGCAGGGTGGTAAAAGAGGGGATGCTCCTTCCAATGTCCTCTGCCATGACACTCGCCACTCAAACCTGGGCTAACGGCTCCCGGGGGGGTCCTCGCCCCCTCCTGCTCCCGTAGCCCCCTACCACCAGCATCTGTCAACCCCCCGGGCGCACTGCGGATGGCTGAGCCACTGAAGGAACAGCCTTTTGCCATCAAACGATTGAAGAAGAACTGAATTTGTGTCGTTGGGGAAAACATTTACTCCTTCCTTCCAACAATTATTTGAAACTACTGCCCCTGAGAGCTGACGACACACAGTGTAAGGAACACAGGAGTCTATAAAAAGCCAACAGGCAGACAGAGAGTCAGACCGGCTGCTAGACAGGTGATGGCCAGGCCAATAGACAGAGGACAGACAGAACCGCGGCTGGACAGCAATGGGGCTGCGTGGCTAAAGGGCACTAAGCAGTCCTTCCTGCTGAAGGGGACACGGCACCCCCGCCCGTGTCCCCGAGCTGTGACCTCCACGGAGCCCCTTGCTCTCTGGGAACTGGAAACACGGGTCACGGTGGAGCAGGAGGAGCCTACCCCAAAATTAACGGGAGAGAAGGCAGGGAGGAATAGACGTTCGGTGGGTGGAGAATTCGGGAAGCACTAAATATCGTTTTAAAACTCTCTAGAAGAGAGTGTGATGAACTTCCAGTGAACGGAGTCCCTGTACCCCGAACGAATGTGCTGGGGGTGTGGGGGGGCTCACGGGCAGCACAGAGGGGCCCCTCATCTCAGCTGCTGCCGGGGACAGTGGTAGCTGTCTATCCACCCCTTGCGTCAACCCCAAACACAAGCGGGAAGGCTGCGTTTCCATCCTAATCAGGACGTGGCGTTACGGGGAACTGTCCAAGTTTCATCACAGCCCCAGCTGTCCAACAGACAACGACGGAGGAATCTCAGAAACACCACGATCTGCGAATGTCTGCACTCCCTGCCGGCTGACAGGGACCCCGACCACAGCTGGGGTGGGGCTCAGTCCTGGCGGGGCCTTCTGATTGGGTTGGTTCCCCCCGTCACACATCATCCTCACCGATGGTCACTGTGCAGCACCCTTTCACCAGCATCCTTATTGTTACCACCACAGAGGGCGGCTGTCAGTCCTGAGCACATGCGTGGGGAAGCCTGCGCCCGCCACACGTGTTCGGGTATCTTCACGTTCCACCCGTCAGAGCTCGGGGAACCGCAGGGCCCAGGTGTGTGCGGCTGAAGTACAAGAATCGCCCAGGGTCTCTGAAACGCTCCCGGAAGGTCCTGCCCACACTTGAGGGTTGAAACTGGGGTGCGCCTGACTCTGTAGCCCCCCGGGACGCGACTGTTCCATTCTCATCGTCAAAGGGACACTCAGGACGGCACAGGGGTTCCTTCCTACATCAGCGCACCGCTCACACAGTCACAGGGGACCTGGGAGAAGAGGCGACCTCCTGGCTCTGGGATGGACTCTCGCCTGTGGGGAGATGGCAGTCCCTTGCACTTCCTGAGAGGGCGTCCCCACTGTCCCCCCACACAGACAGCTGAGGGAGGGGAAGTCGAAGCTGCTTTCACAGCAAACAGACTCCCCCAAGGACCAGGCCCCAGAACGGCACTGCAGGTGGTCTGGGCGCAGAGCTGCGAAGCCCCAAACCTCCATGGCATCAGTAGTTTCAGAAGGAAGGTGGCCTCCCTGGGAGTCACGCTTCTTGTCACCTTCTCACCAAACGCATCTGCTCCCCCCCCCCCCGCTACCTCCCCCACACAAAACGGTGGTGCCCTGCTCACTGACCTGGCTGGTTTCCCTGCTTGCTTGCACCTTAATTAAATCCTGGCCCATCAGCAAACGCGAGTCCATGCTCGCACATGGAGTGCTCATCACGTCTTGGAGGCTGTGCAGTGAGGTGCTGGTGCTGGTGCTGGTGCTGGTGCCAGGTGGGGTGGACAGCAGCACAGGCAGCAGCCAGTGATGAATGGTCCTGCCCCATCCTAGACATGTGGGCCGAGGGCACCGTCAGCCATTCAGACGGAGCCATGTGCTCTAATGGGGACGGTTTCAAACATTAACCCACCACGCGGTGGCCGTTAATCTCTGTAAGGGTGTCCGGGATGGTCGTAGGGAGAGGGTCATGCGGCCACAGAGAAAAACGAGAAATTGTTTGGGGACGAGTTATCTAGGCAGGAGGAGCCCAGGAGGAGGGGCCAGGTCACTGAGCCCGGAGGCATCTCAGACGTTCTGGGAAGGACTGGTTGTTACATCAGAGAGAAAAAGATTAAGAGGCGAGGTTTACTGAGCGTACAGTCAGGGTCAAACTCATCTGCTGGGTGCTCAGCGACCTGATCTCACTGATTCTCCGAGCCGGTGTCACGGTCATCTCCATTCGGTGGTCATGGGGTTCAAGCAGGCAGGAGCACGGGCCTCTGCCGTCCACAATGCTCCTGTGGGGTGAGGGTTGTGGGGGGAGGGGCTGGTGGACATTGGACAGCGCGGACCTCCTTCCTCTGGCATTCGACGCTGTGATCATTGCACCAGAAAGTTCCACTCTGATCTCAGGGAGAAGACTCCTGGGCTCTTCTCGGTCAAAGTCTCTGATCATAAATGATTGAGCTGACCCTCCCTGCGATAGGTCTGCATGAGAAAATTTCAGACGGGAATTCTCTAAGATTGCCCCCTCCTGGCGGGACTTACATATGCACATGGCTGTTCTTAGATCCCTCGTGACGAGGGTGGAATCGAAACGCAGTGCGTTTTAGCAACACCCAGAGTAGAGAAGCTGTCACGGGAGCCGACTGTTATAATCCAAGTAAGGAGGGTCAGGACGTACACTCTCACAGCACCGTAAGAGAACACACAGGGGGGAGCCAGTCCTACCCAAGCAGAGACAGCGGGGCGCCAGCAAGTGTGCAATCCGCATCGAGGGGAAGGAAGGTATCTCTTTGTCCGTGGCGTGGACAGTCAACTCCTGACGTACACTGACTGCCGTGGGTCAGCCTAAGCCAGGCTCCCACCAACCGGCATCACAACTGACGGAAACGGAACCTTCTGGACCCCCTGGCAAGGCTGTTCATGCAGACAGTGCATGTGGCTGCAGTGCTGAATTGGTACCTATAGGACGCTACCGAGCCTTCCTGGGGGCGGGTCCCCCACCCCGGTCCCGCCCCATACCAGCCCCCCATGTTTCTGTACCTTGTCGGTGCCCTGAAGAGTTGCGTCTTCCGCCCCCATTTTTAGGAACATAGCTCCGGGATGCAATATCACGTGTGGCCAGTAGGTGCCACCATCAGCCACATGATTTTAAAATTCGAATCCTAGATGGTTTTTTAAAAAAATTAATTATTTTTGTTTCTTTTATGCAAATGGCATAAAGCAATGATTGATTTTTATAAGCGCCTCATTCATACAGATAAAACAATTATGAGTGAAAAGTCAAATTCAAACCTATGTTTTCAGAGAACAGTAAGTAAGGCTGTGGACGTGGTACAAGGGAGGAAGAACAGGGTTAGAAGGTAGGGTGGGAAATGTTGGCTGATTAGACATAATGTATCAGGCACACTCGGTCCTGGGGATTGAAAACGAGACGAAAATATACCGGATGTGAAAAGTACATTATCTTGCAGAGGCAACCAAAAATTAAGGAATATCATCAATATAGGTGTACACCCTAAAAACAGCATGAACAAATACAAAGAGAACTTGAGTCAGCAAATGGCTCTAGATCCATCAGAGACACGACCAACAGACCGGTCCTGGCAGAAAATGGCGGAAGACATGTCTGGACGATGAAAATAAAAAGGAAAAGAAATATCTGGGGAAAAAACGAAGTTCCTTATACTCTCAACAAAGAAGTGTATACCTTGCTCTGTTGGTACTGGTGTACTGCGAGTCACTTGTTTCTAAAGACTATTGCAGAAAGAGCCTGCAGGGTGGGCTCGGGGAGGAGGTCCGAGGCAAGGACAGTGGGGAAGCACAGGTCACCACACCTGTGTGCGTATGTGTGGGCGGCAGGTAGAAAGCAGAGGCTGCCACGGAAACCTTTGGGCAGGGGTCTGAGCAGTGTGGAGGCAGCGTGGTCCTGAGCAGGGTCAGGCAGAGCGCTAAGCGTCTGGGAAGAGTCGGAACATGCTCATTCAGGAAGGCGCATAGGGAGACACTGTCACCAAGACAAAAGGAAAGACCTAGAACCAGTTAGTTATTTTGGACGTGGAGTGGGTCGTGCGCGGGGCTTATCTCTGTTGAATTTACGACCGCTATGCAACACGTGAGTGCACAGCACAGACCGGGGGTGAGGGGTGGGAGGTGGGGGGTGGGGGTGGGGGCAGGGGGGAAGCTGGAAATAGGAGAGTGTTTAGAAGGTAGCGGGCCGTCTTGGAATCATCCAAATACAAACCCCCAAGTTGGATACACGCACAAATAACCTGATTCTCCAAGAGAACAAACGATTGAATCAACATATATGAGTTTATGTCGAACAGTAAAAACATGAATTCCCTTTCTCTGTCCAGCTGGATTCCCCTGGATGTTGGAGAGTTGACGAGAGTTTGACGTTGACCAAACCCTCCCCGGCGGCTACACAAATGGGCGATTTCCCGCAGCCTAAACCTCAGGACGGATCCCTACGCGCGGCATCCATAAACCCAGCCAGCGCCACGGTCATCCGCGGGCACAGTGCGGTGGACTGAAATGCCACGCAGGCTCTTTGGGGGGGGGGTCCTTTTTTTGGAAATTTCATCACTAACCATGAGTCCAAAGGAAGGGAACTCTAGCTCGTTACTGAGAATTCAATAGGTGCTTCCCAGGTACGACGCATACTACCTGACCCCAAAAGAAGGAACAGGCAAAGGAGGCTGAGCGTCCAGTGGGCTGAGCGTCCGGACTGTAAGAAGAGTTAGGACCCTCAGAGTTTCGGGTTTCCAGTGTTCTGTTCCGGTCTAATCAGACTCCTCCTGGAGCAGCCGCGTTATTTAAATTGTTAATTGTGAGCTGATTCAGGCATTCATTTACCTTGAGGTATTAGATAGGTTAATTAACTAGCATGACTCATTTTTCAAATTATAACGGCCAAGCCTCATTCTCCTTCCCTTCTGCCTCTAAGACATTAATTAGTACATCTCCGCATTGCATCCTCCCCACGTGCCGGGGACACGCCCACCGCAAGAGGCAGGGCTGTTCGCACTGCTCGTGGGCGCGGTCCGTCCGCGCTCCCCCGAGGGGCGCTCTTGAACCTGGCAGACAGGTGCCGTGAATCACGCGTGCGCGTGCTCACTGTGAGAGTGGAAATATTTAGACGCGGCGAGGTCTGAACTTGAACTTTGTGGGTAAATGTTGATGAGTAGGCGGTGCTGGCTCTGAAAAAGGCAGTCCTTAGGGACGGGTGCTGCCAGATGTTACAGGTGCTCCCCCGGTTCCCGCTCGCCCGTCCCTGTCCCTGTCCCTGTCCCTCTCCTGGGGTTCAGACCTCACACCGGGCCCGCCGCGAAGCATCCCACCCGCGTCCCCACCGGGAGGCGTGCACATGCAGGCAGGTGCACAGACAGCCTCCCCCCTTCCCCAGCAGTCAGTCCCCAGGGCAGGGACCAAAGTGCTGCCAGCAGCGGGGACCACCCCGGACAGAGCCACGTCCCAGGGCCACCGCGGACCCGTCTCAAAGCCCTCCGCACTGTGGACAGCCACTTTTCTATTAAGACGATTCTCTCGGGGGCAGAGGGGACGTGACTCGCTTGGGGCTTCGCTGAGCAGACTCATTCCTAACAGCGCTCGAGGACGCTGAGTCCACACGTCCACACCGGAAAGGCAGGGCCAGAGGGGCCCGAGGAACTGACCCAGGGACAGCAGGAGGCATCAACTCTGCTCTTTCTTTCCTGGGACTCCAGGCCAAGAACAGGAGGGACAGGATGAATGCGGTCACCGGGAAGGTGTCTGGTGCTGCTAACAATAATTCATGAAAACGAGGGAAAGGTAGTTTTAAAAGCATGCAAATATACTGCTGTATGCAACCTTGAAAGGCTGGCTTTTGTGCAATGAACCCTTCTCCAGCCCTCGAAGACCTCCTCGTGGGGTCCCTGTGGGTTTCCTGGGGTAACTCCCCGCTCAGGCAGCGTCCGAGGGCCAACGTGGGCCTGTCTTTGGGCTAAAACGTCATCGTTCCTAAAACCACATTTACAGCACTTCAGAATGCACGCGCTCGCATAGCGAGGACTGACAGACTAGGACAAGTCTGAGTCTTCAGATGCTTCAGCCCAGTTCAAAGTAGGGGCAGGAGAAGGCAAGAGAGAGCAGGGTGGGGGCTGTCGCACAGCAGGGCCTGTAGTCTCAGGGTCCTGTGGGCCCCTCATTGCCTCAGGAGGGGTGCTGAGAGCATCTTCATAAGGAATCAGTCTCCTTCGGATGGATTAACGCTTGCCCTAAGGACAGGTCTATTGCAGACTCAGGTGTGGAGCGAGCGGCATCGATGGGGAACCTTTATTCTCAAAAGGAACATCCCACACCCTCCCCTGGGCCCCACAGGCCCCCGTCCCCAAACCCCAGGCCCTCAGCTCAGATGAACACTCTCAAGAGATAAGCAGGTCTCCATCCTGGGGTCGCTGTTAACCAAGCTCCATCTCCGACATCAAGCCTGCCTTCTATCCCAGTGCCGGTAACTTATGCTTCCAGCCTACATACACCCATACACCGGGGACTTTGCTTCCCGAATGCCAGCGTTTTCAACAAATTAAAACAACCCATGATAAACGGTTCTTCGCAGTCACTCCAACCCAAACCGTCTTTACGAACGTTCAAACGTTGGTGCCTTTGAGTCTCCCGGAACTGGGGTCTTGCCTGCCTCTCTCAGCATGCTGACCTCTCCTGGGGCTCCCCTGCCTCAGTTTCCCCACCTCCAGCCCTGTGAGTTCTTCAGAGGTCAAGTGTCACCACTGAAACTGCTCCTCGTTAAGCTCTAAGGAGGAAACTTCGTCATGGCCGATCCTTTCAATACAAGCACCTGCTTAGATGTTTCCTCCTCCATCCACTGCTGATTGCTGATGGAAGAGACAAGAAATACAGTAACAGCGCCATGCACTTAGACAAGCGAGGGAACACACTGTATTAGGACGCCCTCGTGTCATAACGCCTTTAGCTCAACCTCCTACACGCTTTACTTGTCACCTTCCGTCTTGAAAAAAAAAAAAATTGGCCAGTGACATTCTGAAAGCTTTGAAAAACCCTAAATAATCTAAGGAAACCTATTCTGTCCAGTTCTGGGTACTGCCCAGCCCTGAACCACGAACGCGGCTCAGCCCCAGGAGATGACATGAAATAATGACTTCCCGTCCATTAGTAAGACCTTCCATTCCCCAACACAGATTTAGACCTGAAACTTCACAGAAACTAAAAGTCAGAATTCTCGAGTCCCTTCACACAAATTCCTGGGTCAGCACGGTGAGCAGGCTTCTCACTCACTCACCAGATAACCTTGTAAACACCTCTGTCCTCACACGTGGAGCTTTGATTTCACAACATGGATCTGGGAAAAGAATTATTAGTTACAACCACCACAGCCGATAAAAAACTGAGACTGTGTGTGAGTCCGTGTTTGCCAGTTCCCATCACCGCACACAGTTTAAAATGCAAACTAATGCCTGTCACACGTAAGGGAGAAAATTCAAACAACTTGCCCCGATGGAAAAGCAACCTGTCCTTGTAATGGGAACTTGGTGTGAGTGTCCGTGCCTCACAACTTTGACGCTGAAACTTGTTCTTTAATTATTCACGCTGGCAGGAGGGCATCTGTTCGCAAGGGCTTCCGTCTCCTGCAGAAACAGCATTTGGAAATCATGGGCGTTACATACACCCTTTCTCAGTGAGCGCACATATCAACAGTGATCAGAGCCTTTCTTCTCCTGAGGAGAGCAAATAGCATATATCACGTTGGTAGAATTCTAGCCAAAAGGGAAGAAGAAATAAAGAAGGAAATGGGATGTTTTATGTGACCAGTGCAAAGTTCGGTATGGACTAATGCATCGTTTCCCTTAAACTTTAAGAAAATACTGAGAACGGTATCACTGGCCTATTGTACCCCTGAAATCAGTCTATCTGGGGACCCACATTTGGAACCTCTTAGACTCCTCCAGGAAGGGATGTACTTCTTCTATCTTATTAATTCTTAAACGATAGCAAATCCCTCACACATGTCAGATATTCAGTCCACAATGAGCGAATGAATGAATGAATAAAACAGCACTGGATAAATCATTAAATCAGTGATGGGAAATCTTTTGAGCTTGGTGTGTCAAAATTCACCAAAACACCCGGGTATAACTTGGGTGGTGTGTTACTTGAAGAAAAACGGCCTAACTGGAAGTCCCAGAACTAGATGCTCTGTGCCGGAGTTCTGTTGTTTTGGCCTCCAGACCTCCGGCACAGAGAGTCTACACTACAGCAAGTGTTTTATCCTCGGCTACTGCACCTGGACACACACACACACACACACACACACACACACACACACACACACACGTATTTCTGAAACAATGATTATTACGATGAAGCCATTTTGTTCTTTGTGAAATATAGAAAAACCCTGGAAGAAATGCTTGAACAGAGGGAAGCAGATAGAAATTTTCCATCGCCATGTCAGGTCTCCCGGGCACCCCTATGCCCCACCCTGTCGGGGGGCGGGGGGCAGAGCAGGCCTCCGCACGCCTCCGAGAACCGCAGGTGTGAGTCCAGACCGCCTCAGTAAAGCGGGTGCTCCAACACAGCCAGCCATGCAGATCCTTTGCTTTCCCGGGACATTTTAAAGTTATGTTATGCTATAATGTTGATATTAAGTGTACTGTAGCATTCTGTCTAAGGAAACAATGTGTACATGTTAATTTATCGGGCTCTCCTGCTAAGCAATGTTGAGCATCCTCGGGGTGTTGAGCGAGTTGACATATTTTGCTGGCGAGAGTCTTGTGTGGATGTTGGTGGCTGCTGAGTGACCAGTGTGGTGGCTGGGTACCTGTGGTCATTTCTTAAACTCAGACAACAGTGAAGTCGGCCTCACTGACTGGCTCTTCCTTTAACCAATGAGTGCTCTGCAGTCCGTGATGCTGTCGGTAGCGTCCCGCCCACAGGAGAAAGTCTTCCAGAATCAGAGTTGGTCCTCTCAAACCCACTGCTCCGTTGTCGGCCAAGGTTGTGGAATGTTCTAAAGCCTTTGTGTCACTCGGCCGTCTTCACAGCTGCTTCCCCGGGGGGAGAGCCCGTCTGAGAGACCCCTTTCCTGGCTCGTCCGTCCGTCAGAAGCACCGCCTTGTCTGTGGTTGATCCTGAGGCTGCAGAACTCAGGCCCATCTTCAGGCTCGAAGTCCAGTTTTCATGCTGTTTCACCACATCTCCCTCCCCCGAAGTCCTGCCCCCACAAGCTCACCCATGAGTGATGGAATCAGCTTCTTCCAAACTCCGGTCACTGTTGATATTCTGGCCTCTTTTCCCGTGAATCAGGAATGTTCTTGGTGGGATGTAGACTAGGGAATCCTGTCCGGAGGTGTTCAGTGTCCTGCCCAGACCGACCAGGAGTCACTACCTGTGGCAGCTGCAGCCGTCTGCGGCGTGTTTCTTAGATAATTAGACTTGAACGTGGGAATGGCTCCTGGATCCTGGCTGCAGGATGGGTCACAGGCGTGGAAACAACCCTGGTCTCGTCCATCTCCGTCTGAGCTCTTGGGTGGCCGTGTGCTCTGTCTGTCAAGGAGGAATTATTACATTAAAGACATCTTTTTTTCCCCCTGAGCAATAATAGGTCTCCACAGTGGACTTAAATATTCAGTCAACCATCTTGTAAACGGATGTTCTGGGATGCAGGCTTTGTTCCACTCCAGGGCACTGGCAGAGTAGATGGATCGTGACTCCTCAGGTACTCTAGGATTCTGGGCAGGAAGCGAGCAGTGGCCACCAGTAAGTCAGTCGCCAGCTGTATTAACTCCCAAGAAGAGAGTCAGCCTGTCCTTTGAAGCTTAAAAGCCAGGCCCTGACTTCTCCTTTCCGGCTCTGAAAGTCCTAGCAGGCATCATCTACCCACAGAAGGTGGAACATTGAAAATGTGTTACTCAGTGGGGCCACCTTCGTGGGTTATCTCAGCTAGACCTGCTGGAGAACTTGATGCAGCTTCTCCACAGCACCTGCTGCTTACATCTCACGAAACAACCTCCGCTGGCTTCAGATTGTCCTTCTGTGGCCTCCTTCCCTCCCTCAGCCTTTGCAGAATCGGAGACAGTTAGGGGCTGTGCTCTGGCTGAGGCTTCAGCTGAGGGCAGTGTGTGGCCAGGGGGGACTTCCATCCACCGATTACCCCTCTCTCCACATCGCGGGAAGGCTGCTCCGCTCTCCGACCAGCAGTGTGCTCACTGGAGCAGCTCCCTGACTCTCCTTCGAGGACTTCCCTCTGTGCTCGCAGCTTGGCTCCCGGATACAAAAGACCTCGCTTTTGGCTTTCAACCTGCCCTTCCTCGCTGCGCTGAGTCATTTCTAGTGTTGGATTTAAAGTGAGGGTCCTGTGACTCCTCCTGTCGCCAGAACACAAGAGAGACCATACCAGGGCTCTTCCCTGGCCCAACTTTAACTCTGTCATGTGTCAGGGAGTCGGGTCTGAGGACGGGGAGAGAAGGGAGGAGCTGGTGGGCGGGACAGTCGGAGCACAGACAGCGTTTATGAAGCCGCTATCTTGTTTTTAAGGCGAGCGGATCCTGGTGCCACAAGACACGTATAATAGTAACATGGGAGATCACTGACCCCAGATCCCCCTAACAAAGATAACGATAATGGAAACGCATAAAATACTGTGAAGATGACCAAAATAACGGCGCAGAGACACAGAGCGAGCAAGCGCTGATGGGAAAACGGTGCCGGCCGACGTGCTGGACGCAGGGCTCCCGCAAACCTTCGGTTTGTGATAAAACGTGCGGAGTCTGGGAAGCCCCACAACGCAAAGCGAGACCCAAGGAGGTGCGTCTGCGTTCCTGGAGAGGTATGATCCCGACCTATGTAAAGATGTGCAGCAATGAAAAAATAAAGAAAGAAAATGATCAACATAGGAACCGCGGGGGGGGGGGGGGGGAGTTGGGAGGGCGGGGGAGTCAGAAGCAATTTCCACGTAAAGGTGCGCTTTCCAAACGTGTCACCTCTTCACCGTCCACTGGAGAACTGGCCGCCAACATGCTATAATGGAATCTTCACACCCGACTTTGGCTTCAAGTCTTTTCGGTTTTGTTTTGTTTCGCCTTTGCAATATTTAGAACTTCACATACAAGCCCACCTGTGATGACTTTTTTTATCTCCTCAAGTACTTTCTCGTCACCTTTCATTAAGTTTCCGGGGGCGTAACGGACCATGTGAGAAAAAGCCGCATCAATAAGGGTATCCAGCATTCAGTGAGACGGCTCGCACAGCAGGGAACGGCACAGGAACCTTAGTGGGTACGGAGAACCCAGGCCTCTAGGGCAGCATTTCGCAGCACCGAACCCCGAGGGCCCCTCTCTGTGGCCAGGAGCACCCTGCAGCTCAGAAGGAACCCCCGCAAGGAAGAAAGGACTCTCAGCCTCTTCTTGAACACCTTGCAGAAACCTGGCATTCTCTAGCCTCTGCTTTCTCTACCAGACTATTACTTATTCCTTTCCCTAACCTTGAAAAAGCAGACATCAACAGTTTCCTCATAGAGAAATGTTAACTGAATTTCAAAATGCTAAGTAAAACGTCCTCCGTGTAACATTACGCTGAACTCCAACATTCCCCTACGTTGCTTCCAGTCTGACCAGTAGTAGAACACACAGAAAGGCACAACAGGAACAAACCTTACACATCATGCAACCCAAGGTTGTTGGCGAACACACAGAACATGGGACCACCTGCCACGAAAACAAGTGAACTCCCCTTCTCCTTGGGGGTCACAGATCGTATTCCTGCACTTCAGGAATCCACTACCTGTTGAGACAACTTAAGAGAGGCGATGCTCACTGACCATCCCAGGGCTGAATGTCACCTTGCTAACCTGGAAGGGTGTGGCCGGATGAGAGTCAAAAAAAAAAAAAATGAGTAAGTATGTCCAAGGCAACACCAGCAGTCTGCTCCCTGGGTACGAATACCTAACCCACACCACTACGTTGAGTATTATTATTGCACAGCTTAAGATGACGTCTCCCTAACCCCGGATTACCTCAGGCATGGCCCATGACCTGTGCTAGTGTTTCTACCAGCAGAGATTCACCTCGGGGGTGCGCAGATCGATAGCTTAGCAAATAGATGCGCACTGGACGCTCTTGCTGCTTTTCAGCGTCCACATGATTCCTTCCTGATGGTACATTCTGACTGATGAGAACAAAATGAGAAGAGAACTGTCCATTAAGGGAAGAAGCAAAGGTTTTTCGAGCTAACCCTCTATCTCTCTGCAGGTCCAAACTCTCGGTCCTTGTCAAGTGCCCGTGAACACGGGCATCCCATCTCCAGCCACCGGGACCCCTCGGCCCCATCTGGAAGGGTCCACTAACCACCCTATCCCGGAGGGGCTTAGGGACAAGTTCCATTTATACTCATCCCAAGTGGGAGGCTCTGGTCCTGTCCCCAAGGGGGCTGCTCGGGACCTGAACTGAACTGTGTTCCACGGCAGTGCCCTGAGCTTGCACATGTGGAGTGCATTCGGTAGGTACCCGCTGAATGAGCGAAAAAATAAAAAAAAATGTGAGGGGCAAGGGCTAAAGACAGAACCCTTACACCTGGAGCCGACAGAGGCTTCCAGAGGCTTGGCATAACTCCCACCCCACCGCCGGCTGCTTCCCGGGTGCACCGTGGACGTTCAAAGGCCCAGGAAGAGGAAGGAAGCCGCGGCCTCCTTGTGAACAGGCAGGAAGGAAGGACTGGCACGCCCCTGAGCAGGCAGAATGCGCTCCCTGTGCACATGGAAAATGCTTCGAGAAAAAAGCCACGAGTCCATAGCGTGTTTATATAATCTGTGACACTGATTTACAAGTGCTATTTTTTCCACCAAATATGAATCATGTTCGCCTATATCTGGCAGTGTAAAGGGAAAAAAAAAAGAAGCCATTAATTGTAGCCACCTGGTCGTTTCAAGTAGCACTCAAAGGTTGCATTTCCCATTAAGACCAGCGTGTTTGGATCCTGTGTTTGTGTTTACCTCCAAGTCCCCAAGCATGCGTGGAAATGCCTTTGATTGAATCCCTGATGGCAGGAAAGATCAGTGGGAAGGGAGGCAGGCTGTTCCCAGAGGAAATGAACAGATCTGAATATGGATGCTAACGCGTTCACCCAGTCCTTATATTTTGGACTCTTATTTACTCAGCATAATGCCAGGGGTTTTTTTTTGTTTGTTTTTTCCTTTATTTTTGCTGATAATCGCTTCAATCAGCACTCTGCTGCTTCAAGGTCAGGGCCGCCTGCCTGGACTGGCCTTGCAGTTCCCTCAGCAGCCATGGGGGGGGGCGCACAAAATGACCGGATGCAGTTGCCTCTCTATCTGGACAGCATCCCGTTCACGCAACTCAGACCCAGGAAAGTCTTTCTCAGAACCGGGGGGAAAAAAAAGAGGAAATGTATGTACTCACTATTAGTCTAGACTCCATAAGGATTTCATAATAACGAGAGGAATATTATTTAACATTCTGATTTACACATTTTCTCAATGACGTCCTTCCTAGTCTTTATCTCCTGGGCGCAACCCGCCGATTGACAGAAGTTTTCTGAGGTGCGGGGAAATTCAGAATAACCTTTTGGGCTTCGGAGGGCACGAGGAATTCCAGGGTTGCACATACTTCACCAGAAGCAAGGTTCTCTGTAGCTTTTCCTCCCCTGCTTGACATGAATCTATTAGAAACTTGTCAAGTGTAAGAAGCAGAAACAGCCCAAGGCATTGAAAAATAAAATCTTTCACTTAATAACTAGTATCTTCCTTGAGTTGTAGGATATCAGTTGTGTTAGATAATGGAAACACAAATATATATATATGTGTGTGTGTGTGTGTGTGTGTGTGTGTGTGTGATTCATAACACACTATGTGCATATCACAATTATCACTAAAAATAATCATTCCTTCTGATAAGTATAATAATTATACAAGCATGCTGGCTATATATTTTGGTAATAGTACTTGTCATTGTCCCATTGAATAACACAATCAAGAGAGTTGGGAACTAGAGAAATGAACGTTGCCTCATAGAAGCTCTGGCTGACGTTTTCTTCCTGAGATAGACATTACTTAACCAGAACATACACCCCCCACACACACCAGAGGCATGACTATCTTTCTTGTACGTTACATTCCTTTTGTCTTCACAAAGAATCTGTATCCACGAATCACAAGCATGTCCCATAAAAAAAAAAAAAAGTTTGAATACTGGATAATTTGACCTAAAATTTTCACCAACAACAGATTTTTGGCCAGGGTTCAACTTTGGCAGCCAGTGTGTCTAGGATTTTGAGTAACTAATCAATACTTATCAGGTTTCAACTGCACGTCAGGCACGATGTTAGGAGTTTCAGCTGCAGAGTTGGGAAAACATGGTCCCTGTTTTACATTCAAGCTCCAGACAGAAGGAAGTAACAGGCCGGGTTCAGGCGCGAGTCCGGCTAGGATAGAATCGCAGTACCACGGGCTGACAGTTCTTGGGGGAACTCGCAGGTCTGTCCCCGAGGGGGCTGCTCGGGACCTGAACTGAACCGTGTTCCAAAGCTGGATTCAGCTACAGACATGTACATTCACATACGATTAAACAGTATGTTCGCTGAGATGTCTCACCGCATACTGTGAACTTGGGTCGGCTGACCCAAATGGCACATGTCCCGCCACCATTTGAACTTGCCCCTCGCTCGCATACGTGTCCAGGTTGACAGAGAATCTGCCATGGATTTCCTCAATCAGAAAGCACATGATCTTCCACGCCTTCCTTCTTACGTCTCTGTTTCTCCAGAA
Source organism: Rhynchonycteris naso (assembly GCA_037038555.1). NCBI lineage: Eukaryota > Metazoa > Chordata > Mammalia > Chiroptera > Emballonuridae > Rhynchonycteris > Rhynchonycteris naso. Next base: position 2,736,392 of record CM072998.1, read on the forward strand.
CGAGGCATGTGACCAGCCATCGGCGACCCTCCGGGGTCAGAGAGCTGCAGCTGGTGAAATGTGCCCAGGGCCGCCGCGTCACCACCTGTGTTTCTCCCTGCACCCATGCTGTTCCCGCGCAGTCAGGGTCTCTCCTTGGATCTGTGCAGCAGGCGAGACAGATCCCAACTCCTTCCTCCTTCCCAACTCTGAGAACACGCGGAAGAATACCTTTCATTTGCGGTCTCCTCTACGCCTTCCCTCCTGGCTTCCTGTGTCACCGTCACCAAGAAACAGGTGCGCACAGACACGGGTGCTCCTGCCCCTAGCCGACGGCGTGGGCTTCCTCTGACATGTCAAGGGCATTCAGGGCCCCTCTGCCAGGCACGTCCCGGAGGAGGCTGTGGCAGGACCCGCTCTCTGGCTGGGTTCACGGAGCCCGGGACCAGCCTCCTGAGGCCACCAATTCCCACACGGGAGCTCGCCCTTGCCATCGGGGCTGCGGCTCTCACAGGCTCTGTGTCCATCTGTCCGGGCCGTGCACTCTGCTTCGGAGGGAGGCCCTCGCCGCTCTCAGAAACGTGAACAGCTCGCTAAAACAAGAGCACGCTTTTGATCCGGCCCTTTAAATTCTTCCCTGTTCGAACTCGGTGGTGCCATCTGAGAGTTCTCAATCTGGTTCTGATCCTGGACACTCCCCAGGCCAAGGGTTAGTTTAGTTAAGAGAGTAAGTGTGCCCACAGAATTATACCTGACGTGTGGATTTATACAAGAAAGAGCACCTGTGTATACGCTCTGTCTGTAAGGATATTTCAAGCGGATGAACAGATGACAGTATAGTTCTGGAATGTTCTAGAACCTGGGACACAGATGCTTCTTAAAGAGACCGTTTGTCCAGAGAATAGTGATAACAGTGATTTTTTTTTCTAAGATTCATGTTGATTATATTACTCAATGGTGTGTCAGTAGAAGAAACAGCATTTGTTTAAAAAAAAAAAAAGCACTTCTGTCCTAGGAATTGGCTACAGTAGCCAACAGAAGATACAGACCAAGCCTTAAAGGGCCAGAGAGGTTTATACTTCATATCTGAATGCAACTCCCTTCCAAGCCTCTCTCTTTTTGTATGCAAATCAAAGGCCCCTGCCCATAGCAAATGAATTAATGCTTAAACTAATAATGGGTTTGAGCATGAGCCACTTCCTTAGCACTTTTAGAGTCCAGAAGAGGGTTCTAAGAGAATTAATCGGTATCAGTTCTTTCTGACAACAGATCTTGAATACTTAATTCTAGATGGATTCTGACATCACGTTTAAAACAGAAAAATAAAAAATAAGTCTTTCCTGAAATATTTTTTTTTATTATTATTTTAGAGCAGTTTTGGATTTACAGAACCACTGTGAGGCTAACATGAATAGCTCCTATATTCCTCACACCTCGTTTCCCTATTCTTAATGCCTTACAGCGGTCTGGTAACCTTATTACAGTATGGTTAATAGACTGAAATATTGACACATTTTGTAACTGGAGCTCTAATGTTCCTTTCCTGTTCCAGGATTCCATCTAAGTCACTGTACTATATACATTTAGCGACCTGTCTTCTCGGGGCCTCCTGGCTGGGACAGTTTTCAGAATTCTCCTGTTTTTCACGACCGTGGCAGGACTGAGGACTACTACTGGTCAGGTCCTTAGTAGAATGCCTCTCTCCTGAGATTTTTATTTTTAAGAGCATCATTGTCATATAAAGCCCGTACCATACAACGGACCCATTTAAACTCTAAACTTCAGTGGTTTTAGCCTATTTACAGATCGGTATAGCATAACCATCGCCACAACCAATTTTGAATTATTTTCAGCTACTCTGGAAGAAACCCGGACACTTCGGCCGTCCCCAGCTCCCGCCCCTGCACACAGTGGGCGGCCACCACGGTACTCCCTGCGTGTAGATTTCCCTGACCTGGACCTGTCACGAGAACGGCATCACATCCTATATGGCCTTCGTTCGTGACGGGCTTGTTTTGCTTAGCGTAATATCTTCCACAACCATTCATGTTCCAGCAGAGATCAGCACTTCCGTTTTGCTCTGTCCCCAGGCAGCCCCACAGGCAGTGAAGGGGCCCCAGCACCTTTAGCCTCAGGGAACCAGGAGAGTCTCCAGTCTGAGCCCACACACCCACTGCACTGCTGGGCTAAGGGCGGCCAGGGGTCCTGCTGGGCAGGCGCGACCAGCCAGAGGGGGACTCAGAATGAGAACCCTGAGCCCAATCTTCTCCACATGGATCTTAAAGTATTACACCTGTTCACAGCTGCGTAATATTCCTTGGTGTTCATATACCGCAGTGGTTAATCCATTTGCTCACTGAGGGGGTCCCGGGTTGTTTTCTACTTTCTGGCTACTACTAAGGTTTCTTTAAACATCTGAAAAATATGTTTATGTGTAAAAATTTGTTTTTGTTTCTCCTGGGCATATACCTAGGTGTGGCCTTGCTGGGTCATGTGCGATGCCCAGTTCAATCTCAGGAGGGTGGGCCAGGCTGTTTACCCAAGCCTGGCTCATGTTACATTCCACCCCCCAGCAGTCACCAGGCTCCCACTGTTCCACATCCTCCCCCACACTTACTGGTATTACCCCACTGTGTGGGGCTGGCCATCCTGGGGGGTTGGAAGTAGTGCCTGCCTCTCTCTGGTTGTGATGGGCATGTCCTGGGTGACTGACAACGTCGGGCATCTTTGCATGTGCTTATCAGCCAGTTGGATACTTTCCTTGGAGAATTATTGATGAGGATCCTTTTCTTATTTTTAAATAAATTCATTTGCCTTTTTCCTTATGGGGTGGTGACCGTTCTTTCAACGTGCTAAACCCAAGTTCTTCACCCAATGACCAATCTGCAGACACACCCTCTCATTTACCGAGTTGTATCTGAACTTTCTTGACGGGGTCCTCGGAAGGACAATTTTATGTTGGCTGTGATGAAGTCTAATTTATCTTTTTTTATTTTCTTGTGCATTTGATAAAAAAACACCTTTTCTCTTTCTCATGGATTATGCCAGGAAGCCCAATCTCCTTTCGATAAAACATCTTTTACAAGCCTTGGTCATCGCCTTACAGTGTCCAGTTCCTCCCAGCCCATCGCCTTCCTACCTTCCCAGAACCGTCGGCAGGGGCCGAGCTTTCTCAGCACACCACAGTTATGGAACTCTGTCTTATTGCTTCTGTATTTCCACCTCCGCTCCCTCGTTCATGACTCTGCCATCAGAACAGTGTGATCATCATTTTCCCCTTGTTTTGCAAGTGAGATGAGGGGAGATAGAGGGATAAAGAAACGGGAGTCTCTGACTGGGATGCACTCAACAACCCCTGTCTGGGGCCGATGGTCCAATCTGCTGAGCCATGGCTGCAGGAGAGGGAGGGGGAGAGGTGGAAAGGAGAAAGGAAGAGGAAGCGGGGGATGAGAAGCAGATGGTCGCTTCTCTTGTGTGTCCGGACCGAGAATGAAACCCAGGATGTCCACACAGCAGGCTAACACTCTAACTCTGAGCCAACTGGCCAGGGGGCCAGCAAAGTCGTTACCTCCCAACCCGTTTTACCAAGTATCCCTTCTCTCTTGGACGAATTACATACACTGACGCCGTTCCATTGCCTCAGTTTACACTGAAGTCTAAACCCAGTGGCATGCCCATAATGTTATCAAAATTGCTCTTAAAGATACAACCAGTGGCAGAACGGACCCTGCCCTGCCTTGTGCTCCTTGGCCCTCTCCTTCCCTTGCTGGTCCCTCCTTTTTGACAATATTTGAGTCTTTTCTCCTTGATTCTCTTTGCTCTCCCACCCACTCTCAGGGTGAGGCAATCTACTCCCGTGGTCCACGCCCTGCCGTCTGCCTCCTCAGATGGCATGTCCAATGTCCAGAGTGAGGCATTCAGTGCCTTTACCGTCTCTACTGGGGTGGTCCCCGATCAGCTCAGCATCACCGGATCCCCCTGCTCCCCCTCTCCTGAGCTAAGATTTCCACTGACTGACACCAGCAGTCACCTAGATGACTAAGCAAGCATCATGTTAAGAGGATTTCTAAAATAGCTTTGTCAAAATGAACACACTTGGCAATTGCTGCTAATGAAATGTACAATTAAATTTTGGGTTTTTCGTGGGGTTTTTTGCCTATTTACAGAGGGGCACCCTTCAGGATACTCTAATCCTGGAACATTGTCATCATCACAAAAAGAAAGCCCGTGCCCAGGGGCTATCACTCGGGTCCTTCCTCTCCCCTGCTCCCATGTGTGGGGACCCCAATCCATCTTGTACCCCTGGAGATTTACTCTCCCTACTGACATTTAATCTGTCTCCGGGTCTAACCTGTATGCCTCCTCAGCACGTCTTAAATCTCTGCACTTCCTTAGTTCAGACTTTCTTTCGTTATTACCCGTGTTGTCATAACTTTCTCCACCTGGGTACACCATGAATTTTCTCCTCTACAATCTACGGCTGCCAGAGCTATTCTTCTAATAGTCAAGGAGCCCAGAGGTTCAGGAGGCTCTCACGGCCTTCAGGGAAGACGCACACACCTCCACAGGACACACAGCGTCCTTTACAGCCGGGGCCCCGGGGCCCTGCCTGTCTCATCACTCACCTCGTCCCCATCCCGTCAGCTCACAGCTCGCCCTGAGTCACGTGAGGTCTCGTCAGCCCACACGAATCTCTCCCTTTTCATCCCGTCACGCTCCGGCTTTTCCTGCTGAAGAGACCCTCTGAGTTTACGTCATGAACTTCCGCGGATGGCTCAGACCTCACCCTGGCGGGAGTTCCCTGACACCCCCAGTGCTCCCAGGACTGAAGATGGACGTGCCTCTATCACGCGTGCTCTGGCTACTATCTGTCCACATCACCTTTGTCCCGAGAGCCCCCCCGAGGGCAGACTCTTCTCTTCCCTGCAGGGGGTTGGGGAGATTCCTTGCACTGCACATCCGTTTCATCAGGGTTTGTTGAGCAAATGAATGAAGAGTCGTTAACAGGAGGTGCTGACGTGCACCCCCAGAGGCCTTTCCCCAGGCCGCTTCACCACGCTTTAAAACCATAATATTTCGCTACAACCCTACAATGACAGGACACAGCGTCGAAGGTGAAGGTGCGGCGTGGGCACAAGGGTCATCTTACACACACACACGTGCGTTTGGCGATGGACCCTGACAGTGCCACGACTCTACCAGAACACGGCAAGCCCTTGGACGCACACGCAGAGAGGGCAGGGCTCAGGAGGCTGCTGTACAGGAGCCCGGCCAGGCAGCGGTGCAGTGGATAGAGCAGGGGTCCCCAAACTTTCTACACAGGGGGCCAGTTCACTGTCCCTCAGATCGTTGGGAGGGCCGGACTATAAAAAAAACTCTGAACAAATCCCTATGCACACTGCACATACCTTATTTTAAAGTAAAAAAACAAACCGGGAACAAATACAATATTTAAAATAAAGAACAAGTAAATTTAAATCAACAAACTGACCAGTATTTCAATGGGAACTATGGGTGCGGATGCATCCTGTGCTCTCTCTCACTGACCACCAATGAAAGAGGTGCCCCTTCCGGAAGTGCGGCGGGGGCCGGATAAATGGCCTCAGGGGGCCGCGTGCAGGCTGCGGGCCGTAGTTTGGGGACCCTGGGATAGAGCGTTGGGCTGGGATGCAGAGGACCCAGGTTTGAAACCCCAAGGTTGCCAGCTTGAGCGCGGGCTCATCTGGTTTGAGCAAGGCTCACCAGCTTGAGTCCAAGGTTGCTGGCTTGAGCAGGGGGTCACTGGCTCTGCTGTAGCCACACACACACACACACACACACACACACACACACACACACACACCCCGTCAAGGCACATATGAGAAATCAATCAATGAACAACTAAGGAGCCGCAATGAAGAACTGATGCTTCTCATCTCTCTCTCTCTTCCTGTCTGTCTGTCCCTCTCTCTGACTATCTCTGTCCCTGTCAAAAAACAACAAAACAAGAAACAGAAAAGGAGCTGCACAGGAAGAACTAGATAGTCCTGCAGATGCGCCCTGACGGGGAGAGCAGGGAGCAGCGGGTGGAGAGGGCGGGGGAGGAGATGGCCTCTGTCTGCAGATGTTACAAAGTAACAGAAACATTGTTCAGCACCATCAAGAGCATTTTGTGAACAGAGGTAATGGAGATGTAACATTTGTGTAAATGGCATACTCACCCAAAACGGATGGTATGCTCAACCACATTTATCTTTCTATTTCTTATTTCTTTCAGCTTAACAAAGTAGAGAATTAGTTTCAATGCCTATATTTCCCCAGGGAGTAACATTTATTTTGCATGAGTTTCATAACAATAACTATCTTTTTCTTGTCTAAGACATAATTTCTATAAATTTTTTTTGCTTGTTTTAAACACGACAAAAGTCAAAGAAGTTTGGGGAATATAAATTTTGAATAAAATGTCTAAAATATAAAGGTCTAAAGGGTTTTTCCCTAAAATTTATTAAAGACCTGGATCTGTAATAGGTGCCTATAAGGGTTCTTACCTGGGAGAGGAGGGAGGAGAGAGAGAGAGAGATAGAGAGAGAGAGAGAAGGAAGAAAGGATGGAGGGAGGGAGGGAGAGGAGAGGAGAGAGGGAGAGAGGGAGAAAGAGAGAGGAGAGAGGGGGGAGAGAGGGAGAGAGAAAGGGGGGAAGAAAGATAGATGCAAGGAGGGAAAGATTGAGGGAAAGAAAGAGGGAGAAGGAGAGAGAAAGAGAGAAAGGGAGAGAGAGAAGAAACTCTGAGAACGGAAAGGTAAAAAGCAAGCACGGAAAGAAGCAGGAGGGACCTCAGGTACTAAACAGCACGGGAGAGAAAATAAAATTGAGTGCTGAAGACCCGGAAGAGGAGCGACTGGACTTGAACAGGGCTTCAGCTCAGAGCCCTGGAGAGGTGGGTGTGCGGATGCAGACGCTGCAGGCGGGCGTGCTGCTGATGGGGTGGTGGTCTAAGCCCCAGGACCACAGGGGAGCCTTGGTGGCTGCAGACAAGGACGAGGTCAGAGGGCATTCAGAACCTAGATTATTGCCTGACCTGTGGTGGCGCAGTGGATAAAGCGTCGACCTGGGAACACTGAGGTCGCCAGTTCAAAACCTGCACTGGCCTGGTCAAGGCACATATGGGAGTTGAGGCTTCCAGCTCCTCCCCCCTTTCTCTCTCTCTCTCTCTCTCTGTCTCCTCTCTAAAATGAATAAATAAAAAAATAAATTAATTGTTAAAAAAAAAAAACAAAAAAACCAGAACCTAGATTATTTAGGAGGTGGGTGACCACCGTCAAGACAGCCGGCGTATTACACGGAATGAGATGGAACATTACCGAAGGGAATTTCACAGCTGGGCAGCCGGATCTGACTAGTTCCAGCCCTTTCAGAATATCACCCCAGCCGTTACCTAAACGATGAACTGTGCTTCAGCCAGAGGGGTGTGTTCATCCACTGGAGACCCCAGAACAACGCACCAAGAAAAGGAGGTCCATAAGCAGTAGCAACGGTTCCCTACAATCTGGAGGCTGGGAGTTCAAGACCAAGGTGCGAGCAGGTTAGGTGTCTGGTGAGAGCGTCCTTTCTAGACTGCTGTCCTTCCTACGTGTCCTCGCATGGAGGGAGACATGGGGGAGTCCCCTGGGGGCTATTTGACAAGGCCACCCATTCCATTCATGACGTGACCACCTCCCAGTGGCCTCATCTCCGAACGTCATCGCCTTGGAAGTTAGTATTTCAGCATACACACTTCTGGGGTGGGGGACACAAATATGTCAACCATGGTAGAGGGTGTGCCGCAGAATCAAAAGAAGAGAGGTCCATAGTCTACAGTGATAAGCAATGATAATGTAATAACTAGGCATGCTGCCAGGCGGGCCCGGATCGCTCAAGGGAAGCACTTTGTAATGGATACGACTGTCTGACTACTTCGCTGTGCATCTGAAACTAATACGAAAATCATACTGAATGTGGACTGTAATGGAAAAAAATGTTTTTTAAAATAAACAACAAAAGAATGCTACAGTGGCTAGATTATAGGTATATTTTGATGTGAGAACCAACAAGATAAGATAAAAGATCAAAAGTACAGTTTTAGGGAAACGAGAAAATCCAACCTTCCTAAGTCGAGACCTGGAGCTTCCATTTGCTGACGTGGTAAAGAAGGCGGGAGAAAGAGGTGGGGCAGATGTCTGGCCATGGATATCCACGGAGCAGGTGACCACGGAGAGGGGGCTTGAAGCCATGAGACCAGGTGACTCACGGAGGGGTACAGGGGGGTTCCGAAGCCCTGGCTGCAGAGACCTGACGTGTCCGGGAGTCAGGAAGACCAGGAAGGAGAGCGCATACAGCGAGGGACAGAGAGCCAGAGAAATCCGAGGAGGGGACAGTCGCAAAGCCACATCCTGTCAGGGAAGGAGAGGCGGCCTCGCCTTTCTCCGAGACCACGTGAGGGGTGTCGGTGACCCTCGGGTTGGACCCTGTGCAGGTAGGTCACTGCTGAGCTCTGGCGGACACTCTTTCGTCAACAGCTCAGCTCATTAGCAGCCTGAGAAGTGGAAGCACAGACTGTCAGGTTTCTGCACGTGAGCAGCTGGCTGCGGACAGAGCCTCCTCCGTGTCCCTTCCCCACAGTCCTTCATCCCCAAGACTGGAGGAAGCTGGGATGCAAGCGCGTTTTGAGAATTAACTGAGAAAATATAAAGAATACTTAGAACAGGGGATGAAGGATAGGTATCAACTAGTCTGAAAAAACTTCCCGAGCTCACGGGAGGGCTTGCCCGGCACCAGGGTAAGCACCGGCACCAGAAATGAGATGTCCTCCTCCGCCCCGCGCCCGGAACATGTCCCTGGCTCCAGAAGGAAGCTCACGTCACCAAGTCCAGTGACAACTCCCTGCTGAGCAGTTTCGGAGGGAGCATAACCCACTTCTATTTTTGCAAGAATACTCTCAGTCTTGCAAATTTTAGCAACCATTTTACACGGCCATTTCATATTCCCACCAAAAACCCACGCTGCCCTTGTAGGTCTCCTCTGAAGAAACTTGGCAAATTTAGAGTTTGGATCCAAAATTTAATTTATCAAAAATAAAAGCTTTATCACAATTCATTAAAATTAATGTCTACTTCTCTATCTCTCTCTCTCTCTCTTTATATAATATTTATATATTTATATATATATATATATGAATATTATATAAAGAGAATGTATGTATAATAAAATTTACATACCTGGTAAGTATGTCATTTTGTGTATTTCCTTCTCTTGGGGTAATTTTGAAAAGGATATGTAACCCTTTAGAATAAAATATTCAAAAAGAAAATTTAAAACTGCCTTTCTATAAGGGTGCAAATTAAAAGCAATTCTCTCTCTCTCTCTCTCTCTCTCTATATATATATATATATGAAATATATATATATGAAATAGCTAAAAGTAAATTAATAAAGAATTTGTTTTAATTTTGAAAAAAAGAAAAATGCAAAAAAGAGCAATTGAAATGTTGCTTCTCTTCATAAATGAATCCCAAAATAAATGTCAAGGCATTATTAAAAAATGATTTCTATTTGCATTAATACATATCTACTTTCTTCAATATTATTATGCTTCATATTAACAGTGTTGGTGTTTTTTTTCTCTCCCTTGGCAATGAACTGGTTCTGCTTCCATGTTACATACAGAGGTTGGCCAATGTCGGTTCACAGTTGTGAGTACATGAAACAAGAGTGTTTATTCTTGATTATTATTTATTATTGTGTTATTTATTGGTATCACAATGGCAAACCTACCTGTGTGCACCCCTGCAGAACATGGTGTCATTAGAGAGTTTCATCTATACAATGATAAATTAAAACCCTATCGGATCGTTCAACTGATCCTTTGTGAAGAATTTCCTTCTCCATCGCCAATGATAATCCCATGGACACCAAACAGGCCGAGTACCAAGCCGTCGTTCAAGTATCGATGAGAACACATCCACAATTTCAAGGTGTGCACACATAACGCATCCACCCCATGTTGGATGAGTGAGCAAATGCATGGTCTATTTTAAATGTAAATTAAAAACAATTCCTTAGAAATGTCCCCACCCGTCCACTGGTTCACAGACAATCTTTTTTTCCCTCGTCTCTCCATCCACCGGCCTTGAGTTTTCCAGTTGAAGGGACAGGAGTCCTTATTTCCCAGAAAACCAAAAACACCACGTAACGCATATTTGGTGTCTGCAAGCATGATACATCTTTATTTTTTATGGGCAGGATAATCATAATTACATTCTGCTAAGGATAACAATAACCTTTATTTTACATGGTCGTTAAGTTGTTAGCTTTATTAGTTCTAGAATCGTATTCAAAGAACACCACGAGCAGATAGATATTAGGGCTCGGAAGGACTTTGGTGAAGCAAGCTCCTACATGTGGAAGAGAAACTGCCCTGTAATTTTAAATAACTCCAAGGACTAACTCTCAGATGGTTAATAAAGACTTCATTATTTTCATATATTGACTAAAACATTTAAATACTGTTTGTGTTCTCTGGGATGTCTCAATTCACACAATGCTGTAAAAGGGACGGTCTACTACCACGGAAATATCAGATTCTACCTCTCTCCCTGCAAACACACACACACACACCTCACACACTTCTACAATGGGCGTACCTGTCATGGCACACGGGTATCCTGAAAAGCTTAACTAAATATTACCCAACAATTATACATATGTATAGATCAGTGGTTCTTAACCTTTTTTGAGTACTGAACCCACCAGTTTCATATGCACATTCACCGAACCCTTCTTTAGTGATAAATAAAATATGATTTTTTCCCCCAAATTCAAGACATAGGTATATGTCTTTTTACTGGTGCACAAAATGAGCCATGCATGAACATCCCCTTGCTCAAAGAACAAAACCAACAAAGTGCATGAACTCACAACAAATGACGGTATTACTTTATTCTGGCCTCCACAGCAGAGGCTTCTCCGAACCCCTGGGACCGACTCATCGAACCCCCAGGGTTCGATAGAACCCAGGTTAAGAACCACTGGTATAGATACACGTGCATTATAAGTTTATATATGTATATATATAAATGTAGGCAGAATCTAATGAACTAACAAGCAAAACAGAGATAGACTCACAGGGGAGCTCCAAGAGTTGTGGATGGGAGACGGCTAGGTGGAGGGCTGGAGGAATTGAAGGAAAGATCAGAGAGAGAGAACTCAGGGAAAGGACAGCAGTGTGCTGACTGCGGTGGGGGTGCTGAGTAGAGGTGGGGATAAGGGGTGGGCAAGTGCAGAGGGTGACTTGACTAGGGGGGTCAACACACAACACAGTATATAGATAGATAGATGATGTGCTGTAGAACGGTGCACCTGAAACCTGTATAATCTGCCGCCTACGCTGAAGTCATTCCTTCCTTTTCTGTGTGACCGTGATGTCGGAAGTAAACTGATGTCTGAATAACCCACACGCAACTTGAAAATGATTTTCCCCACTGACAAAATGATGTCACAGCGCATCAGCTGACCCTTCGGAAGAGAAGGTGGCTCAGTTTGCCAACCTTCTAGCACAGAGGACTTGCCTGTTTCCATCTTCACAGAGACGTGAACATGATAAACTCAGTTGCAAGCTCGTTTCCACAGAGGGTAGGGGTCACCCCCGCGCTGGCCGCCTGGCTCAGGATACATACTCCTCCCCATGGAAGAAGGCAGCCCCACCCCAGTAAAAACAGAGCAGCCCAGATCTTTCAAAGGTTCAGTTGAACACTCATTCTCCATTTATTTGGATTTTCTTTTCTTTTTTCTTTTCTTTTCTTTTCTCTCTCTCTTTTGTTCTTTCTTCTTTCTATTTTTCTTTTCACCGTATCACTGGTTTATAATAAAAAGGCTGTAACTCAGGAACAGCCCGTGGAAGGAAGGCTTCCCTGTGCAGAGGGAAAGGCATTGCCCACCCACTCTGCCCGTCTCCACCTGCTCGCCCGCCCACGCGGGACTGCGCACCTGGGCGTTGGCTTTCCTGGAGGTCCAATTACATCGCAGGGGCTGAGGAAACCACAGGCCCCCGCGACGGTACCGCTTCTAGCTCCTCTCTGCTCTCCTCCCCTGAGGTTGGGGGCTGAGACTCCTTTCCACTTAATTTTAACACAAACTCTATCATGATGAGCGTGGAAGAAAAATTATCACGAAGGGATTAAATCTTCCTGTGCAGATAATTCGAAAATTATTTCAAAAAAAAAAACAGAAAGAAACTTTCTGTCAGTTTATTTTTACGCAGGAAACCCTTGAGTTGTAACGCGGCCGCAACAGCTAAATTGAAACGCCTGGCGTCATGTCATATCCAAGTCCCCCGGGTTCTGACACCTCAACAGCAGCCGCGCTAAGCCTACGGGAGCCATCAAGAACTGCGCTCCAACCCCACCGCCAATCCAAAGCGACTTGAGTTATGGCACCCCGATGGCAGAGCCTGGGGCACGGGTGGAAGAGGTAGATGCACCCTCTCACTTCCCACGGACACTCAGTCGACTCGGCTTTCAGTGAAATTCCCTCTCTTTCTTGACTCCGAGTCCCACCCAAACGCTGTAAGCATGCAGGGGGTCGATGGACTCTTCGGGCACGCGTCCCCAAACTGATGGAATGCAAAACTGACAAACAAGACCGGGGTCTCTGAAGGGGATCACCCACCGGGGGGTCTGAGGTTCCCGCTTGCTCCCCTGCGGTGACCCCCACACGGCAGGGAGCCTGCTCCAGGCCTCTGTCTTCCCTCCGTCCAAAGACGTGTACTTTTTAAAAGACACGTATTTTCATAGCTACTTCAGGTGAGATGGCCTTAATCCCACAAGATGAGGGCTATTGTCTTGATGATTAAGAGAACGGACGCCCGGAGAAGCGAGGTTATTTTCCTGATGACATATTCATTTCCCTGCAGTTGAATCTGAATTGGAAACAAAGGCCCCTCCGTCCTGCACCAGCAACCCCCCCGCCCATGCTCTCTCATTGACCGGAATGATACAGAAATCCATATACTTAAAAGTTTCCACCTTAAGGGAAACCATTTTCCAAGCCTCTCAATGCATTTCTGTTTAACTATTCTAAACAGAAGGCAATGAATGAAAAGAGAAAGAGGTGTGCACCCCAACAATTACAGAACCCTCTTGTCTAAGGATCTCATTATTATATCCCTTCATCATCGATAGGGAGCCCTTGCGTTCTGTGACTTTCTTGTTCCTTAATATGGGGCACACTGGATGGTGGGGAGATTTCAGATGCTGGGCTAAGTACAATGAGTCTGAATACTTCAGTTGCTAATTTTATATATAATTAAAAATAGACCATTCAGAAACCAGTGTTTTGCTGGGAACCTTCAACACTTACCATGTATATTGAACCACTGTTATAGTTGAACAATGTTGACATGCCTTGCTAACCACTTCCCAAAGCTGGAAATTTGGGGGGTTGTCAAAGACTGTGGGAATTGATGGACAGCCGCCCCCCCCCCGCCAACTCATCAATTTGCTTTTGGAAAATGAATTTCCTCCCTCCCCCTGTTTCTGTCTTGTCTTCCAAGGGCATCTGATTAAAAGTTCCTTCTTTACATAGATGGCCAGCATTCAATTACCTACATGAAACGTATGACTCAACCGCAAAACCTAAATAGACTCCATGTAAATGAAGACCTCCCAATGAGCTGGAGCTATTTATAGGCAGCAATTATGTGAGGCCAACACACTTTCCATCCGAGCCAATGTCTGATATAAAGTTTCTTTACTTATGCATAAGCACATTGCAAGCAGTACTCCCACATCAGCCATAATTGGGCTTTTCTTTTTTTTTCCTCAGTGCCATATCTTGCGCCACCTTGTACTTAACTTTCTTAGGTTCTTGTTGCAAGCACGTAGTTAGAACAATGGTGCTCACAGAAGGGGCACGTTGGGACGCCCTGATTTATGGGAACGCCACTTCTTTTGTAGAAAGCTGCGTTACGCTGGAAGCTTGGATAAGCACGGAAGGGTGTCTCCTATAAGTGACCTGATATTTTATTCCAAATAAAGGGGTTTACATGAAGAATTTTTTCAATTGCTGTGGCTTTCAGAAATTGGGAGGGAGGGAGGGAGGGAGGGAGGGAGGGAGGGAGGAAGGAAGGAAGGAAGGAAGGAAGGATTTTCACTTTGGAAATACGATTTCACTTTAGAACATGTGACAGTAATTTAATATGTTGGAATAGTAAAAAATAAAAATGAAAAAGTGACCTGCTTCCTTCCACTAAAGCCGTTGTTCCACCCAAAATGAACTATTAATATTAAGCACAGGTTTTATTTTGAACTTGAATTGAAGGGGAAAGCAATTTACATCTGTTTGATGCACAGACTCTCCCTCCCGTGAAGTCGCTCTACCAGAGGGCGCTCTGACATCTGTCTGGCTCCATCTACTGCCCGCTTCACGCAGAAGCAGGACACTGGGTCCCTGGACTGGAAGCCCTCCGTTGTAGCTTCCGAAGTTGACAACAGAACACGACAAAATAACACTGGCAAGCCCAAGCGGTGATAAAGAAACGTCAAGATGAGACACTAAGAGAAACACAGAGGCACAGAAACACATTCCATCCTCAACTTGGTGGTTAAATCCCTAGAATATGGTGGTTTTGTGTATATGTGTATATATAGAAATATTCAGGCATATGCACACACACACACACACACACACACACACACACAAGTACAGCCCCTAATAATTGATGAATGTCATCGAAAAGTATCTGGTTGATCAAGTTTTATTTTATTTTTTAAGATTTAAAGAAGAATAGGCTTCATTAACAGGGCACCCAATTTTCATATTTCTTTTTGAATAAGATTTTTCTTACTATAATACAGTGTAGAAAAGAATTTTGTTAAAATAAAATAGAAGGAATCACTCAGCTCCATTGGAAACGTAGCCCATAGTACAAGGACTGTAACAAGAAGAACAGTACATGCCGCTTGGTGTGAACAGTGGCGGAATGAGGGACCACGCAGGAAAGAAGCACTGTGGCTCTTCTCCCGCTGGGCAGGACCCTGAATTTTACTCAATGTGCTGGCCTCTCTCATCCTTCAGTGTCCCTGTCACCTATTACTATGATGGGGCCTCCCCCTCCTTGACAAGATATCTCATAAGCTGCCATCATTGTTTCTTTAGAAGAGAGTTGCATTCAGAGGCAGGACAATTCACTTAGAATCTATAAAAACGGACGGGGCGAGAATGCACTCCTCTTCGAAATACAGGAAGAAAAAATCGTCAGAGAAATTTAAGTGGTCTGTTTTTCTCAAGATCCTTATTTCATACAGACCTGAACATCTTCTTTATAATTTTTTATGCTTCATTTTGTTGTTGTTGTTCAACTAGAATTTTTTTGGACTAGGCGGTAAACATATAAAGAAATCAGGATACCTCAAGGCTTCCTCAATTCTGTCTGGACGAAAGCTCTTCTTCACATAGATAGCCCTTCCTGTAAACTCTGAACACCAGTTGCTATTCGGTCATTTAGCAAAGTGCAATGAGATGTCTTGTGTTTCCCGCACATGTGTTTGCTGGGTCGGCTTCCTGTGCTAATTTCTAAGACCACAGCCCCGACCTCCCTCCTGGGTACTGACGGCTCCCGTTTCCATCTGAGGCTTTCTCAGTTTTATCGGAGCGGGTTTCTTTTCTTTTTTTTTTTCCTTTTCTCATATCTAAATTAGTTCAAGTAATGGAATTTAAGAGGAAGAAGCAATTAGCAGCATTGTAGGAAGGGTGAACAGAAAAGGCAGAGAACAAATTACTTCCAGGAGGTTAGCTGCCTCCTCATGTGCATGCAAAAAAATAAGGAAAAAAATGCTTACGCATTATATCAACTTACGACAAATGCAAAAATTAGAGATAAAATATAGGGTAAAAAAAAAAATAGATCAAAGAGTTCTCCCAGAAAACGAAAGAAGAGCTATCCTCTTTATTTGAAGATTAATTCGAACAGCTCTGTTTCAAACTGACTGTGCTCCGACTTCCGTTTACAGGGGATTAAGTTCTTCCTTATCATCTTCTTCTCGCTAACAGCATACTTTCCACTCAAAGGCTGGTCTGCTGACGACGCCCTCGAGTAAGAGCGTAGCTGGAGAATAATTGCAGCAAAACCTGACAGAGGGACCCAGAAAGATCGCAATTTATAGACAGTATTTTGACTAGAGTATGAAATAAAAAAGCCACTGTATTTAAAAATTCTGTCTTAATAAAAACAGACATAAATCAGGTTCCTTTACACCCGTGTTCATGGTGAAGAGAGGCACAGGACAGAAAGGAATAAGCAAAACCACCTAAAAACAGTTCAGTCTTCTCGTCAAAGAGGGCCGTTGACTGGCTAGGTGTCTGTGCTTTCAAAGGGTGCCGACGCTCCCTGTAGAGTCCACTTCCACGGAGAATGGTGGCTCAGACCTTCTGACCAACAGGTGCATCTTCGTTGCTCTGAGTGAAATATGTGAACAACTGGATTGTTCTAACTAATGCAACTTCATGAACAAGTGACAGATTTCACTGGATTTACTGGGAAAAAGCAGCCACTTGGAGAGAGATCAATAACACCCGGCCACATACCCATGCGTGTCCCCCTGCCTGCCCCTGTTCAAAAACCCTACCTGTTACCATCCCACCCCGCTGGGAGCGTACCCCTCAGTTTCTGCAAGTTAACATTATCTGAGGGTATCGCCAGCTGTTGCTAAGTGGGGCTCTGGGTTTCCTCCAAAGCGGATTCTGGGAAAACTATTTGAGGGGGAGTTGTTAGTTTTGGAGGTGATGCTGACCAGGAAGCACCTGGAAGGAGGAGCAAGGGACCAAGGGAGAGAGAAGGGGAGAGAACAGCAAGGTACCGATTTGTTATTAAACACCCCTATAGGGTTCCTTTTAAGCAACCCCGGGGAACTGAGCTCAGTCTTACGGGCCATCTCTGGGAAGAGTGTCAACCTGTCAGGTCGATGCCCGGGTCACCCATCGGAGGACTTAAGACCACAGAGTGAAAAGTCTTCTATTTTCTAGAAGAGATATGGAGAAGAAGAGTGTAGGATGATTTCTTGAAAACATGACTCTGCTAACGTTGAGTGCACCTTTTATCATATACTTTCCAGGAAATGACTTGAACGATGGTCACACGCATAATTCGGCCGTTTCGTCACGTGTCGCGAAGCCAGCAGCCAGCAGGCTTCGTAGGAACTTACTGTCCCTGTGTCAAGTCTCAAATGGTGTGTTTTACAGGATTTTCACATTTCAGAAAGCGGGCGGCAGATTCAAGGGGTGAGGTGATATCACTTCATGTTGCAGACACCAAGCAAGGCTTACAAGCAAGGACATCATCTGATATGTGGGCGTCGGAGCAAGGAATATGGACAGAAACTGTCCCAAAGAGAGAAAAAATGCTGGCAGGGGGACTCAGTTAGAAGGCCACGGCTTCGCCTGACCAGGCGGTGGCGCAGTGGATAGAGCGTCGGACTGGGATGCAGAAGACCCGGGTTCGAGACCCTGAGCTCGCCAGCTTGAGCGCAGGCTCATTTGTTTTGAGCAAAAGCTTGCCAGCTTGGACCCAAGGTCACTGGCTCCAGCAAGGGGTGGCTCGGTCTGCTGAAGGCCCGCGGTCAAGGCACGTGTGAGAAAGCAATCAATGAACAACTATGGTGTTGCAACAGCAATGAAAAACTGATGATTGATGCTTCTCACCTCTCTCCGTTCCTGTCTGTCCCTATCTATCCCTCTCTCTGACTCTCTCTCTGTCCCTGTAAGAAAAAAAATAAATAAAAGAAATTTAAAAAAAAAAAAAAAAAGGCCACGGCTTCATTCCAGGCAAAGAGGTGAGGCTCCCGACCAGTGGAGCAAGCAAGGACACAGAGCGGAGGAGAAGTGTTTCTGAAACGTAGGTGGTAGGACGTCAAAGACACTTCCAGTCAGAGGAAGGGGGCAGGAGAAATAACAGAAAGATCCAGCTGGGTCCCCGGCAGTATTGATACAATTCACTGGGGTCCTGAAAAGGGGTGGGCGGGGGTGCAGGTTTGGGGGGGAAGGGAGGAGATGACAGGAGCTCGGGTGATATCAGAAGCATGAATCTGTAACGCATGGTGAGCCTGAGGCAGAAACGCTCACCTGGAATCCGTCCACGAGGGCAGGGATGTGGTCTGCAGGGGGGAGTTCTCTCCGACAAGGAGAAACTGGAAGGTCGGACTGAACTGAGAGGAGTCACTACACTTAGGGAACCAGGGCAGGGAAACCTGAGACTAACTGGACTGGACCAGAGAAGCCAGGAGGAGAAACAAGAGGGTGTCAGAGCCAAACAAACAGCCCCTGGGAGGAAGCCGGGTCCTGGATGGGGGGATGGGGGGGCACAGACCTCCGCTGAGGTGGGGGGGGGCACAGGAAACCGCCCCTGTCCTCTGACTTCTACCTCTTACTGCACGACCCCTCCAAGTCCAAGCTCATTTCTCTGTTGTTGTTCAGGCTCCTTACTTTTGGCCAAAAAAGGAATATTATATCGGAAACCATTTCCTGACTGACTTATTTTTAGCTTTAAAATTAATTTCCTACCTTTCTCTTTAGACTTGCTGGCAGGGAGGCGGTGGTAATCTCATTAGCAGGGTCTGAGAGACTCCGCTGCCCTGTCTCCCGGGCACAGCGTGGACGGGTCTTTCGGGGGAGGGTTGAGAGAATACGTTTCCATAGCTTTGAAGAGATACTCCTTCAGGGTGGCGCTCCCCAAGGGACAGGAGAGAGACGGGGTGAGCTCTGAGGAGGATGTCACAAAGCTCAGGGGTGCCAGGGCACATTCACCAGCGGCAGCGAAGGCACTGAGATTTACTTGGGAATCTATGACACCACCGTGCACACGGAGCCTGTCTCTCGCATGGCCAAGAGGGAGCACATTGAGTAGTACCGTCACTGTCCCTTGAATGTACCCGGTGAGTCCAGGGTGCCACTTGAGGGGAGTGACATCCTGCGGGACTCGATCACCCCGTGGACTCTCTCCCGCAGGACACCTGCCTTCCAAGGCCACCTGTCTCCTCCTCCTAAGCCTCTGAGATCCCCTTTCTTTAAATAGACAGGACCTCTCGCGTTCCCAGACCTCTCTCGGCCTGTATTGTATTTTAGGTTTGCTTACTTCAAAGTGTGCTCAGGCGATACTTGGAGAAGGTGACAGGGGGCACTGGAGGTGGCCACGGTGTCCGTCTATAAGTACCGCACACATATCAACGCTCAGATAACTTGAAGCTAATTGTTTTTCTCTTTTCTTGTTGCCACCAATGTAGTCATGGCTTTGTGGCAGGTAGAATTCAGTTTCCATTTTTGTTGTCCTTCCCGCAAACCATTTCTTATTTCTTATTGTTGAACTTACGGGACGCCCGTCATGAGCCAGAAAGTCACGCCTTCTCCATCCCTGACACCAATGATAAAAATCTTTTTCCTGTCCAATCCTGCCATTGCCCTCGGGTCGGCTCCCGTCTCCTCCTAGAAGACCTGCAGCTGCTCTGCCCCACGCTCTACCTCTAGGAAGGGCATCACCGGTATTTGGAATCTGGATTGAATCAATTTTCAGTTGCTAGATTTTGCAGCTTCTCTTGTGGGCTGCGTGAGTGAAAGGCTGTACACAGGCTGACTCATTCCAGTCCTTCTCTGTGACTTATCAGTATTTGTGTCTCTATGAGGTCATTGCCTGGCAGATAAGTCTGTAAGGACAGTGACCATGCATATGCGATTTTTGAATAGATAGTAACTGATACCCTATAAGTTCTTGGTAACTATTTAGAGTGTGGATAAATAAATAGTTGAAAGACTATATTTAGAATTTATCTTTATATCACCGTTTGTCATTTATTCATCTACCTATCTACCTACTACCTATGTACCTATTTATCTACCTGCTCATCTGTTTATCCTTCCTTCCCTTCCTTCCTTCCTTCCACCCATCCACCCAGCCACCCTTCCATTTATCCACCCTTCCTTCCTTCCTTCTTTCCTTCCTTCCTTCCTTCCTTCCTTCTTTCCATCCATCCATCCACATATGCCCCCCTCTATACAAGAGGCTCATGCCTACATTCTCAAGCTCTCTGATGTGAGAAACTAGATGAGTTCCATTCACGCCTCAGTGTGACAGTTTTACAAACTCACGCTTATTCAAAAAGTTTTTGTTTAATTTCTTTAAAAGTTGCTCAAAGAAGCAACTTCTGCTAATGCTCATATTCTATTCTCTAATTTGTTTATCTCTGCTATAATTATATATTTTTCCTCTTTCTCCTACTTGCTTTGAGTTTAGCTTGCTTTTCTGTTACCAGGGTCTTAAAGTGGAAAGTTAGGTTCTTGCTTTGAGATCTTTCTTCTTTTAGACGCAGACATTCATAGCTATGGCTCACCCTGTGCACCTTGCTTTCGCTGCGCCCCGTAAGTTCTGGTGTGTTTTGTATTTACATTTGCATTCACCTCAAACTGTCCTCTAATTGCCTTTGTAATTTCTTCTACGTTTTATTATTTATTAGCACGAATTGTATGATTTCCACACATTTGTAAGTTTCCCAATTCTTTCTTTTTAATTTTGAGAAATTTGGTCTTGTCCAACCACTGAGATATTACACAGCTTGCTTGGGACCTGAGGACAGACAGAGCCCTTGAGAATAGAGACAGAGCCCCACACTGATGAAAGAGAAGGATATTTACAAAGTCTCAAAGTATATCCACAGTATTTTCCTTAACTACAAAGAAAATTTTAAAAGTAACATGTGAGTGGAGAAACCTCACAGACCCACCTTAATTAAGTGATCAAAGTCAACCTCCCCAGTAAAGAGACATCTTGGCACCATGCATCCCTGACATAGCACATGAGGAGGGCTCAGCACAGCTCACATGATTACCCTGACTCACAGCCTCAACTTTCTCATGAAGAAATATCAGACCAACTCAAACCCAGGGGCATTCTGCAAACTAGGTCTTCTTCAATTGTGTTCACTTCTTGGAACCACAGGGAAGGTGGAGGGACAGTTCCAGACTAAGGAACATTGTATAGAGTCCCAAACACAAATGCCACTGGGTGATCCTAGATTCTCTCCTGACTTGGAAACTCTGCCAACATTCAAACAAGCTTTGTAGACTTATCCTGGTTGTGCATCAGTACCATTTTTCTAGTTCTGATCGTTTTGCTATACAGTACACACGATGTCAGCTTAAGAGAAATTGGATAAAAAGTATACAAATGCCCTGGCTGGTTGGCTCAGCAGTGGAGCGTTGGCCCGGCGTGTGGAAGTCCCAGGATCGATTCCCGGCCAGGGCACACAGGAGAAGCACCCATCTGTTTCTCCACCCTTCCCCTCTCCTTCCACTATCTCTCTCTTCCCCTCCCGCAGCCAAGGCTCCATTGGAGCAAAGTTGGCCCGGGCACTGAGGACGGCTCCATGGCCTCCACCTCAGGTGCTAGAATGGCTCTGGTTGCAATGGAGCAACACCCCAGATGGGCAGAGCATCGCCCCCTGGTGGGCATGCCGGGTGGATCCTGGTTGGGCACATGTGGGAGTCTGTCTCTCTGACTTCCCACTTCTCACTTCAGAAAAATACAAAAAAATAAAAAAATGTATACAAAAATCCTTTGTATTTTTGCAAATGTTTTTAAGTGCAAATGTTAAGAAAATAGGGAATTAAGAATGGCTTGAAGCCATTGGTAGAAATAAGGGACGACACGTGTGGAATTTTATTTACAACGGAGGGAGACACAGAGGGAGTAGAAGTGACAGGAAGTAATTCGCCTTCCCTAAGCCCTGGGACAGCCAGACACAGTGTGTTTCACTGTTGTTGTTGTTTCTAAACCTTACAGCAAAGACAGGAAGCATTCCCCCAGTGCCTGTGAGGTGGGAACGGGATGCCGGACCCCCTGCAATCAGGGCTACTGTCACCCCATCTTCACAGAAGACGAAGCAGAGAATCAAGTGTGCAGCAATTCATCCAGGTCACGGAGCCGGCTCTGGAGCGGGGTCCCCCTCCCCTGCCAGGCCTCACAACCTCTCCACCCACCACGCCTATCTTACGGAAAGGCATTAGTCTGCACATTTTATCCAGTAATGAATGTGTCGTGTGTTCTCCGGAACGGAAACGCTGAAGGGGTTCACACCATTTGTCCACTATTTTATAAAAACCAGAAACCTGTTCCGAACCCTGAAAAGGCTCCTTGTTTGGATGACCTACATAACATGTCGTCTTCCTCTAAATTCCTGTTAAAGAAAATCACTTGTAGTGGCTGAATTAACATTTCATAAACACGGCCGGTCTCTGCTCGCCCGGGAAGAAGACTGCCTTTGCCGTGGGTCCCCGGGCTGCAGAAAGAAGAACAAGGGGCAGGTCTGGAATGAGGTGGGCGGACGAGGAGGAGGGAGAAACTCTGGGTCCCCGAAGAATGGAGCCAGGAAGACATGTCTGGAATTAAGAACCGTTCAAAATAGATGCGTGGAAAGGGCTCCATCCATTGAATTCCCAGACTAACAGAACTTTTGATAACAAAGAAAGCTTCCCGCTCGAGGCCCAAGAGCAACCTCGGCCCAGGGCCGTCTCGGCTGCTGTAGACACGCTCAGTCCCAGGCAAAGGGCGTTCAGGGAGTTCTGAGAACACACCTGTGAGACGCACCTGTGACCATCACGTCTCACTATCAGGAGCTGCTGAAGTGAAGCTCTATGTCCCTCAGAGTAAAGAAGTCATCTGGGAAGCCAGGACACCCAAGCTAGCTAACCATGTAATCTTCCTTCAAAGACCAAGGCTCATGAGCGCCAACAATGGCTTGATTGGTGTAGAGCATTTTTTTCCTTGAAATCTTAATATGTGCTCAGGTTGGAAAGATGGGTTTTTAAAAATATTCCAATTAATCCTATGATGTACAGACATGCCTTAAATGTATAACAATCTTTACATTAGAAAATGTCTAAGTAAAATATAGAATCACACATGGTTACACTGTCTTCTTCTCTCTAGTCTGCCCTGAAATCATGGCATCCTACAATGTATTTACCCTCTTTTTAAAAAATTGTTTCTACCCCTTAATTAGTTGTTTTGTTGAAAGATACTGAATCCAAATTTCTTAAAATCGTAAACCCAATAGGTCTATCCTGTACGACTCATATCCAGGAACACAAACCATTCTCCTAATTATCGGCAATAAGACCAAGTTACTTCCTACAGCGGCCCACGCATTTGGGTCAAGCATCGAATCCGCAACCCAGGCAGTCTAAACTAATGTCTGTTATTTGGGTAGACACAACCTTGGATTACCCGAGGACTGTGTCGGCCGACATTCACTCCATTGTATTCTACTTCAGCAAACAAAGAGACGGCCGGTTATCCAAGATGGAGACAAACATGACATCCAGGACTTCACCTGCCAGGCAGGTGAGGCTGACACAGATCTAACCAGGCGGAGGAGAGCCCTGCTCACGCCATCCTATATGAAATAAACATGGTCTGACTCAGTAGAAGGTGGCAGAGGTGGGAGGAAAGACAACTTGCTGTTTCTCTTCTTCCCTGTCGCATGTAAAAAAAAAAAAAAATTGGTTTTTTTTTCATCTCTCACCTGCAGTTTGAACAAAGCAGTTTCATTTAGACATAATTGGAACAACTTCGCAGGATCCTTTTGAGGCATTAGAATACATTGTCAAGAAAATACCACTCTTCTAAACCCTGAGAGTGCTAGTAGAGCCAGCTGTGCCTTCATGTTGGTGATGAGGAAGAAGCAGTCCCACACACTCGTTCTTTGCATACTTTTTTTGCCACTTTTGTGATGAAACCACACCCACACAAAGAAGGATAGTGTGCCTAGAAGCGGGGTGCAGCCGCAAAGCCATCCTCCTGTTGCTACAGTAAGCGGAGGCTGCAGAGAATGTTTGGAGGACTTCCCAATCATTTTCTCCAACTGGAAGATGCAAGAGCCCCTTGGAAGGCCTCCAGGGCTGCCCACTGAGGGATGCAGGGTGAGCAACTCTCCCTGGAGGGCATGCAGGGTGACAGGACAGGGAAGTAAGAGCATTTGCAAGAAAAATATTTTATTTTGGCAACCTTAAAAGATGGTTTACATGATAATGTAACACCATGTTGCCTAAGCCACCCCCCTCCCCAAAGCAAAACAGAAACATATAAAGAAAAGATAAAGGTCTCTCCTTCCACATCCTCCCACCTCTGGCTTCATTTTTCCTCAGAGGTAAACAATGGCTTAGGTTTCTTTGGCTATATTTTTTCAGGCATGTGCATATACTTTGGACATTTATGGATATGTTGCCTTACTATGTTTCCTTTGACTGGGATCTTCTTTTTTATTCTTAGGACTATCCAGTAATGGTGGCTGGATTTACCCCCATGGGCTGAACTGCCATATGGTGTCCCCTTGGCACAAATGTCCCCTAACCACTGAGCACTTCCTCTGAGGACAGGCACGAAGGCTTTTCTCCCTGTGGCTCTACGAAACATGAGTGCAGTTTATATATGTTACATGTCATGTTAGCATGTGTGTGAGCACTGTTTTGTAAGCGTGTCTAAGAGTAAAACTGTCTGATACAACATTACATGTGCATTGTATTTATTTTAAAATTTTTTTCTATTGAATGTATCGGGCTGACATTGGTTAATAAAGTGACACAGATTTCTGTTACCGTAATCTTGTCTTCCAGGAACACGCTATGTCGCTGACCCCTTCCATCTTTTCAACAGTGGACGCTATTTGTCATCTTAGTTCTCATCCATGTGATATGTGAAAAAGACACCTGACTGTCGTTGACTTTGTCTTTTGGATTGGGCTCATTACCTCAATAAAATCGCTGTTTCAGTATGTGTATTTACTGTTGCAGTTGACTGGCTATATTTGTTACAAATATTCCTAATTACCTTTTTTCTTCTCTGTATAGTCTGACATCAACATCCATCCTGTTTTATCATTGTTGACATTCATCTAAGATGTCTTCTTCCTTCCTTGTTAGTACTTTTACATCAATTTCTGAAGACACGTGTCTCATTTAAAAACGTGTGCACGTAGGTGGATCCACACACATCACTTTTTTTTTTTTTTTTACCGGTAAGTCTCACTTTAATGTTATTTACTAATAAAGGAATTGTATGATTCATGGGTGTGGATTACTGACACGCTGGGGATTCTTCTGGACCCATCACTTTATTCCTACTTGGCTGCTGTCACTGGATTGCTCCCTCTTTCCAAACTCCTACAGTCTTTGCTGTTTGTTTGTTTGTTTATTATTCTAGAGATTTTATTTTGCTACTTATCCACCTTCTTTCTGCTCTTCTGGCAATTACCATTTAGTTTTCAAAGAAACATGAAAACGTGTTTAAACTCCTGCTCAGAGGCACTTGGGAACGGTCCCCCCAGACGGTGAGGTTTTATAGCAGGATGCTGTTCCTCTCCCTTCTGATCCCAGCATCACCCATGTTCCTTCCTGTGATGGACAGCTAGGACTCTGGTTTCACGTAGTAATTTATCCTTTTTCATTCTTTGAGATTTTTATTCAATTCATCGGGGTGACACTGGCTACTAAAATTATACAGGCTCAGGTGTGCAACTCCAGAATACGTCCCCTGCCCCCCTCTACCCTCCTCTACCTTCCCCCTCCCCTCTGCAGACCCCACACTGCTGGCTGTGCCCAAAAGACACATGCTGTTCTTTGCTTAATCCCTTCATCACTTTTCAAGGTGAAGGGTTCTTTATTCCTTTTTTAAAAAAAAAATCATTCTTCCATACTGATTTAGAATTAACTATCATATTTAATGCTTCTTTTGCTTACCAGTTCCTCCCCAGACCTTTCTCTGAATCCTCTGCAATGATTCCTTGAGTAATTCTGGTACAAAGTCCACTTTGCAAGATTTGGGAGTCTTTGCATGTCGGAAACTATCTTTATTCCACCTTCTACCTTGCATGCTAATTTATTGGATTACAGTCCCAAAATAATTCATCTGCAAATCTGAAAAAAAATAACATTTCCATTATCTTCTCCACCCAGTGGGGTTACTAAGAAGTGTGTTTTCGATCAGAATCTTTCCACTTTGGAGGTGACCCGTAGCCAGTTCTTCCCTATGGGTTTTGAGAAAGACTGTGTGTGAGTGTGCATGTGTGTGTGTGCGTGTGTGTGTGTGTGCACACTCGCTTGCCATTCTAAAAAGCCACGAGTATATTTCTCCTTATGGGTGCCTTCCATGCAAACTTCTCAATGTTGAATGAACCCTTTCATCTGGAGATCCTTGTCTGTCCTCTGAACAGAAAGGTTTCCTTTCACGTTTTTTTCTTATTTACTCACATGGTTGTTTCTCGTCTCTCCTTCTGGAACATCAACTAGGCAAACAGGAACCTTCTTAACTGAAACTGTATCTCTGAGCAGGAATGGCACATGGTAAATATTCTGCCCAGAACTAGCCTTCCTTCACCAAGCCCCTGACAGGTCACCGTTTCCATATTCAGTCATTGTCATCAATTATTTATTCGGAGTCTCAGCGGGAGAAGAGAAAGCTCCTTCCCTATTTAAACAGTGGGAATCTCATTATGGGATTTGGTTACACAGGTGATGGAAGACACAGCAGCCAAACAGCGGTGGTGAGCAGCTCCACCTCTTCCCAGCTCCAGTAAACGCACCCCCGACTGGACAGAGAGAAGGCGGGGGCGGTGACCGGAGCCCAGCGGGCAGGCAGAGGACACTGTCATCCGTGGGAGCTGGAGCCGTAGCGGTGGCGGCAGCTGCTGGGACGCTGGCCAAGGCACAGAGGAGTTACAGACCCCTAGCGTTCCTCTGTTCTGTATGACCACCGTGCTCCTCCAGGGAACTCGGGGACTCGGGAGGCCAGAGGATGCTCTGAGTGCCTATCTCTCACGTCGAATGGTTCTCTCATTTTCTTAGACTCGGACTGCTCTTCCATGAGGCTTCCTTGATTTGTTTAAAGAGAGGAAGAAGTAAAAATCATGACTGGCCTTCACAGAATGCCTGCGGTTTCAGGCTTGGGTTTGGGTATTTCATATAACTATACCGATGTCCAGGGCAGGTGCACAGTACCCTCTCCAGTGCGTAGGCGAGAAAACATCCCAGTGTCGCCAGGGGCCAGACTGAAATTCACATTAGGTCTGTCTTATTTCCACTGTGACAAAATCCTTTGGTAATGTCAAACAAACAAACAAAATATATAACGGTTCATTTAGGAAAAAAGGGCGGGGGGAAGAATCTATAAAAGGTCCCACCAATAGAATTTTACCAAGCATAGCCATTCACATTATTCCGATACGCCCCGGTCATGACAGGTACTGACTGAATCTACCTCAACAGGATAGTTACGAAGAATAGGATTACTAAGAAATCAACTCAATAAATAAGTAAATAACTCTTCTCCTCCGACAATAAGTATATCTTTAAAACATTATTTGGGATTTCGCAGACACTGGTTCTAACCTTTCCTCTCATCCTTACTCACAAACCGGTTTGTATTTTGTTATGGTCCACCGACTGCAATTGGTTACTCATTCTTAGAAACCCTGAGTCACAAATGTGGTTTAAATCTCATTGTTTGCCATTAACTGAGTGATCAGTGATACAGGCCTTCCCTGTGCAGACTTCCCAAAGGAAGAAAAGGAAATTTCCACTTGAGACTTGTTAGTACTCCGTCTATTCAAATCATAGATGTTTAGACATATGTAGAGAGGGTGACAGATGATTGATATGTGATAAATAAATGAAAGAGAGACTGGAGATTCTTCTGTAACCCTGAGATCAAAAACAGAATCTAGATTTTATAGTCTCTACCTGTCAACTTAAAACTTTTGCCCTTCATTTTTAAACATTCTATCCCCATCATCCACCCCTCGCTGAAACAGGGACAAGGTAGGTGCAGACGTCACACTTCCGGGCTCCAGTCCACATTTACGGCACGCCCAGTTTGCGATTACTAGAAAGCATTTTGCCTTTGTGACATGTTGGAAGGAGAGACCCCCAACTTACAAAACCAAAGAAGACTCAGTTTTCTTAAGTGGGACAATTAAGGCACAGATGTGTGTAAAGTAAGGTAAGCAGACCAATACATAAATACTGTGCATAGATATGGACCTATCCTTAGCCCGTAACGCGTGGATCGGGGAACCCAACACGTATCTCTCTAGCACACGGCAAACACTCCATGCACGCAGGAAGTCATGGGCTTAGTCTGCACGCAGTCCTGGCCAGAAAACGTGCTCATACTGTAGCTCTTCAGGACTCTTGTCACATGTCGACAGTGCCCATTCAATTTATAACAGCCTATAGTCCATGCTAGTCAGTATGTCACTCCTGACATTTCATCCATTCAAGAACAACAGTCGAGCCTAATTGGGCGGAGCAACAGTGGATAGAGCGTCGGACTGGGATGCGGAGGACCCAGGTTTGAGACCCCGAGGTCGCCGGCTTGAGTGCAGGCCCATCTGGCTTGACCAAAAGCTCGCCAGCTTGGACCCAAGGTCGCTGGATCCAGCAAGGGGTGGCTCGGTCTGCTGAAGGCCCGCGGTCAAGGCACATGTGAGAAAGCAATCAATGAACAACTAAGGTGTCGCAACGGCAACGAAACACTAATGATTGATGCTTCTCACCTCTCTCCGTTCCTGTCTGTCTGTCCCTATCTATCCCTCTCTGTGACTCTCTCTCTGTCCCTGTAAAAAAAAAAAAAAAAAAGAACAACAGTCAAGGAGCCATGGTGACCCGGGGACTGACACCCAGGACCCTGTGGGTGCAGCTACCGCACATGAAGACGGGCCCCTGCACCGTCCGCATGTCAGCAGGCGACAGAGCACGCCTCTATCCACACCCACCCGAGGCTAGGCGCTGCTCACACCCCTCCCCGCCCAGCTCTCCGAAGGCCTAATAAAGACAGCGGCTGAATAAAAATTTTTATGAAAAAACTAAAACTGTATGAAAACTGTCAAATGACACAAGCAGGAAAGTCTGAGAAACATGAACTGATATAGATTTTTTTTTAATAGTCCTTCAAACTGTTCTCCATAGGGTGTTGTTAACTTAGTTCATTGTCAAAAAGCAGGTGGGAAGTAACCAAATAAAAATGGAATGATAAACATTTACATTTTATGTCAACGGTATTAAAAAGCTTGGCAGAATACAGATCACAGCATGTTTTTTGTTCACCTACGTTTTAACATTAATTAATAAGAAATATTAATTGCAGTTTGATGAAATGAGATTTAATGGATATTATTCTAAGAACATAGTGATAAAATTATTTTCAAATGCCGGGATCAGGCCGTCTAGTGAAAATACTGAAAAGTGAGAGTTTTCCCCGCTTTAGAACAGCTCGTGATCACCTAACATCTGGTCCTGCTCTTTCCTTGGTTTGTTTGTTTATTTACGTGTTTAGCTTTATTCATTGAGCTATAGTTGACACATGGAAATTGTATACATTTTAAATATAGAACCTGATGTTTTCAGAGAGGTTGATACGAAGTGATCACCACACTCACCACAATAATGAACATACCCATCCCTGCAAAAAGCTACCTTCTATTTGCATGTGGGAACCCGCACGATCCACCCTGGAGCAGACGGCATGCGTGTACCACACTACTGTGCCTGCCTCTCCGTGCTGGGCGGGCAGCAGGTCCCCGGAACGTGTCTGTCCCGCGGAATAAGTTTTGTTCTCAGGAGCGTCTCTTCAACTCATTTCCCTAAGCCAGCCCCCAGAAACCCCCCTGGTCCTCTCTGCTGGCGAGAGCCTGAGCCTTTTCACTAAACATCGGCGCAGAACGGAGAGCCCACCGTGTTTTCTGTCTACTTATTTCCCTTAGCATATGCACGGCCTACCGGTTCACCCATACGGTTACAAATGACAGAACGCCTTCACCCATACGGTTACAAATGACAGAACGCCTTTCCTTTCTGCGGCTTAGTAACATTGTATTGCGTATACACCCCACCGCTTCTACACAGCGCCTATGTTCACCCAAACGGTTACAAATGACAGAACGCCCTTCTTTCTGAGGTTTAGTAACATTGTATTGAGTACACACGCCACCAGTCCTTTGCCTGCCATTGGATGACAGACAGGGATATTGGTTGCACACACTGACTTTTGTGAATCACCCTGCCATCAACCTGGAGGTGGAGCCAGCTACTTCTGATTCTGACTTCAGTGACCTTTGGATAACTACCCAGCTGTGGGGTGGCCCTGTCCTTTCACGGAAGTATGATGTGTCACCAAATCTGACAGGGTCATTTGGTCTTACACATAATAACAGTCACATTGGGCTAAAACTCTTCCTCTTAGTTGCATGCGTGTGTGTGTGTGTGTGTGTGTGTGTGTGGAGAACCACACACACACATGTAGGGGGAGGCATATCACATGTCTTTGGGGAGAGTTATCATTTGAAGCAAATGCTTCAGAGAAATTAGTGGTTGAAATAGTAAGTCATCACCCTGCATACGTAACGACCAAAACGTGAACTAACCAATAACGCCGTTTTTTCTTACTTCTAAAATTGAAGTGTCTTATAGTAATAAAGGAGTGTGTCAGTCAAAACAAAGCTTTAAAATATTGAGAATTAGCCTGACCTGTGGTGGTGCAGTGGATAAAGCGTCGACCTGGGAACACTGAGGTCGCCAGTTCAAAACCCTGCACTGGTCTGGTCAAGGCAAATATGGGAGTTGATGCTTCCAGCTCCTCCCCCCTTTCTCTCTTTCTCTCTCTCTCTCTCTCTCTCTCTCTCTCTCACTCTGTGTCTCCTCTCTAAAAAAAAATGAATAAAAAAATAAATAAATAAACAATTGAATGATAACAAAATATATATTGAGAATTACTCAGAAGGACATGAAGATACTTCTCCCCCCCCCCAAAAAAAAGCATTTTAAGTAACTAGGAATTAAATTTAGATGTGCATCTGAGCTAATCATGAAGAAGAACTATGAGAGGTTAGGGTCCATTATCTGATGGAAGGAAAATTAAATAAGCTTATTTCCATCTCATTTTCCTCTTGTGGTTTTCTATACACCACACACCGAGAGGGTCCATATGTTTTCCTTATTTATCTCTCCATATATAGATATATATGGTTCTCTATACACTGCACACTGAGAGGTTCTTATTTATCTCTCTCTCTCTCTCTCTCTCTCTCTCTCTATATATATATATATATATATATATATATATATATAAATGGTGTCATTTGCAGTCTTGCTGAAAATACGAGGTAAGCGATGTAAACATGTCCAATCATGGCTCAGAACACCTATTACATGTATGAGATCGTCTCAGCGCCTCTAAAGCTAGAACAGGGCCGCGCACCGTGGAGAAACCAGCGTGCCTTTCTGAGCCTTTACTGCGGTGTGGGACACACTTGCAGAAAGCGCCTCAGCTGTGGTGATGCTGGCCGTGATCCCTTACCAGCATTCTGCGCATAGTAGGCCCTCAGGAAACAGTTGTCAAATGAATGGGTCTTCTCTGTCCTCTTAGCAGCCTCTCTCTCTTCTTAAAATACTCTCTTCCTTCTCTTCAAAATACAGCACATCTCTGCTTTTTCTCCTACGCCTCTGCTTCCTGCGTGGGTTCCCTTCCTGCCTGGGCTGTGTCCTCTCCACATGCAAACTTCTCCCAGAGATCCTCGCCGCTGTCAGGACCTGGGGCGACTCGGAGATGATGTCCCAGTGTCCACCCTCCACTTGTGCTGCGCCTGTCGATTTGCTGCCCGTGCGCTACCTTACTCGGACACTTAAAATCGGGCACATGCCCTCATCCACTTTCCGTGACTGACATCTCCATGAATAACCAATGCTGTTTGTCCATTTCCAGATGAAAATGCCAGGTTCACCCTTGACAGTCGCCCTTCCGCACCCGCCACATCCCGGCTACACCCAGGTCCTGTAGACTGTCCTTCCCAAAGACGAGTATAACTGATCTCCGTTTTCGTCCCTCTCTGTCCCCCAGGTCACACTGCCATCACCTCCAGCCGGCCTGCGTCAGACCTCTTTCCTGCGATGCAGAGAGCGACTCTCCTGCCCTGTCCCCTGCCGCCCCCTGGTCTCATCTCACATCACACATCGGGGTCTGTGTTCCGTGCGGCTCCTGCATCCTTCTCTAAAGGAAGGAACTGGAACACACCTGCAGGTAAGGCTCAGACTTGCAGACTTCACAACCACGCTCCTACCAAGCCTCTGAGTGACTGTAGTGATCTTCCGCATATTACTATAAATTAGAGAAAAGTACAATATAAGACTGGGTAATTGTTCAATAAGATTACTGTGGTAACCATTTCACAATATACGCATATATCGAATCATCGCATTGCACACCTTACGCCAATACAATCTTGTGTGTCAATTACAGCTCAGTAACACTGGAATTTTTTAAGACTATTTTATGACCTAAGACCAACAAGGAAAGAGAAATAACTCTTACTGAGACAAATGGTAAAAGGCATCTAAATTTTAGAAACCATGTTAAAATCATACCCACTTTTAAAAAAAATCAACAACCAACTTTCCTCTCCCAAAATAAAATGAAATGAAATGAAATAAAATTCATTTCAAACAAAATCCCAGGCTAATAATGCCTTATACAAATTCCATAATATTTTCTTCCATTTGTGTTATCACAGGAAATTATGATAGTTGATGCAAAATGAGGTTGCTGCCTATAACTCTATGGACATCCAGTAGTATTTTGATAGTATGTACAGGTATCTTTAAAAATACAATCTCGGCCATGGCTGGTTGGCTCAGTGGATAGAGCACCAGCCCAGCATTCAAGATGTCACGTATGGGATCCCTGGTCAGACCACACACGAGAAGCAACCATCTGCTT
Source organism: Rhynchonycteris naso (assembly GCA_037038555.1). Lineage (NCBI taxonomy): Eukaryota > Metazoa > Chordata > Mammalia > Chiroptera > Emballonuridae > Rhynchonycteris > Rhynchonycteris naso. Next base: position 2,769,185 of record CM072998.1, read on the forward strand.
CCCTCCTCCTCCCCCTTCCCTCTCTCTTCTCCTCCTGCAGCCAGTGGCTCCACAGGTTTGAGCATCAGCCCTGGGCACTGAGAGAGCTTGGTTGGTCCCAGTGTACCAGCCTCAGGTGCTGAGGATAGCTCAGATGATTCAAGCATCAGTCCCAGAGGGAGTTGCTGGGTAGATCCCAGTCAGGGCGCATGAGGGGAGTCTGTTTCACTATCTCAACCTCCTCGCACTAAAAAAATATGTGTGTGTGTGTGTGTGTGTGTGTGTACAGAATGTAATTTGAAACCAGAGTCAAACTTACAACTTATGTTAAAAGGAAAATGATACCAAGAATCCGTTTATCTCCACAACAGCCCCTAAGACATTAAGAGTGCAGCTTTGCTTAAACAAAGAAACAAAAAGGATAATAATGCAAAGTGCTATATAACATTTCAGTCACTTATTGATGTTAATTAACTGTAGATAATTAAGGAAGCTATAAAAAGAAACTATCATGGATGCAAAGTAGCCAGCAAAGACAAAAATGAAAACAACAAACAGAGGCTGGGCTAATAATTCCAGTCCTTCATAACTCAGCGTAATCGCCTACCCATGGCAGTGTGCCCTGCCCTGAACTGCCTCCTTCCTGACGCCCCCGGGGCCAACGCTGTGACTTCACTAGGGGACCCAGGCATGGGGCTCTTGCCCGTGAGGGCGGGTCTGCCTGGGCTGCATGTGGCATTCCCTCAAGAAGACTCGTGATTCAATTAAAAAACATTCTGCTTTGTGATGAACCACGCTTGGCAGCCGCGCTCAGACTGTGAGTCTGGATTCCCCGGAGTGAACTGCGAGGAACTGTTCCCATTTTCATCCCGCCATCACTTTATGGACAAAAGAATGACTGTTTTTGGCTTCAATTCCTGAAGGTTTGGGTTTTTGTTTTTGCCCTCCCGTGCACTCCCAGTGACTGACCTTCCCTGGAGAACGATACTGTTTGAACGCATATACAAATTCAGAGGTGGCCGCTTTGAATTATTTACGAAGGACTTTCTTGGGAACTGTATAAATACTCCAACTGAAGACATGCTTGGCAGCTCGCAGACAATTGGGCAGCAATTACAAATACCTTCTAAACATCAGCTGGCTCCATGATTGTATATTGTGAAGTAAAATCTCTATAACTTGATTAGAAACTTTACTCTTTCCAGTAAGAGCTCCAGGGCTGCGTCTTTGTAAGGAAAGGGACCCCCGCCCCCCGGCCTGCAGCTCTTAGGAAAGATCTCCATGGAGGATTCTGAGCTCCAGGACCCAGAGAGCGCAAGAGGACACCTGCACCTTCTCAACAGTGGGACTGGCCAAGGAGACCCTTAGTCGGCAAGGCCAGAATGCCCCCAATGCTTCCAAGTGCCACCAACAGGGAGGGACGTGTGTTTTTAGGCCCCCGGATCTGCTGTCAAAACAGAAACAAATGTTCCCAGAAAGAATGCAATCGTATGGCTTCTTCTTCAGTTCTAGGCTTGTCCTAACCCTCTGCAGGGCCGACGGCAGCCTGAGATTCTACCACGGCCCTGGCCTGAGAGGTCTGACCTCATTCAACGCTGACCCCTCCTCCCAGAACGCACGTGGGGCTGGAGAGAACAAGGACTGTGCCAAAGGCTTCCTTCCCACCTTTGAACTCTCATCCAATCACGACAATGAACCCTTAAGGCAGTGGTTCTCAAGTGTGCGCCAGGGCGCACTGGTGCACCCTAGAAGACTTCCAGGTGCGCCCTATGGTATTCCAGAGAAATATGTGCCTGTTGGGGACCAAAAAACCAATAGGGATTTTGGAGCTTAGATTTTTGGGGGACAGAGGTGTGGGGAATTGGCTGTAAGCTGACAGTCAGCCCAACCCCCCCACCTCACTTGCCTGATTAGGTTGCAAAAGTCTGTTAAGCTGTGGTGCTGGATTGTTTACACTACCCCCATGTTCCCCGGAAAGACTGGAGGCAAGTTTCTTCTATCCTTTGTTTGTGTAAAGATAAGACTTGCTGATGGCCTCACTTTGCCCTATAAATAAAGCAGGATGCGGTTTTTGGGGAGCTCTCTGTTCTTGTCAGCAGCAATTACAGGGTCATCCTGACACCATATTTTCTTAATTCCGTGTATTTTCTTAATTCTGCACCATTCCCACTCGGAACCTGGAATTACTAGCTGCGCTGGTTCACGGCATGTGCCCAGATATAACAATAAATATAGTTACTCTATTATACCATTTCATTATGGAAATACCACTCTATTTGTTAACACATCATTATTATATTTATTATTAACACATCATTGTATTATTTTTAGATAAAGACAACCAAATAAAATGGATCAATTTCTCAAAAAGCAGCGTGAAATTGAAGAATCCGATTCTGGAAGTGAGCAGAAGTTAAGTGTAAATAAAATAGGACTTGAAGGCTGATGGGCAGAATTTAATTTATAGCATTTTCCATCACTTAACACTGAACAGTACGATTGGATTAGAAACCCATTGATGGAAGCTTCAAGTGATTTTGATTTAACATTAACAGAAGAAGAAGAACTGGCAGCTATATCCACTGATTGTGGACTGATGATTAAATGTAAGGAATTGTCTCTTGAAGCCTTTTGGATTTCTATAAAAGAAGAATATGTGGCAATATCTAAAAAAGCTTTGAACATTTTACTACAATTTTCAACATCCTATTTATGTGAATTAAGATTTTCTACCCTTAACACAATTAAGAGTAAAAAGGGAGGAATTCTTCAATGTATTGACGAGGAAATGAGAGTTTGCCTTTCAAATATATGCCCAAACATTGAAGAAATCGCTAGGACACATCAGGCTCATGTTTCTTATAAACACAAGAATAAAAAATCTTAACACATTAATGCCAGGACCTGCCAAATTTAAATCTTATTAAGAATATATCTATCTATCTATCTATATATCTATATATCTATATATCTATATCTATATCTATATCTATCTATCTATCTATCTATATATATATATATAAAATAACATTTTTGGTTTTTTTAACCCCTCTTTTTTACAAATTCTAAAAAGCATAACAAAAATGTAACATAAATGTTTTTTTAATGTCAGAATAAATTTAATTTTGCCATACTTAATTTGTTTAATTACCATAAAAGCATGCTCGGACTTTATATATTTTTTCTTTAATATTTGACTTAAGTATTATATTTCTCAGAAATTTGTATATAGTGCGCCTACAATTATTTGTGGAATTTTAGATGCGCCCCGACTTCAAAAACTTTGAGAAGCACTGTCTTAACTAAAGTAATACCAAGCTATGATCCTCGGTTGTTCTTAAAACTGTTCATTTTTAGACACCAGGAGGGGACGGCCAACAGCCGGGCGTGGGCAAGAGCAGGTTTATAGTTAATACAATACGGCAATCACACAATCGCAACACCAGGAGTAATAAAAAATGAAAGTCTAAGGAATCACTGTGTAGCCTGCTTGGCCTGTCGTCCCCGCACAAAACTAGTGATAATTTCTTACATCCACAGACTGTTAGCCAGAGCGTGCAACAACAGCCTGTGTTACTTTTTGTCTCTTCTTACAATATTTCGGTATAGCATAAATAACCTGCGTCCAGGTGAAAAATAAAAAAAATAAGATGGTGATTTGAGAAGCTGAGGGGTGTGCCCACGTCCAACACCCAGTCAAGTCCTGACTCGGAGCCCAGTGACCTTCCTAGATACCTGGCTGCCTCTCGCTGGGCACTGGGGGCAGGGTGGCGGGGACAGGACAGAGGCAAGGAGCACTCTTGAGAAGGTGGCAGTCGCAGACTCCCCCAGACAAGGCGACCAGAAGGCCCAGAGGGCAGTGGACGCGGTCCCAGGGGGCACTGAGAAAGGCCAGAGGAAAACACAGCTACAGGCCGACCTGGGGCCGGGCTTCAAGCGAGACTTCTGGGACAAATGTAAATCCTGCACGGATCTCCCGCAGTGACCAGGAATACCGGCAGGGACAGGAGGAAACCGGACACCTGACAGGAAGAGCCAGAGCAGGAATGGTTTTTACACGGCCAGCGTTCCTGACTGGGGCATTTCCTCTTCAATGTCAAGAATAAATAAAGAACTCGCAGGTGAGTCTAGAACCCCATCTGATGCTCTCTGGGGCCAAGGAGCTTTGACACGGCTCCAACTGACGGTCGACTTTGCAAAGGGACTCCTCACTCCAAGGCGGTGTCAGAGTAAAACGTAAAGTTAGCGCGGACATTCTGAAGCTCTGGAATACTTCTCCTGCAAGGCGAGGATTGCTCCCCATGGGGCGTTTTTAGTGTTCTGTACAATCAGCGTTGAAATGTCATAAGCAAGGAAATCCTGGGAGAGTGCTATTCAAATCCATCTCCGGGAAATAAAAGTCCTATTTGATCGTCTCATCTGCGATTTTGACACGGGCTTTATTTCCCCTGTGGGTAACACGCCTTCCCGCCCAATCCTGGTCACTCTGCTGAAGAGAACGGTGTCCGGCCGGCCTCACGCATGTGGGCGCTTTGCTCCCCCACCCCCGCCACAGAGGACACGGGACCAAGGGTCCTTTGAATAATCCCGTAAACTTCGGAGGCTCACCAGCCTTCCAGGTGCTGCACGTGGTGACGTCTGAGGCTGGCTGACCCGGGGAAAACTATCCAGAAGTTTAAAAAAAAATCCTCGAAAGGGCTATCATTCCTTCTCATGATACTAGTGTGTGTGTGTGTGTGTGTGTGTGTGTGTGTGTATAGAGAGAGAGAGAGAGAGAGAGAGAGAGAGAGATCTCCTTAACATGGAATTTCCAAAATTCCCATAACAACTGAAAGGTTGTAGAACACAAAGTAAAAGTTTTTAAATATATAAAAATATTACACATAGGAATATATAAATATCTCTGCGTATTTAAATATCTTGGTTTAACTACAGGGGGTCCCCTGGTTACAACAGTCCCGACATGCGATGTTTTGAGTTTACAACACTCACTCCCATAAAAACGTTAAAAAATTGAGACGTGAGTGTTTCTGCTCACACGGTGACCGTTGTACTCAGGGACGACACGGGCAGACTAGTTTGGCTGCTCACACGGCAGAAGAATACACAGTCACGGGGTGTATGAGTGAGGGACTTGGGACGCCCCGGTACGCCCACCTACGCCATTTTGGATTGTTAAAAGCGCAAGTGTTCTGTTTTATGTTAGGCTAGGGTATGTTTCAACTTACACCGAAATTCGGGTCACGTCACTATCGCAGGGACGGAACTGTGTCGTATCCTGAGGACCCCCTTGTATATATGTAATGGAAGTGTACGTATATAATCTAAACGTAGAGAAGTTAAACATCTATTCACACGTAAAAACACATGTGATAATAAATGCATATTAAAGATCTTTGCCTCTACTTCTGTGCTGCTCCATCAGTTTCAAGTGACCTTCGTCAACTTGTGCCAATTGCTGGTCTGTAGGGAGCCTGGGGAACGGGCTCCACTGGGTGCCGAGGGGATAAGCCCACCAGAACAGAGATTCTGGACGACTATCTCTAAATGCTCCAGGGGGTGTTCTGTGGGTGTTTCACAGACGTGTGAGGCACTTTCCTTGACCTCTGAGCAAGCACACCGACCCCAGGAACCCACGTCCACGATGGCAGGTGACTTGTGTTCAGGTCTGCAGCTGGGAACTTTCAATGCCCCTCCGTCCTTGACCTCGCTGCTTGCCCATGCCAATCTCCACTAGGGACCATCCCCTTTGGGGCCATGGCAGCGGGGACGCTTGGGCAGGGACGGGTGGGTTGGGGCGGCTGCAGAAGGTTGTCTTATCACAGCTCCTTATTGGGCGAGTAGAGAACACAGGGGCTGAGAGGGGAGGGTTCCCCCAGCATCACTGCCCTGAAGGGACTCGCAGCCTGTGTGCTGCCCACACCGTGAGTCGCCCCTGGCCGGTGCGTCCCCTGCTGCACCACGCTCTGTCCACAGACACAGAAACCATCGTGAGACAATGCAGCAACTCTAACAGTGCTTAAGAAGTGGGTGCGCAGCTTTAAAATGATGGGGTTTAGTGGGCCACCGTTATCTGTTCATGCTCACACGCGGGCACATGGCTTCCACTGGAAAATTGCGGTGAGACTACAGGTGGGGCTTTTAAAATTTCTTAATTGACTGTATTATAAATCTGTAAACATGCCATGAGATACATGCATAGGTGTGTGCACATACACCATATAAATGGAGGGAAAAAAATACACTAGTTTAAGGACTCGTGATGATCTGACCGTTCTTCCACTCGGGCGACACCACCCACCGTGGAAGCTCACTTTGAAAGAGCCGTTGAGAGCTCGCTCTGAAGTGATGTTTCTGGGCCCTCCCGACTGTGCACACACCTGGCTACACTTTCTCCCTGCTGCCTCCCAAGGGGACAGGAGTCTTCTTGGTGACGTACGGCTCCCTCGTCTCTGCTTTTCCCTCACAAACACCGTCAGTGCCACGTGGGAGGCAGCACGCGGAGGCTGACACGCAATGGCAACGTGTCAGATCCTAGCTGGACCGCTTCTCGGATGAGAGCTGGGAACTCTGAACCATCGCAGCTTGGTCTTGTAGGACTGACTCAAACAACGTCGCATTTGTCAGAGCGTGCGTACACCGTGCCAGACCGACTCTCAACAATGCGCGGGACAGACGGTCGCCGTGTAGAATAGTCACGCCAGTGAATCCTACCCAGTGGATAATTCTATGTATTTTAAGTCAGTTAATTCCTTAATGTCTATAGACCTGTGAAGACGTACGTTGCCCTGCCTCTCCAAGTGGCAGGGAGGGAAGCCGTCCTTCCCGGGACTATATACCAGGGGAAGAGAAAGTCATGAGAAGTCATCTATAAAGATGAAGAGCTTTGTCATTTGTGAGTGCCTTCAACAGGCCAGTTCTCTGCTGAGCATTGCCAGCTGACATCTCCCGTTCTCAGCCAGGAGACAGAGTCAGGCGTATTTTACAGAGTGTAAACCAGGAAACTGAGGCTCAGAGATATTCACAAAGCTGGCAGAAAGTGACATAGTAAGAGGAAAAGCCTGGATTCCTATAGTTTTTTACTATCAAAACCTGTAGTTTTTAAAGATATTCAATCTAGCTTCATATGGCAAAAACAACTTGGTAAACAAACAAAAGGGTTGAAAATTGGGGAAGTTATTTCGCTGAGCACTGGAGACAGCTCTGAGACCCACAATCACATTGGGAACAGTATGAATCAGCAGTGGCAATCTGGGGACATGGCAATCATAGAAGAATAGGACCCTGACCAGGCGGTGGCGCCGTGGATAGAGCGTCGGACTGGGATGCGGAAGATCCAGGTTCGAGACCCCGAGGTCGCCAGTCTGAGCGCGGGCCCATCTGGTTTGAGCAAAGCTCACCAGCTTCAGCTCAAGGTTGCTGATTCGAGCAAGGGGTCAGTCGGTCTGCTGTAGCCTCCCCCCCTCCCCCCGGTCAAGGCACACACGAGAAAGCAATCAATGAACAACTAAGGTGCTGCAACGAAGAATTGATGCTTCTCATCTCTCTCTCTTCCTGCCTGTCTGTCACTATCTCTGACTCTGTCACAAAAAAAAAAAAAAATAAGGAAGAACTAAATTTGAGAATAGACCTTGGCTGGCTTGCTCAGTGGGTAGAGCATTGGCCCAGTGTGTGGACGTCCTGGGTTCTATCCCTGGTTACAGCACATGAGAGAAGTAACCATCTGCTTCTCTCCCCCTTCTCCTCCCGCAGCCAGTGGCTTGATTGGTCTGAGCATCGGCCTCAGGCACTGAGAATAGCTGGGTAGATCTGAGCATTGGCCATAGACGGGGGTTAGCCGGGTGGATCCCAGGTGGGGCACATGCAAGAGTCTGTCTCATTATCTCCCTCTCACTTAAAAAAAAAAAAAAAAAAGTGAGGGAATATCTTTTCTGCTATTTTTAATTTTTTTTATCGATGTTCAGGGAGACAGAGAGAGGAAGGGTGGGAGAGGGAAGCATTCATGTGTCGTGCCACTTAGTTCTAGATTCACTGGATGATTCTTGTGTGCGCCCCGACCGGGGATACAATCCGCGCGACCTCGGCGTGTCCGGACGACACTAACCGACTGGGGGACCCAGCCGGGGCCTTCCCTGTGCCCACAAGAGCCCCTGGGGAGCTGTGGCGGCCAACACCATCCACAGTAGCCTGGTCCTTGTGGGGAAGAGGTGAGAACAGGAGGCTGGTGTTTGGGAAGACGCTTTCAACACCAGAAACAGAATCCTGGTGCCCCCGGCCCCCGTGGTCAGTGACCTCAACATGGGGGTTTAACACCCACAACCTCCAATGGCCTCCATATGATTTTACTCTTAAGTTTGTTTCCTTTTGAAGTTCCTGTGATACTTAGGTCAGGGGCCAAAGAGTTTAGTGCTTTTTGTTGTTGTTGTTATTGTTGTTTTGGGATTTGTTTGTTCCAAATAGGTAACCAGCACTATTTCAATCAGTTTGAAAAGCTGATGACATCAGACACAGTGCTTTTTCCCAGCTGGGCCGGAGGTGGACACCACACAGCATCAGGGGCTCAGGGGGCCAGGACTCTGCACCTGGGATAGCTTCCTGAAGGACCGCCAGCTCCCAGGGGGTATCAGCTCTCTCCTCTGTGTAAAGCTACAGACGTCTGAGTTTTCCTGTGGCCCTTGTCACATTTTATTGTAATGACTGTCAATGTCTGTCGACAGCCTCTGCCCCCGTCCCCTGGAAAAGCTTCCAGGGCTCAAGGCCATTTCTCCTTGTTGTGTTCCTACACCGAGCACAGGATCTGGGTGTTTCCTCCATAAAGAGTGCTTTACTGGCGTTGCAGACGATGAGCTGTCTGTCCATCAGCGTAAGGCAAGAACAAGAGGCCGGCCCTCTCTGGACCCCACCCTCGCAGGCCGGGACACCGTGCAAGCATCCCCAGCTCGCAGGCTTCACCGGGCCAAGCCTGAGCCGCAGGCCCGCCAGATGGAGTAGTCTGCAGATTAGAATCCCTGTTCCGTACTTTTCCCGACTGTATTTAATCTTAGGAAGAGCCATTGACAAATCTGGGAGCCGGGGAACAGGCCACAGAATCAGGCACTGAGCTGCCAAGGCACAAGCAGGCCAGCTGTTCCGCCGGACTCTCCGTGGCTCTGTCCCCAGCAGAGCGGCCCCAGCCAGCCAGCCACTGGAGGCAGCATGGGGGTTGGGATGGAGCCCAGTTCCTGTGCGTCCTTCCTAATGAATGCTGTTATCAGAGGGATCTATGAACACAGGGCTCTAATTCATTGCATCCAATTAAGATTTCACACTATAAATCCAGCCATTATCATATTATTATTTCATGCCTTGGGTGTGATTGCTGGACGTTCTCAAAGCGTCTCCTAAATTGGCGAAAGGCGCTCTCGAACCTCATTCAGTCAGAGGGAGAGAGAGACGGCGAACCAGGGCTGGGGGGTTCCTTGAGCTGATTGGGGAGCAGTCCCTGTCCATCTCGTCCCCCGAAGGCGAAAGAAGTTTAAAGTCACGAGGCCCCGTGGTCTAGTGGACGGGATGATCTGCTTTGAACACTTACAGGGGGGCCCAGGCGCATGTGTGGAAGGGGAGCGAGGGGGGCGTTTCACTTTCGGAAACTGGGAAAGAAAAATGAGACCGCGGCCTCGTGCTTGCACCGGTTTTCTCGCAGGTTCTCGGTGTCCCGCCCCGCATCCGTCACCGTGACCTCGGAGAGGGCCAGACGGAAAACAGGCCGCACGTCCTCACGGTCAGGAGCACGATGCGCTCTCTCGGCTCACGAACCCGCGAGGTTCCTCTCGCCACGCTGCGTGGGGACACTGTGCACACGAGGCCCACTGGTGCCCCGCCCCACCCCAGACAGCGAGCAAAGCAACGGGCCATGAAGGCCACGTCACCCCAACCCCAGGTCAAAGGGAACCTGACGAGAGTGTCTGATCCAAAGAACACAACACCCTCTCTGCTTCGTGCTGAAGTTCCAGGGAGCAGCCCCCTAATGCTTCATTGAGATAAATACAGGGTGCCCCCCACTGCCGACCCAGCTCCCTTCCCGTGGCAGCGACGGGACCCGAATTTTGGTGTCAGTAGAAACACAACCTCACCTAAGCCACGCACCTGTCCTGACACAGCTGCGAAATCATCCTCTACATCCTAAAGACACAACTCAGCCACAGGAAAAAGAGAAAGACATAAGCCTGCCGTACTGGAGACTGCACTGGAGTAACAGGAAAAAATGAGTGCAAAAATAACTCCTCCCTTTCGTCCCGGGGGTCGGGCTGCACCCTGGCAGGGGCATTGCGAGGTGGGAGAGGGGGGCCTATTGACAGGAGGCAGCTGGAGAGGCAGGAGCACCTGCAGCAGGTGCTGGATACACCGGGCCCGGCGAATCAGGACGGCCTGAGGGACAGGCGCGTTAAAAGTAGGACGCTAAGCCAAGACACTCACGTCTCAATTTTGTCAGGTTTTTAGGGGGTGAGTGTTGTCAACTCAAAACGTCGTCTGTCGAGTCTGTCGTAACCCGAGCACCCCCTGACCCCCGAGTTCTGAAGGCACAGTTCATTCCTCAGGTGGAGAAGGACGTGCAGAGTCAGTTCTTAGACACGGGACTGCGGAACGGAGAGTCTGGACTCTGTGTGCTCACGATACACGTGTGTCGTGTGAGTATCGGGGAAAGCTCTCCAGGATGTGTGTGTGGATGTGCACATGTGGAATGACAACCCCCCCTATTTACAGACATAACCCACGCTCCCCCCACCACCACCACCACATAAAAGCAGAGTCCCTGCCTGGATTTACCACATGGTGAAAGGCTCTCTGTGGATACATCGTGTCCCCTGGTGTAACTGCCATACGGATCCGTCAGAACAACGTTCTGCCTATGACAGCCCCTTCCTCGTAACTACCAAGTATTCCCTTCCTCGTGCTGGCAAGAAGGGGGACACAGCTCAGGGACCCCAGCCCTGAGGAGGCATGCACTTCCTGCCCAGAAGTGGATGGCAGAGAGGTTCCTAGGAGCATCCCGCCATCCAAACTGCGCCCAGCAGCCAGGCAGCCCCCTTGGCGGAGAGAGACTCACGCTCTTCGCAGGGACACTTGATACACAGAGCACATGGCACGCTGGCCACACCGAGACCCATCTGTCAGAGAGGTGCCCTGCCTGTTCCAAGAGGGTCAGGTCCCTTTCGGAGAACTGTGGGCGCCGGACGAAGGAGGTCTTCACGGGCAGCAGGTATGACCCGCACGAGTCATCTGACCTACAGGAAACCCTCCTTTTCGGCTGGTCCCAATCCCTGGCCCCGAGCCGTGCCATCACCACACCTGTTGACACTTGTCCGCAGAAGAGACTGGGTTTGCCCTGGAAAGGCAAAGCTGGCCTTGCGCATCGAGTCCCAATGCCAGTAAGACAGGTGGCACCCCCGCGGGTGTCTGATGAAGTCAGGAAGGTAACTCAGGGCATAAAAATGTTTTTATAAGAGAAAGTAGAGTGATCTCCATGGGAGGACGTCAGGGCAGCTCTCTCTATGACTAAGTAGAAAGTCAGCCCATTAGAAATATATGTATATATATATATATATATATATATATATATATATATATATGGCGCAAATGCCAAAATAAAATCTATTTTTCATATCAGCAGATAGAGTTAAAGGTGTTTATATGCTACAACTATGGCATAGCGCTTAGAAAAAGTATCATGGCGACAGAATTCACAAGCATCGAACATATAAGGTGGCATTCAGGAACTTCTGGGCAATTGTTTGTCCATGAAGAGTATTTTTGCACTTTGTAAGGTATCTGCTTTCTTAGTCAGTGAGACGTGAAGACAAAAGATGACCGTGTAGGAAGAAAGGGTGTGTGATACTTCAGCGCTGGTCTTGTGAATAAAACACCTGGGGGCAAGATAAGGGCAAGAATGTGAAATATCCAACTGTGCCCCCATGGAAACTCCGCACTCACCACCTGAATGGAAACAGGCTACATAGTTTACAATTTGTCTCTATCGATGATTTTCGTACGCGAATCTCCTCACACACCCTAGCTGAAAAAAGGCTTCCGGGTTCTTTTTGCCACGACGCGAACGGCGGATGATCAACCAGCCCTAGAAGAGCACCGGGTGCTGAATAATGTCAACAGAGGTTGAAGCAGCTAACGGGAACTCGCAGAATATGAACTTTTGCGAGAAATCGCAGGGCTGCCCTGTGCCGATACCGCATCTTGACTGGGGATTGTTAGGAGGCATCGATGGGGTGTCAGATAACAAATCGTTATCTCCCCAGTCTACAGGCTTCTTTGTGTACACACAGGAGAGTCTGAAATCTACAATACACAGGGGCAAGCCAACAATGTGTCACAACAAAACTCGGACCCTGGGAAGATCCGCCGGACGCGACCGGCATGAGCTCAGCTGCCATGGAGTGGACAGTCCCCGTTGGTCACAGCCTTTGCGACGGACATCGAAAGCAAGGCAGAATTCAGAATAGGCCACTGACCTCAGGCACTGACAGTCAGAAACAGGAGACAGGAACTACATGAAAAGACCCTTGGGAAAATGAGAGCCCACTACTATGTGGTCACAGAGCTGGAATGACCACCAGACGCTCACTCTGGACATGGTTCAAGGTCTTTTCCATCCCTAAGACGCCAAGCAAATTATGACCATTAAAAAGAGAAAACAACTTTCACGTGTGCATTAGTATTTTAAAAACAAATGCCCATTGAAGAAATTCTTGCTTTCCATGGGGTTGGGCTGAGGGTCCCGGAAGCCCCCCAGGGGCGGTCTTAGGGTGATGTGCCCCCTACCCCCGCCACTGACTGATCATGTGCTCGTGGGCTTTGCCAATCACATAGATGACTGTCGTTTACTTTTTCTTTTCTCTCTTTTTTCCCCCTCTATCTTTTTTTCTGACAATCGAAGAGCCATGCTCAGGACTTCCCATATGTGGGTGACACCTGCTGGTGCTCCCCATGCCAGATGGCCCCTCCCAACCCCCCCAGCCACCTGACTTCATTGTCACCCATTCCTAACTCAGTGCGGCGTCTGGCACCTCCGCTCAAATCTCTCTCAGGAGGAGGATGGGAAGAAACAGGACACGCCACCCCGTAGCATCTACAGGAGAACTGGGAGGCTGTGCTTCCCAGGGGACAAAGGCAGAGACCGACAGCCGGGTCAGGCGCCTTCACACTGATGGCCACGTTCTCTCTTTACTCAATCTCGCTATTCCCATGAGATGAATTCGCTGTTTGACTCATAAAGCTTCCCCGAGTGTATTCAAAAATGGCATTTATCAATCTGATACACATTAATTAACTGGAAATACATGCATTATTTATAACATGTGTATACGCCCTGATCAGATGGCTCCATCGGTTGGAGCATCATCCGGAAGCACAGAGGTTGCTGGTTCGATTCCCAGTCACGGCACATACAGAAACATGTGTCTGTCTCCTTCTCTCTTTCTCTCTCTCTGTCTCTTTCTCTCCCTCTCTCTCTCCTCCTCCCTTCCTTCCTCTCTCACTAAAAGCAATAAATAAAAATTTTTAAAAATAAACTCAGCATAACAGGCATGGATGTTGCTACTTATAGGCACAGTTACATGCAACATGTATTTTATATCTTACATGACTTCTCTGGCTATGATTCATAAGACCATCACAAAAAAACTTGCCTTAGAAATGAAACTTTCTGTAACTCGATGGAAAGTAAGTTTATAAAAAAATGCACTACAGGCAACAAAACAATGAGCAGCAAGCAGTACGTGAATGAGGATCTAGAGCAGTGGTCCTTAACCTTTTCTGAGGTACCGAACCCACCAGTTCCATATGCGCATCCACCGAACCCTTCTTTAGTGACAAATAAAATATGATTTTTTTTCCAAATTCAAGACATAGGTATATGTTTTTTTACTGGTGCACAAAATGAGCCGTGCATGAACATCCCCTTGCTCAAAGAACAAAACCAACAACGTGCATGAACTCACAACAAATGACGGTATTACTTTATTCTGGCCTCCGCGGCAGAGGCTTCTCCGAACCCCTGAGACCGACTCATCGAACCCCTAGGGTTCCATAGAACCCAGGTGAAGAACCACTGCCCTAGAATGTGTGAGTGCGTGCTTGTTTTCTTCTGTTTATGTCATTTGACACTATTATCTGGGCACCTAAAATACAGGACCGTAAGGTAGGTCCTGTGGACACAGGGGTAAATATAACAAAGTCACTGTCTTCAATAAGGCAACTCTTCAATAGAGAAGACAGCGCTGTATATATTTAGGTCATGTTTTTAGATTCCATGTTATCAGAAATTAACACATAAATGTAAGTTACTGAAGTAAAATCTCAATCAAAATCAAAATCTTATAAAGTTGGAACACTCTCTTGACCAACAACTAAATAAATGCAGTCATTCTGCTAATTTAAGTATATGCAGAACCAGAATTTAAGTGGAAATGCCAAATTCTTTGTCGTGCTAACAAACGCGCTGGCTCTTAGGTTGCAGCAGAAATAAACGTACGAATAATGTTGGAAGAGCATAAAAACAGTCACATGTTTTTGGTTTACCAATAAAAACTCACCAAGACTCGATGGTCATTATCTCCAAGCCACCCGCTGGTGACCGAAAGCAAAGTCGTCATTTATATTGTCGGGAACAACATTTGTATTACCTGCATGATCCAATGTCAGTCACACCCCTTACACTGTGTATCCATAACGGAGTGGGGAAAGTGACAGGTGATGACCCCTAGCAATGTCAGGACAAACGGAGGCAGGTAATTAGGCAAATCCTCGCCTGGGATTTCTCCTTTCTATAATGTGAGACAAGCCTTTTCTATCAATTAAATGCTAACAGTACGCTCGATCCTGTAACGGGTCATAGTTTTGCCCCTGACTGTACTCACATTTATTATAAATAACATTATCTCATAATTGTTTGAGTCAAACAGGCTCAAGTGAGGAACTGGGTCCGACCTGGGAAAGAGTAAAAAATTGTAACAGAGTCTTAGAGAGAAAACACACACTGGGCAGGCTATGAGGAAGAGATACTGTTCCGTCTTATTTTGAAAATGAAGTAGAATAAGAAATTTTTCTTCAATAAAAAATATACTCTTACAAGAAAATCAATTGTTTTTCCCTCAGTACTCAGGAAGGAAGCTTCTTAGGACCCCTTCTCAAAAGCTGTCACTGTGAGTAAGCATCAGAAGCAGCCAAAGGTCAAGCCACTTACTTTGACCTCCCTTATCGTGAGGCTGCTATCCCAACAGAGGGGACAGCTAGTCGCCACCCCACCCCACCCCCAGAACTGGGGCGCTAACACAGAGAGCCTGCTCAGGATAGTTCAAGGTTCAGTATAAATTCTCTCTTAATATTTCAATGCTGTCCCCCAAATCAGTATTGTTTTACACCAAATGTATGTGTAGTGTGAATTTATGTGTATATGTGTGTGTGTGAGTGTGTGTATGTGTGTATGTGTGTGTATGTGGGTGTGTGTATGCGTGTGTGTATGTGTATGTGCGTGCGTGTGTGTGTGTGTGTATGTGTGTGTGTGTGTGTAGGGATGTGTATGTAATGTTTACTCACCCTAAGAGGAAATTGATTTACTATTGCCATTTTAATTAACCACTCTTCTCCAACCACCTTTTTATTTTAATTTTGGATTTCAAAGATCATGGGTAAGGGGACTTTATACAGGTTTGGGGGAACTTGACTCAACCTGGAACAATGCCCCAAAATGACTCGACTCACCCGGAAAGGAATGTTCATGCACAAAGCAAACCCCTGGACGTTGGCACGCACTCGCCCTCTGTCTGGAATCAGTGTCTGCTCCTTCTAATTCCCAGTTCTGCCTCAAACCCAATCCTGTGACCTTCTTCCTACGGAGAGGCTGCTGAGGGTCCCCACCGTGAAGAAGCTGCCCTCAGAGCACTGGGCTTGCTCTATCACCGTCCCTGACACCACTGTATTGCAACTACCCAGTGACGCTCACCTGTCTCCCACTGAACAGCAGAGTCGAGAAGGGCAGAAGCCGTGTGTACCCTCCACTTGCATGACAAAGGAGCCACACAGCGAACATGAACATCCGAGTGCCTGAAATGGTGCCACCTGCCCTTGATAACCCACCCTGGTCCACGTCGCTCCCGGGGCCTCTGACCGTGGACCATTACAAGAGCCAAATATATGTTCAAAATACAGTTATGTATAAGAACGTTTAGAAATCAAAGGGTAAAGAGACATTCAGCAATAAGAAAATTTAATGACTGGATACTAAATCCTCTTATGTGTCTTCCCTTCATCTTAAAATTCGACTTATTTTAAATTATTGGCCAAAGCCTTTACACTCTTGGTGTTTAAGCATCCGTACTGTATTTGTTTTCTGTGGAAGTGATGGCTAGGTTCTAAAGACAAGGTACAGCATAGAAAGAATGTCTTTCCTTGTCCACGGTTAAAATGTCCTGGCCACCGAGTGGCTGCCCACAGCACCTGCAGGCCTTCCGGTGATACATCTGTCCCATTAAACATCTCATGTGTTCTGTGTTCTCTGGGCCCCATGGTAATACTGAGCCCTAAAAGGGGGTACAAAATGCCTCAAAGTCACCCTGGGCAGTGTTGACTCCTAAACAGGGCAGCAACTCTAACAGCTCCTTTCACCAATCCTTTCCTCCTGCCTTCCAACCTCCTCTAATCCCAGCGCCTGGTGGGTGGGCCCCTTCAGGACTTCTTGAGATGGAAATCCATCAGGAGGTGAACTAACAAGGTGCTGAGCCTCTTCTCCAGCTCAGCGAGGAGCTGCGGCTTCGGAGTCACCTGAAGAAGAAATGTTTTTCTACGTGTGACACGCTGAGTTTTGAAACGTTGTACGACCTGCAAGGGCTTTCTCTCCATGGGTATATCAGGGCAGGCCCAGCTCTGCGCTCAGCTAACGGCTTTTCTTTTCCCTTCCGCGCCTTCCCCCGACTCGCGCCTGCCACAGCCTCAAAGCAACACGCATGGGTGCTTCGGAACCGGCCCGGGGATGCGGGCAGGTCCTGCTAGGAGGGACATTCGGGAACTCCCGGAACTCCGCCGAGCCTCCTGCAGACAGGTACCTTTCCGCACGCTGATCCAGAGATGAGGCTCAGGGGACACGGATGGCCAGCGCTTCGCAAGGAGGAGGAGTGTGACCCTGCCAGGGAGCCTCCGGGAAGTCACCTCTGAGGCCCAGGGCGCGCCCGCTGTGAGTGCAGATGAGAGCGAGAAGAGGGGTCTATGAATGATCCGGCGAGAGAAAGCAGAGGCACGCGCAGTGTCCGCACGGTTTCTTTTGTCACAAAGGGTCCTTTGGCCTGGGTTCAAGGGGGGGAGTAGCTAAGCAGGTTTGGGAGAGAACTCATTGCCACCCCCCACAGCACCTCAGCCCACATGAAATCCCAAACACTGTCGGGGGCAACGCGCCCCTCCCGACTCTGACAATCCTATAAAGAGTCCAGGCACACCAACACTACCTAGGCCACGGGTCGGGACCCTTTCTGGCTGAGAGAGCCATGAACACCACACATTTTAAAATGTAGTTCCCTGAGAGCCATACAATATGTTTAACACTAAATACAAGTAAATGTGTGCATTTTATGTAAGTACTAACACTTTTAAAGTGCAATAAGTCTCTGAATTCTTTTTAATAATGTTGTTATGCTGTTGCTAACCAATGATGAATAAAGTACTTCTTACCATTAATGCGACTTTCTGGTGCCGCATGGTTTTGCTGATGGCTTTGTAGTCTGGTTGATACGTGGTGAGGTTAAGCTTCATGCAGGCGTTGAGACTTCTATCCGTTAAACGTGGTCGTAGGTTGATCTTAATGTTCTTTAGATGTGAGAAAGACTGCTCACATGCATACGTAGAGCCAAACATTGTCAGTACAGCAATACTCACACGCTGCAGTGTGTGGTATGTGACGGGAAGCGCGTTCCAAGTTTTGACAAGCAGCTGGTCCGCGGGTTGAAGTTTTTACATTCCTCTCCATTTGTTTGCTCGCCAACTCTGCTTGCTGTTGTGCAAGTCTTTCCAAATCTTCATTCAGTGACTTGAACTTATTCACCCACATGTCTGAGGCCTTCAGGTCAGCAGCTTGTAGCTCAAAATCTCTGACAGAGACACTGGGGATGTAACTCAGGTCGGCGTTGTCCACTGCACACTCGTGTGGATGGGTGATGAACTTAAAAAGATGAGTGCGCTGCCTGACCTGTGGTGGCACAGTGGATAAAGAGTCGACCTGGGAACACTGAGGTCGCCAGTTCAAACCCTGCACTGGTCTGGTCAAGGCACATATGGGAGTTGATGCTTCTAGCTCCTCCCCCCTTTCTCTCTCTTTCTCTCTCTCTCTCTCTCTCTCTCTCTCTCTCTCTCTCTGTCTCCTCTCTAAAAAATGAATTAAAAAAAAAAAGACGAGTGCACTCACGAAATTTTCCAAAGTGCGCTTTGAATGACTGCAGGAGATTAGATGTGGAGCCCGCTAGCTGCTGGAGATCAAGATGCTGAGCAGGGTCACTTGCTGTGCATGCATCTTTAAACTCTCCCAGTTTTTCAAAGTGTAGTAAACGACCTGTTTCAATGTCAACAATGAAGAGTTCCAGCTTGTTTTCAAATGCAAACACTGCTTGTTGAAGGGATAAGTCTGTATTTCCAACGCCTTGCATTTTCACATTGAGCTGGTTCAGATGTTCAGTCATGTCCACGAGATAGTAGAATTTCAGGAGCCACTCAGTGTTAGCTAACTCAGGATGCTAGACGTTTTTCATTTCAAGAAAGTCCGGATTTTGCTCAGATAAGCTGCAAAACAGCTGAGCGCCTTCCCTCTTGACAACCAACACACATGGCTGTGCAGAAGCAGACCAGGATAATTATTCCCAACTTCATCCAGCAGTGTTTTAAACTGACGATCATTTAAAGCTTGGGCAACAATAAAGTTGACCACCCAAATGACCAGCGACATCACCTCACCACGCTGCTTGCTACACATCTGAGCACAAAGCGCCTCCTGATGTAGGATGCAGTGAAAACTTAGGATGGGTTTCTTTTCATGCTCACGAAGAAGCGCTACAAATCCTGTTTTTCCCCACCATGCATGGAGCACCATGAGTACACACTGAAATAAGTTTATCCATCAGTAGATTTTTTTCTTTAGCAAACTCAGTGAAAGACTGGAATAAATCCTCCCCTCTTGTTGGCTCTTTCATAGGCAGAACAGCAAGACTTTCCTCACGTAGTGTGTCACCGACAGCATACCTTGCAATCACGCTGAACTGGGATAAATGGCTTATGTCTGTTGATTCATCCAAAGCGAGAGAAAAGAATGGTGCTGCATGTATGTCCTTCACTTGTGTCACCTCAATTTGATTTGCCATCATGGTGGTACAATTGTAAACAGTTCTTGCCGACAGACGCATCCATGTCTTTTATTCGTTTGATTATCTTGTCTTTATCCAAAAAGTCATCTAAAAGTTCATTGGCAACATCAAGCATGAATGTTTTGGCATACTCCCCATCTGTGAATCGCTTTCCATTTCTCACAATTGCTAAAGCACCAGCAAAGTGAGCCGAATTCCAGTCACCTTGTTGGGTCCAAACACAGAGTTGCTGCTGACTAGCTTGCACTCTGCACAGTAGCTCTTGACATACTTTCTTCCTGCTGTCCCCTGCTGGATATTTCGATGCAAATGTAGTATGGCATGTGTTGAAATGCCACTTTATATTTGACCGTTCCGTCAATGCAATTTTATCATCGCATATCAGACACACTGCAGAACCTGCTCTCTCCACAAAGGCGAATTCCTCTGTCCTTTCCTGCTGGAAAGTACGATACTCCTCATCTTTTTTTCTTTTAGCCATCTTCTTCGTCAAAAGGGTTTCTGCACTTAGCTAGCTGACTACTTGATTAAAAGGAGGGAAGTTTACTTCCTGACCTTACAACGACCCGTGTATGTTACGCATTATCCAATAAAAATTTGGTGTTGTCCTGGAGGACAGCTGTGATTGGCTCCAGCCACCCGCAACCATGAACATGAGCGGTAGGAAATGAATGGATTGTAATACATGAGAATGTTTTATATTTTTAACGTTATTTTTTTTATTAAAGATTTCTCTGAGAGTCAGATGCAGCCATCAAAAGAGCCACATCGGCTCACGAGCCATGGGTTCCCGACCCCTGACCTAGGTTCTTCCTACCTGTAAGAAGGAGGGATGGGCCGTCCTGGCTCAGCATAATGGGGTTCCTATGATGGAAGTTGTATTTATACATGTGACCAGGTGAGACGTGCTAAAATAGTTTCCTAACATTCCATTGAGTTTGATATCATTCTACGCAGATTATTTCAGCTAAATATCTCAAGTACATCTTCATTTACGCAACACGAGTTTTCCTCTTAAGAATGCAGACTCCTTCGGTTCCACTGTTGTTGTACTAAATCCTTTTGATAAAAAGATTAACAGCCAACGCAATAAGGACAATAAGAGCACAAAGAACTTGCATAATATAGTCTCACAGAAAAATGACTCAAACTTTTTGATGTCTCCATCACATTGATTCTGTCTGACCAATTAGGATTCTTAAGGTCAGAGAGGAAACATGACTCTCCCAAGTTTCCTCAACTGGTTGGAGGCAAGCTGACCTATGAACCAAAGGTTTCCTTCCCAAATACCACCTCTTCCTCTATGGTATGAAACGTAATAGCCTTTCCACCAGTGTGCCTACATTGCACAGATAAACTCAATAAACATCTGCGGACTGGCTGAACGAAGAACTTCCGTGACTACATGCATCTCATACGTTTTTGGGCTCATTATCAAATGCATCTGAACATCTCCTATCAAGGAACCGAAACACCAGGTCTTAAGGATGGATGGAGCTTAAGAAGGAGCAGGTTACTACTGAAGTGTCCAGTTCTCAAACAGTGGACACCCAGGGGGGACAATGTTAATACGGTTACAGCGGAGACTAAGAAACAGAGTCAAGGCCAGTTTTATGATTCTGTTCAGTGTGGCCCAATGTTTGTTTAAGAACAGGCTCAAAGAATTCAACTTCAATGTCATCTTCTGGAGACCAGTCTTTGGTCACTGAATTGGCCATCGTTGGTTCTTACTGATGTTAATTCCTGTTTTAATTCTGACTTCGCCTTAGCAGTGGAATAAATGTAAGGAGCTTTGTTGTACTCAGAACAAGCATCTTGAGCAATTCACCCACAATAATTTCAAAATCAACTGGAAAAGCTATAAAACTCAATGATCACCGGGTCTTGCATTTGAGTTCTTTCTGACATTTCTTACATACACATGGTATCCTAGTTTGCTCAGTATACAAAGTACTTATATTGTTTATTTATTTACCTGTTCATTTAATGCGTCCTCAGACAGAGCTTCACACTCAGTCGCTTCTCTTGTGTGCCCTGACCAGAGTCCATCTCCCATCTCAGTTTCATCAGTGAGTGCAAAATGGAGAGCTCATGAAGCCAGGCTACATGAATACAACCACCGAGCATTTTCAAAATGGATTTGTGCTTTGGAATTCTTTTTTTTAATCAGATTTTATTAGATTGACATGGATATTCAGGAGACAGCCGAATCATAAATCTGACAGCCTAGCCTATCAACTCTAAAATATTCAAATTACAGGGTAAGAAGGCGGCCGCTTTAACATGTATTTCTTCTTGCGGAAGAAGTGAATTAATGGGTGCCCCAGGTGTAAGCACAAATTTGACAATGGTGCTGACCACAGGAAGCAACCACACACCCCTCACTGGGGGCGCGCCCCTCCCCCCAGCTCTGCCACCTGCACAGCCACCTGTCTGAGGGAGCCACCCATGGGGGGTGCAGTTCTCCCCAACGGAACACCAGCAGCTGTGCCTGAGCACTCCAGCATCTCAAAACTGGGTACAAGTTTTCCACGTCAACCTAGAAACTCAGGTGATGGTATGTGTTTTGAGTTAGCTATTTTTTAGGGGCAACAGTGACATGGGCTCAGGAGCATAATGACACACGAACAATAAACACCTAGAGAGAAGAATCAAGTGCATAAGCCCTTCGTTTTTTTGTAAAAAAAAAACAAAACAAAAAAGCGATCGACATTTTTCTGCTTCCGCTGGGGACTCTGGTTTTGTCCTGGTGACCACCCACCAGCCATTCAAGACCTGACTGACAGGCACGCCAGACCTGCCCGTTCACGTCCGGGGTCCCACATCCTCTGCGGGCTGGGGCTACAGCTCCCGGGGAATCCGTGCAGGCAGGGCATGCCTCTTCACACGCATCTCCAAGTTCATCTGAAAAATGTATTCTCGATCAACTTGGCGCTTTTTCCAGGATGGGCATAATAAGATATCGTGGATGAAGGTACTTTGATTTAAGTGCCTCACGTCTTTCATCTGGTTCACTCCATCCACCTACTCTCCTTCCCACTGCCCGGATATCCCCAACTTCGGTGTTACTTTCTTCCTGCACAGATGACACGTCACAAGGGAAGGTACATCACACTTGTAAGCCAAGGCTGCTAGGAAGCTGCAGGAGAGAGTGGCCAGGGGTGCCAAGCACGGCCACAGCCGCATTCCCTGACTGCCAGGAAGACCAGCATCAGCAGCGTCGACATGAAGCGAAGCCAGTCAGCAGCAGTGAAATCTGCAGCTACGACGTGTAGGTGGATGTCCAGAGCAACTCTAGCTTCTAACTAAAGTGATAGTTGTTGATAGGAGGGCGGAAACAAGAAATTCTATTCATGCTAATAACTGAGTAGTAGAAAGAAGAAATGGACAGGGCGCAGGACGGCAAGGCCACTGGGCTAAAGCCCCACCCAACCCCTGCCTGTCTGGGACCTTCAGTGCAACATATTAAAGTATTTTAGGTTCTGGATTCAGGTCATGGAAAATAAAGGAACCAACCAGAATGTCCCCAGGTCTATCATGTGACCAGAGTCCTATCACGTATATTTATTTATTTTTATTCTTTTATTTTTAGGTGAGAGGAGGTGAGATAGTGAGACAAACTCCCATATGCACCCCAACCAGAATCCACTTGGCAATCCCTGTCTGGGGCCGATGCTCAAATCAGCCGAGCTATTTTTAGTGCCTGAGATTGATGAGCTCACTCCAACCGAGCTATCCTCAGTGTTTGGGGCCATGCTTAAACCAATCAAGCCACTGGCTATGGGAGGGGAAGAGTGAGAGAAGCGGGGAGAGGAAGGAGAAGCAGATGGTCGCTTCTCTTGTGTGCCCTGACTGGGAATTGAATCTGGGATGACCATACATCAGACCGACACTCTATCAACTAAGCCAAGTGGCCAGGGCCAGTACCCTATCGTGAATTACATGTTTTCTACTCATTAATTATAAAAATACTGAAGTAATTGATTTCATTCAAAAAATACCATGTACAACTAATACGCACAGTAATTACGACCACTATTATCTAATGATGTAAATCTGAATGCTAATAACCCTGACTTAATATAGATATACGCATGTATATATAATCCGTTATTACATGCACACACACACGATTTTGAGGTGCAAGCTCTCTTTTCATTTTTGAATACATTTATTTTAAATATGACAAAAATGCATGGGATACAGAAATAACACAGGAGCAATTAATGAGAGAAAGGAAACAATATGAGCGACTATGCATCCTTGTTTTTCTTCCTTATTGAGAAGTCAGCTCTCGCAGAGCAATCGGACATCCTGGTAATGTATCAGTGCGGTCGGCACAGCTGTGCTGAACACTGGACGGCGAGTCGTCCATGCAGCTAGGGAAGCCAAGAGTCCCGGTGTATTAGCGATCTAGTTTAAGACCCCCCGCTGTTACTGGCAAGGATGAGAACACAATTACATTCATCACCTGTCTCTGCAAAGACTCATTCCTGCCAAACGCAGCAATGTTAATATTTCCTACCCCAGGTATCCATTTTTAGGTCATTTCTAGTGTGCATAATACTCGCTAATTCCTAGTTTGGGATACAGAAAGGTTACACCTTCTAGAAAGTATGTATCTGCACACATATACACATATATACACATACATATATCACATAATACACATATAGGTGGGTGGGTGGGTGGGTGAGAGAGAAACATTTCAACTGCAAAGTTTCCATTCTGTTCACGTGACACCAGCATACACCTAGGCTGTATCTTAACTTTCTTAATTAAGTTTCCTTGGGGCCTAGAGCTTTCTCGATTCTGCGTCTAATTATTTTATGCACCTCGCTAAATACAGGGCTCTGCCTCCTACAGAATCCAAATGTAGGGGTGTCCACTGAACTTAGAGTTTACAATAAACACACATTAAGAGTATAAGTGTATTCCCACAGTGGATAGAGCGTCGGACTGGGACGCAGAGGACCCAGGTTCAAAACCCCAAGGTCGCCAGCTTGAGCGCAGGCTCGTTGCTGGTTTGAGCAACAAGGCTCACCAGCTTGAGCCCAAGGTCGCTGGCTCCAGCAAGGGGTCACTCGGTCTGCTGTAGCTGCCCGGTCAAGGCACATATGAGAAAACAATCAATGAACCACTAAGGAGCCGCAAGGAAGAATTGATGCTTCTCATCTCCCTTCTGTCTGTCCCTGTCTATCCCTCTCTCTGTCTCTGTCACACACACACACAAAGAATATAAGTGTGTTCCCAATGGGAGGCTGGAAGAAGAGTCAATTTGCCATTAAATATCCTTGACTTCATCAGCCCATAGAAATCGGTTTTAGAATTCAGGCCACCCTACAGACATCTTTAGTTTCCACTGGCGTGATATAACTGATTTGATTAGTGTGATCTTAAGTTGCGCCTTACAGGAAATAATGTGACACAGATGTCCCAGATTAGCGTCCACTCCCCTTTCATTAAACTATGAGTGTCTCCTTGGAGGGTGAACACGTCTGTACAGAAATGACTACCGGGCACAGAGAGGTCATTCCTCTGGGAGTCCACTTCCCGTCCCCTTGATGGTAGGCATGGCCACGTGTCTTATTCTGCCCAATAAAATGTGAGTGGAACTGAGTCCTTCCCACATGGATGTGTCCGGTTGCCAATGTCCAACTCCACGCCCGTTTTCCCGCTGCCCAGGATCATGGAAACTCGCCCTAAGGTCGCTTCTCAGTGCTGAGCCCTCGCAGGGCCAGGCGGGAGCCACCCTGGAGGAGGGCCCCGCCTGAGACCCACTCCACCGCAGTGTTCCACACTAAGCAGCTTCATCACACAACCACCAAAAAATCCAAACTCTAACTCCCTTAGAGAAAGAAATGATACACTACACACCTTTGTATTTTCAACCATGCAAATTGAAAGTAACCAACAGTCCATGACTGAATTGCTTCCAGCACATTCTCACCGCAGAAACAAATCCTGGACTAAGGTCGATCTGCAAATGCACAGGGACACTCAGACCACCCTCTGTAACTCCTTCATCCTGTGAAACGTGTCAAAATGCAGTCTATTTTTAGGACGTTTTCAGAAGCCTTCAATCTGTTGATTGGTATGTTGGGTACAATGTGTTTTAGAAATATTGCTGGGAACTCGGGATGCTTAATTTAACAAATCCTTACACAATGCGGATTACCTATTCAAACGCAGAGTGGGGTATTCAAATCTACTTCTAATTGGAGGGATTATACTTAATCCAGGTACTAAGAAGTAAAATGCATACTGCTCACTAACCCTTTGCTGTGTCACAGACAAAACAATGCCAGGGTCGCCTTTACTGAAGCGATGTCTTGTCAGAATGTGCAACCAGGTCTTGGCTGCACCCAGATATTAAACCAATAGAGAGAGTGCCGCTATAATTAACACTGTAAACTGAATTTGTTTCATTTTATTTCGGGAAGCCTTTTTAAATAAAACTTGTCTGCTGTTAGGAAAGTGACTTTTACATAAAACTGTTTTAAAAAGAAAAAGTAACATTTGGTATCCAGTAATGCTACATTTGACATCTTTCTAGGAGAAAAAAAAAAAAAGAGCATAAATGTCTGATTTATGAATTGTTTTCAGAATGTGTGATTTCAGAAACTGGAAGAGGCTGACCCTTCTGTGAGCTGAAGACAGAAAGCCTTCCAGAATCTCTCCGGCAGTTTGTCTTGGGGGGGGGGGGGGGGAAGAAGTCTATTACCTCATTAAGCCTAGTTCAATTAAAATAAAACCTAAATGAAAGCATTTAGCTCGAAGCTAATTGAAAATAAAACCCTCAGTTTATCAACGGGGCTGTTGTCTTGGAAACCCGTTCGTCCAGTATTTCAGCAACCAGAACCAGAACTTCCACAAGATGACAGGTTTCTAGACATTGCTGAGAAGCAGCTGGTGGCTGGTCACAGGCGTGGCTGGTTCTGAGGGTGATGACACTAGCCGCTTACCAGGGACCAACAAGGAAACGGCAGTTTCAAGTGTTACCCTTCAAATAATTCCACAGTTCTTAAACTGATTAAATATTTTATACCTCTACTAGGGTTTTGTGCTGTTTCCCTCTCTGTCAAGTGGTGCAAGTCCTCACTATCGGACATTCCTATCTTCCCCCAAATGCAGGAACATCAATTTTGCAGTGGCTCCCAGCAGATGCCTGATACCACAGTCCATTTGCATAGGCACATCCTTGGCACCTAGCCAAAATGCTATGAATGGTCTCCTTCACTGATGACTTGAAAGATTTTCTTTTTCACTTGAAGAAATCAGGTAACAAATGCTGTTTTCTGTGGCAGCGTGAAGTATTTTACCACTTTAATCCCAGCCTTGATGTCTCTGTCCAGTACTGACTGTCTTATTCTCCTTCCCTCCCTCCCTCCCTTCCTTCTTCTTTCCTTCCTTCTTCCCTTCTTCTTCCTGCCTCCCTCCCTCCCCCTTCTTTCTTTCCTTCCTTCCTTCCTTCCTTTTTTCCTTCTGTTCCTCCTTGCTTCCTTCCTTCCTCCCTCCTTCCTTTTTACCTTCCTTCTTTTCTCCCTTCCTTCTTCCTTCCTTCTTCCCTCCCTCCCCCTTCTTTCTTTCCTTCCTTCCTCCCTCCCTCCCTTCCTTCCTTTTCTCCTTCCTTCCTCCCTCCCTCTTTCCCTCCCTCCCTCTTTCCCTCCCTCCCTCTCTCCTTCCTTCCTTCCTTTTCTCCTTCTGTTCCCCCTTCCTTCCTTCCTTCCTCCCTCCCTCCCTCCCTCCTTCCCTCCCTCCCTTTTCCCATCGCCCATGTTCCCACTAAGCATGCAAGGACGGCACCAGTGAATTTTAGAAAAGCAACAGAAACATTCCCTCAGAGGCACGCAAATTGCCCAGCTGCACACTCGTGTATTAATAGGCTGTTTATATATAGTATCCCCCGTTTTGTTAAATTGCAACTTCTGCTGCCTTCTCACCGTCTGTTCCTCTGGTGGGAGGGGGGGAGAGAAAGTCCTATGTTGGGTCTTTGTGTCAAAATAAAGAAAATTAATTTCAAAGCCAACAAGGAGAGACTTGCTGGCGCAGAAGGTAAGTAAATGCCAGCAGCTGTTCTGTGGCTTCCAGACAGACAGAAAAAACATACTTTTCAAAGACTGTCCTTTGATACACACAGTGCGGGAGGTGCCCCAGCCAGCGGAACGTGGCCCCAGCACCCCACCCCATCCCCAGCCCCGTGCTCACCAGACACAACAGAGCTGTGCAAAATGAAAGGTGATGGGGACACTGACCGACTAAAGTCCGGACACTCACACGTGCTCCCTCCTCTCTCACCTCTAGAGCACCTGGTGGTGAGATCCGTGTGTTTCTGTCAGATAGAAAACTGTGTGGACCTCACCTCCAGGTGCTCTCAGGGACAGAAAGGAGAGAACGTTTTTATGTTCAAAAATACATATATCTGACATACAGATGCGAAAAAGATGCGGTTGTGTGGTATGAGTTTGTCCAGAGACCTCAGGGTCCGCGTGATGACTGAACTTAGAGAGGTGGCACTTATGACTGGGCAGTGCTGGTCCTCAGAGACGGCGCACTTTATGCCAGAGGCCACTAAGCCCAGCAACCTCTGTTTTATGGTAGGCAGCCTAATGTGCAAGGGAGGGATGGAAGGGTGGAGGGAAAGAAGGAGAGAGTGAAGGAGGGAGAGAGGGAATGAGTGATTAATGGAGGGAGGGAGGGAGGAAGGGAGGGAGGGAGGGAGGGAGGGAGGGAGGGAGGGAGGGAGGGAGGGATGCAACTTCCACAGTTATAAATTTTTTCTTAATTTCAATACTGTCAGCAATAAGGTTGTAAGCTCTTCTCATTCACACTGATACTCAAATACATAGTTTCAAAGTCTCTAGATGGCTTCGCAACAAAAATTAAAGGCATAGCTCTGTATGACCCATATCTTCTTAAAATAAGATTTTATAAAATGAACTGAAGGTAATTTGGTGGGAAAAAAATGAATAAACCTTAAGGCCTGACCAGGCAGTGACGCAGTGGATAGAGCATTGGATGGAGATGCAGAGGACCCAGGTTCAAAACTCCAAGGTCACCGGCTTGAGCTTGGACCCATCAGGCTTTAGCACAGGCTCAATAGCTTGAGCGCAGGGTCACTGGCTTCAGTGTGGGATGATAGACGTGACCCCATGGCCGCTGGCCTGAGCCCAAAGGTCACTGGCTTGAGCAAGGGGTCACTCGGTCTGCTGTAGCCCCTCGGTCAAGGCACATATGAGAAAGCAATCAATGAACAACTGACGTGCCACAACTTTGAGTTGATGCTTCTCATCTCTCAGGCCGAGTAGATGGATTTTAAGGCAGGAGCAGTTCACTGACATGGTACACACGATCTCTGTCCAGTACAGCTCTCATTGTGCAATGGTCTCCTTATCTGGGGGGGTGCGTTCCAAGCCCCCCGGTGGATGCCTGACACTGAAGACAGTACCAAACCCTATATATATATATATATGATCCATACGCTCCCATAAGTGTCACTTCTAAATGAGGCACTGGAAGGGGTAAACAGCAATAGCTGATAATAAGCAGACAATTGTTACTATGTACTATATTACACAATTGTGTGAGTGTGTCCTCCATCTCCCTCTTTCTCAAAACGCCGCACTGCAGTGTGCCCACCTGTGCCCTGAACGGGGCACTTCCTGGCTCCTCAGGGGCATGTGGGGACCTCCAGCCTCACCGCTCCTAAGCTCTGGGGCCCCTGCTCAATGGCGTAAGGACGACTGGAGCACAAGCCCTGGGATGGGGGGACAGTCAGTCTGAGAATCCAGGCGCCCACCATGTGACTGATGCCTAGGGAGTGTGCCCGGGGATGCTGGACAGCAGGATGTGTCCGGACCCCGGTGGGAACAAAGTTGGGGGGGGGGTCTCATGAGATTTCATCGTGCTACTGAGAATGGCGAGTCACTTAAGCTTATGAACTGTTGACTTCCGGAACTTTCTGTTTCCTCTTTCCGGAGTGTGAGGCAGGTAACTGATATTGTGAAGGGCAGACATGTGGGTAAGGGGCAGAACAATGATTGCTTCAACACCAAAGTTAACAGATAGAGCTAGACAAAACCCGTGTGACAGTCATCCGTAAGCGTGGACCCTAAAAGCACACTAAAATAAGAGCTTTATTTTCTTAAAACAAAGAATAAAAACAAACAGAAATCACAAAAATGGTTGCATATGAACTTTCACTGTTCTTTGTGACAAAATACTCTTTTCACTGTGTTAGCAAAACTTTATTTAAAATATATCTATATAGATATAGATATAGATATTTATATATGAAAAGACCAGATGGTTTAACCCTGCTTTTGCTATTAAATGTATTCCGGAAATCTAGAAGTTACTTTCCACTCTCATTTGGTAAAATAACAACAAGTATTAATATTGTTCTTTGAGGCTGTGAGCTCGTAAGGACACTTTTACAGGGTGAAGCGTTCCCATTTGAGATTTCTTTCTCTCTGTGATGAGTAACTCTGAAGACAGACGTGAACTGATGGGCAGGATGAAAAGAGATTTACAAAGCACGGAACAGCCACAAAAGTCATGGTTTGTAGCCTACTGCGCCGAATCCCTCGACTGTCCCCGTGATAAACAACAGAGGGAAGGAAAGCCCTCTAAATACTTCGGATGTGTCAGAGAATCTGAAGGAAATGTAACACAAAAGCATGTGAATTACTCCATCCCGTTTAAAATAGAACAGGGCTTTCTCTGGGTGGACAAATGGGGTCTTGAGTTTTTGCCTGGGCAGCGTAAGGTGTGACCTGACCCGGAGGAGAATGTTCACACGGGAGCACACACACTTCAAAATATGTAAGAATGTGAATAACAGAGCAAAGCCACTTTCACAGCAAAAGAAAATGTGAACACTCAGATCCACTTTACCCAGCAGCTCTCTTTCCTAAGTGTCAGTTTTCCTCTTTTTCTTTTTGTTTAGCAGGAGAGACAGGGAGAGGGACCGGCAGAAAGGAAAGGAGAGAGATGAGAAGCATCATTTCTTCGTTGCAGCACCTTAGTTGTTCATTGGTTGCTTTCTCATATGCGCCTTGACCAGGGGGCTCCAGCACAGCGAGGGACCCCTTGCTCAAGCCAGCGACCTTGAGCTCAAACCAGTGACCCGATGCTCAAGCCAGATGAACCTGCACTTAAAATGGTGCCCTCGGGGTTTCGAACCTGGGTCCTCCGCATCCCAGTCCGACGCTCTATCCACTGTGCTGCCACCTGGTCAGGTAGCTGTCCACTTTTCTAAGTCTCATTTCCATTCCCTGCATTGAGATTTTGAAGGTCGTTTTGTTGACGTCTGGGATTCATCCTCCCCAAAAAGAATCATTGTTTTATATACAATGTGTCCGTAAAGTCACGCTGCACTTTTGACCTGTCACTAGTCAAAGTGCACCATGACTTAACAGACACACTATACAAAAAAAAATCACTGAGAATAATATTAGTAGTCAAAGAGCATGATTTTTCAGATGCTTAAACTTTTACTCCTTTTTGTGACAACAAAGATTCTTCAGTTAATAAAAGTTCCATTTGCATACTAACTTCGAAACGTAATTACGCCCTGTCTGAGAAACACACAAGCAGGCAGGGTTGTTTGCTTTCGGCCACGAACGGATCTTTGGAGAGTAGAGTGAAGGACAAGAGCCTTTTCAGTGAGTTTCGAGACTCCCCTCAGGTCGCTTTGGAGAGCTTGGCAATGAGTCAATGTATAAGCAATCTCAGGAAACTTCAAAACCTCTTCCCCACACCACGGTCCTATAGTTACCATCATAAATCAATCGGACATCGCGCCTGACCTGCGGTGGCGCCAGGGGTAAAGCACCACCCTGCGATGCCGAGTGTCTCCGGATTGAATCCCTGGGCTTGCCCGGTCAAAGCACAGATGTCAAGCAACTACTTGGGAGTTGATGCTATCCCACTTCTCTCCCCCTTTCTCTTTCTCTCCTCTCTCTTAAAATCAATAAATAAAGCTTTAAATTCTGACATCACACCATGGCTGGTTACCATGAACCACTGAGGTAGGTAGGCGTGCTGGGTGTCTTCCGGCAAAGGAGCTGAATGCTTCCCCAAAGTTCTTCAGGAAATGAAAGCCTTGCACAGAGAAGGGTTGAGCACCTCAGACGCTGTGTCAGAGAGACAGCGATTTCCCACCCCCGTAGGGTGTTCTGCCTGTGGGAAGCACGCCTGTTAACAGAAACATTTATACAAACATGTGCTGAGGCAGGGGCGGGGGAGGGGTCAAGCAGGACCCGGTCACGGTGTCCTGGAGATGCAGGGTGAGCACCTGAAGGGAGACACATGAGAGACATGCATGTCAAGAAGAGGCAGAGACATGGACAACTTTCCGATTCCGTGTGTTGGTAAAGTAAGTTTGGGAAATGTCACCAGAGAGGGGGCAAGAGTGATCTGGCAGAACCCTACAGAAGCCAGACCGTTATCACCGTATCAGCTGCCATGGGTCACCGTGCGGCTCTGGGGAGGGGCAAAGAAGCATTTGAGGCAAGATACAAACCAACCAGTTCCCAGTTTAAACAAAGAGGACGTATTTGTGGGGTATCTGAGCTGCATTTTTTTATTTCCTATTTTTAACTTAATTAAGCTTCATCTTTCGATCTTTGGCTACCCCCTGCGGAATGTATTTGAGAAAGAAAACTGTAGAAATAGGGGAACAGTTGAGAGGCCATCGAGTAGGAATTGTTGACCTTTTGATTAATTGCTGTTATAATCTCTTATCATCTTACTCAATAATTAACTAAAAACAAGGTTTTTTTGCTGAAATGTCCATTGTCCGCAGCCTTGGGGTCAGAAGAAATGTTTCACTTGTTAAGTGCTGAGCTATGATGCTCACAGTCTCTCACCGCGGTCTCAGATATTTCTGATATTCTGGACCAGCCGTGCTCACATTGCAAGCTATGCAGTCCAATGACCTTCTCACAATTTCGGAAACGAACACTGGAGTTTCTCCAAAGATCAGTTGTCTATATATAGGAGTTATTTTTCTGCAGCCTTCTTTAATTTTCTCATTTCTATTCTGTCGATGAAAACCATCAGAAATTTGATAACTTTAAATCTGCCAACAGTACAGTCTACGACCTGCTTTGCGGGAGTGTTTGAGTGTATGTCTCATTCATCATTTTTAAATGCCAAATAAACCGAATTCAAGTCATTATACTCTTCAGAATGATTTTGAGTATATAGGACATGTCACTTATTGGCTTTAGAAATCTTTCTCTGCTTCCAGTTTTCACAATTAACACTTCAAACCTCCTAAATATTCTACTCCACGTTTATGCTCACAACAAAATTGTAATATACCCACTTATTTAGTTTCCTCACTATTTTCATCCAATATTCACACACACACACACACACACACACACACACACACACGGGTTGTAGATGTCACCTTATTTTTTTCTTTTCTTCTGAAGTCACTTCTTCCTTCCTCTATCTGAAGAACCCTCCTGAACTTGAACCTCATTTCTCTTTTAATCCATGCTGACTCGCACACAGAGAATGATCTTTGTGCCCTCATACATACCCATGGCAAACTTGCTGGTGTTACTCTTACCTTGGTCTACTAGATTAACTCATGTTCTCTACTATGGCCTCCCTCGCGTGGGCAGAATACGGGCAGTGTGCCCAAAATTCATATACATTCATTCTCATTTCTTAAATGCATTGTTTTTAAAAATGTTTCCCCGAACCTAATAGGTGGATTAGTAATTCTCACATATTTCAAAGTGTGACTCCACTCTCATGAATAAATCATTCATAAGTCATGTTCCAATATGTATTTTGTTACCTTTCTCAGGATGTCCACCACACACACACATTTGAGGCACTTTATTTCACAGTGACATCTGGGAGACACTAAATTAGCTAAAGTCCCATTACTGGCATTAAGAAACATAGCTACAAAGAAATACCACACATACATGGTAGAGTTAGGGGATCTTAACCAGTCACATGAATAAATTGGTGATAACATGTGTTCAAAAACTCCAAGAGTGTAAGAATATATCGTGTCCAAGCTACCCTATGAAAAATCTTCAGAGAGGCCTGAATATTGAAACAAGGTCAATGGTGGGTGTCCTTTCAGGATGCATGTAGACTGATTAAGGCATTCCAGAGAAAGTACAGTGCTCCCAGAACTCTGCTGAGCTGGTTTTCCTCGAGCAAGGCAGAGTCAAGGGCTATGAGACACAGGGTAATTAATGGTTAAGGAAGAAACTGCATTCTTGCATGACTCCTACCGATGTCATCATCTGAAGGAATCCTGGAGGGTTAATTCCACTTCCCCTCATTGAAGAAGGTCTTCATTAGGTATATATTTTTTCAAGACCAGTTTAGACTTTGGTCTGAACATTTCTACTTTCCTGTCACTAATGACATTCATAAATACCTCTCATAATTACAAATATATATTCCTTCTCTCATGCAAACACTGGCTCTGGGATGTCTACACTGTACCTAACAAATTGTCTCTAGAACTTCAAAGACGATATTCCATACCTCCTCCATGTGTCACAAAATCCTTAAACATACATATTTCGATATGATAAGCAGAAAAATAAAAGAACTCCAGTGAGTTGTTATTCAGGAAAATTACATGATAAAAACCATCCCGTAGAAGGAGGGATTTGGCAGCAGCAGTATTTGGAGCAAATCAAAGCCAAAACACAACCAAAAATAGATGAACTAGCCGAAGACTCTTAGAGGCACACAGCACTGAGGTCATAAAGGACTGAGCCAAGATCTTGACTGTGGAAGTAGAGAAAATCTGTTAGGAAAGGAATACGAACAAGAGTTGTGTGTTATTTTATTTCTCAAGTTAGGAAGGATTAGGAGACAGAAAGGAAGTGAAAATGTTGGCACAATCAAAAATGAAGGTTTGGCAAACATGGGCAAGTTTGGAACAGAAGAGTCAATTCTGTTGAATTTTAAGTATCTGCATTACTGGAAAGTCTCTTAGATTTGGACATCTTTCGTAGATATAATAGTTTAAAAGCAAGAGGTTATAGAAAAGAAGAAGACCTCACAATACTTGGAAAGTGTGACTCTTCTTATTTTAGAGATAAATGCCAAGATTGCAAAGGAGGTCAAGAGAGAGCTAGCTGTCAGTGACTTTGGAGGTAAATGATAAGGGTCACCAACAAATACACAATGACCTAGTCCATGGTACAGAAATGCTTTTATTCAAAGTTATAAAATACAATTTTCACTATTTTTTTTAACATTTAGTGAGAGGAGAGGAGGCAGAAACAGACTCCTGCATGTGCCCCAACTAGGATCCACCCGGCATGCCCACTAGGGGGCGATGTTCTGCCCATCTGGGGACCTTGCTTTGTTACAACAGGAGCCATTTTTAGCACCTGAGGCAGAAGCCATGGAGCCGCCTTCGGCACCCGGGGCCCACTCGCTGTAGTCGGCCCATAGCTGCTGCAGAACAGGAAGAGAAGAGAGAGAAGCAAGAGGGGAAGGGTGGAGAATCAGATGGGTGCTTCTACTATGTGCCTTGACTGAGAATCGAACCCGGGACTATCACACACTGGGCCAACACTCTGTGTGTGAGCCAACCAGCCAGGGCCCGATTTTCAGTATTTTTGACATCCTCATTGATTGACTACTTCTCAGAGCTAGTAATAACTTAAAGAATATACCAGAGATTCAAGGTTAAGGCCAGTAACTTAAAGGAGTTTACCATCCTCCCTGAAAAGACAAAACTAACATACAAGAAATAAATAGGGAGATTCATTTAAATATGTATGTGATACTGGCCAACAAGCAAATGAAAAGATACAAAACATTATTAATCATTAGGGAAATGCCAATCAAAACTACAGTAAGTGCCAAAACAAACAGGAAATATCTTGCTGAGGTTGGGAAGACACGACATGATTGACAGCATTTGTATGCTGCTCCTGCGAATATATAATGGTACAGCTGCTATGAAAAATAGTATGGCAGTTCCTCAAAACAATTGAAAATAGAGTTAGCATAACATCCAGGAATTCTACTTTTGGGTACATACCCAAAGAATCACAAAGGCAGATTCACAAACAGATATCTTCACAGACATGTTCATAGAAGCAAAATTCACAGTAGCCCAGAGATAGACACAACTCCAATGACCCTTTACAGACGAACAAATAAGCCAAATATGGTATGGATATAAAATAAACTCCATGAAATAGTATCCATCGTCAGAAACGAAGGAATTTTTGCCTGATATTACAACATGGGTATTGTGCTAAGTGAAATAAGCCACTCATAAAAAGATGAGTATTACATGATTCCACTTATATAATCTAGAGTAATCAAAGATTAATAGAAACAGAAAGAATGGCGTTTGACAGGGGCAGGAAGGAAAAGTGAAGTTATACATTGGGTGTAGAGTTTCAGTATTTTTAAGAGAAAAAAGTCTTGAAGATGAATGGTGTGGAGATAGTTGTATGACAACGTGAGCATTCTTAATGCTACTGACCTGAATACTTACCCCTTTGAGTAGTTAGTTTTTTGTTAGCCCTTTGAGTGAGGACGTACATGAATGTTCATATTACTCAAAGGGTTAAACACAATTAAGATGGTAAATTCTGTTATGTACATTTTATCAAAACCAAAAAAAAAGAAAAAAGAAAAGAATTCCAGTCACAAAGAAAAAAATTTAAAAATGAATAAATTAATTAAAAGGTGGAGAAAAAGTCAAAGGTAAATATATATACAATAAGTAAAAGAGCTAGTAAGAAAACTGAAGACCATAATAATCAGAATAAACACTGGAAGAGAGAAATCCTAAGTGATGCATGCAAATTGGGAAAATTTAAATATCTGAATGAATTTGATAAAATGAATATTTTAAAGGTAAATTGGCATTAACAAAGTTATACAGAGGAACATAATTACAGGCTTTAGATGGTTTAATGAGCGCAGAATGCTTGGTGATGTATTTTCATGCTGAGTGTTCACATATAAGACCATTGACAATGCCTCCATTTATTTAGATTTCTTTAATGAACTAAAAGTCATAATCTTTTAAATAATGGTCTTGTAAATGTGCTGTAAGATTTATTCCAAATGTGTTGCATTGCCTTTTTAAGTGATAGATTTTTAAATTAAGAGTTTTAAAATTATTTCTGAGGTATAGAATTACAAATACTGCTGCTTGGTTTCTAAACTCTCTTATATTCCTAATAATCTGTGTACAATCTTTTGGAGTTTCAATGCAGGAAATTATAGCATTTAAAGAATACTAATAGTTTGATTTCTTCCCCGATACTTCGGACACTCTATATGTGTCTTCCTATCTCCCGATTGCCCTAGATCGGAGCTCCAGCACAAGGTGGTCTAGAAAGGTGACGATGCAGATCTTTTTTTATTATGATTTGAAAGAAAAGGTTATGATTTTCTGCTATGAATAATGTTTCCTGTAGAATTTCAGTAGACACACTTTTCGATACACTTTATATAGCAAGACTGATGTAATTTATCACTGTAAGGAAGCTTCCTTCTGTCCCTGGTTTGCCAAATGTCTTCACCACACACGGGCATGCAATTTTATCAGATGACTTTTCTACTTCTATTGGGATGATCATATGGGATAATACGACTCTTACATGCTACTTTATCTCTAAATGTGGCCAATGGTAATATTTTCTAATATTAAACCTCCCTGTATTTTGGGAATTAAGTCCATTTTGCATGGTCTCTCAGGCCCCACTGCATTTGATTTGGAAGTAACTTTGTGCAAAGTTTTTGTTCTACATCATAGCTCATGAACTGAGATGTTTCCTTTTTCATACTAAGTTATCTTTACCTCAGAAATTGATACTCCGTTTTCACTTCTTTGCAGTGGCTTGTATACAACTGCAGTCATCTGTACCTTCAACATCTGGTGAAATTTACCTAGGGAAACTAGTTAGGTATGTTGTTTCCTCTGTGAAGAAAAGTATTCAAATGCTGCTTTCTTTAACTTAGTGTTGACATATGGGCCAACCTTCCCAGTATGCCAAGGTTGACAAATTCTGCATTATTTAATATTAGAACATTGAGTTATTTTGGAAAATTCTGGTTTTCTGAAAATGTGTCCATTTTATCATATTTTCAAATAAATGGACATGCATATTTTTATGGTGTTCTCTAAACTTGTATTTAATTTCATTTTAAGCAATGGGGAACAA
Source organism: Rhynchonycteris naso (assembly GCA_037038555.1). Lineage (NCBI taxonomy): Eukaryota > Metazoa > Chordata > Mammalia > Chiroptera > Emballonuridae > Rhynchonycteris > Rhynchonycteris naso. The sequence continues at coordinate 2,806,749 of CM072998.1, forward strand.
ATCTGGAGGAAAATACATTTCCTCCATAGAATATATATATATATAAATACTCACTAGTTATTTAAAGTACTGTTTCAATAGGTATCTTATCTATAGAGTACATATTTTTATTTACTTCATCATGGAGATTATGATTAAAGCAAATGGCTTGGAGAATAATGAGAGCGAAATGACCACAGGTAAGAATTTACAATTCAACATTATAAACATATTTTTATGCAGGTCTATGTTCCTGGAATTGTAGGCTAGGCTACTTTGGGGTAGAACAGTGTTATCACAGTTCTCTGTACAAATGTACTGTGAATTGCACTGGATGACTTTCTAAATCAATTAAGAACACAAAATTTATAATCTGCCCAAATATTACCATTACTTTATTGTTAATTATGAGCTGTGAGGAAATAGGTGACCCAGATGACATTTGCAGCTGTTTTTCAAAGAAAGATTTTTATTTAATTAAGCAGAAAGATGGTTCATTTAAGGGCAATGTAACATAAAAATGAAGTTTAAGGATTGTACACACACACACACACACACACACATATATATATATATATAAATTCAACTTGATTGAAAAATAAAACAGCCACACAATAGAAATAAAATATGAATTGTCCTCAATCTATTAAATATGCATATTTTTAAAATAAATGTACTTTATTTTAGTAAAACTCCCACTACTATAAATCACATTACTTGATTTAAAGAAAAATTACATCATGTTTGTAGTAATGCTTAACAATTAAAAAAAATAACAGACCCTGGCCAGTTGGCTCAGCGGTAGAGCGTCAGCCGGGCGTGCAGAAGTCCCAGGTTCAATTCCCTGTCAGAGCACACAGGAGAAGTGCCCATCTGCTTCTCCACCCCTGCGCCCTCTCCTTTCTCTCTCTCTCTCTCTTCCCCTCCCACAGCTGTGGCTCCATTGGAGAGAGCTGGCCCCAGTGCTGAGGATGGCTAAGAGCTTGGTTGCTGAGCAGCAGAGCAACATCCCAGATGGGCAGAGCATCACCCCCTGGTGGGCATGCCTGGTGGATCCCAGTCGGGCACATGCGGGAGTCTGTCTCTCTGCCTCTCCGCTTCTCACTTCAGAAAAATACAAAATAATAATAATAACTAAGAACTGCAGGAAAGAGAATGTAGAATTGCTTGGACCACAATGACAACGGAAATAGTTGGCTACATAGTAGCCAATCCTCTTACACAACATGGAAATTATGAGGGGCAGCACACGCAAATCCTTCCCCTGGGAGCAGCATTCAACCCGCCCTGATCCGCCCTGATGGGCTTCAGCCCAGGAGCAGGATGCGAACCCAACAACAATTTCAAACACCACGCTTGATCGAGAGCTCAAGTGTTTACCAAACCACAGCAGACGCCAGAGTGCTCATCGAGAATGGGTCCACATACCGTTTAACCTAAAAATAAAAATAAATAAAAATAAAAAACTAAATGACTCCAACAAATACAGATCATAAATGAAGACGGGCTCATTTGGGATGGTTTCCATAGGCACCGTCTTTGCCGCTGAGAGGCTGATGGATGACTTTACCAGAAGTGCGTCTGATCACATGTCCATCTGTTAGACGGGAACCCTCTTCCTCTGTGGCCCAGACCACACGCTGTCCCCAGTCTGGGTTCGTGGGAGTCTACACGTCACAGTCAGCCTGTTCGACCAGAATGAGGCCCTCTCTTTCTTGCAGCATTCCTGCTGCTAACTTCCAGTCTCTGTCCAAGACTGTTCCAAGTTCAGCCTTTGAGGAACAGAGCTCTTAAGCCAGACTTCTGTCCCACGACCCGTTTCTGCACTTCCTTGCTAATTGTTGAGACTAGCCTTTAATATGTGGTGAGGAAAAATAAATAAAAGTGCTTAAAAATGACTCTTAATACCCAGGAACGATTTCTGGGCTTGTGAAATGTTTTGTGAGTTTTTCATATATTTAGTAGAAAATGAGCAATTCTTGGTCATGGTGCCACACGAAAGATTCTCTTTGTATTATTAATAAGGTTTTTTTTCAGTGTCTCCTCTGAACCCTGACTTTTTCCTCTCTCTGAATAAAAAATAATAATAACAATTATCAAATGATACAATGTATAATAGTGGGTCACATTCAGCAGAATTCAATGACCTTTATTTAAAAGAAATAAAAATTTTTTTAAATATTTTTTTTATTAATCTTAGAGAGACAGAGGAAGGGAGGGGGACAGAGAGACAGAAACATCAAGCTGTTCTGTATGTGCCCGGACTGGGGACAGAACCTACAACCTGTGTATATTGGGACAATGCTCCAACCAACAGAGCTATCCAGCCGGGGCAAAAAGATTTTAAAGCATAACAAATAATTTTGCTTTTTCCTGAGTTACTAAAATGGTATTTTTCTTTAATATTTAAAAATGAAGATATGTGTGAACCTATTTGACATGGAAATTCCAGAAGAGGTTTGAATATGAATTTTTAAAATCTATTAGGAACAATCAAGTAGAATAAATTCAAGTGAATATTTATTGTGTGAATATCGAATATTGAGATTCCCATATTACTTTTTGAAACTTTATCTAATTTAAATGTATAGTTTATATTCTTGAGAAATTACAAAAAAGCCTGACCTGTGGTAGTGCAGTGGATAAAGCGTCGACCTGGGAACACTGAGGTCGCCAGTTCAAAACCCTGCACTGGTCTGGTCAAGGCACATATGGGAGTTGATGCTTCCAGCTCCTCCCCCCTTTCTCTCTCTCTCTCTCTCTCTCTCTCTCTCTCTCTCTCTTTCTCTCTGTCTCCTCTCTAAAATGAATAAATAAAAATAAAAATAAATAAAAAAGAAAAAAGAAATTACAAAAAAAATCTACAAGGTAACCAATTCTTTGAATAACTCTGAGTATATGCAGTTAGGCTAGTCTGGTGCAGGTTGTGATATAATAAAAGCAATGTTGCAACAATAAAGTGTATCCCCTGAGCCTTGAGCCACTGATACATCCTTCCAGACAGTACAAGCTGTATTGCCAGAAGAGACAGGCTTCTCATTCTGTATCCAGACATTTCATACTTAGTTAGTCGTACGTTTCCCCACAAGGTAAGAGTGACCATTAGTATACAGGCATCTGTTAAGGTTAAAAAGTGTATAGTCCCTGAAAGAAACACCCATCCAAAGAGAATCCACAAAGAATATCAACTCAGATTGAATTGACTGGAGTCAGCTCTCAAGGTATAAATATTCTAAAGTAAAATCTGTTTATTGCCTAATGAGTTTTGCTGACTAGTCTAGCCCTATGCTTTGAATACACATTTCTACATGGGTAACTACATTAGCCCTTCTGACAGTACAATGCCCATTCAAAATTGAGCTGTGTATTACGGTGCACTCACAAATATTACATCATGAAGCATCGTTGCTGTGTTTTTAAATGCCTGTCATCAATATGACAGACAAATGAGTATCTTTATCACGGATGCCATTACGTAAAATTCAAAGTGCCTGCCTTAGGATGAGCAGTACTTAAAAGACCCTATATATTCACACTGCTAAATTGTTATCAACTTTGTGTTCTTATAAAGCTTCAGCTTTACTTGTTGGTGACTGGTGACAAATCATTTTGAAATAGTCATAAAATGCAGTAAAGAAAAAACTGGTACTACTAATAGAAATGCATTCAAGTAACCAGATTTAATATTAATCTCATTTAAAAAAAAAACAAAAAACAATTATCAGTATTTTTTACAGGATGCCAAAACGTGTCTCTGTATCCAGATTCCAGGGAAAGTCTCTAATTCCGGTTGTCTGCTAATCTCTGTCTCTCAATCTTCAGTAATTTCCCCCAAATCTGTATGTGAATGACTGGCTTGAGGAAAAATTATCTGGGATTTTTATTAAAATGTGAACTCCAGCCTGACCTGTGGTGGCGCTGTGGATAAAACGTCGACCTGGGAACACTGAGGTCGCCAGTTCAAAACCCTGCACTGGTCCGGTCAAGGCACATATGGGAGTTGATGCTTCCAGCTCCTCCCCCCTTTCTCTCTTTCTCTCTCTCTCTCACTCTGTGTCTCCTCTCTAAAATGAATAAAATAAAAATAAAATAAAATTTAAAATGTGAACTCCAGGACCCGCTCTGGGTTTAGTGAATGAGACTGCCCAGGGGCAAAGGCCAGGACTTGGATGTGTAAGAAGCCACCCTGCTGCGTGGTAGGTACACTCAATATCAGAATCACTTTCAAGGCTAAGACGAACGTGGCAAAAATAAAGGTTCATCCTTTCCTACTTGTTTCCTCTGCAACTTCATAAACTCGTTTCTTCCACAAACCCCTCCGTATTCTAGTCCATAGGAACCAGGACCTAATTATTTGGCATTAAAGATAAACAAACACAAAATACATTATACACAGGTGGGCAAAGCGGGATCACTGAGACATTCTTTTGAGTAATAAATTACTGTGGACATCATAACTGGCCTGTCATTTTCTATACAAACAACTGTAAATCTGCTCTTTCCCACCTCTGTGAGTTCCCTAATCTCACCAGTCCATGGTTTAAAGATAGATTTTTAAACAGTTACCAATTACCATAAAGATAGATTTTTAAACAGTTACCAATTACCATATGATGTGATAAGTGTTATAACAGAAGCGCCAATGACAGGTTTTAAAGAAAGAAAGCTTGTTACAAAAAAAAAAAAAAAAAAAACTGTCTAAATAAAAAGGGGATAGTTCCATTTGTAACTAAAGAAACCAGAGTTGTTTGGGGTTTTGTTTGTTTTCTGATAAAAGCCTTTGGCTGCTAGGTCAGTCCTCCTGGGCTGTCTACCATTTAGAGAGGAGACCTCACTTTGGGATCTCACTAATGACTGAATGGGTTCACCTTGCATAAAATAACAGATCACAGAGGAACACCAATTCCCCCACAGCTGATGTTATTTTTATAAAACACCTTTTTAAAATAAGCACATTTTTCCTAGCTCAAATTTTTATAGATATTTTTAATTCATTTTAGAAAGGAGACAGAGAGAGAGACAGAGAGAGAGAGAGAAAGGGGGGAGGAGCTGGAAGCATCAACTCCCGTATGTGCCTTGACCAGACCAGTGCAGGGTTTTGAACTGGCGACCTCAGTGTTCCCAGGTCGACACTTTATCCACTGAGCCACCACAGGTCAGGCCAAATTTTTATAGATTTTAAAAGAAAGATGCCGGACAGGAGGACACCCCTGTGGAGCGCGCTTATTTCTGCTCGCGGGAATAGCACGTGGGCACTCCCTCTCAGCCATAAGGGGCGACAGGAGCGTCATGGAAACAGGAGGAGAAACAGAAGGGTAATGGGAATTAATAGCAATTCCTGCTAGGCAGCTTCCGGTTTCCCATACTGGACTTGAACAAGGACATTCTTCTTCCGTCTTTACTCTTTTGCTTTTGAAGGTGACAAGTTTGTACAAACTGGCCCATCACTGAGGGAACTCGGACAATCTTTATTTTAAAATACCAGACTGACTACTATGACCAGGGAAACAGTTTCCTGGCCGTTCACACCATCCTCTCCCTGAGCATGGTCCTGTCTGATTGTTTTCTGGGTTGTTCCTGTCCTTTTCCAGGAAGGAAAAAGCAGCATTGTGTGTGCTCTGAGCTGCGACGGCTGAGTCAGTGGCTCTCCAGGTGTGGGCCTGGGACCAGCAGGAGGGACCTCCCCAGGGAAATGGCCAGGTGGCTTCCTGCCTCAGTGCCTCTCAGACACTGTGCCCAGAGGCCCAGCCCTGTGCTGAAGTCGTCACCTACCCGCTCCTGTGAAGACAGGGTTTCAGAAATTGTGCCCATTGTTTGTGAAACACAGTCATTATCACACAGTAAGCGCTATGAAATTATAAATAACCAAATTGCATTAAACAACCAAAGGGAACCGTCAACACCTGGGGCTTCCGACACATTTTAGGAGAGTGTGTTCTTCAGGGTCTTGGTGCTTTGCACCTGCTGTGTCCCTGTGGTAGGTGCAGGGTGGGGATGTCCGAGTCCCCGCCTCTTCCAAGCCCCTCTGCGGCAGGGCAGGGGCTTCAAACTGGCTGTGCTGGGGGTACTTACACCACAGAAACTGGCAAGTGGCAAGCCCCCAAGGCAGCTGTTAAACAGTATCAGATCCTCACAGGGGCAAGAGCTGACATTTAAAAAGCCCGGCAGGGAACTCTGATGAAGGCTCCAATTAGAGACATGCCTGCTTCCTTTCCCCTTCCAGAGCAAAAAGGGTTCCAGACCCTCAGTGCCCTTGTTCTGAGCTGTGTTTTCAAGGGTTGCTTGCTCGCTCGGTGAGTGTCCCGCAGGCCACACAACCCGGGGGTCTCAGTCCAGGCAGGAGGGTGTGGTCTGGCTCTCAGCCTGAAGTAAGCTACCCTCCCTCCTACCCCGTGTGACAAGGAGCTTCTTTCCCACCCTCTTTATTGAGGGGTGAGACCCTTCCACCAGCCGAGCTTGTTCCCTTCTGCTCAACTACTTATTACTCCATCGAAAGGGACATGACCCATCCGTAGTCTCATAATCAAATGAACTCTAAAGAGAATTAACTTTCCGTACGAATGGAGAGCTGTTCATCCTACGAAATGATGATACATAAGACGCATCTATTAACTAAGCTATAGAAGAAACGCAGCGCACGATGGGAGTAGACATGAGACTGGAAGAAAGCAAACGGCTCGCTCAAGGTCATCTTCGATGACCTGCAGGATAAGGAGCCAGACACCCCGACAAGGCGGAGGCTCACTCTGGGGGCCCAGCATTGCAGGGAGCAGAGAGGCAGCTACAGATGCAGACCCCATCTGGCCTCAGCCACACTCCGCCCACCTGCTGCCCCTCCTCTAGTCTCCACATCCGTGCTCACCGGCAAGAGCCAGTCTTCTCTCCATGCAGGGGCAGCCCCCACAGGGCTCTCACGTTTGTCCACCACCAGCAGCAGGGGGCTCAAGGCAGGAAGTGGCCATGTGGACAGCCTACAGGTCCTCCGCATTCTGTCTCAGCCAGAGCGGAACCCTGGCCAGCTAGGACTTTGAGAAAACAGGTTGTGAAGAAACCCTTCTAATTCAGACAAAAAAAAAAAAAAAAACCAACAAAACCTTGTAGATGAATTTGCAACTATTGCCAAATAAATATGCTGGAAATAAGAATTTGAAAAAAATAATAATAATAATGAAGAATCGCATAGGTAAATGAAACCTGGTATTTATGTACAAACGCCTTCCGGGCAACCGGACATGGCTTGTGCAGGAGCCCTGACGTGACAGCGGGAAGTTCTGCCCTGGTGTGAACAGTACTGCTTGCCTTCAGCAATCCCGGAGGCTGGCTTGAAACTCCTCCCCCGAACCAGGTTCAAAGGCCTGAATGACTCCGACACAGGGAAAAAGCATGGGCAGCAAAGGATAATTTCAGAGTTAACTAAAACTTGGTATTTTAAATGGGATTATTCACAAATCCGAACTCACCATGGTCAGGAATCTCACAGAACCGCCCCCGTTTGCTCACCGCCCACCCAGCCCGCCCCGAGCGCCTGCAGTAATTTCAGAGAAAAGCAGAGAGAGATCAGCAGGTTGTCCTCAACGTTGCCAGGGTTTCAGATGAGGAACTGGCTGTGGCCCTGGTGTCTTTGTAGAAGGCTTCAGAAGATCTTGCAAAAGATCCGCACGTGACTAAAACAAGACTCTGCAGAAATGAATCGCGTCTGCCTGTCTAGGGGCAGCGTTAACAACCACCCAGGGAATGCCGTGGGTCTATATGGGCTTGCTTATCTCATTTATCAGGTCATGTTCTCCTCTTCTCCTTTTCTTTAGAAAGACTCCTTATGCTAAATGCAAAGTTTATAAGCCAAGGGCAGGGGACAAACGTCTCCTCAGCAACTGGGGCGCATGGGCGGGCCACCCCTGAAATGCGGGAGCGGGCTATGATACAGCTGCTTTCTGCAAAGAGAATTTGGAAACACTCCCCTGCTTCTCTCTCCTTAGTAAGATGTTATTTTCCCCACACTTGTGTGATGTCAACAGATGGTCCAAGTCACGAAGTCGAGGAGAAAGTATCTTTAGCGTTCATTTGATATTAAAGACCTGTGAGTGCTTGTTAGTTCTTAGTCCATAAAAGGATCTGTGGAATGCTATGAGGTCGCCGGTGTGCTTAAAATCTGTGTTCCTAAAAATAAAATTTCCTTTTGAACATGTTCTCTTTCTATATTATGCCCTTTATAGTGTCCTTAAATAGCCAATATATTCCCTGAGATGAGAAATCCGGTTCCACGGAAGTCAACATATTTGACGGATCAATACTGATGCACTTTTCTGAAACATTTCCCATTGTCACTGACAATTTTTTTTTTCAGTGAGGAGGGGAGACAGAGAGGCAGACTCCTGCATGCGCCCCGACTAGGATCCACTCAGCAAGCCCATTAGGGGGCAAAGCTTTGCCCATCTTGAGAACGGCTCCATTGCTTAGCAACTGAGCTCTTCTTAGCACCTGAGGTGGGGGCCATGGAGCCATCCTCAGCACCTGGAGCCAACTCACTCCAATTTAGCCATGGCTGTGGGAGGGAAAGAGACACACAGAGAGAGAAACTAGAGGGGGTGGCGTGGAGAAGCAGATGGCCGCTTCTCCTTTGTGCCCTGACCATGAATCGAACCCAGTCCATCCACACACCAAGATGATGCTCTACCCCTGAGCCATCTGGTGAGGACCTGTCACTGACAATTTAAAGGTTAACATGATTGGTCCTCGTGCAACCATTTTAAACCACAGCTAATGAATCGGGTGACTGACAAACGTTTTCAAAAGGTGTGAGTCAGTGATATAATAATATAATAAAGGTAAGGGACAGTGAAAACGATCAAGGGGGGAAAGTGCAACAGATATTGAAGAGACCGAGGCTTTCAGAACCAAGCACACCAGAGCCAGACATATTCGCATAGTGAATTCATAAACCCTTGAAATGAACAGAAATTCTGACGGCTCCCTAAGTGCGGCTGGGCTCTGAGCTCTGCGACAGGAAGAACGAGCCATCCGAGAGTGGGGGTCTCCGGGAATCAGCCTTCTCCTTCTGTGAGTTACCATAGCGTGTTTAAAGATAATCCATCCCACTAGATGGACTGACTCAAAAAATAAACGAGCCTGACCTGTGGTGGCGCAGTGGATAAAGCGTCAACCTGGGAACACTGAGGTCGCCAGTTCAAAACCCTGCACTGGTCTGGTCAAGGCACATATGGGAGTTGATGCTTCCAGCTCCTCCTCTCTTTCTCTCTCTCTCTTTCTCTCTCTCTCTCACACACACTCTGTGTCTCCTCTCTAAAATGAATAAAAAGAAAATTAAAAAAAAAATGACTACTCTTTTAAATAAATAAATAAACGAAACTTTCTACACACCGTCCGTAATGACCCCTTTTCTAAACTAGAAGTGAAACCAGCAGAGATCTCACGCGAAAAACACATCCCAGGCGCGTCACAAGTACCTAACAAACATGCCCTTTAGTCAAAGAAAGGAGATGATGTATTGATTTGTTGTTCATTCAATGAAGAGAAAATAATTTTTTAGGGTAAAAAAAAAAAAATACAGTGGTACCTTGAGATACGAACAGACCAACTTTTTTAAAGATACGAGCTGCAACTCGGTCCGTATTTTTGTTCGAGATCCGAGCGACATTCCGAGATGCGAGTCGCGACTCGGGAAGCTGCCGCTGGCTGGCGCGCTGGCGCCCGGGTGCGGTATCGGCAGTGTGATATTCGGGTTGACGGACCTATGAGCTCGGTTACAGAACGCGTTACATCCGTGTCTCCAGGCACCACTGCCTGTGAAGAGCTGCCCTTCATTTCCTTAGGCCTTGTGAGAATTACAGAATTAAAAGCTAGAAAACTTATGAAATCCCAATTGCATGTTTCCGTGGGAACGACCACGCCATGTCATACAGCGTCTGAGGCATGGGAGGGGACAGCCTTTCAGGGGGAGGGTCCCGCGGGCCACGCTCAGTTAGGCATTTGTCTTGGTTTCTATGACAGCGCGTCCTAGTCCGTGCTGTGCCCACGTGGGCACCACAGAATAATGGGTGCCTATTTTTTTTTGAAAGGGATCTGAGGCCAAACAGTCAGCAAAGCTAAGTGAAAACATAACTCGTTTTTTGCAGGACCTCTCAGGGCCTTGTTCTGGGACATGAACAAGGATGCAAGGTCATCAGGACAGCCTGTGTGTTCTTTCTTCAGAAATATCCATAATCAAACCCACAGTCACCTTCTTCACTGCGGCCACACGGGTCCAAGACGCCATTGTAACGCTCCTATCCAGCTGCTTTTGGGTGCCTTGTCCCCACTCTGGTCCCCCTTAGATGAAAATGTGTTCTCCACAGGCAGCCCTCCTGTCTACCCGTCTGAAACCCTCTGATGGCTTCTCCATTTGCTAACCATCAAAGCCCTGGCTCTTAGACAAGGTCTCCGCAGACGGCCCCCATTTGGGCAGCTGCCTCTCTGCCTGGGATGCTTCTTGCCCACACCTCTAAGTACTAGGCGTGTAAGTCTCATTTCAACAGTGTTTCAAAGAGACGGCTTGCCTCAGCCGCATCGCAACAACCTTCCCCTTATCCTGCCCTCAGCTTCCTTTTGGAACTAGACCTTCTTAGCCTCTGAAGGACCGAAAGACACTCAGGAGTCACCTGCCACAGTGATGGTCTCTAACTCCCCACGAAAACACAAGCTCCGGAATAAAGCAAAGGTATTCACCCCACTCGTCTAGAACATCACCTCGAGACAGCTGCGACCCTAGATTATCAGGTCCCTGAAACTCGTCTTTAACTTCTTCAATAGTAGCCTCTCAGGACACTCTGACCCAGGGCACTCACTACACCTGCACTCCAGGAAGGGCACAAGGATTGAGACCGAGCAGAACACGGACTGGGATTGAAGTGTTCCTAATCTATCAACAGATGGGCTCCACGTTCCAGCATTTTACTGAAAACAGACTAAGATCTCCCTCTGAAGATGTGTATTGGAGGAGCCGCCAGGCACCTAACTGATGCTGCGGCCACGGGTGAAAGCTCCTTCTGAGTGAGTGCTAGCTAGGGGGAAGGCGCCGCCGAGTACCCATCCAAGCTGGACTTCCTGTTTATCATCCTTTCTTTCTTTTTCAGTGAAAGACAAAGAGACAGAGAGAGGGACAGGCAGACAGAAAGGGAGAGAGATGAGAAGCATCGATTCCTCGTTGCAGCTCCTTAGTTGTTCATTGATTCTCTTCTCCTATGTGGGGGACGGGGGACTCCAGCCAAGCCTTGAGCTCAAGCCAGCGACCGTGGGGTCATGTCTATGATTCCACGCTCAAGCCAGCGACCCCGCATTCAAGCTGACAAGTCCATGCTCAAACCGGATGTGTCTGTGCTCAAGCCGGCAACCTAGGGGTCTCGAACCTGGGTCCCCTGCATCCCAGGCTGACGCTCTATCCACTGCGCCACCGCCTGGTCAGGCCCCGTTTATAATTCTTCAAAATACAAGACAGAAGTGCAGTTTAATGTTTGCATCTTAGAAGATTTCTTGCAATCTTCAGAGAATAGATTTTAAAAGATAGAAACACATCCATCAACGAGTTGGTTCTAGTTTATTACTTTCCCCAAAAACTAAATGCGCTTCTTCACTTGTGTCCACGGACACAACTTCTCATAGAGAAGCGAGAATGGCTGACCATACATTATAACTTAAAATTATTTTATCAAATAAATACCCTTACGTTAATCTTTGTTAATACGGTAATAAAAGCTTATTTTAAAAAGATACCCCGAATCTAAGATTTGGTTGGAGTCATCCACTTGGTCAATACAGCCGAGCTAATATCCCCTCACCCTCTAGGATTCATGTCTTTTCATTTTTGATTTCAGTATCTTTTTTATCATCTGAGAGATTTCTCGGATCCCGGTCTTCCATCTACTGGCCGCTTCCCCCAGCGACGCCCCTCTGCTTGTCTTACTCTGATCTCCAGGGCGACCCCATCCAGGTCTTGTTCACGGATACAAGAGTGCCCTTAGCTCTTCAGGTTCATCATCATTTGGAAAGTTTTCTTCTGTCCACTCTGTTGTATTTGTTTTCTCTGTGGTGCTTCTTTTATTTCTGTCCTTATAACGGAAGGCTTTCACCGTGCCCCAGGAAAACAAAAACGATACAAATGTGAAGTTCACCTTCAGCTTCCTGAGGGCAGAGATGTAACTTCTGATGAGCCTCCTGCAAGGTTGGCCTAGCCAGGTGGGTTTGGGATCAGTCCCCGACCCCAATATCTCCTACTCAGGGGTGGGTGGAAGAGGGGAATGCAGGGTGGGTGAAAATGTGAAGGGGTGACCGTGTAGATGGTGCCAAGTCTGGCTGCCCATGGCCGGGGGTTAAGCCAAAGAACAGGACAAGGGTTCTGCTACTTACGTATGAACAAGGTCATTGGTCTTTTCCATTTTTAGTCCTCTGTTGCGCTGAGCACCCCAGACCCAGAGGCACAGCCATTTAATTCCTCTGGAAGAGGCAGGGGCACATTCCCGAGATACCGGGCAAGGGAGGAATGGGAGGCAGGGCCCGAGTGGTGTGGGGAAGGAGGTGCAGGAATGGAGCCACAGCGCCGGCCGCCCGTGTCCAGCCTCCTCCCTGCTCTGGTGGTCATCAGGACCCGGGCCCAGCTGCTGAGCACCTCCAGGCCTCTGCAGGGTTCCAGGCTTGCCCCACGGTGCCCCCATCCGCTGCGGGCACACCACCGCCCTCCACAGGCCTGGCTGAGTCAGCTGTGAGCCCTGCGCTCACTTTCCACCTCCCAAATCACCAGCCCCTCGACGGCTACTCTGGCTGAGCAATTGTATCTGCACTTGTGTGAGTTCATACGTGCACATTTATTACTGTCATTTCCAGACTAGAACACACAGGTCTCAGGTGAGAGTGAGCATGGACGGTGTGTGTTTGCGCTGGAATTGTTTTTGTGAAGTCGGAAGTTATCAAAATACAATTCTCTTTGATCCTCAACTAAACTTCTCAACTGAAACTTCTTTTGGTCACTTTAAAAAAAACAATAACATGATTTGCATAGTAACTGCCGAAGAACGAGAAATCTAATTATTTAATTTGCCAGTAATTACGGGAGTTCCTTCCTCAGTGGGACCTGGTTAATCATAAGATGATAGAATATCTGCCCTTTACAAGTCTTACTAAATGGCTTACCCTCTAAACTTTCTAAAATTAAAAAAAATAATAATAATGAGTGATTTATTCATAACAACAAAGCAATGTGAAGCCCCATGTGTTGAATAATCTAGTCAGTTAAGGGTTTGAGGCACAGTTAAGGGTTCTGAGGATTACCAGTTTTTAAAAATAGCTACTATGTCTGTGTAAAAAAAAAAAACTTAATTATACCAAATAGAACCTCATCTGTTTCTGGTTACTCATTAGCTCTTGAAGAGGCTGCAGTCCTTCCGGCTTACCTGTTACTATGTAACGATGCTGCTGGGAACTTTCTGGTGTTTCAATGTCAGGGCTGTCTCCCGGATGTACGAACAGAGTAGGGAATGACCCTGGACATTTGCACTCTTTTCCAATTACTTCACTAATCAGTCATCGGGGGCTCCATCCATGTGAAGGTCACTCGGTCATGACTGTGTGTCCAGAACCCCTGGGACTTGGATAAGTACCTCAGGGGATACTAGAGGGAGGCACTAAGAGGCAGAGGATCTGAGAGATTGTCCTGATGCTAAAAATACACCCCAGCTCTTCGCGGCTTTCCCACGTCTCCTCCTCGGACTCGGGCTCCACGTGGGAGCGAGGGATAAAGCAGAAGGCCAGGCGGCGTGTTTCCACCCCAGAAGGACCCTCAGTGCAACGCAGAAGAGAGAGCCCCACGCGGGAACACGCGCAGGGCGCCCCGGGGCGTGAGCCGGAACCAGCGGCCTTGCTCTTCCGTTCCGGGTCGGTTTCTCCTTAACCGTCGGTTCTGAGAATGAAGAGGGAGAAAACAACAGCAACAAAAATAAATACAGGAATGAGAGCTCACAGGAGCGCCAGGTGGCAGACGTGGCAGACGTGGCAGCTGTTGTGTCCGTAGCCAGGTCGTCCCCACCACACATTTCGTGGTTTCTGAGTTAGTTTTGCCCTTCACGTTCTCAAATCATCACGCCAGTCTTCTCTCGGTCTCCCCCTTAGTCCCGTAGACTCGGGGCCACGGCGCAGGTCCCCTCCTTAGTCCCGTAGACTCGGGGCCACGGCGCAGGTCTCCTCCTTAGTCCCGTAGACTCGGGGTCACGATGCAGGTCTCCCCCTTAGTCCCGTAGACTCGGGGCCACGGCGCAGGTCTCCTCCTTAGTCCCGTAGACTCGGGGTCACGATGCAGGTCTCCTCCTTAGTCCCGTAGACTCGGGGTCACGATGCAGGTCTCCCCCTTAGTCCCGTAGACTCGGGGTCACGGCGCAGGTCTCCTCCTCGGTCCCGTAGACTCGGGGCCACGGCGCAGGTCCCCTCCTCAGTCCCGTAGACTCGGGGCCACGGCGCAGGTCTTCTCCTCAGTCCCGTAGACTCGGGGCCCCGATGCAGGTCCCCTCCTCGGTCCCGTAGACTCGGGCCATGGCGCAGGTCTTCTCCTCAGTCCCGTAGACTCGGGGCCACGGCGCAGGTCCCCTCCTCAGTCCCGTAGACTCGGGGTCACGGCGCAGGTCCCCTCCTCAGTCCCGTAGACTCGGGGCCACGGCGCAGGTCTTCTCCTCGGTCCTGTAGACTCGGGGCCACGGCGCAGGTCCCCTCCTCGGTCCCGTAGACTCGGGCCACGGCGCAGGTCTTCTCCTCGGTCCTGTAGACTCGGGGCCACGGCGCAGGTCTTCTCCTTAGTTCTGTAGATTTGGGGCCATGATGCAGGTCCCCTCCTCGGTCCCGTAGACTCGGGGCCACAGTGCAGGTCTCCTCCTCAGTCCCGTAGACTCGGGGCCACGGCGCAGGTCTCCTCCTTAGTTCTGTAGACTTGGGGCCTCGATGCAGGTCTTCTCCTTAGTTCTGTAGACTTGGGGCCACGGCGCAGGTCTCCTCCTTGGTCCCGTAGACTCGGGGCCACGGCGCAGGTGCGAGGCAAGGGAACAGGACAGTTAGAGCAAAATGAATCAGCAGGTAGCCAGGGCGGCCGCACAGGGCCCCACCTTGCTTACTGAGCGGTTCTCTGGCGAGTAGGAACTCCCAGGAGACTTCTCTCTGATGCTTGCAAAGCTTCTCTGACACATTCCATTCTCTGGGTTCCAGAAACTCCATCACGGTCCCAAGGACAAGGTTAAAAAAACAAAAAAAAGGCAAGGAAAGCTTGTTTGTCGTTTATTCAGAATAGACATCATTGACTGAATGAAATGGTTCAACACCTTCTCCTCCAAGCTGTTGTGCACGCAGCACAGACACGGTGAGTTCAATGCCAACGGGGTCGGACGTGATTGTTACAACTCTGCTTTCCAGTTGTGGCGTGGGGCCCGGGACCGGGCTTTTCACCACCTCGGCCTTGACAACTGATCTCAGTCTCCCTTCACACCCTGCCATTTGTTACCTCCTGACTCATCTGTGGTTCTTTCTTTACCTCTGAAACGGGCTCGCATAATACTCATTTTGTTTTACTTCAAAAAAAGAAAAAAGTAAATCAAACATATGTCAGTGGCCTCAAAACTGCCTATAACAGATAGTATACAACAGACAATAATGTGACTCCATATTCCTGCTTTTTGGTACAAGCCAATATTTTTAGAAAATGTACAGAAAATCATGAGTTCTGAATATGGCTTAAAAAAATAAAAGGGGTTTCTGAAAATAAAAAGATTAAAAAAATATTTCAAGTGACCGGAAGCCACCATTGATAAATATTAGCTAACATATACAAATGCCTGCTGTGTGTCATAGTAACACATGCTTCACACACATAATGTCAATCAAAGCCAAATCTATCTGGTTTAAAGCAACTGAAACAAAGCCCACGTATCCAATCATTTTGGTATTCACTCAAATAACGGGGCTTGGCCGACAGATAGACGGCCTGTCCGAGGGGACAAGCAAGACACATAGAGCAGGAGAATGGCTGTATCTATCTGCCCCACGGTGCCCGCGGCCCTGCCAAGCCACGCCATTTATTTGAGGCTCGTTTTCTTGGTTTGTTTTTGGTTCTTTCATTTAGAATTGAGAGAACTGGGCTTGCCCCTGGAGTTTCCTGAAATTCCCGTTACCTGTGCAAATGGAAGGAGTATGAGCTCTCCTTCTCCCTGAAGCTTGTCTGGATGCTCAAATAACGTACAAGAGAAGTGAATGGACTGTTTGATTTCTATAGTGATATGCAAATGGTTACTCAGGAAGGAGGAAACGATGCCTAAATGCATGCTCCCCTTTGCTAGAGAATCCACAGGCCCAAAGAGAGCAAGTGTCCAGCGGCGGGGCTAGCACAGGCTTTTCCGGCTGCTCATACGGAAGACAGGACGACGGTTAGTACATCGTCACACGCACACACATAAGCCCTGTGTGTTGCATACTCCCCACTGTGAAGCCGTCTTTGCCTCGACCTGCAAATGCTGCCAGACAGACAGACAACTGTACACAGGACCTACCTCGAGAGTGATCCTCACGCACTCGTGAACATGGACTCACCACCGTCCTGCTGTCTGGAATGTCAGTCTGACTCAGGGGCCCTGTACAATGACTCACGTCCTTCCACCTGAACAGCTAGGGCTCTTCCCACAATTAGAACCGACGAGGTTTCAAACGGTGTCCTGGTATCTGACCCCATTTACCTGTCACACTAACACTGCAATGACAGACACGCCTATTTCCAGACACACACACACACACACACACACATGCGCACGCGCGGACTAGAAGTCTGAAATCTCGACCCTCAGCGCCCACCCGGGAAGGGGACGGGTGGGGGCCACAGTGACACGTTTCATGTAATTGCGATCGGGAGAGGTGGTCTCACAGTCACTCTGCAGAAACAGAAGAACTGTGAAAGCACACGTATATTCTTAGCAGAAATTTATAATTAAGGCCCCACATAAAGTAAAAGGAACCACAGGGCTGGATGTAACATATGCCTTGATTAAAATAACTCAGATATACTTAAACTGTAAAAAAAGTGTCCAAGGAATACATGGTCCACGGTCACATGGCCTTCAAATTACTGAAGTGGATTATGTAAGCGCGTTTTCCTCAAGTTACTGAGGCACTGGGAATCTATGTTCCCAATTCCTTTGATAATCTGTTGCTTTTTGCGAATTGATACTTTATTTTATATCATTTTGTATTTCTGATGCTGCATAGAGAAACTGACCGACTAATTCCACTCTCCCCAGGAGGTAAAGGCTAGTTCTATAAGCCATTTTGAGGGAAAATGTTGAGCAGATAGATACACTTGTCTTCAAAAAAGTGTCAGATATCAGTCAAAGAAAGAGACTTCTATTTAGAGAATAATTTTCAAAACTAAGAACTGTTCCTTCCCATTTGTTTGCAAAGAAAGGGCGCAGCCATGACTGACCAGGCGGTGGCACAGTGGAAAGAGCGTCGGACTGGGACGTGAAGGACCCAGGTTCAAAACCCCAAGGTCGCCAACTTGAGCAGGGCTCATCTGGCTTGAGCGTGGGATCAAAGACATGACCCCAGGGTCACTGGCTTGAAGCCCATGGTCACTGGCTTGAAGCCCAAGGTCACTGGCTTGCACCCAAGGCTGCTGGCTTGCGCAAAAGGTCACGTGCTCTGCTGTAGCCCCTCCCCCCAGTCAAGGCACATATAAGAAATCAATCAATGAACAACTAAGGTGTCCCAACGAAGAACTGATGCTTCTCATCTCTCTCCCTTCTTGCCTGTCTGTCTCTGTTTGCCCTCTTTCTGTCTCTCTGTCTTAGTCAAGAGAAAAAAAAAAAAAAAACAGCCTGACCTGTGGTGGCGCAGTGGATAAAGCGTCGACCTAGGAACACTGAGGTCGCCAGTTCAAAACCCTGCACTGGTCTGGTCAAGGCACATATGGGAGTTGATGCTTCCAGCTCTTTCTCTCTCTCTCTCTCTCTCTCTCTCTCTCTCTCTCTCTCTCTCACTCTGTCTCCTCTCTAAAATGAATAAAATAAAAAATAAAAAAAACAGCGCCGCCTTATAATAAGAATCAAAGCTGAAATACACATTAGATTAAGTTTATCAATTCTTTTTGTTTCTTTAGCCTTTTTAATTCTCCACTGGACAATCTGTCTTAAGACCATTCAGCTCTTCTGAGAACCCAACGATCATCTCACGATAACGCCACTGTGGCCACGACAGATACAAATAGGTTCTCCTGACATTTCATTGTTGACATCTACTGATAAGCCTCAGTCATCCCAGGGAACACACGAGGTGCTTCCTACATACTCTCCCCTACAATTAGTGTTCCGTCATCATCATATCTAAATCTTCAAACAATGCTTTTATTCTTCGCCATAGAAATTTAAAAATTCCTCTTAAGTATTTGTAATTTTCACAGAGCTTACTATGTTACAGTGTCTTATACTATATCAGTGGTCCTTAACCTTTTCTGAGGTACGGAACCCACCAGTTTCATATGTGCATTCACCGAACCCTTCTTTAGTGATAAATAAAATATGATTGGTTTTTTCCAAATTCAAGACATAGGTATATGTTTTTTTACTGGTGCACAAAATGAGCCGTGCATGAACATCACCTTGCTCAAAGAACAAAACCAACAAAGTGCATGAACTCACAACAAATTATGGTATTACTTTATTCTGGCCTCCGTGGCAGAGGCTTCTCCGAACCCCTGAGACCGGCTCATCGAACCCCTAGGGTTCCATAGAACCCAGGTTAAGAACCACTGTTCTATATACTTCAGCTCTGCGGTCCGGCCTGAAAGGACTTCATTCTCCAGCTTCAATGAGCATCAATCTTGAATACTTCTCTGACTCGGATGTTAATAACGCTGTGTGCAATTCATTAAGGAAGCATTCGTCCATCAGCGAAGAGACGTCTCCGATGGTTACAGAACTCACATCGCGAAAGAGGTATTAGAATCAGACAAAAAAAAAAAGGGTGGCCAGACCGAACGCATCAAAGAAAGAAATGACAATATCGCACCTCAGAAGACACGCATTTGCCTGCAGTACAGCACAGGAGATATGAAAGCAGGAACATTCTAAACTTTCCAAAATAATTGAAAATGAGGCGTATTTTCCTTCCCTCACAGAAAGACGACAGGGAGATACAACATGGCCAGAGCTTCTCAACGGCATAGCTGTGCGTAATTGAATCTGACACATAAACCACGCAGCCAAATTAGAGTGCCTAGGTCAGCTGAGAAATGGAATTTGTTTCATGATGAGTTTTTATTCAAATACAATAAAGGGCAGGTGGATTCTTATAACACAGGGAAAAAAATGCAAACTCCATCTTTTTCTAATAAAATTATATAAGTGTGAATTTTGATATTGCCCAGAATGGGATATCAGGGGATGCAAATTCAGAAATTGGCTTTCAGGTGAATTCTTATAAAAATGGTCGATACGATGGTGGTCCCAGTAAATGTGTGTGTGTGTGTGTGTGTGTGTGTGTGTGTGTGTGTGACAGAGACAGAGAGAGGGACAGATGGGGACAGACAGACAGGAAGGGAGAGAGATGAGAAGCATCAATTCTTTGTTGTGGCACCTTAGTTGTTCATTGATTGCTTTCTCATGTGTGCCTTGACTGGGGGGCTACAGCAGAGCCAGTGACCCCTTGCTCAAACCAGATGAGCCCACGCGCAAGCAGGCAACTTCTGGGTTTCGAACCTGGGTCCTCCACGTCCCAGCCCAATGCTCTGTCCCCGTGCCACCTCCTGGTCAGGCCCACGGAAACTCATTCTTTACAACGAGGATAAAGGATAAACTTCTGCTTTTACTTTTTCTTCACGAGGCCGTTTCCAGCACAGCTGTCTCTCTGGCCTCTGCAGGTCTTCCCCTTGACCATTACTCTCTGGCGCGGTAGTGTGCCAACAGCCCGTGAGTGAACATCACCTGGATTCCTGTTACTTAGCACATCGAAGATAGCATCTGCGCTGTTAGGAGACAAGTGGCGGCAGCCTGTCCCTGCCTGGACCCACGCACAACGCCCCGCGCCTCCCTCTCTGCTGACTTCCAACATTCTCTCGGCCATCGGGCTCCGTCCAGAACACGCTCCTCTCTGCTGACTTCCAACATTCTCTCGGCCATCGGGCTCCGTCCAGAACACGCTCCTCTCTGCTTCCTATGCTCTCCCATCCCGGTCCACCAGGTATTTGTTGGCTTGTTTCTAGAAAAACTGGATCATGTCTCCCCTCCCCGTGAAAATGTCGGCAGCACCTCCTTCCTCCTGTTCACCAGCCAGAGGGACGACACCGTGGTGCACCCAGAGCCCGGAGTCCGTCTCGGGGAACCTCAACTGCACTGCGGCCACGCCCAGCCCACACGCCTTCCGTTCTCGCCCTCGCTCCACGACCTTCCTGCCTCCGTGAATTTTTTTTTTATTTTATTCATTTTAGAGAGGAGACACAGTGTGTGTGTGTGTGTGTGTGTGTGTGTGTGTGTGTGTGTGTGTGTGTGAGAGAGAGTGAGAGAGAGAGAGAGAGAGAGAAAGAGAGAAAGGGGGGAGGAGCTGGAAGCATCAACTCCCATATGTGCCTTGACCAGACCAGTGCAGGGTTTTGAACTGGCGACCTCAGTGTTCCCAGGTCGACGCTTTATCCACTGCGCCACCACAGGTCAGGCTCCGTGAATTTTTACGAAGTGCATTATTTCTGAAAACCAAGCATATTGCTTCTGCTGGTAAAACCATTATTCATTCTTCAAAATTCATCCCAGAAACCACGATGGTTGTCAAATGTTGCCCAACACACTGACCTGTGAGCTCCTCATCTGATTGCCAAGGTCGCTGTGCACACACCCTGCTACGGCCTTCATCACGGCATTTTGTGCCTGTATGTTGACCTCTCCGGTTGTCTCTGCACCAGGGACTTGTCCAAAACCAAAGCAGAACACCCAATAAGTTAACGCGCTATAAGAGGTATTAAGGGACTTTCACTTGGCTGGTGAAAAACACCTTACCTAGCAATTACTGAGTATCTGAATGTTGTTCTTCATATAATGTCTTCCTTATCCACGGTGCTTCCTATGAGATGATGCACTTGTATGAGACCTATAGGGTCAGGTTAGCTCACGCCATGCTTAGAAGCCCAGATATAGAAACCTTTCTTTTCTTTCTTCCTTTCCCTTCTTTCCTTCTATTCCTTCTTTCCCTTCCTTCTTTCTCCCTCCCTCTCCCTCTTTCTCTCTCTCTCTCTCTCTCATGCTCTCTCTTCCTACCCAGGCAGGGACAAAGCAAACCTCTGGAAAATAATACTCTTTTAATCTCAAAAGAGCCCAGTTAATCTTTCACCTCAGAAAGCTGGGGTCTATACAAGTACTCCTAGGGTGACGCTATCAGACGTGCTTTCCAATCTGCAGGTGCTGATGGTGGGGCGCCTGTTCCCTGGGACTCACTGAGAGCACTGTAGCCCCCCTGGTCTTGTCTCCCACACTGGGGAGGACCTACCAGCCACTATTTTTTTTATTTTATTCATTTTAGAGAGGAGACACAGAGTGAGAGAGAGATAGAGAGAGAGAGAGAGAGAGAGAGAGAGAAAGGGGGGAGGAGCTGGAAGCATCAACTCCCATATGTGCCTCGACCAGACCAGTGCAGGGTTTTGAACTGGCGACCTCAGTGTTCCCAGGTCGACGCTTCATCCACTGCGCCACCACAGGTCAGGCCTAGCCACTATTTTAATTTCTCAGCAGAGCAGAATGAAGTGACTCTCCTGTCTAGAGTTTTAACACAGCCTACCTACCTTTAAAATCATTCCCAGAGGGCGGGCAATCTGTTCTCTCTCAAACACGGAGAACGGAGATGGCAGCACGCTAAACCTGCCATCAGAGAGGGCTGAGACAGTGGCCGACTGGACTGAGAGTGTAATTTGTAGTTATGCTACGGTCAGCCTCTACTGAAGCATACAACATTCGCCTATTTTACGTATGTACTGTGTTTTTACACGGTACATACGTTAACTACTTCTTTGATAACTAAAAATCTAGGAGGGATTTAATGCTCAATCATAAAATATTGAAATGACAACAGTCTTGTTCGGTTTCCCATAAATTAATAGAGAACAAATTATACCTGCAAAAGCTATGGCCATTGAGAAGGAAGCCTGCTCGCTCATTATGCGGAGCTTGGCGTGGGGACAACCAGACTTCCAGCAGAAGCTTCTCCCTGATTCGGTCATTCACTCCCTTGGGAAGCTGGGGACACAGAAAGCTAAGCCCCCATGTCCTGGTCAGTAAGACGGGAAAGGCAGATGTCGCCAGGGTGGAGTAGAGTATTGAAGAACAGAGAACAATTTTTAAAAAGAGAGAGAGCCAAACCGGACACTGGCGCAGTGAATAGAATGTCAGACTGGGATGAGGAGGACCCAGGTTTGATACCCCGAGGTTGCCAGCTTGAGCGCGGGCTCATCTGGTTTGAGCAAAAGCTCACCAGCTTGAGCTCAATGTCGCTGCCTTGAGCAAGGGGTCACTCAGTCTGCTGTAGGAAGCAGTCAATCAACAACTAAGGTGTTGCAACAAAGAGTTGATGTTTCTCATCTCTCTCCCTTCCTGTCTGTCTGTCCCTATCTGTCCCTCTCTCTGACTCTCTGTCACACAAAAAAAGAGAGTTAGTCATGATATTGCTGTTATCATACTTTTTACCTTCATCAACTTTGTAAAAGTAATTCCTGAAAGACGCTCTATCTGAACAAGATGTAGCCACCATTCATCACCTCCAGGGTGGTACCCTTCTGCCTGATCAGAAAGGTCTTTGTTTCACTGTAAGGCTAACTAACCTTGATAACTGTGGATAACACAGTGTGAACAACAAACACTAATGATTTTGATTTTGTCACCAGAACTCTAGTGTATAAAAAAATTGAAAGCATGTGTAACTATGACATGTCAATATAGCATTAAAAAGACCAGAATAAGGCATTATGGATAAACAGCCTGACAAAGGCCATTTTAACTCAGAATATAGACTCTGTGACAAAGCATACATCATAATCTGGTGTTTATAAAACCAAAGAAGAGTCTTTATTTTCCAACTACAAAATCCCCCCCAAAAATAAAATAAAATGAGAGAGAGAGAGAGAAGGACACAGTTCTAATCGCCAAAGTATCACACACTTCAGGAAGTTGTGCCAGTGTGTCACTGACAAAGGAAAGGCACACCACACACTGTTATGTGACAGGTTGGATTTAACCGACCCATTTGACATCCACATGGTCAAATGGAACACAAGAGCTTCACTTGGTGTGTGGAGGGAGCACCACGTTGTGAGTGACTGTGACCCGGGCTTAGTCACCACTTTCCTCTGCACTACGCCTGACTCTGCTCTGGGTCACACGTTATCCACACGCCAAACGAAGGCTTTGAACGACACTGCAGGTCTCCTGCAGCTGTCATGTATAGTTTCTGAGCTCAAAAACCAAGAATGTGGAGACACGAAATCAGCGTGCTTGATCCCATCAAGCGCCTATATATTGGTAAAGCAATTAAAAATTATTTTAACAAAACCTCTTAGAAATGACGTCACCACGGACTCCCTCCCCACGCCTTCTTGCGCATGAAGGAACGGTGACCTCACAGGGCCATCTCGGCAGACGCCACCACAAGAAGGCGTATGTTGAAGGTATTCTTCTCTCTCACACTCAGATAAGTCGGATTTCCACAACCCTCGTCTTTCGGAGTGAAAGTTGGCATGCAGGTGCTAGCTGCCATAATTACGAAACTCAAGAAGGAAAGGAAGAAAGATTTATTTTTATCTGACATAATTTCGTGAGTTTTAAGTCGGAAATGTATTTAGCAGTAGGCTATGTTAATCGCCGTTCAAGACTATAATTGCTGATTTCAAAGGCATACATTAAAAATGCATGGTATTATTTTTATTCCCTTGCCCATGTATGGGGGAAGAATACTTTGGATACTCTGTTTGGAAAGTACTCTTTGTCTGAATACTCTTGACTTGTATAACTCATAGTTCCTCTAAAATACATAGGATCACCGTTATTGTAAGGAGGAATACAGAATTTAATGACAAGTTGGGACACTCAACTGATTGCTAGGAGGGGAGAAACAGCCTTTAAGCCCCTGTTAAACCAGACATACTCGTACGTAACTGTTTCTAAGGCACTCTTCATAAAAGGAACACGTTGGGCGCAGACATTAGGCATTTGCATATAGCTATAAGCGACCCGTGGTGCTTACTTCAAACGCAGCAGCCAACAATTGAAATACATCTTGAAGGACTTGGGGAAAACAAAGGTTTCGAGGAAGAGAAAGCTAAGGGAGGTAGGTAAGACACACAAAATCTGTTTCCAGTGTCTTCGGGTCTCTCCGACGACAGGAGTGACATCGTTATGTGCTTCCCCCGCAGCGGGAAGGAGACCAGCGACACATGCAGCCCGTACAGGCAGGGAGACCTGGGTTTCGTCTCTCCAGAGACATGATTTCCCTGCGAAGGGGACCCTGGAACGGAACGGGAACTGATCTTCAAAGACAGATCACTCACTTTCTCGAGGACTCCGAGCCCAGTTCGGCGTTAGGGGGAGGGCACTGCTTTCCCGAGACAGCACGGTTACCGACACGGCGTCCAGCCATCTCAAGTTATAAGCCCAGGAGCTACATGTTGCTGTGTTAATCCTGCTCTCTCTTGAGTGCTTGTTCCCAATGCCTGGGACAAAATGAATTTGCATGAACGCTTCCTTCAGGGAAGGGAGGCAAGGACGCCTGTTTCTGGAGGGCGTTCTTGTAAGACGCCCTGCGGTTAGCTCCCCGGCTTAGCGATCACTTGCAGCAATTAAAAACCACTTGGATTTTCTAGGAGAGTCTGGATGCTATGGCTCCAGCGATGATGTCGCAAAGGCGGCGAAAGGCGCATAAATCCTAAATTATTCAGAATGCTTGGGCGATCAAAGGGACCACACACTATCTAGTATTTATCCAATGCGGCAACAAACTGAGAAATCCGTCTCTTTCTTTGAAGAGCCGATCTCCGCAGCACATTTTATAATCTTTTCAGAGCTTGTTTGATCGCTCTGATCCCATGATCAAGAAAAAAAAAAAAAATCGTTATTGTACTTTTAAACGCTTGAGGGCGGGGACTTCTCACCTCATTCACATCTGATCCCCCGCTGGCACCCAGCCTAGGACTTCGACTCAGAGGGGACGGTCCACGGAGTTCACGGAATGAGTATTTAAATTGATTTCAACAGCGTACGTGAAATGTACTCATCCTGAAAATGTGATTAACTTGTATTGAAGCGTTCCCTTTCTCAGCTCAGACTCCAGAACTCTCTCTAGCACTGAAATGATCCAGGCTAATTTAGAAACCGGCAGAAAAGACACGACAACACTGTTGACTTCTCCCGAAACCCACAGAGGTTATTCCTGCCTGACGTGGTGGGTGAGAAACCCACGTGTCTGTGGGAACGAACATATACGACTGGCCAAGTCTTTCCTTCCGTGTGTCCGAGGGTCTCCCGAAGGCCTTTCGGTACACGCTATCCAAGAGCGAGCGCCTCACTCCTGCACCTGCCAGGTACCCAGAGTCCGCCCTGCCGACGGGCTTGCGGCAGGCGCACGTGTTCACCAATCGTTCACCCAGAGACTTAAGGGAGGGGAGAGTCTGGTTGCATCGTGTCAAGGCTTACGGGCTCCCGGCCAGTAGCCTCCCTCGTGACTTTGATACCAAACCCTGGTTGACAATGTTTTTCCCCAAAGTCTATCTGTTTCCTGAAATAACAGGGAATGTAATAATAATAATAATAATAACAACAACAACAAAAGATGATTATTTAAAATGAAGCAGTCCAAGGCAAGGGGACATTCAGGATTCTCCCGTGTGGACACGGTTCCATGTCACAGAGGACGCCTGTTCACGGTACAAAGGCGATGCCCGTGAGGATGTCCCATCTGCATGTTCACAACCTGGACGTCGTTAGTCTTTGACGGACGCGTACAAGTTTCTGCACACACGGGGCAGGCCTCAGGAGAGGGACCAGCAGAGGAAAGAGACCTCAAGAAAAATCACCCCAGAATTCACGACGTAGAATTCTTTCGTCGACACGCTGTCGTTCAGGGTGTGACAAATAAGACCAACGCAGAGTTTTGTCATTCTTTACGTGGACTAAAGAAAAAGAGGGGGCTCTGTAGTAAATCTAACGGAAAGTAACCTCCCGGGGTCATCTGACCCTAAATCCCTCACTGGACAGGTCTTGGTGGGGACACATGCCCCAGGCCTATACAAGGTTTCTCTCTGCCTTAAACCAGCCTTGCCCATTGGTTCTGCGCATCCAGATTAACACACCTTCAACATACTTCTTTTTCAGACCCTCTGGGAGGGTAAGCACCCCCCAAAGAGCTCAGGATCTTGCTAACTCTCCAGTCACCCAATCAAAGAGACTCCTGGCCTGACCTGTGGTAGCGCAGTGGATAAAGCGTCAACCTGGGAACACTGAGGTCGCCAGTTCAAAACCCTGCACTGGTCTGGTCAAGGCACATATGGGAGTTGATGCTTCCAGCTCCTCCCCCCTTTCTCTCTCTCTCTCTCTCTCTCTCTCTCTCTCTCACTCTGTGTCTCCTCTCTAAAAATGAATAAAATAAAAATTAAAAAAAAAAAACAGAGACTCCCCAGTCTTGCTTCCACACACACACACACACACACACACACACACTCATTTCATCTTCCTCACTTTCCCTCCTGAACTTCAGAGAAGAGAAGCTGCAGGGCCATCATCTGCCCCCCGCCCAGTGAAGACTTCCCTGCCTGGCAGGGGCGAGCTGGCCTCGCGTGAACTCTTAAGACTACTCTCTGTGGGTCTGGAGGTTTCTGACGGGACGGTGGGACCGTGCTGATGAAAGGGGAGGAGAAAAATGATTCAGACTCAGAGACTTAGGACTAAGAGGGAGACTGGGAACAGTGAGCCCGGCCTCCGTTCTGCAACACAATACCCGTGGCGGTGCACCTCCAATTCCTTTCAAGGAGAGACGGGCTAGCACAGGGTACTGAGCTGACTCCCTCCCCCATGCTCTGTGCCAGCACGGGGTACAAGTTCTCCGCAACTGGGCAAACCTTCACACGAGAAGTAATCGTGGACGTGGGCACCAGGGTTTGAAAGACAGGGAGGAACTGACCAGACAGTGGGTTCCCGTGTGAAATGCAGAGAGGGCTAAGGCTTGGGAACAGCGGATGCCTCTGGCCCCCCTGCTACCCCTTAGAGGCCGGCGCAGGTAGAGAGAACGCTGGGAAAGGAAGCTTCTGCCCGGAGCTGCGGTCAACCCTTCTCTTCCTGGACAGACGGGCGGGGCCCACGTGATAAAGGCAATCACAGACGGGCGGGGCCCACGTGAAAAAGGCAATCACAGACGGGCGGGGCCCACGTGATAAAGGCAATCGGTGTGCCCCCGGCCCCCAAGGCCCCTCGAATGGAGATGAAATGGAGCAGTGTGTTTCTCATGCATCAAGGTGACTTCTGCTTCAAAGGGGTCGGGGAACGGCAGGGCAGATGGGCTCAACGAGGAATTCGTTGCAGCCTACGCTGATGAAAAAGAAATAGCCACTTGATGTCACGTGAGGGGGGGGGCGGGGAAACTGCAGATTGCTGAATTCAGTGCATGAGAAATAAGAAAGGAGAAAAGAAAAATTAAAGCACCCGGCCAGCGGGGATGAAATTCTCCCTCCTGGAGGCCAGCGGCCTTATTGAATTTGAGGCTGCTCTGCTATAACCCTCTCAGCGTGGATCGATTCACCGGTCGCTGCTCGACTTAGAAGTCACGGAATGTCAGGGCTCAGAGGCAAAGGGTGAGGCCACTTGATTTTCCAGTGAGGGAATCGGAAGCTTGGGGAGGTCTCCAAACCGGAGTTACCAGAGCTTGGACGAGCACCCCCATCCCACAGGGGGCCAGGTCCGGGACCCGCATGTGATGGAAGCAGCTGTCACTTCAAGGGGACGGAAGGGCAATTCAAGAAGCAGACCAGGGACATGACCCACCCTGAGCTCTCACGAACCACATCATGTCTCCACCTCATGGACCCTGTCACAGAGACAGCAGCCACATGTCATGGAAGGAATGACCATGGCCACCCTGAGCATGTGTTATTGGGAACAAGAGGAAAGAAATGAAAAGAGTGGACAGTGCTCACGGAGCCCAGAGAGGGGAGGACCAGGAAGGGTCAACACTGCTTCCCGCGTGCTCAGACTGGCGGTCACTGACAAACAGAATGGACTACGAGAAAGATCTTCATGACAGAGGGACCCGTGTGCGTGGACATTTTATGCCTTTATGTTGTGAGTGGAACTTTTGCCTCCCTTCGGGTGATAATCTCTCAGATGAAAGGGTCAGCGGTCAGTTCATAATTACTACAGAGTGATCCAAACGCGTGGTTTTCTCTCTGACAACGTATCCACAAGCACACGGGGCCAACTGCCCCCCGAAGTCGCAGCTCTGCCCGGTCCTTCCCGTCTGTCTGTTCACGGGTCTTAAACACTGTAACTCCTCTCGTTACAGACTGCACGGAGTGAGGGAGGGTGTCCCTAAGGAAACACAATAAAGTGTGTGCTCTTCAATGTAATTCAACTAGAAATGTGTCAAATGATTTCGTGGCCCTCCTTCGGTGTTACATAGTGTCTTGTTTTTAGGTCGGCAGGTGGGAAGTTCCATGCCTAGGAAACTCTCCATGCTGGGTTTTTGTTTGTTTTTTTTTTTATCCTCTGTTCAAAAGAATCTAAAATTTTTTTTAAAAATACCTTACAATGAAATGTGTCACGCGTGAATGCGTCACCTATGACCACCCGCCTCCATCCTAAACACGCTGAGATGGTATTTCTGACCCGTCTGAGGACGCCGTCCCCAACCCCCATGCCCAGCACGGACATGTTAGACGTGTGTCATTTTGGAAGCCATTTGAGGTGGTCGGAATCTGAGAACATCTATTCCTTCCACCGGCCTCTTCCTTTCATGAAATACTCGTTTCAGCAGGTGCCGCTGAAACCTGGCTGCTGAAAATCGTGCTGAGACCCACCACCGGTCAGCCACGCACAGGGAGGCCCCCGGGGGCCCCCGGTGTCATGGCTCAAGGGCTGGAATGAGGGCCTCTGTGGCTGCCTTTTTCTCCTAATATGGCCATTTGTCAGATGTCTCCCGCACGGACTTGAAGTGACCATGGGAAGTGCTGGTGATTCCAGCGCCCGCTTTGATACAATGTTTACTGCCAGGAGCCGTATCAGCGTAATTCTGTGTAGGTGGACGGTGGTCATCAGTCACTCGTCCCCAGACGTATCCATCATGCTGACCACCAGTTGTGTGCTTTCACCTGTTATCTATTCTGTCTCTACTTCACGAAAAGACACATAATAGAGGACGCCGCTCCTTCCAGGACAACCAAGCCGAGTCTACACCACTCTTCCCAGGAAACACCAGTCGTTAACATTCCACTCCTGGAACCAAGTTTCCCTTCTCGGAAAACACAGCGCCACTGGTCACAGACCCGTGCAGGAACCCTGGTCATAAACCCGTGCAGGGACCCCCGGTCACAGACCCGTAAAGGGACCCCCGGTCTCAGACCCGTGCAGGGACCCCCGGTCACAGACCCATGCAGGACCCCCGGTCACAGACCCGTGCAGGACCCCCGGTCTCAGACCCGTGCGGGGACCCCCGGTCACAGACCCGTGCGGGGACCCCCGGTCACAGACCCGTGCGGGGACCCCCGGTCACAGACCCGTGCGGGGACCCCCGGTCTGAGACCCGTGCGGGGACCCCCGGTCACAGACCCGTACGGGGACCCCCGGTCTGAGACCCGTGCGGGGACCCCCGGTCACAGACCCGTACAGGACCCCTGGTCTGAGACCCGTGCGAGGACCCCCGGTCACAGACCCATGCAGGACCCCCGGTCACAGACCCATGCAGGGACCCCCGGTCACAGACCCGTACGGGGACCCCCGGTCACAGACCCGTGCGGGGACCCCCGGTCTGAGACCCGTGCAGGGACCCCCGGTCACAGACCCGTGCAGCGGATCCTGCCACAGCTCAGGCCACATGGGACCCGTCAGGCCACCGCGGCATGGTGGTGAGTCAGTCATGGTTCCTTCCACAGGTGCGGGAAGAACGTGTCCTCTCCGCTGAGCTCAGAAGGTGGCCAGGACCTTACATTCCCAGAGCTGCAGAGATCACCCAGACAGGTCCGCACCGAGACCACTCCGGGGGCGGTCTCACAGACATCGCCGTGCTGGGGGCACACACCTCCAAAGCCCCTGGCTACCTGACAGGTGCCCCCACGCCCCCAGTCCCAGGTCATGCCTGTTGAAGAAGTGGAGAGAGTGTCTCCCAAGGAGACCCCATCTGAACACGAAGTCCCAGCACCAGACGCCACTGCCCCCAAGAGGGTGTGCTCCAGGAAGACTGCCCCAGAGGGAAGCCCGGCCGGGAGCAGGTGCGGCTGAGCAAACAGGGCCAGCCAAGGAGGGGTGGGCGGAACACGGAGCCTGGAGGGGCGTTCATCACACAATCCCTCAGCCTTTCCCACGCTTCCTGAGTCTCCAACACCCAAGTCCTTGCGAGGCTCCCGCGAGGGGACCCCGGGCGTTGCTCCCTGGACGACATCTGGCCACATCGCCTGGGGGACAGACAGACATATGTCCTGACCCCCTCCCCCCCCTCACACACACACCTGATTCTGAAGAGTGTGCCTTTGGCTCACGGCGCTCGAGTTCCAGGTAGTGTATTCGGAAAACTTTGATCATGTGACCTTGGAAAGAGCCTCTAATTCTAAAGTCACACTTGGGGAGAATATATAATTTTTTTACGCTATTAGTTGGCATTTCACACATACATCCCTCCCCAGGCATGCAGCCTTCGAGCAGGTGCAGGAAGGGTGGACAGCTTTTCCAGTCCCAGACTGGAGTCATCAGACACCAATCCGGGAAGTCTGCACCAGAGGAAATGCCAGGGGTCACGTACCACCCTAGCACTGCCAAAGGCCCGTGCTCGGGGGGAGGGGAGCGGAAGTCAGGGACAAGGCCCTCACCTCGTCGTTCCACGTCCTCCTCACATCACCCCCTCCCGCCCCCTGACCTTTCAGAGGTCACAGATTCACCATGTCACCCCGTGAGGACCAAATCTAACCCGCCCTTCTCACGAGGCTCCATCACCAAGTCCCACCACTTCAAACAACCTTTTTAACGGGAGCCTCAGACATGTCTCTCGGGCACGACTGAGCTGTGGGACAAATGCCTGGATTCTTGGGGAATGCAGAAGCGTCCCAGGGCTGTTGGGAGCCCTCACCAACCAGCACGCCAGGCGTGAAGACCGGCTTGTTCTCCGGAGACACCTCGCTGTGGATAGTTCTCAGCTGTGTTCTTTTCCTGTTCCTCTCAGGGTCACATCCTATGTCCGAGGCTTCCTCATCATAAACCCCTTTAAAATGCACCTTCTGTAGGGGCCATGAACAAGCATTTACTTTCACTGAGACTGAATGGGATGGACAAGGTCACATGCTAATGGTGAAGGCATGATCACTGGACCTGACTGAGAAATCACTATTTTTATCTGCAAACAAAGTAAGAAACAGGAAAGCACAGCGAATATTCTAAGGAATTCCAGAGGCTAGGATCAGGAGTCTGCTTACAAATGGGAGACACCCACGTACGTCCAAATATAATTTTCTTAAGAGACACTGAGAGGGAGAGAGAGAAAAACGACGATTTGCCGTTCCACTTATGCACACGTTCACCGGTTGATTCTTGTATGTGCCCTGACCCAGGATCGAACCGCAACCTTGCTGTGCCAGGATGACATTCTAACCAACTGAGCACCCCGGCCAGGGCCTTCCAAATATAGTTAGTTATTTCCACCTACCGAGAATTGCTCTCCAGAACGTTTGGGCTTTCTTCACTCTTGTGTTTGCGGCTGGACCTAGAGTGGACGGTCTCATGTTTTTAGTTGCCCCGTGAAAATGGATGCAACACGGATTCAAGTTCAGTCGCGGCCAGACGCAGTTCCAAGCTCTTCCCGTGGGCCTGGTCTTCAAATCGCTGCGATACTGAGTCTAGTTAAGAAGCGCTTTGCGTTAAGAGGAGAAAGGCACCGTGTCTGAGAGCTTTACGTTCTTCCGGTTGTGTTTTTCACTGTGAGGGGCAGAGACGGGAAAGGAGCCCTGACCGTCCCGTGTCTCGGAGGACGCCGCCACGCGCCCGGAACACCCGTGCCGCCGTGGAACCCGAGCACAGGAGATGGGGCGCACCACCGCTATCACCCCAGGAGCGGCCCACCAATGCCAGCAACCGGGTTTCCCTCCTGTGATGCCACGTCCCAGTCCCGGTTACCTTAACCGCCGAGGACTGCAGACAGGCAACGTGCCAACCTGCGCGGTCCTGACAAATCAAACAGCTCGGGTTGAGTTCCTTGGGGTTGAGTATTCTGCAGTGAACAACGGCCATTCAGATGACACTGGTATAAAACACACTAACTAGGTAACAGCAGGCTTTGTGGAAGCACTGCACTTTTCAGTGATCTAAAAATAAATAATAGTATCACTGTAGTTGACTATCTAGCAAAGTACCTAAGCCCCTTCACACCTCTCCATCCCCCCAGCAAGGGCCCTGCCACCCGCCACCCTTGGGGTCCCCGCCATCCCAGAAGTGTGGAGGTTGACAGTGACACTTCCTAGCTGTCGGGATTATAGAAGCTTTTACTCGTGAGCCCAGAAAGCCCCAGCCACCCAGCCTTCCCCTGTGTCAGGACGCGGCAGAGAGAGAGAGCCAGAGGGCAGGAAGGCCGGAGGGTGCCAGGCTGGGTCCCGGGAGAAAGAGACGGAGCATTGGGTCATGAGGAGACACGGGGCTCCTGTGAAGAAGAGCGTTCAGTAGGACTGAGCCTGTGTGACTTTTCCCCGTGTATCTGTGTGAGAGGCATGTGACTCCTCTGGTCACCAATAAAACACCACCACCGGACTTACACGGGTGAAGAGCGCTGTAAGTTCAAACCCCGTATGATCTGCCCATGGTCTGCTCGTCACCATGTCTGCTAAGCACCTCTGGTCTTTTTCCTGTGGGCGTTCCTGGTAATCCTGGCTATGAATCATTATTATTTTATGTAGGAAAGCAGGACACAGTTGTTCCAAGAACCAGACAACATTTAAATACCCCTGCGGCGATGTATATGACTTTTCAGGTATGTTTTACATGTGCATGGAAAGAAGAAGCTTGCCTTCTCTCTCAAATCAACATGGAAACATAATATACAAACTATTTTGAATGCCCAACTCCACCTTTCACCATGAAAACGTGGCCATGCGGCGGGCAGTCCCGGCTGCTACATAGTTTATTTAGCTGGTTTAGAATGATGAACACGGAAGCTCTGTCCAATCTCCCACTCACAGAGAGAGGGAGGAGATGAACAAGCACGTAGTACTGCAGGGATATCGCCACAGGGCATTACACTTTTGAATTAATACATCTGATTAGGTGGAATGCTTATGGGTATGGACAAATTATCTGCACCCCCACACACTTCTCCCGATACCCAACACCACCCCATAGAAGCGATCCTCCTACGTACCTGCCACCATGAGACGTATCAGGATTTTACAAATCGGAAAAAAATAGCATTGTTTAATGTACGGTCTTCCGATTAATCATAAGTTTGGGTCTCTTTTCCAATGTTTTATCCTTTGTGTGTGTTGTTTCCGCAGAATACGAACTTGTATTTGTCGCCCGTTCTTACACAGGGCCTTACAGCCCGCACGACACTCTTTCCATAGTCACACAGTTCTGGGATGGCCACGTGCACAGATGCTGGAGGCGACGCCACGGTCCCACCTCCACGTCACGCCCTGTGCAACTCTCCTCCGCCTCAGGCGGGCAGGATGTAGGCCCGGCTTCTATCCAACAGAATAGAGAACAGTGACCGTGTGTCCACGATTGTGGAATTTGCAAAGAGCACTGTCGTTCACGGCTTGTCGGAGCCTGCCCCTCTCTCTCTCTCTCTCTCACTCTCTCTCTCTCTCTCCCTCTCTCTCCTTCCTGGGCTTTGAGCCACGCTGGAATGGCCCCACAGGACGAGGACATGTGGGCGGCCTCTAGGAACAAAGGGTGACCTCGAGCAATAAATCGGAGCTCTCGGCCCCACAGCCAGAAGGAATGGGATTCCTGCCACCCGAGTGAT
This sequence comes from Rhynchonycteris naso, assembly GCA_037038555.1. Taxonomy (NCBI): domain Eukaryota; kingdom Metazoa; phylum Chordata; class Mammalia; order Chiroptera; family Emballonuridae; genus Rhynchonycteris; species Rhynchonycteris naso. The sequence goes on from CM072998.1 coordinate 2,840,964, forward strand.
GAGTCACCGTACGAGCGGGTCTCTCCCCGGTACAGCTGCCAGCGAGGCTGTTGTCCCAGCCGCACCCTGACTGCAGCCTGTCAGGCCCACAGCAAAGGGTTCAGGTGACCCACAGACACAGGGGGTCGGGGGTGTCTGAGTGTGAGCAGCCTGAAGCTGCTGCCGTTGCGGTGGTAATGCCACACGGCAGCCCTGGGCACTCGTGCTAACAGTACGCGACGGAAGACGTCCCTCTGGTATGTCCCTGTTGAACAACTTCCGTCGTTCCCGGTGGCCTCCGGTCCTGCAGGGGACACATGGGGGGGGGGGGACAGAGGACTACGGAACGTGAGGTCGCCAGAAATGCCTTTGGCTTTCTGTTCCTATCTCTCCTTGATATGGGCCCCAAAATAAATAAATAAAACAAGCAGTCATTAAAAAGACATAAAAAAAAGTAGCTCTCCTCTCTCTCGCTCTGACTTTAGGGTCATCATCAATGTCACCCCGATCTCTCACTCAGGGAGTTCTGTTCCCGCCCTGCTCACAGGTCCCTTTCCTAACTCTCAACAGAAAAGGGACCACAATTCTGGTCGCCCCACCTTGTCATACAACACGTTTGTTATTTCCACACCAACTCTTCCTTTTTCTTAAAGGCCTCACACTGTCCATCCATCATGGAAATAGAAAGGAAAACACATTTTCTCGGAGACATAAATCATCCTGTGCTCTCGGGTCAGGTGACCCCACCCTCCATCACTGAAAACACGCCGGCGGTCTGTGCTGTCTGTCTCCCGCGGCCACTGGAGAACGCTGGGGAGGTGACTTTGCAACGGCCACCGCGGGGAGAGGAGGAGACGGGTCCCTCCTGCTTTGTTCCACTGCCCCTCGTCTGCCGATTCTTTCCAATTAAACACCGCGCAATAAGATAAAATAGTAACAGAGAGCCAAGCGACAACCGCAGGGTGATGCAGCCGCTGAGCGCGATAACTACCCCTAAATCGTCCTCACAAGAGGAGGTGTACGCCCAGAAACACTTAGGAAAAGAATACATGGCAAAAATACCGACCTGGGCGCAGGCGGCAGGCAGGTCCAGTCGCGTTGCGTGCACACATCATCGTGCGTGGGGACGGGAAGAATTTATCACTACTGACCCCGTCCACCAGCCACCTGTCTTCTATGACTCTTCTCACAAAATGTTTACACCTCCCCCGGGTTTGGCTCCCATAGAAATAAACGGACAAAATTCAGAGAACACTGGCTTCTTCAACGGGAGAAACAGGAGAATGAGAAGGAAGCACTATGGTAACTTTGTTGCCTCTAAGAGAGTCTTTGATTCCTCCCGGACTTGAAGATCTACCAGGTGAGCATGCTGCCTACAAACAGAAACAAAACCAGCAGACAAACAACAATGCCTGTTTTAGAAAAGGTCCTAAACTCACGACTCCCCCACATCGTCACCAGAGTGCGGTGACAAAGAAATTTAGATGAAGGACAGATGGGGGGATCGACCTAGGGGAGAGGTCGCTAGCAGGGAAGTCAAAGCTGGGTGGTCCTGGATGAAGTGGAGACAAAGATGACCTTAGGATGAGCATGAACCTGGGTGGTCACTCACAGGAAGCCCAGGGCCAGCGCTGGAAAGAGAGGCTAAAGCCAGATGACGAAGAGCTTTGAACTTCAGTGTGGGGGACCATGCTGCCTTGGGTATAAGGGGATGGCGCGTCCAACCACACTTATGGCGCCAATGCCAACCTCCAGGAAGCCCGGGCACCAGAGAGGGCTCTCTCTGGCATGCACGTGTCTGCCTGTTTGTGTGTCCTTCCCGCCCGACGCTGTGTAGCATTCCCCGCCCCTCTGGAGGTCATTACGACGAAAAGCGAAAGTACAGTGCAGAACGTGGAAAACAGAATTCAAGGTGACAAAAAATCCTTGCTTCTAAGAAAACAGCTTTGCCCTCCAAGCAAGGGTTCGGCCGTGGCTGTGTGAGGAGAGGAGGCGGCAAGACCCAAACCCTCCAGGCAGGCAGGTGTGCCCCGCGCAGGAAACGGCCCGGGACAGTCACGGCTAGAGTATGTGTCTGTAGGTTCGTCAACAAGCTTGATACTTAACAAGGCTGCTGTCACTACCCTCCGGCCAGTGGCCACTCCACGGCCTCGTGCTCACTGACTCTGACCCTTTCTCCTTCCTCCTTTGGGACTAGCAGGGGCCCACCTCTTATATAAGCTCCACGGGGACAATCACAGATCCAATGTCTCCGTTAAAGTATGTAGGCAAATCAATCATAAGGGAGCGTGCACTGTCGTTTGAGTGCTTCTAGGAAGTCCACAGCGTCAGCCTTCAGGAGAGCGACGTGATTTCTCCAATCCTATTAAAGACGCGGGGCTTCCCAAATCTCTGCTCCGGCTCCCAGGTCTTTTCATGGGTAAAGATGCTAAGAGACGACAAACATGAATATTTCCCCCCACATGAGAATAATTTGACTTCGATACTTAACTAGATCACTAACTATAAATAATTCCACCCAACAGTAACTAGATGGTTTTTCTCGCTTGACTTTCTCTTGATCTTATCTATAATTGCATTAAAAGCATTAAGATTTACATAGTCTTAAACTTTTGCATTGTTTTCATCTAAAATGCAGCACACCTGAGAAGCCAGTAAGATGTAACCCCAGGTGTCTAGCCAATGACACAAGAAATAGAAAATCCCAATGGCTCTAGATTTGTCTTAAGTTGTTCACAATAATTATATTTTTTAAAGAAAGGAGAAAGGCCTGACCAAGTGGTGGTGCAGTGGGTAGAGCATCAGACTGGGACACGGAGGACCCTGGTTTGAGCAAGACTCACCAGCTTGAGCCTATAGTCAATGGCTTGAGCAAGGGGTCACTCAGTCTGCTGTAGCCCCCCCACCCCTGGTCAAGGCACATACGAGAAAGCAATCAATGAATAACGAAGGTGCCTCAACAAAGAATTGATGCTGCTTATCTCTCTCCCTTCCTGTCTGTCCCTTTATGTCCCTTTCTGTCTCTGTCACAAATAAAGAAAAGAAAAACGAAGGAGGAAGTAGAATAAGAAAGGCAAGATACGCTGAAGAAGTTTACACGTCTTGCACATGAAGGGAAGGAGTTGCTCAATTCAGTTAACTTCTTCTTAAAAAGGACCCTTCTAATATCGGTAGGGTCGCTCTTCCTTTCTGTACGAAGTGTCCGTCACCCCTGCAAGTCATAACTATCCATACCTGTATTATGCAGCAAAGCACACCCCTTTGCTAACCACTGAAAAAAAAAAAGAAAGATAATTTGAAACATGGAGACAAAAATTGTTGATCGTCTTGGAACACACTCTTATTTGTTTCTCTCTCTAAAAAAAACAAAACAAAACTGAGCATCTTTAAGTTCAGGAGATCTCACATCTTCAAAAGAAGAATCTGTGTTGAACTTTCTGTAACCCTAAGGATCGTCATTGGCATAAAAGTCAAACATTTCAATTCAATGATAGACAAGGAATGGGAAAATTTACTCAAGAGTGTCATCAGCGAAGGTTTGAAGAAATGCAGTCCCTTGCAAAAGATCAAAAAAGATACTTTCCACTGAAAACAAGAGGAGACATAAATAAGTTTCTCTGAATAAAGACATAGGAATTCACCAAGCATCAAGAAAAAAGATAGCTTAGAATTCATAATTATTTTCAAAGGCTTTCAATTCATTAGAGATCACTCCCTAAATAATTCTAATTTTAATCCAACATTTAGCTCTTTCTTACATAACACTAATCGTATCAGAGTCTACTAAACAGTAGGAGAGAAAAAAAATAAAATAATTCATTTGTACAGTATTTTTATATGAAAGAGTATAATTATCCCTTGAAGTCTTCCCAAGATACAAACATTATGGACAGGAAGCTTGAATCTCAGCTCTGTTGTAAAACCTTTTTTTTTTTTTTTTTTAAAGATTAAACAGCATAGAATGATGAACACTGATAATGGAGGCATTAATGATAAAGAAGAAGTCTTCGGAAATAATTACACAATTTCACAATATGGTACATTCATCATAAAATCAGCACTGGCCTATTAGCCTGTGAAGGCTCAGTAAATAGGTGATTAGATTTGGATGCCTTTTATTGAAAAGGAGATAGAAATACATGGATAGATGAATGGGTGGCTAGATGAACACAGAGACAAAGGGACAGTCGGATGGACAGACGGACGGATGGACGATGGACATAAACAAATGCTTATTTATTACACCATCCACAAGCCACTTGCTGAGAATCACTTGGGGAGAGGCCTTAGAATTTACATTTAAACAAGGCCTCACGTGAATCTTTTGCTCACAAAGTTTGCAAAAGACTATTCAAAGATTTTTACAGCGTGGTGTGATGCCAACATGGACAAATAGAAGCGACCTGTTTAGGACACAAAACAGAGTGTTGCCACCCTATACTGGGGACCCGCGAGATGTCCTCCAAAGTTGCTCTGCTTCCCTGGACTCGGGCGCCTTACAATTTTCTGGATAATTCATACAGAAAGTAGGTCTTACCTTTATAATATCTATGTGCCATATTAGTTTTCCTTGAATTTTAATGAGGCCCAAGGTGTCTCCAAAACACATAAAACAAAAATGAATAAAGGTACTTGGAATTGAGCCGATCATTGATATAACTTAGGTCTTAGCTTGCAAAACTCTTTGCACAGTAACTCACGGATGATAAAACTGGTTAGAGGAACAGGGATGACTCCCGCATGCCTCTGCTTCTCACGAGCTCGTGCTAGTAACAAGAGTGAATTTTAATGCACAAATATTATTCAAGGCTTACTTCCTCACAAACAGCGCGGGCCCATTTGCATTGAGATGATTAGCACCAAGAAGGAAGTATCTCTTTTACACCCCTTTGACTTGGAGAGGGAGGCCATGCTGAAGTGTCCCTTCCCTTTCATAGCCTTCCCGAGCTAAAACTAGTACAAGATAAAGCAGAGCTCAACTCACAAATTACAAAATACACCAGAGAAATAAGACATAGTAGTTATTTTTAATAGGTGCCCATGCCTACATGTTTATTTTTTTCATTCATCAAAGAAGTTGTAGTTAGAGAAAACGGGTGCCGCGGTGGGTCGAAGTAACCCTGACTCCCTATCCAGGTAACTGGCTGAGATCGAATCCCTCTGCAGAATGTTTACAATGCTTTTCAGAAGTGGGTTCTGTTGAAGGAGATCCTGTGCCTAGCGGATGATGGCATCTCTCACCCAGCTAGAAAAAGATGCTTACGGGTCAAGAAAGATCATGCAATTTCCCTAAAGCACTGATGGCATTTTCCTTACCCAAAAATTAGTGTTTGATTTAAATAGTTTAAAGAAATTGAAGCTGAACTCAAAAAGCAAGAAGAAAAGATTTTTTTTATACTCTGCATCCAAAAGGTTAATCTTTCTTTTCTGCGGGGGGGGGGGGGACGGGGGGGGGATCCTACAAGTTGTGGATTATTTCCATAAACCTCCTACAATCAGTCTTTTTTAACCAATTCAATGAAACAGCTCTCCTCTATTCTTTCTCATGTAATAGAAATTTTAATTCTGTTCCTTCTACTCCTTATCAACCTCTGTTCCAGGGAAGAAATTCTACCCCCAATATAGACATGTTAATTACTCAAAGGTCATTTAAGTCACAGGAACGTCATTGTGGAACGGTGTTATTTTCTTGCAATTAGGCAAATACCTAACACGCTTGATTTTCATACCGATAAGCTGTTCTGAACAAGCCGTCCAGGAGCTAGGCACAGTGGCTGCGTGACTGAAGCCAGGGTCAAAAAGGTGATTTCCTGTGGGACTAATTGGTTGCCGCCCAGCCGAAGAATCTAGTTTCTTTCCCTCAGGCGTCACAAGCAAGCCAGTTCAGCTGCTCCAAACAGTATCTATCCCTGGTGACGATGGTGGCCCCACCACAGTGTGGAGCTCGTCTCATTCTATCGGTCCTCACTGCTGGTCCACCAATCCAAGTCCCTACTCTACCAGCACAGGGTAGATGCCCAAGCCACACAAAGTTGCAAATACTGCAGGCTGTTCAGTGCCTAGACCTTTACTCAGATGTCTTCCTCTGATTTGGCTTTGTTTTTTTTTTTTAATTTTTATTTTTTTATTAAGTGAGAAGAGCGGAGGCAGAGAGAGTCCCGTGGGCGCCCTGACCAGGATCCACCAGGCCAGCCTCCTACCGGGTTGTGCTCTGCCCATCTGGGACCACTGCTCTGTTGCTTGGCAACTGAGCTATTTTAACACCTGAGGCTAGGCCATGGAACCATTTTCTGCGCCTGGATCCAACTTGCTCAAACAGTTTGAACCATGGCTGCAGGAGGTGAGGAGAGAAAGGGAGAGAAGGGAAAGGGAGGGATGGAGAAGCAGATGGGCGCTTCTCCTGGGTGCCCTGACCAGGAATCGAACCTGGGACTTCCACACACTGGGCTGACGCTCTACCGCTGAGCCAACCGGCCCTGGCTCCCTCTGATTTCTTAGCTAAACAAGTGAAATTAAAATAAGGTGACATAGTATGCCATCTGCTCTGTGCAAGGAGTTGCCACTCCATTTCCCAATTCCAGGAGGGTATGAACCTAACCAGGAAAAGAAAAAAAAGAAAAGCAAAATGCCAAAGGAAAAGTAGAGTTTGCATTGCCTAAGTGCAAGTTGAAGTGTCTTATTTCCACTATGAGCTCAGCAGAAAACCTGCCGGAGACATATTGAGAATTCAGCAGAGCACAGAGTACTTAATATGCCATTTGCATTTGGACAGCTTAGAAATGTCTACACTGGATTTGCCGTCTCGGCTGCAGTGAGCACCAACCAGCCGCTGAGCCCTTGTTTATCTATTTCTTAAAGGAAGCTGGACCATTTTCTTGACATTTTCAAAGCTCCATCGGTGTTTGTGGCAAAAAAAAAAAAAACAACAAAAAACAAAAAAACCACACACACCAAAAGATTGCACAGACACAAACTGTAGACTAGAGAAGCACGGACCCTGGAAGGAGCTGTTCTTGCCTGTAGGAACTTCTAGGTCCCTTCCTGGTGGCCAGCACTCTCGTCAAGCTCGGCCTGGCCAGCTTGAACACCCACGTGAAATTGGTGATTTCCTTCCTCTGCAGGCCTGAGCTCAGGGAGATGTAGGAGACCTCGGAGGAAGACCACGTCCATGGCACCACCTGCTACGGAGTTCTCTGGACCTGTTTCGACCTGTTTACCAGCACCGCCTCGCCCTCCTGCACCAAGCCTGTCACTTCAGGAAGGAGGAAGCCTCCCTGTCCTTTACCTGTGTCCAGACTTAAAATCCCAGACGAAAGACCACGGTGGGGGAGCTCAGGATGCTCTAGCGCTTCCCGGCTAAATAAACAGTTCTGGCCTGGAAAATACAAAGAATCCCCTTGACAAGGCAATAAAATATATATATATATACATATGTGTGTGTGTGTGTGTGTGTGTGTGTGTGTATTTGCTAAGCAAATCATGGCTGCAGAAACATGAACTTCCTCTTCCACTGTCCCCCTTTTCTGTACATGATGGATTAGGGTTTTCTGTGAAAGGTACTTATGACTGGAGCCCCTGGCTTTCCCCAGGGAGAGTATGTATGGGGCGGCTGGCCACAAAGGAATCCGACTGGCAAATGAAAAGTCTCAGCAGCATCCTCCTCCGTGAAAGGAATTGTTACAAGGTAACTCACGGGAGGCAGGGAGGCTTGGGAAGGCTGCTTGGCTAGTGTTTCTCTCTCTCTCTCTCACTCTCTCTCTCTATTGAGTTACATGGTTTTTGTGGAAATTTGCCAATGCATGCAACATTAGGATTAGAATTCTGACAAACACCCTTCCAGGGCCCCAAGTTTCTTGGGGTGAGACCTTGGGGAACTCTCTTACTTAGTCTTTGTAGGAGGCTGGCTGAGTGATGTCTGCAAATAATCGCATTCTAGTCGCTGCACAAAGGCAAGAAACCATTGAGAAGCAAAGTTTGTTTGCCCAAACAACCAGCCGATTTCCTCCAGATAAGGGGCACAAAGCTGAGTGCTCTTGGAAAGAAACATTCCACTCATTCAGGAGAGGAGAGTGCTTCAAACCCTCCCTCAGCAGGGGTCCCTCAAATATGCGGCTTTTAAGGAGGTATGCACACTTGGGACTCAATAACATTAAGAACAATTTTTTAAAAAGCCATCAAAAGAGTTCCTGGTGCCCCCAACACTGTATGGAAGATTAAAGCGCCAGCAGCTGGAGTTGATGACCGGATATTGAGTGTACCAGGCTCCACGGATGGAAAACAGCTGCAGCCGCCTCCAGCCTCTCTGGACTCCGTAAACAGGTCAGGAATGATGCCCCTCTCACCCAAAACTATCCAGCAGCCTTGGCCACCGCGGGAGCCACCACCCGGGCACACGCAGCAGCGCTCCCATGCCTGAGGTATGGCCTGAGCCGTCCCTGAGAGAGCTGAGCTGCATCTCCAGGAAGCCCCGTGCGCACAGGCGCCCAGAGCCCAGCCGACTGCCCACACCCCCAGCAGAGAGAGGCCCCACTTCCGCCAGTAAGGTTTCCAGAAGGGGTGCAACCCTGCCCCAGGAGCCCAAGCATGCAAGCCAGGGCTCCAGTGCACTGACACTGGCACTTGACCCTGGGGGCGCAGAGGAGACCAGCCCGCTGGGGTGATGAAGCTGCAGGAGCTCACTTTAACCTAGGCCTGGCCATAGCGCAAACACACACACACACACACCTCTATTCTTGCTCCTTGAGTACCACGCAACCTAAAGATACACTTACGCCGGAAGCAGGGACTCCCGGGGAGCAGAAGTGATATCACCCCTGTGGCTGCTGCCCCTCTAGGACTTTGTGCCCCTTGCCTCGTTGGCCCTGAGACCTGCGAGAGGGCCGCTGCCCAAGATCGTCACCCCGTAGCCTTGCTTCCACCCCCGACCCCACCGAGCGCCCGCCCACCCGCGAGTGAGGGTGGAATCCTCCCCCACAACACGTGTGCGGATTATTAAGCAGCCCAGGCAGGGCCACTGCCTTCTCTCAGCAGCAACCCCTGCTAATTGCGGGGGAGGGGAGGGCAGGGCCATAGTTCCTTGTGCTCAAAACAGTGAGGACCCCAGAGTGGCTCAGGGAGGAGGCCTGGGCCCAGAGGGGGCTCTGAGCGCAGGGGAAGGGGCGCGAAGTTTTGTGGAGTTACCAAGCAAGTGTGTCCTCTCCAGGAAGGAGCAGAGCTGGAGTCCTGTCCTCAGGCCGATGCCCCAACCTCCCACCAAGATGGGCAGACCCCCTCACCTCCCGGGGACAGCCCCCCTTGCTCTCTACTGATCCAGCTTCGCCTCCATTTCCAGCCAGTCCATGGCTCCTTGAAACTGCTTACCTCCCCCACCGCCCGCCGAGCCTCCATGGCGGCTCTAGCTAGCCTCAGCACCCAAGGCAGAGTGTCGGTGGAATCCAACCAGGTGGCTGGGCAGGCAGCAGAGGGCCGGTGCAACCCCCAGCAAATGTGAGCTGAGCCACTAACACCAATTGTTTGCTCACTGGGGCCCTGGGGGAGGGCATTCCCACAGATGCCCCTTCAAAGTGAGGCTGAGTGCTGGCAGGGAGGAACGGTCTCCTACTAGTCAGCTTTTCCCCAGCCTGGACGCCTATGGAGAATAGGAACTGGAGGGGACAAGCCTAAGCTTCCACCCTCTCCACCCCTGCCCAGGCCAGGCCCATCTGGACTTTCCTAAAGGAACCAGAGCCAGTCCTTCGCCTTGTCAATCACCCCGAATCTGGAACACTGAAGGAACAGAAGATGGGTGAAACAGAAGATGGAAGAATCTAGAGAGGAACGTGATTTTTATGAGGAAAGAGCAAATAACCATTAAAAAAAAAAACACCCTACCAGACTTGACTCCATGCTTTAATAAGGAACACACAAAACCCTATATAGATATTTCCAGGAGCCAGGTGATGGGGTGTTGATTGATGGGGGCAGGGGAGGGAATCCGAGAAGGCCAAAATTAGGGGACAGGCACGTACTTTCCAATGTTAAAATCAGTCGCTTCTCCCTCTCCCCTTCTCTCTCTCTTTCTCTTTCTACCACCGTCCCCCAATCAAGAGGGAGCCTGTTTTCCTTCCCAGAGAAGAGAAGTGTCTAGCTCTGTCAGCACCGGGGAGGCTGCAGCCTGTAGGCTACTTAGGGGAAAACATTCCCTAACTCATTTCAAGGAGAAAACAAGTTCACAGAGCTCCGAGCCCCAGGAGCGACCCAGGGAGCCCCTTTCTCCTCCAGCAGTAGCAAGCAGGAAGAACCCCGCCGCCACAGCGAATACATCTGGGGAGGGACCCCCCTCTCCAGGTCTCCCCGTTTTCCTCGGGCGCCTCGCCAGCTGCTTCCAACTTGCAAAGAGCAAAGTGCGGGGAAGAAGGCGGGGGCGACCTTCCAGAGGCGGCCCCTCGTCCCCGGGAGGACGGTAGAGGGGAGGGGTGGTGGAACAGCCTACGCGCAAAGGGTGCGGGGAGCCCGGCCAGCGGGGAGGTCTGCCTGGTGGTACCCCAAGTCCCCGGAGCGCCCGAACTTGCGAGGCCGGCATCACTTGCCCAGCTGCCCGGGGCCGGGAAAGTCCTGGGAACCAGCCCCCGCCCGCCGTCCGCACCCGCTGCGCCCACATCTCCATGGAGGCGCCGCCACGGCCGCGCAGTCAGGCTCGCTCGCTCGCTCGGGTCTGGCTTCCTTCTCCCTGACAGCACCGAGAAAAGCGACATTTCCTTTCGGCCCAAGTGGAGCAAAGGCAGTGGCGGCGGCAATGGGGCGGGAGGTGGGGGTTGGCAAGAAGGCGATGGAGGCTCGGCTCCCGGGCACTGCCTTTCCCCCGAGCGCCCGCGGTGGAGGAGAGTCGCCCGCACACGCCGGCCCCAGAACAGACACTTGCGGTGGCCGCCGGGCCTCGGAGGGCTCGCCCATGTCCCCGGCCGGCCGCCTGCAGCCTCCTTACCGTGCGCTGCAGTGAGGAGCCCCGCGCAGAGCAGCAGCGGCACCAGGAGCTGGAGCGGCGGCTGGCATCTCCTTCGCGCAGTCATGTCTGCAGATATTCCACACGCGCCCACGACGCCGAGGGCTCTCTCCCGAGGCGCCTGACTCCTCCGAGGCTCGCGGGGCTACGGGCAGAGCCGGAGAAGGAGCAGAGGGCACGGGGAGCAGGAGGACAGAGAGCCCGGTCCCCAGACTGCCTGCGCACCCGACGCCTCCTGCAGGTCCGGGCGCCCGGCTCGCTCCCCTCTCATAGCATCGGTCCCGGTCCCGAGCCGCTGCGGGGCTGAGCTGCTGCGCGCCGACACCGACACCGGGCCGCCGGGCCGAGCCGCGCGGGAGGCTCCGTGGCCGAGGCCGCGGGAGGGGCGAGGCGGGGAGGAGTACGCGCAGCAAGCAGAGACCTGGAGCCCGGAGCGGAGGCAGCTGGAGAGAGCGAGCCAGCGAGTGGGAGCTGCGGGAGGGAGGGAGGGAGGGAGCGAGCGAGCGAGGGAGGGGCCGGGGTAGGGGGAGGAGAGCCAGTCTAGAGAGGAGAGGCGGGGAGCGGGCGAAGACAGGCTGCTAGTGCTCAAGGAGCTGATGCCTTGGCGGCTGGACTCAACCATCCCTCCCCGCGGAGAGGGGAAGGAGGCTGGGTCCCGGCAGCCCGCTGCTCTTGCGCCCCGCTGCGCTCCACTCGGCCCCCTGCGCTGCACGCGGGCTGAGAAAGAAGACTTGTTGGGCGCAGGGGTGGAAACACCTTCGCCACACACACCGGGAGAGGCAACTCCAGCAAACTAGAGGGACCTGGGGGGCGGAGGGGGACAGGGACCTGGGGCGGGGGCGGTGATGGGAACAGGGGCCAGCTTCCCTCTCCCTCACCCACCACTGTGTACCTGCCAACCACAGAGAAGCCCCCTGCCTAACTTAGCCAAAAAATGCAGGTGTAGACCCCCGTGCTAACTACAAGGGAGAAAAACAACATGAGTACCATTATTCGTATTATTATTATTAGACATCATCTTTGGCGAGATGACGGTGTGCAAGGAGTTAGGAGCATTGTCCTGTTTTCCTGGAGTTAGGTTATTGGGGGGGGGGTATCTATGCACAGACACACTGGAGTTAAATGCAGCGTTCCAGAGAGCGAGGGTCTGGAATGGGTGGTGTGGTCCGGTTATGAGCAGTGGCGTGAGCGCTGGCACACCTTTAGGTGAGATTCTCCATAACACCCCATGGGGGGGGGGTAGGCACTTTAGGAGAAAAGAGGCAGAGCTGCTTTCTCAATCTGCATAGGGATGAAGCTGGCACCAAAAAAAAAAAAGTCAATAGAACAAACCAGATTTCACCCAGCTTTGTCCCTGAAAGAGAGGAGGCCTTCCTAGGGTCTCCAGGGAGCATGGAAGTCAAAGCATTTTAGAAGAAGGTGGTCAATTCCTAGAAAAATAGAAGCCACAGATGAATGCTCGTAGTCGCAAAGGGACCATAACGGATTCACCATCCTTGATCATAATGGTGTAGGTGGCTTCAGTAGAGGGTTTGAGGGACCAGAACATGGAAAGCCCACGAGCAGGGAAAGGTGGTAGTGCAACACCCATCCTCTGTGTCATTGGGGGGGTGACTTGGGTACAGCAGAGACCCTACGGTTGGCAATCGTCACCGTCACCGCGCTTCATTTCACTGGCATTTTGTCCCCAGCCCTCAAGATTCCATAGGCTGGCCGTTCCATAGTGCTTCCTTAGATTCCCGTCCTCCCGCGGGTCTCTAGGTGACACGGGAGTGTGACTGTGATGTAGAGTCCAGAACATGAAGGGTGGCCATCTGGAAATGTGAGCACCAAAGCAGGGTGCCCTCGGTCTCCTGACAGCCTGCCCAGGGTGCCTGCACGATCCACCTAGCTCTCCTCTCTGCCCTGGAGACAGGAGCCCCGAGGACCAGGAGTGACCCTTGCTCCTCGGAAGGTGACTGCCCTTGGTGTGACTTGGGTGTTCCACATGCAGACCCCTCCTTGGCCTGCACGGACTGCTGGAGGGAGAAGAAGTCAGAAAGAAGACTCGCTCTAGGGGAGTCCCCGGTGGCTCGCATGGAGGTCTGCTCCCAGGCTGCACTAGGGCATGGAGAGGGGAGGGCCACCCACTCTGCCTTCCAAAACAGACCCCAGATGCCCCCCCCCCGAGACTCAGCATGCGAACAGAAAGGACTCTCAGGCCCCTGAAGTGATCTGATGGCTCCTATCAAGCTCCAGATCAGAAAAGAAAGAAGAAAAAGAAATGGATCTTCTTTAGGAGCTAAAGAGCTGACTTCTCCTTGAGACAAGGCACCCGTCTTTGCGTGTCTGTTCCTAATGACCTGTGTCACCAAGAAGGATTTCTGCCATTAAAAACCGTTTCGAAAACCTAACCATCCCGGGCTCGGACTCACAGAGGATTTCTTCGCTGTCAGGGTCAGCGGTGTTGAATGTCACCTGTGACACTGAACCCTTCACAAATAACCGTGACAGGCTCCAGGCTGGGGGTTGAACTTCCCCTTCCTGGGGTTCTGCATAAAGCCCCTCATGCCACCTCCTTTCTCTGCTGTACAAAAAAATATCCATTTGATTCCCATCTTTGACCAAAAAAAAAAAAAGACCCCAAGTAACTGGTCAATACCCAGTTTTGTTTTGTTTCTTTGCTATTATTTATATGGGGCATGTTCTTTGTCCAGATCGTATGTATCAGAGAGTTACAATGGCTTCTGCCCAACTGTTTGTTCATTGCACGTATGCAGAGGGCGGGAAGTGGCCGTCAGATAACAGGGTCCGCTTTTGTGTTACCGTTGTGTTTTTGTTAATATTGCGATATTTTCCCCAAAGCTCTCAAGGCCAGGTTAATTTTCCACACGTGGCCCTGCTGCCATCTAGTGTTCAATTTTTCCCGCTGGGCGCTGGCGCAGACACTGGTGGTCCCTTGGTCTGCCGGGTGTCACCTCACCTGAGGTGCCTTGCCTGTTCCCCGAAGGCCCCTCCACAACCCTCAGGGAGCCAAGAAGTCACCGGGCTGCAGAGAGAGCCTGTTATTCACATCCTAGGGGCTTGTCCGCCTTTGGTGTCGAAGTGAATGTGCAGGCCCTGATTTATATCACAATTTAAATTTGAAATATAGTCATTCGGAGGTATATTAACCCAACGGGGTTAGAATAGGTGGGGTGCCCCAGGGCAGGCCCAGTGGGCAGCTTGGTGACATCCTGTCTGCACTGGCCTCAGTGCCTGGCGTGCTGCCCTGGGTTTTTAACCCTATGAGCCATCTGGGCATACACTGCCTGCAGCCTGCAGAGTCTGGCTGAGCGGCACTCAGGAGCGAGAGCTGAGCGGTGCGATGAAGAAAGGCAAGGGGGGTCTGACGTACCGGAAGGGAGGGTGACGTCCCTGCCATCACGTAATGACCGCACTGAGACTCGGCCGGGGAGGTGGACGTGTCACTGGCCGTGAGGGAGAGTGGTTTTACTTAAGTGACATCGTCTAAGGAGGGCAGGGACTATGAGCAGGGCACCTGAGGTCAAATGAGAAATGAAACACTTTGCACAGATGGGGGTGCTCACCAGCTAGAAGCGTGTGCGTGCAGGAACATCTTAGAGAATACACGGTCTGGGCCCTGATTGCTACACGGACGTTTCCTGGCTTGTCTGATGTCGCCTACTCGAAGTTGATGGCGACAAGGGCCTTCACAGAGGGGCCGGTATCGGCACCCTGAGATGCAGGGTCCCCGACGTGCACTGCCCATCCTGGAAGGACAGGAAGTAGGAGGAGCTTACAGAATGAAAGCAGAGGTCAGAGTGATCGCAGGATGATTATTTATTGTTGTCATTGTGACTCCTGTCCAATGATGAGAGCATGGCCTAAGAGGTGACGTGATCTGCAGGAGGTCACATCTCCCCTGAAAGCCAGCTGGGGGTCCCCACTCGGGTGTCCTGCTGCATCAACATTGCCACCCCATCCCTGTCGCCCCTGCACCCACAGAGGGGCACACAGACGTGGACACCGGGGCCCCCCACATGCATCCTGCTGGGGGAGCACAACAGCAGATCACCCGTTCTTCTCAAGTCTGCGTGGGCCGTGGCCCACAATAGACCGTCGGCGCAGCCGTTAAGAACAACAGCAGAAAGCTATTCTGTGACCGCTACAACCATGTGTTCACGTACATCCAGAGTTTCAGAGTTCCCCACTGGCTGGCTTTGCCATCAGTTGAAGGCTTGCCCGTGTTTTTCTAGAAATGCAGCATGTTGAACTGCGTGTGCTTATCTCTGCTTATAGAGGGGATGTTCCCACTGGTCAATGACGTAAACGGCGGAGAGAGAAGTGGCGTTAGGATTTGTCAAACACACCTGACCGGGACGTGAGCCGTGCTGTCCGTGACCCCCTGGGAAGGAGGAGAAAAGTGTGATGTCTCTCTATTCACAAATGGGAGGGGTGTGAACTGGAAGCTCCCGCGAGTGCCCCATTGAATGCAGACTTGTGCAGGGCAGGCTTGGGGACCCCAGCCGCAGAGCCTCTGTGTCAGCATGCCTGGGGGGCCCCCAAACCCACATTTCTGACAAGTTTTCTAGGCATCACTGATGCATGCCAGACCGTTCTTTGAAAACCACTGCATGAAGGATTGGTTTTGGGTTTAAAAAAAAAAAAACTGCTTTAAATCTCATATCTGCCACTTCCTAAACAAGAGACCATGACGAAAGAAAGTCTACTCAAAGCATAAGTTTGCTCATCTGAAGACGTGGGAAACGCCACTTCCTTCATAGACCTGCTGGAAAATTCAACCATATACGCACAACAGCTGATACAGAGTTAATTCTTAGGATTATTATTTTCCTTTTCTCTCATCAATTTCTGAAGAAGGAGAGAGAAAAAGAAGTCCAGATGGGAGAAGCCATTCCCATCTGTTCCGGTCTGTATTTTAGGAGAAGCAGACGAGATTTTCACAGGGAAAATGCAACACGCTCAGCAACCAGCGTCTCCCAGGGTCTCAAGGTGAAGCCGGCAGGAACCCTGTGGGGAAAACTGCCCGTCCTGTTGAGGATGACTTTTAAGATCAGCTGGAGAAGCCACCTCTCACCCGGCTCCTTCCAGAGGCTTGTGGAACGGCAGCGAGCTTGCCGAGCCGAGGGCCGGAACTACCGAAATAGAGACACTTGGAGTGTTTATGAATAATGCTGTCCTCTCACGCAAACCCACAAATCCACAAATCCGGGTGGCGGGGCTTTGAATTGCCGTCAGCACCTCCCAATACTGCGGTCACTGGATCAGGGAGGGCAGACTCCCTCGTTCCTTGAGCACGGAACAGCATCATGAAAACACAAATGTTCACCTTGCCTTAGTGACCGCAGGGACAGGACACGGCTGACTTTTCCTGGGACGTCCCCTGGTAGCCACTCTCCAACGGGATGGCATTCAGAGGGGCCAGGGTCCACAGGGTCCTCTAGCCGGACGCGTTTGGGAAAAACCACTGCAGCTCTGAGACCCCCACGTTCTCACCTGGGACACGGAGAGTTGGGGCGTATGTGTGGGCGACCTGTCCCGTCCTACAACGCTCTCACCACACACACACACACACACACCACACACACACACACCACACACACACACACACCACACACACACACACACCACACACACACACACACCACACACACACACACACACCACACACACACACACCACACACCACACACCACACACACACCACACACACACACACACACCACACACACACCACACACACACACCACACACACACACACACCACACACACACACACACCACACACACACACACACACACCACACACACCACACACACACACACACCACACACACACACACACCACACACACACACACCACACACACACACACACACACACACCACACACCCCTTCTCTGACGTGGCTTTGAAAAACAAATCACTGCATCTGTCTTCGTCCCTGAAGTAAACACCGTTCTGAGCTTTGGTGTTTCCTTTGTGAAGTCAGCGGGCTGTGCTGTGGTCACAAAACAAAGCAATCAATCCCCTTTCCCCCACATGTCTTAGATTCAGACGCCAAGAGGGGAGGGGACGGTGATGTCATTCACGGAGCTGTAGCAAGTTCTCCTCCCCTGTGGGGACTGCTCCTACCTGATCACATCCCTCTGGTGAGAAGACATGTCACTGGCATGTTCTCCTCACTCAGCCGAGAACATACAGAGAACAGCCACAGTCCCGCCGGGGGGCAGGCAACTCCATCCCACCCTGCGATTGTGTCACAACAGATGTGTGTCCCTACACCGCCCACTCGCTGTTCTGCCGGGTTCATGCAGGAGAGGGGGGCCCCGGGGGCGTCGGAGGACCTGGACAGGCAGGGGACATCTCCTGACCGGGACCAAGACTGTTCCAGAAGTTTCCAGCTTGATTTCTCCACCCGCCAATCAGTTCTGTCCCTGCGTCCATGGCTCATGTCTCATTGGACTGACCTTCAAGGCAGGCAGCCTCTGTGGTGACCTGACCCAAAACCTCTTTGAATGTCCGTGTGTCTGAAATGTCACTCAGAGCCTCATCCTCAGGCTTGTGCAGGCTTCTCGGTGTTTGGGAACACCCGGTGAGTGGAAGATGCTTGTGGAAGTTTCGAGTTGAAACAAGCAACACCTGCAATCTCACTGGACCTTTCACTGAGCAAAAGCACACCCCGGAGGGCAACCTCAGGTCGGGGACGGATAAGACCACCCTAGCTGGTCACCTTGCAAGCCCCGTTTCTGCTGTCCATCAGCCGGCTCAGGTCAACACATTGTGTATGGACATTATGTACGAGAAACTCAGGGTGTTGGGGACAAGGGGGAGTCTCACTGACCTAGGGTGGTGTCCTGATTCTTCCCCTTCCCGCTGCTGTGGCCTGAGCAGTCCCCATGTGTACCAGTGGCCCGGCCCTAGAAGAGTATCATTTTTTTAACTCGGATGATTGCTATGAGTAGTAACTGAGACCATCTCTGAAAAATACTGAGTTGGAATTTAGGGGAAAAAAACTCAGAAAACAAACAAACAAAACGCTAGATTAGCTCTATTTTCTCCTTTTCTCTTTATCCTTGCTGCTCAGTTTAAATACATTTTGATATTTTTACCCCCTGAAAGATTGTCCTTTCTTCCTCATTGATCGAAGTAACATCTTCTGAAATACTTCCCGAAACCACGTATGCAAAAACTTTCCAATTAGAAAAGCTTTTTTAAAAAAGCCACAGTTCTCATTCTTGGCAAGGCTGCTGGACGGTCGATTCTTGGGCTCTCCCCTTGCTCGGCGGAGAGGTGCTGAGTCAGGCCTCACGGGGTGGGTGGCCACTGGCGCCTTCGACTGCGACAATGAGTATGGTGACCCGGTGACCGACACAGAGCCGCTGGGACAGGCAGGGTCCGGAACTAGCGCCAGGGAGTGGGGTGTGAGGAGGCAGGCCCCCTGCCCGCCCCTTAGAAGAGAGAAGAGTCCCTCTTCACGCACCTGCCGTGTGCGGACAATTTGCTCGTTCTGAAGGACGAAGAGCCCTGACCTGGGTCAGGCTCCCAATGGCGGGAAACGGGAAAGAAACTGCACCCTGAGTTCCGGGCTCTTCCAGGCCATCGTCCTGCTTCCCAAGTCACTGCGGCCGATTCCCTGACACCATGGTCTCGAGGGACCCAAGGCGGGGGTGGGGGGGTCGCAGACGGGCTGGGAGGAGGGAGTGTGCCTTCTCCGTGTGGAGAAAAATCACACACCACGGTTTGAAGGGGCAGACACAGAATGAATTCTCAGATAAGCTGACATGTTGTCAGAAGACTTTGGAAAGCCTTTCTGAGCACCAGCCAGGTTTACCTACCCTACCATGAGTTAGCAGTGCGAGTGCCGGCCATCTGACTGTCGGGAGTGTCCACTCCATTAGGCTGCCTCAGAGGGGACGGTGTTAAAATGCAGTGGGAGGTGCGGCCACTGGCAGGAACAGCCTTAGCCTGTCCCCAACCGGGCTCTAGCCTAGCCTTCCCTCCTGGGAGGTACCGCATCAGCCCAGTGCTTTTGCGCCCTTATCCGCAGCCCCCTCTCGTGAGGAAGAAGGTGACAAGATCTCGGAAGCCACACGGAAAAATGACTAAGACGCAGGGCTATTTTCTCTCTCCACAACGGCTGTGCTATTCCTGCCCCGCGTTGCCTTGTCTGTGAATGGAACTAATCACGCCTCCCCGATCCGCAGGCGGGAAAGGGTCCCGCCTGGGAGCTCACGTGTTTTCCACCCCTCCATCCAGGCTCTGAGCTGCATGGTCTACCTTCCTTTCAGCAGGAAGTGCTTCCGGTTAGAGCCCAAGGATCCATCGGTGGGAGGACATTCCCTCAGAGTCTCAGGGGGACAGAGCAGGGCTTGTGCAGACAGGCACTCGCCACAGAGGGCACAGCGGCCCCTGTGAACCCCAGCGTTTGGAGGGCGCTGGGCAGGGCGGTGAGGGAGCTGTGGGCCCTCTGACAGCGGGGGCCTGGACAGCGAGCAGTGTGACCTCTCCTCCCTCCTCTGCGCAAGGTCGTCGGCTCAGATTCCACAATCCAGGCGCTGCTGAGAGGGGTTGAGTTTCCGAAAGAAGAAAATGATGACGGGATGGATAGTGGTGGCCAGGACTGCAGTGTGGCTTCTCTGTCACCCTCCAGGGAGCGACCCGGGATGATGGCAAGACCATGCTTGGGCTTGCACACACGGGGCAGAGGGCACTGCCTAGTGCTGCAGAGATGCAGCCTGCCCCGTGCCTCAGGCACTGGGCAGCGCGTGCGCCCTGGCGCTCTGCGAGAAGGCGCACTGGACCCAGCGCCCTTACATGGTGTTAGTGCCTTCAGTCTGGAGAGCGTCTGCTGCTCCTGTGGTCGCTGCATCCACATGTCAGTCAGGGGACCGGAACGTGAGCTGTCCCTTAAGAGAGCAGGTCCTACAGTGACCTCCCCACCTGCGAGGTTGGGGCATTCCGGCCTTTGCAAAGATGTGCGGTCAGCGACTGCAGGTCCCAGTCAGCACAGGGCTTTGTAGCATTTTCTGAGCTCTAGAGGACACACCAGGCAGAGAACTGGTCAGCGCTACCTGGACGGCAGCCCCGCATCCAGTCTTGGTGAGTGACAGACGGTTCCTGTAAGACACGGAGCCTCCCTGGACCTAGAAAGGGACTCCGGGAAAATCAGATGGGTTGTAAGGCCCGCGCCTGTGGCCCTCGGAGCCTGGCCCGCTGTGGGGACTAGAAGCAGCTGCCCCGCCACTAAGGGAGGTGTTCCAGCCCAAATCCAGAGGCTTGTGGAGAACCAGGACCAGACACCCACGGGTCTGCGCGGGGAAGTCACACATAAGTGGTTCTTAGGCTTGTTCTGACAGGATGGCCATGAACCCACCCCAGGGGCCAGTGGGTGCCCCCCCCCGCCTTAAACAGAAGCAAATGCAGTGATGGATGCAGTCCCTGAGCCAGACCTGCCTCTGTCTCCAGCATGCAACCCCCCCCCCCCCAGCGCTGTGACAGGACAAGGCTTACATGGGGTAAGCCGAAATCTGTGCCCCAGGCTTCGGGTTCGAGCGCCAACGGCAGTGAGAAAAACGTCTGCAAATCTTTGAAAGGAACTTCCGTGTCACGCCAAACTATTCTTTGGAAAATGAATCTGAGCCAATCGCCGCCAGAGACGTTTCTAAGGACACTGTCCTGGGGAAACTCGGACTTTTGTCACCGTAGGGAAGGACAGACGGATGGATTCCCCTTCCCTCTCAGTTCTTTCTGTTTGTGAAGCAAAGTCACATCAGAGAGGGGCTCGGTGTTGGGTGCTCTCAGGCGGGGGGCGTTAAACCAGCGGGTGGGTAGGCGGTGGGCATGGTGACCGACTTCGGTAGGACCCAGGTCCCCGATCTCGCAGCAGCCCTGAGCAGCGTGAGCCCTGAGGACACAGACTACATGAACACGCCTCATTTTCTCCAGGGGGCACCCCAAGTTAGCCACAGGCTTGGGCTCAGTCCTATTTGGCTCGTTTGCTTCCCATGTCAGGAGAGGGCTCTCCCTCGTGACAATTGCATTTTCTTTGATGGTTAGAAAGGAGGGCGAGGAGAAGAGGGCGGGGTCAGGCTGACGAAATAGCCCAGTTTTAGGGGAAAGCAGCTGAACGGGCCCTGTCTTCCGACTGAGTACGGACTGTGGGGGAAGGAACGTGGCCTCGGCCGCTGTTGGAAGGAGGAGGCATCTGGTCAGGCAGAGGGGACAAAAGGGACATGGGTCTGGGGGCCCCGTCACTGGTCTCCACTCGCTGTCAGGGTTCCACATAGCCCCCTAATTTAATCACCCCGTCTTTATCACTTGAGCTTTGTAACGGTGGCTGTGTAAGTGGTACCTGTCGGGCCACCTCCTGTGCTCGTGGGAGAGTGTCAGAAGCGCCGCCTAGGAAAGCCCTGTGGGAATGACACCTGTCCACACACAGAGTTGTTGTTGCTATCCTTCCTCTGGTGCAGCGTCATTAACAAAGGGGTCCGGAAGCTGTCCCCGCCACCTTGGTGGTCACAAACGTCGCGGTATGAATGAAGGCAGCCGATGTGACCATAACTGTGGTGGCCAAGGACATAATGGATGCAAGCTTGTTCGCCGATGGGGAAAAGAGTTGTCACCGCTTTAAATGAGAAAAAGTTCCAATGGGAAGGGGTTGCTAGGTACGGCCCCCCCAGGGCAAAACCCTTCATTCCACAGAAGAGGAAACTGTGACAAGAGGTCGTTTCCAAAAATTCACTCGATGAGCCTCTTTCGTGTTCTTACTATGTACCCGGCATGCTATCCAGTCCTGGGTGATACAACCCCTCGTATTTGTACAGTCCTTCACCTCTACGCTTTGCAACTGTGCACATGACCTGATGTGGCCCCCAGAATAGCCTTGCTTAGGGCTGTGACCACTTCTGCACGAGGAAACGAGGCCCAGAGGGAACAGAGACTGTCCAAGGACACAGTCCACATCCGTGGGTTTGTGATGTGGCCAGGATGGTAAACATTATGGAAAAGAGGACCTTGACCAGGGTCTGTGCCTTGTGTCTTCAGGTGATGGAATGGTCACTCAAATGGTGTGCAACTGTGTGTGTGTGTGTGTGTGTTCATTTTTCTGAGGAAGCAACCACTGCTCCCAAAATGTTAAGCCCTCCTGATATAAAGAATCGCTTAGTTTAGAAATAACGCTCATGATGAAGTGTGTCTCGACTTCTTAAAAAAATGCTTACCTCGTGTTGGAAAAAAATAAATGAAAGCAGCAGAATTTCTGCAAATAACGCGTGCCCTCGTTAGTAAGAGAACGGCGTAGGACGCATTGCAGAGAATTACTGCTTTTCTCCCGTGCCCGGAGAGGCTGTGGGTTTAATCCGTCCTGCCGGCCGGGAGAAGAATTTCCTTTATCACGATTCTAGAGCTTGGTACAGCCCAGCTTTAAATGTCAAAGTGACTGAGTTTCCTCCACGTTTATTACAAGATGGCTCTCCCGCCTGGACCATCACAGAGTGTGAGCACAGGCCTGACCGTTGTTGAAGGTTTGCTTTCCTCGGTTTGACTGAGGAATCCCGGGTCAGCTGTCACTCGACCCACTGCAGCCTGCCCGCTCTCTGGGTGCCCCTGCACCTGGTGGTCAACGCAGAGAAATAGCACCCCTGTCTGTGTCTGCTCTGGCTGGTATAGCAAAGATGCTATAAACAGGGTACCCTAAAAAAACAACAGAAATTTGCCTCATGGTCTTGCAGACTGGAAGTTTAAGATCCAGAAGCTGGCAGAGTTGGTGTCTGCTCAAGGCTGCCTGGTTCATGGGTGGTGTTCTGCTCACTGCACCCTCTTAGGGAGCGAGGGGAAGGCAGCCCTCAGGGGTCTACACACAAGGGCACTAATCTCATTCACGGGGGCACCCCCCGCGTGACCTCCCCAGGCCCCGCCCCTGGACGCCATCCCCTGGAGGGGACTGGTTTCCACGTTTGGGTTTTGGAGGGACACGCACGTTCAGTCCAGAGCCACCGCGGTAGAGGCGTGATGCCCCGGAGGACTGAACGGAGCCACATGGGTGAAGACCACCATCAGCAGGGCGTCTGCCGCCTCCGAGCGATAAAGGCACCTGCTCCTTGGCTCTTCCTCTGTGACCCTTGGCCCTCCTCGGGCGTGACGCTTCGTAGGCAGTGATGTCATCCACGCCTACGCTCCGTCTTCATGTTGTGACACCTCTGTGTTTCTGTCCCTGCAGCACACAGGCAAGCACGGGAGGCTGCGGAGGGGGCAGGACCAAGGGCCAGGCGCTGCAGGGACCACGCTGACCCCACCCGAGCCCCGGGCTCCGACCCAGGGACAGTCAAGAAACCTGCCACCACCCTGCATTTCAGGAGACAGCCTCCTCCTGCAAAGAGCCACCTTTCTGAGAAGACTCAGAGGGGACCCAGGGGAACGCCTTGTCAGCCTGTGACGGGACAGACAGGGCTCGCAAACCTCCATTTTTATCTCGTAAACGCTGCCAGCCCAAACCGGAGACCTCTAGCCAGGACTCTGGAACTGCATAGGCCCTGACCATGGGCATGCCCCCGGGCACTGGGAGAGGGGGCAGCCCCAAAGTCACCTCCCCGAACTGGGTGACGGGCATCTTGGCAGTCCCGGTTCAGACCCTCCCTCTCCACAGAGAGAAGCCCTTTCCACCTGATCTCTGAGGCCCTTGCAGACCTCAGGGTGGGAGTGGTCTCCCCATGGCCGGGTCTCTCAGTAAGCCCCCCTCTGTAGTCCTGCTGTTTTATTTCACGTGAGTCAGCAGATGGAGTCCTGTCTCAGCAGCCGTTATTAAAAAAACTTTTAAAAGCTTATTTACTGATTTTAATGACAGAGGAAGAGAGAGAGAGAAACATGGATCTGTTCCTGGGTGTGCCTGACCAGGAATCGAACCCTCAACCTTGTCATATTGTAACGACGTTCTAACCAACCAAGCTGTGTCCTTTCAGGGGTCATTTCCAGAGGCCCTCACTGTCTTGCAGCTCTTGAGCTCAGTGATGATATTCTATCCCCTCTAAGATGACAGGAAACGGTTCTCTGGGGAGCTGTGCTGGCCGGTCATCAGATCCAGCCCCCCCCCGCCCCCTCCCCCGTTTCAAAATGCGAACCTGCCTCCCTGCTCTCAGCAGGACGCTCCTGTGGTGACCTCCGAGTCCGAGGCAAACTACAGTGTATCCATAAAGTCACGGTGCAATTTTGTCCTGTGACGGGTCAAAAGTACACCATGACTTTACGGACACACTGTCTAAACCCGATGCCCGTCGACGAACGTTTAAATCATTTTTCAGTCCATTCCAGTCATGAAACTATAGGTAGACCAAACAGTCTTTACAAGTTCTGTCATTTTACAATGCGTCCTCTGTCCTCGGTCCAAGAAGCATCCGTCACTGAAATCAGCCCGGTGGGGACTGGGGGGTGGACATGGCGCTCCGGGAAAGGACACAGCGAATCGACCCCTTTGCACGGCGGTGCCTAGTTTTGCTCGTTGGTAACAATTTGCCAACAATCTTTTCATGTCACGAGCAGGATGGCAGACCTGCATCCAGCTCCTGACCTTGGTCAGATCCCAGTTTCCACGCCCATCCGTGGGGAGGGCGTGCTTGTGAAGTTCTGGGCGAGTGTATCACGCTCGCCACTGCGGGCGCGTGCCTGAGCGGCTCCAACAGCACCAAGACCCCTGTCCCGCCTTTTCTAACCCCATCCCCCTTTCCATCAGGTGTGGCAAGACCTGCAGACATGGCAATGAGTGTCAGGAGGGAAGAAGTATTGCTCACAGGTCCCTGGACACAAGAGGCCGTGCAGGGTCCCACAGGGACGGGCCATATGGGGCCAGGAGGCAGCGAGTGTCCAGAAAACCCAGCCGGCAGCCTTGATGGTGGCCACCCAGGGGAGGAACAGGAGAAGGAAGGTAGGAAGGGTTAGGATTGGCAAGTCTGCATCATTTCAGGGGACTCAGGGGCGTAAGGGGCTGTCTCTTTTGTCTGGTACCTGGCCCCGGGGCGATTGGGGAAGGTGGATTTTCCCAGAATGTGAGAGTCTAGTCTGATGAAGAAGGTGGCCTGGGTGTGTGGGCTGGACGCGTCTTCCTAGCAGTCGAAGGGGATGGGCTCGCTCAGGGGAGATGTCTGCTGTCTCCAGGAATCAGCCAGCCCCGAGAGGGCCAGCCTCCTCAGCATCAGGACGGCCCCCAGATGTCGAAACGTCACACCACACAGAAAATAAAAAAACCCTCGTTAAAACACACCCTAGCAACCACTAGGCTCTCATACTCTTGCAGGATTTTCTCTTTCAGAAACGTTGCATAGAAACAAAACCACACAGCATCTAATGTCTAATCTTTCGGAATTGGCATTGTGTTTTTTTTTTCCACCCGCGATTTCCTGGAGACTCACCCAAGCTGTGTGTGTCTACAGTGCATTTCTCTTCTTGCTGAGGACGAGGCCATGCTAACCCACGCATCACAGTTTCCTGAACCATGCACCTGTACGGGGCACCTGGGCTGCTTCCGGTTTTGGGCCATGACAAATTAAGCAGCTGTGCACATTCATGAAAGTGTTCTGGTGTCAATCTATTTTTCATCTGTCTTGGTCCGACATCCATCCGCATGTGAATCCTCCTGAGATTTATCAATCGGCTTAATGAAATTCCTGTCAAACATCCCAGCGAAGGCCGGCAGGCAAGCCTGTCCTGGGTACCGGGTATCAGATGCAGCTGTCATTGTTGTGTGAATGATCAGGTGTGTTCTGGAGGTTCACAAGAGAACAGGCTAGGATCGAGACCCTGCTTCTGCTTTATCTGTTGATCCGGGGGGGTTTTGTTTGTTTGTTTGTTTGTTTTCTGATACTGCAAGATACCTTCTTTTATTAGTTTCTTTCTGTTGAAAGAATTTCCTCTAGCCAGTTTCTGCAGGAGTGTTGATGGTGACAAATCATTTGTCTTCCCTGATATGAGAATGCTTTTATTCCCCTCTCGTCCCCAGGTGATCGCTTCATCAGATACGGAGTGCGCCCTGACGGTTCTCTGCTTTTTCAGCCCCTGGAAAATAGCGTGCTACCTGGTTTTCGGCTCCCATGGTTTCGGATAAGAGATCTGCTGTCCCTCAAGTGGCCGTTCCTTGTAGGCGATGCATCCCTCCTCTGGGTGCTGTCAGGGGTCCTCTGCAGCTGGAGTGCTCCAAGTCTAATTACCCCGTCTCTCTCTCTGCATTGCTTTTCGGGGGGCGGTGTATCCTGTTGAGGTGTTCTCAGCTCCTTGCATCTCTAGGTTTTCACGTTTGCCAAATTCGGGAAGTTTTCACCCATTCATTCCCGTAATACCTTTCGGCACTACCTTCTCCGCTCCTCCTGAGACGTCAAAGAAACAAATATTTTGTGGCTGCCCCAGAGACCCCTGAGGCTCTGTTCCCTGTCTTCAGTCTAATCCTTCCATTTTGTGCAGACGGGGAGAATGTCCCCATTCTCGGGTTGCCTGACGTCACCCTCGGCCACCGCCTCTCTCCTGCGCGGTCCATCTATGCAGCTTTTTATATCTGTGCTTGTGTTTCCCGTGTTTATATTTGTATCGTGTGCTCCTGTATACCTTCCATCTCTTTGCTGAGATTTTTCTACCCCCCTCCATTCATTTCAAGAGTTGGAAATGGAGGGAAAATTAGCAAGAGCAGAAATGAGTGCTTAGCTTGCAGATGACGCTCAGAGCAGTGGCCAGAGCCACAGAGAGAGGATGGGGCATCCGCAAAGGGGACGGACTTCCGAGGCAGCGGGACCCAGCGCCGACAGAGACACGGGGGTGGAGAAAAGCAGTGATAGGACACCGAGACAGAAACACCAACATCGCCTCCTCGGTTTTCATTTCTTACATAACAAATTATGTTTCACGGAGCCCAACGTGGCTGGGTGTCGGCCTTCCTGCACCCCTGCGCCTGACACTGTCCCTCACTGAGCACACCGGTGTGTACGACGCGGCCAGTCACCGAGGAGGCGTGGGTCCTTGTCCCCACGTGCACTCGCACATCCACCCCTCGGGAGCCTGCATCTCCTCTTTTCACGCTGAGCAGTCATCCGCAGTCCACGGGGTGGTCGTGAGGATGAAGAGACCAGTGAAAAGCGTTAACAAGGTTTTAAAAAGTATCGGGTGGGTTCTTGTGCTCACTGACCCACGAGAGAATCGGAAGGGGGCTCCTGTTCCTCACTCGGGTCCCTTTGATGTGTCAGCCGGAGGTGGGACTCCGTGCCTCTTCTTCCCCCCTTTTGCACCACGACCGAATTCGTGACACTTACTTGAATCACGCTGCTCGCAGGCTTAGTCTGGAGGGAGTTGCTGAATCGTGATCACGGGGGCTTTACTGCAGCAGGAGGAATGCCGGCTGTTTCTCAGGTGCGTACCGAGTGTCAGGAACTGCCTGCACCCCGTCTCATGTAAGCCCCGCGGGGTGTACACTGCTGCTGTTCATCCGGAGAAGTATATGTGCCTGGCTCGCAGCCTCCAACGTAAATCTGATGAAACCGAAGACTAAGCCAGGGAAGGTCTGATGAGCAGCCGACGGCAAAGCCCAGCATGGGACCATCCACCGGTCAAGGACTCGCACGCGCCCTCGCTCTGCCTGCCTGCTGACAGAAACACACTCAACGTCTGTCTGAATTCAGAAGAAGAATGAACGGGAGAGGAGACTTCTAGGTACTCAGAGAGGTTGCTAAAGATTTAAAGTTATACATGAGAATTTTCACAGCTGGCAAAAATCACCATTATCATCATCATCTGAATGATAGAACTGTTTTATTCTTTACAGTTTTCAATAATAATAATAGTAGTAGTAGTAGTAATCTGAACGATAGAACTGATTTACTCTTTACAATGTCCCCATCAACGGGGAACTGAAGTTGAAGCTGTTTCAGTGGAGACAGCCTAGCTATCTCTTGGGTTTAACTCCTTCTTGTGGAGTGACAGGAATCACGATACCCACTGAGGACAGCCCGCCCACTCCCATCCTCCACCCTATGTGCTTGGGCAGGAGAACCCCAGTGTTCCGTGTCCACTGGGTGGACTCAAATCTCACTTCCCCGCAAGTTCTCTACGGCGTAAGGGTCACCCACCGGTCTGAAGCGCGGTGTCCTATCTAAGGTTTGTGCTTGGTTGAAGACGGGTGTAAATGGCCCGAGCCTTTCTCTTCTCTTCTTGTGAGATGCTTACATGGAATCACATCGTGCACCGAGTTACCCAACGACAGGCTTCCCTCCACAAAGGGGTTTTCCAGGAATGAGTCAATATTTCATCCCGATAATGCCATTTAAAATGACTTATCGATACTGTGTGCATCGTCCATTAATTTGCCGATCTTTTATTCACAGGCCGTTTACCGTGGGCACCCACCGGACTGAGTATTCATCCACATAAAATGAGAGACTTGTCCATGCACCCTGAGCCCACTAGAGTCCCCGTGGACGTGCACTTTAGAAAGGGGAGTGTGGGTGCGGGCGGGCCGAGAGAAGGAGCGAGGGAGTGTGAACACTCCTCGGCTCCACGCCTGCGTGCAGGCAGCTGTACACGGAACGCAGTGGAAGAGATTTTAAAGGGAAGGCGGCCGTAGCAGAAGACAAATGGGGGGTGGGAACGAGGTGTTCAGGAAGGGGGGGCACGCAGAAAGCCTCTTCCCCTCTCCCCTTAGCATGGAAATTGTTTTTGCAAAATCAACAAGGAATGATACGAGGTCTTGAAGCTAGCCTTGAAGCTCAGGTCATCTTCACAGGGCGATGGGTGGTCTCACCATTAGGGGGTATCTCTCATATCCCCCAGAAACAGTCTGTTCTGCTACAATGTATTGTTTCTTTGGTTCAAATGAGGAGCTCAAACCTATAGGGACACAGTTTGGCTTGTCCAGTTCCTGTCGGATCGTATACAACTTTCCCTGTCATGTTAGTATTAGTTTGAAGGTCGGGTTATATCAGGATTAAAGACAAAAACATCAGCCGTCTCCACAGATCTTAAGGAAAACCCACACAGTCTTGCAGAAACGTCCACGTCCACGCAAGAACTCGGTGATGTCGTCACCGTTCCGAGTACGTTAGTTCCCCGGGGGAGCCGAGAGGTGGGTTACCGGGCTGCTAAGAAATTGCTCCTTGTGTTAAAATCTTAGCTGAGGGAGGTCACCCCCAGTTATGGCTCTCATTCTGATGAAATGGTCTCAATTAGAAGTAAACGTGGCCGCAGCCCTGCCACCGGAAGGATGTGGCCAGGCAGCAGCAACGCCGATGGAGAAAAGCTTCCCATCACTCTCAGTATCGTTTTCGTCGGGCTCTGACCGCGGAGTTACCGTGGGTTTAGAGGAGTTTGCCGCTGGCCTTTCTTTCCCTGGGAACCCGGTCTGTGGCTCTCAACGTACGACGGTTTACAGAACGCACAGATGGTGTCAAAGCAGCGGTAGCTTTCGTGATCTCACACTGTTCTGAGTATTATTCCTGTTTATAAGTGTCTCCACTTAACAGAGGTTAAGTTGAAGTAGTTTAAACACTCCAGATTCTGAGTTAAAACCGTTGACGCCCGGGGATGTCGCCAGGTGCCGTGCTGGGTGCGTTTGCCTTCAGAAACAAGGTCAGGTCCGGGGCGGGTGAACGGGATCTCCCAGAGGCACGGAGCAAAGCAGGTGAGTGACAAGGAGCCAGGTGGGGAGATGTAGTAGTGAGCACATGCCTGAGGTTTCAGAGGGTCTCACCTATTTCATGATCGGGTCCCGGGCATGGACGAGCTTTCACGTCAACACATACAAACATCCACCCTGTCATCACTGGTCCAGGGGCTACCGACGAAAGGGAGGTTTGCTTATTTTTAATGGTAGCATATTTTTCTAGTTCCATAGTTATCTCTAGCTCATTCCCGCTTTGCTGAATTTTAAAAGTGACCTGTGTCTAAGTAACGATCTATCATAACACCGAACGCCCAGGGCCCTCGTCATGGTACGTGATCTAAATGGTTACAGATGCTTTCCTCTGACAGAGATAGGTGACAGCAGGCCAGGACCGCGAGAAGACAGAGTCAACGAGGCCTGGGGCCATGGTCTGAAAATAATCGTCTGCGCCTTCTCCCAACGCCTCAGATTTCTATGTCGAAGCCCCACCGCCAGTGTGGCTGCATTTGCGCGTGGGGTCCCCAAGGAATCATTAAGGTTACTTAAGGTTAATGAGGCTCCAAGGCTGGGGCCCTGACCTCAGAGGATTAGTGTCCTCATAAAAAAGGACTTTGCTCACTCTTTCTGCACATGGTCAGAGGAAAGACCACATCTACCCGGCCAAGAAGAGACTCCTTACCAGCAACTAAAACAGGACCTGTTCTTGGACTTCCAGCCTCCAAAACTGTGAGAAAATAAGATTCTGTTGTTTAAGCCCCAGGCTGTGGTATTTTGTTATAATGGCCCACCCAAGATTATAATACCTATTGGGTCAGAGTAGCAACGTAGCCAGTGGTCATGGAGGGATTATACAACTCTATTCTTTTATTCTGGTGCTAATATCAACCTTCCTTGTAAATACTCTAAGTGCAGAGCATTTGAATAATCAACATGCTGCCACAAATTCAGAAGCAGAAATGCACAATCACAACACAAATACTACGTTTGTTTATAATCGTGCACTGCACGATTTTCTCAGCCTAAGACTTTCTTTTGAAATTAGCCCTTTAATGTGTATAATTCGGGAATCCATCTTGGACCACCTATACATCCAAGTGCTGTGCTATTTCCAGATGAATACGCTGCCATGGAAACACGTGTGAGGTCACCAGCACTCCCCTGCTGTGGGGTATAGGGGCTGTGGGCTTCCCTTTCCTGAATGACAGGTGATACTATCAAGCTCCGAATGGGAATGGTCAGCACTGTGAGCGTGCAAAAAGTGTGAACAGCGTGCAGAAAGTGTGAGCAGCAGCTATCTGTTGTTAATTATCTCATTTTTGTTTACTGATGGCTAACTTTCTGAATGGAGTTTATCTGAGTGTGTGTGTGCGTGTGTGTGTGGCTACCAAGCTCTTGGCATGAAAACACTAATGTAATATTGGTTTATTGCAGGTTTCTCAAAGGTGAACTCTCCCTTGGCTTCTGCATCAACAGTACAGAGCAGAACAAAACACAAAAATTCCACTTGAAAAGGATTTTACTGCCTCTGAATTACTTAGATTCAGAGACTCGGGAAGACGCATGTGCAGATTTCTTGACTAGTTAGAGCAAAGTGCCTTGAAACCCATCCCCACAAGCCCGGCCGTCCACCCCTCCTGTGCGTCCGTGCAGGCCCTGTGCGACGGACCCCCATCTCGCTGCGCCCGCGGCCGGTTTCCCCTCCTTCCACTCCAGCGAGCTCAGAACCTTGATGGTCTGCATCTTGACTTCCAGTCGTCATGACGCCAGGAGCTATCTGGACGGGCAGATGCCTGTACATGTTGTACTAGTCACTGCCTTAATCATCACACAGCCAAATCTCAAAAGGCAAAAGGAGCCTTACGCTGAGCCCTCCCCCCCCCCCCCGAGAGCCCGGGAGCAAAGGATAAGAGTCCCCGCCCTGCTCACAAGCGGTGTGCTTCCCGTCACACAGGACAAGACGGGAGTTTAGTCACAAGACAAGCACAGTGCTGAGATTTACCTCATTCAGAACCTTAAGAAATCAACAGAAGTCTGAGGACACGTCTGTCATGTGTCTGCCCTCTCCGGTCACGTTTTGAAAGAGGCTCAAGATAATAATTTAATGTCCTTTAAAAAAAAAAAAGCGGTCTCCTCGGTGTCTCCCATCTTTTCCTTGTGATAGTATCTGACGGATGGAAGCTCAGATATCAGGTGATGGGCATACCCTGGCTCAGTTATTTCTCAGAATACATCCTTCCTTACCCTGCATATTACCTTTACACGGGACAGAACAGGGTAGAAGTTCAATTTTAATAAAATGCTTATGAGAAGAGTTGTGAAGACAAGCATTCTTCATGACATAAAGGGCACTCCCATAGATGACAAAAACACTTGAATGAATAAAATACGGGGATCTATGTGTTGGAGAGCATGTGCCTGTGTATGCGTACATATTTATTCAAGCCCAAGTCTACCGAACTTGCAGAAAGCTAGGGCAGGAAGAAGTTGAAACAGTGAGACCATGCTTGGCTTTTTTTTTTCTTCTCTATTAAAATAAACCATATTAACATAGATGTTTACTAGACTTATGGTGATCATTTTATATAGATGCAAATATCAAATCATTGTTAGGCACCAGAAACTGATATAATGTTATACGTCAACTATATCTCCATAAAAAAAAGCAAGCAGACAAACAAAAGCACACACACACAGACACGAAAAGTGATTTGGATTATTTCTCCCCTGAAAATCATGTTAGACTTGTAAAGACAAGTCTAGATATATATTCTATTGCTAAGTACCTGATGAATATTTAAAAAAAATACCTGAAACCTTCCACTACATTTGAAGATGTGTGTTGCTTAGGCATACGATTTAATAAAGACCCTGTCATTGTGAAGCAATGCTCACCATGCTAAGCCCTGTTAGTGAGCGTGTTACGTGGGTCTGACCATGTTCCCTCTGGCCCGGGAGTGCGGGAGGGATCTGGTTAATTCCGTAGAAACCCCGAGATACCCAGGGCTATAGAGGGAAAGCGTCGGAGGCCAGCCACAATCAGGCGTGTTCAGGATGGTACGGCCGCAGACAAGAGTGAAGGCAAAGGGCGTGTCTTCAGCAAAACGGTGGAGTGAGCAGCCCCGAACACCTCCCAGAAAAACCAGGAAGCAGGCAAGAACTGTCAGAACCAACCCTGTCAGGACTCTGGAAACGCAGCCCAAGGTGGACAGCAGCCAAGCAAAGGCTGAATCAAGAGAGAAAAGAAAGCAACTTGAAAAATGTCAGGAAGGCTTGGCGGCATCCTGGGGGCCTTTGCACCCCCACCCCCCAGCGTGTACAGTGTGTGCTGGAATTTCCAGTGGGGACTCTGACCTCCACTCAGGAGGAAACAGCAGGACGTCCCACTCATTGCTGCGCGCATCTGCCCTCAGCCAGGGGTGGGCACCTGGAAGGACAGATACAAGCCTCTCCTTTCTGCTTCTCCAGAATCCAAATCCACCCAGGGCAGGACGGGTGGACGGTGCATATAACACTGCAGGACAAAGGAAGGCGTGCAGCCACGTGGGGCCACAGCACCAAGTAGTAGGACGCAGAGAGGCCACAGAAGCCCAGGGAAAGGTCCTCGGGGGGTCGGGGCCCTTACAAGCACCTCTGCATGCAGGGTGGGGGACATTTAAAATTTATTTTATTTTTATTTTATTCATTTTAGAGAGGAGACACAGAGAGAGAGAGAGAGAGAGAGAGAGAGAGAGAGAGAGAGAGAGAAGAAAGGGGGGAGGAGCTGGAAGCATCAACTCCCATATGTGCCTTGACCAGACCAGTGCAGGGTTTTGAACTGGCGACCTCAGTGTTCCCAGGTCGACGCTTCATCCACTGCGCCACCACAGGTCAGGCAAGGGTAGGGGGCATTTAGAGAGATGCCTGGGGACCACCAATCCACAAAGAACAGAGAGGTACGTTGTCTGGTTGTTACTGTTTGCTCTTCTTCGCCTATAGCTCTAGCTATCGAATGAAATCTTTGTCTTACACTGATTAAACAGAAGGTCAGCCTTCAGCCCTCAAGAAGAGATAACCCTACCATGTTCCCGCAGAATACTATTCGAATGTCCAGCTTGAAAACCACCCCCGGACCTCACGGGGCGCACAACCAGACAAGACACCATGGCCCCCAAAACATCCTTGAGGAAGGCCAGATAGTGCAGGCACTAGACAAAGATTCTACCTCTTTTTAAATATTTTCAAAACAATTTAAGAAAACCATCGGCCAACAATGAAAGGAAACCAGAAAAAAAAATATGATGGATGAACATCAACTGGAATGAAAACAAACAAACAAACATGAGTTAGAAAGGTCCTCCCGCAGATTCGATGGGAATTCAAGGCAGAATGATTGGCGTCACTATGTCTGAAGAGTAGAATGAAACGAGAGCGAAGACAGGGGGACCTAAGAAACCAGTGGTCACCAGCAAGGAGGCCAGCACGCACAGGACAGTCCCAGGGGGAGAAGGGGCAGGCGGGGGCAGAGGAACCATCCGCAACAATAACGAATACAACTTTGCAAACCCAATGACGGCAGTGAATTTACACTTCCTGCCCTCAGCCGGGGGTGGGCACCTTGAGGGCTCCACGCAGGAAGACATGAGGAGAGCCGTGCAGTGGGGCGCCCGAGAGTCAAACCTCTGAAAGGACAGAGACACGCGGGGGCCCTTGCATACCGTCATCGCCAGCCGAATACGCTGAGGACCGACCCCGACTGAAGGAGCTTTGAGATGCACGACGATGCCTTGACGGCGTCCGTGAGAGAACCCAGTTTGGTTCCATGGACCGTCACGTGGACACGAGCACACGCCTAGCACTCCCGGTCTGGCCTCAGCCAGGTGCTCCGCCCTGCCACAGCGGAAGCCGCATCGTGGCCGCCTCAGGCTCACCGTGGTTAGCTGGCGATTATGGGGGCACTGGGGGGGGTGTCCCCTTCCTCTGTGGTTTGCCCTTGACGCATGAGACGGACCCTCCTGTCCCGGACACCCCTGCGTGGCGAATCCACCTTTCACCTTTTATTTTCACACGATCGCCTGTCTTTTCCAGTTGGGAAGCAGCCGGAAGACCAATATTAAGGATCAAACATACCTTAAAAAGAAAAAAAAAAAAAATCCTGTGTTTGGGACTTCTGAGTTCTGGCCCAAGATGCAAGGAACTTGCCAAATCATTGTCCCCGCCATCACACACACACACACACACACACACACACACACACACCCGCCAGGACACCTGGAGACACAGAGCAGAGGGCGGAGGACCCCTCGGCTGGGAGCCCAGGCTCCAGCTGCAGCTCATTGGGAACACTTAGGGGAAATGGGCTCATTTCTGGAGACTTAACGTGGGTTAGACAGAGACGTAAGAGCTCCGAACCCCGAGCTTGCTCGAGTTGGGCGACCCGGTGACCCGCATCACATTTTGGGGTGAAGGTCAGAGGAAAACCATCCCACGCTTCCAGCGGGGGGCCGGTGAAGGGGTCGCACTGGAGGGGGCCAGGTGCGTCCTATTCTTATCGGAATGGGCGAGCCCAGCACGGAAAAAGCTAGTGAACACACCTGGGTACTTCCAGCGCCTGACCAGCCGGGGAAAGGGACGCAGCATCTCCTGGCCTCTCCGTCTCCCTGTCTGACGTGACCCAGGGGACGGCTGAGCCGCTCCGGGGAAGGTCACAGCCCAGGGACACGGCCTGAGACAACAAGGAGCTTCTCGGAGGTCCCGTCCCTCCTGCAGCCATTACCTCCTGTGTGTCCCCTTCACCCAGCAGAGCCCTCGGCCCCTGGCCAGGGATGCTCTCCATGGCTGACCTGCATGCTCCGTCCTCTCCTCCACGCCCGGGCTGCACCGACGCTGGCTTATTCTGCTCCGACTCTTTGTGGGGGTGGCGGCATGTACTGTCCTCCCCGGAGGATGTCGCGAGAGAAAGGAACTGGGGACAGGGTGCGGCTCTGTGTCCCTGTGGGCAGAGGAGGGCTGTGGACGTACCCACACGGCAGACGGCAGAGGCGAGCCTTCCCGTGGGCCCCAGGCTTGCTTCCGGGTTGTCCGAGGGCCACCAAGAGACGCCTCTTCAAATACAGGGTGAGCCGGGCAGCTCCTTCCCACGGGGCCCCTGGGCAGGGCCACCTGGGATTCGGGCGGACAGGAGAGGAACTGCGGGGCTGGAAAGCATCGGGCAGTTCCGTTCTGTTTAGTGAAGTCTCACGATGGCGGACAGGCACAGAGACAGGGAAGCCGCCTCTCAGGCAAACAAACAGCAAGATGACCCCTCCCAGTGGCAGGCGGGCAGGCAGTCCGCCGTCCCCCATCTCTCTCGAGCACACGCACCAACAACCTTACATAGGCCATGCCTGCACACGTGACGCAGCCACGCGCCCACAGACAGATCAGGCAAAGTGCTTGCAGCCGTAACCCCACCAGGAAGCTGACCACGGCTGCCCCACAGCCTG
The DNA here is from genome assembly GCA_037038555.1 of Rhynchonycteris naso. Lineage (NCBI taxonomy): Eukaryota > Metazoa > Chordata > Mammalia > Chiroptera > Emballonuridae > Rhynchonycteris > Rhynchonycteris naso. The sequence continues at coordinate 2,877,015 of CM072998.1, forward strand.
CTCCATGCAGAAGCCTGTGGGCGAGACGGTCGTGTGGGGAGGGAGGGGAGTGTTATCCCCCCGCCCAGGCCGGGACTGAGTCCAGGTTCTTTGGATGTCTTTCCTGATGTGCTGCTTGTTCTGAGCTATTTGCCCATAGCCGTGGGTAGGGCTGCCGGGTTTCCTCTGAGCCCCTCTCTGGTTTTTGCCGGACGCTGGGCTGCGCGAGGGTGCAGTCGGTGCCCAGCTCATAGCTTCCATGTGCGGTGTTTACAAATAATGCTCGTTGAGAAACCTGATAACCATGGACATTAAAGAACAGCCCCCCTCAGTATTTAGTATCCCAGAAACCGGTGAGGCTCAGAGCAACACCCCCCAAACGAAGGGGACTGGTCTCTTCACATTTTCATTCATCTTCTCCCCCGTCACATGGCCAGGCCCATGGAAATCACGGAGGCTTCAAGGCTGTGGTGTCAGAACTTAGAAATGGTCCGTTAGAGTAACGTCTCTTCTCCTCATAACCTAGCCATTCAGGACGGTCCCACTCACACTCCAGAAGATCAACACGAATTTCTCTCACGGTCCCGCCACAAAGTAAAGGCTCATGTTTCACCCCCGACCCCCTTCCAGACTCTGGTCCTTCTTTCTGAGTAAGTCGTGTTTTATTCAGGCCGAGGTGGGAAGGTGACATTTAGTCACCGTGGCGTTGGTCTGGTCCCCGTTTCACAATATGAGGAGACACACGTCACAGTGACTGGAAGTTGTGGCTTATCCAATATTGTCACTGAAGAAAGAGGTTCTTTTCCTCTTTTCCTATTTTAGTCTTTTTTTTTCCAGTTTGGAAGAACAAGAATGAAGCAGAAAACAAAAATAAAAACAGAAAAACTGAAATAGCTGTCCTTCCATTTAAAATAAACAAAAAAAATCCTGCATCTTCTTTGACCTTTCCTCCAGCACAGTGATTCTGGTGGGTCAGGCTTGGCTGTGAGCTGCCCAGTCATCCCCTGACCGGACCCCTGCTTACACCCTCATTTCCCACACGATCCACCCACCACGGGTTCCATTTTCATGAATAGAGAACAGTGTAAAGGTCAGCAGGGGCTATAATCTTTATTCATCCATTCAACAAATATTTATTGAGAAGTTATTGAAATTACTTCAGGAAATAGCTGAGAATAAAATAAAAATTCTTTATGTTTATGGAATGATATAAAACAGGGGACAGACAATAAAAACTAAATAAATAGGTATGTAAGTTATGGTAGCAATAAATGCTACAATGAAAATATATATGTAATGTTGTTTTTTTTTTTAAAGAAAGACAGGAGTGCTTTTTTTCAGGTAGGCTTTCCAAAGATTTCTCTTGAAAAGATGATATTTGAACAGGAAGAAAAACGTTTTGAAGAATGAAGGAATATTAACATCTCGGGGCGAGCATTCCGGGATGAGGGCCGAGGAAGGTCAAAAGGCCATGTGGTAGTGGCCATGAAATGTGTGAGGCACAACAAGGACTTCCCGTGACTGGAATGGGGGGACATGGGCGGGAGGGATGGCAGCTGAGGTCATAAAGAGTCAGGGGCAGGATGCGGGGCCCATCAGGTCTCAGGACAGACAGCATCTGCATTTGTCAGCTGCAGGAGACCTAGGACAACCTCAAGACCAAGAGCTTAGCAACAGGGCTCCAGAGTGCAAAGAGCCCTCATCCATCCATTCATTCATCCATCCATCCACCATCCATCCATCCATCTATCCATCCACCATCCATTTATTATTCATCCATCCATCATCCATCCATCTATCCATCCATCCATCATCCATCCATCTATCCATCCACCATCCATCCATCTATCCATCCATCCATCATCCATCCATCCCTCCATTCATCCATCCATCCATCCATCCACCATCAATCCATCCATCCATCATCCACCCACCATCCATCCCTCCATCCATCTATCCACCATCCATCCATCCATCTATCCATCTACCATCCATGTATTATTCATCCATCCATCCATCCATCATCCATCCATCCATCCACCATCAATCCATCTATCCACCATCCATCCATCCCTCCCTCCATCCATCCATCATCAATCCATCCATCCATCTTCCATCCACCATCCCTCCCTCCCTCCCTCCCTCCCTCCATCCATCCATCCATCCATCCACCATCAATCCATCCATCCATCTTCCATCCACCATCCATCCCTCCCTCCCTCCCTACCTCCCTCCCTCCATCCATCCATCCACCATCAATCCATCCATCCATCTTCCATCCACCATCCACCATCCATCCCTTCCTCCATCCATCTATCCATCCATCCACCATCCATCCATCCATCCATCCATCCATCCATCCATCCATCCATCCAATGCTGGGTCACCTGAAACCCAAATGTGACTGCACACAGTGAGGGAGAAAGCCCTGGGGAGTCACCCCATTGGCCAGGATGGTGCAGGGGTGGTTCTTACACTGCACATGCCCAAAGCTGGACAGGTGAATGGACAGGGCCGGGGACACAAACAGCTGGCCAGAGAATTGGTCAGAGAAACAGCCCCACCCATCCCGATTTCCATAGGAGCCATGGGCTTAAGAAGGACGGCCAGGGGTCCGTGAGACGAGCGTCCCCTCTCCTCCCAGGTCACGACAGACTTCCTCGCTGGCTTGGGTCTCAGGGCAGCAGGCAGCCGAGCCTCCTTGTCAGGTTACACGAGAAGGACGGTCTCTTTCCTGAGGTCTGATAGCCACTCCACAGGGTCCGCTCAACCATGTCTGAAGGTTTCCTCTCTTTGGGGAGGTGGGACTCCATCAGGAAGGAGAGGATGGGAGAAACCAGTAACTGCAGAGAGGGTCCGCAAGGGGACATCCCTGGGGCTTGGGGCATTGACCCTGTCATCCAGGACCATGAACACTCTAACACGAGGTCCACCCCCACCCAGAAAGTACCACAGGGCCACGGGGTGAGAGGTCTCTGTGCCCGGGGGCCAGCAGCCAGGAGCCGCATTCCCTAGAGAGCTGCGTGAAGGACACGGGGCTCAGTCTGCAGGTCTCAGTCCTCCCATCTGCAGAATGGGAGTAACCGCTCTCCCTCGGAGGGAGGCTGAGACGGTGACAAAGGCGTAGTGAAGGACACTGCTGTGTGTGACGGGGACACAGAGGAAGACACAGACAGACAGGAGTGCGTTTCTGCAGGGGTGAGCTCGCAAACCCCCCCGCGGCCCGGCACTTGGTGGCTTCAGGGCCCTGGCTCAGTTGAAGGGGCCCCAGGTTGACCTCCAATGACCTTCATATTATTGATGGGGCGATGGCTCACTGTGCCTTTATGACAAGTTATCGTTAAGATAAAGAGAGACGTCTGGCGGGGCATTGGGATTTCTAGGACGAAATTGAGGAAAGAGAGGGACATTGAAGATGTAAAACTTGGGAGTTGTCACTTTCAAGATAATACGCTGGCCATCCAGGGGGTACACTGGTCTCCTGAGTCTTCCGAGCCACTCAAGGAAATGTTCAAGCCCAAGAGGAGGTCCCGGGAACCTGCAGTCGGTAGCAGGTCTGTGGGAGCCCAGGTGACAACGCGGACGTGGGGCTGGCATCGGAAGTCGGGCGTGGGACAAAGTTGTCCCCCTGTGGGATCTGGTGCTGTCTCTAGGCCAACGGTGTCACCACGGGGTTGAGTTTAAGCCATCCGGAAAACATCCAGAGAACTGACTGTCGATGTGGGAACCCCCACCACAAAGAGAGCCTCTGTGATTGGACCCAGAATTTAGGGTGCAATTGCGTAAATGAAACGCTCGCTATTAAAAGAGGTGAGCGGACTAGTTTGAAGGACATGAGGGACAGGAACCCGGATGTGTCCTGTTTTCTCCATTAAATAAGAAGCGGCCACCAGGTGAGAGGCAACACGGTCATAGCTCTTTCAGAGAGAAGCTGGCAGGGAAAGCAGAGCAGGCCGGTAGGGAGGGTCCGGGACCACTTTCTCGTCCTCAATAGGAGAGCGGTCAGCACATGACCCGTCCCGCAGGTCGAGCAACGGAGACTCTGAGTGGGGTGTGAGGATTCTACAAGGCAAGAGGCACAAAGAATGGAGACAAGACAGGAGTCTGATCAAGTCTCACTTTATTACAGACAGGTTACAGGTTATATAGGGGAGTATACGTGAGAGTAGTAAACTGAGGAATGCGGCTGTGATTTCATGAAAACCGAAAGACAAAGCCCCTTCATAGATAAGAATCTCCTGCACACACAGGCAGTGAAAACTACCTGCAGGTATGCTTCTGTGAGTCACCTCAGGGCTTAATGCCTCAGAGCGCAATGAGGCTTGAACTGCAGGCAAGTAAACAGCCAAGTTTCACTCAGACAAGCTGTTCCTTTTACAGCTCCTCGGGGTATCCGCTGACCCCAACGAGCACAGGTGTCCGTCTTTTTTTCTAACCATTTTCAGGTATTTTGCAGAATTGGCAAAATTTGGTTTCCCTTAGGGATCGTGGGCTGAGAAGGTCATGCACATTACAGGGCCTGGTGTGCAGGCGCGTCCTAGTGGGAAGTGGTCTTGAGTGGGGTGCGGGGTGTAGAGAGGACAAGGACTGCTCAGCGGGCCGAAGGCTTGGTCAGTGTGTGCGCAGAAAGGGACCTGAGAGACAGGAAGCCGTGGGCAGGCAGGGCCGGGCTCTCAGTAGAGACCGGGAAGGTCTCCATGGCACACCCGGGGAGGAGCTACCGGGAGGGGCGTAAGGGAAGACAGAGTCCATAGGAGAGAGCAGCTCAGGGAGCTGAAGAGCCTCGGTGAGACAGGCTGTCTGCGTGGCTCCGATCTCCACCAACGAGGACCGCAGCCCTGCTGATCAACAAAAGGTCCCAAGCTCTCCATGAGGGAGCCACGGTGACGTGGTGGGAAGGGACCACACCCAGCATGGGCATCCGTGGTGACCCCTTTCTGTCTGTGACTCAAAGGAAAGCATGTCCCTAGGGAGGGGTGTGGACCCTTGTCTGCACGTGGGAGTGAGACTGAGGGGGGACCCAGCTCACTTCGGTCACATTGGTGGGTGTGTGGAGTGGGGACAGGAGAAGACAGACACCCCCCCCCCCCGCCCAGGAGGGCAAAGGATTAGCAGTGTCCTCGTGGGAAAAGAGACTTTAGAGCCAAGGTAGGAAAGGAATGTGGAGTGTGGTGGACAAGGAGGCTGGACTCTGGGGGGCAGGGGGCATGACCCCAAGCACCTTGTGTCATCACAAAGCTTAGAGTTTGTCCTTCACAGGCTGGTGACTCATGGGGGTCAGGTGGGCTGGTGCAGTTGGTGGCTGGATCGGATGTGAGCATCACCGTGTGTGTGTGTGTGTGTGTGCGCGCATGTGTGTGAGGGGTCCTGGGGGCCATGATTAGGGCTGGGCCGAGTAGAAACAGGGCTGGGCAGTAGCTCTGGGGGAGATGAGGCCGTAAACCAGGACAGGGGTGACATGGTGGAGCTGAGGGAGGACCAAGTGCAGAAGGAAAGACAGCAAGGGGCAGGAGGAGGCGGTCAGCGTGGGGGGGGATGGGCAGGGACGGGAGGGGACACTTGGGAAGACCAGAGGGAGAGAGCATAGGAGACAATGAGGACTTGAGTTTACAGCCCGTGTGGGAACGGGGCCACATTCAGGACTCATAACCGGCACGGAGCCCCAACTGGGTGCGCCGGCGGAGGAAGGACTGGCACGCACCCGAGATGCACCAGCACCACGAGGACAGAGCCCCCCACGGGCGGAGGAAGGACTGGCACGCACCCGAGATGCACCGGCACGCACCCGAGATGCACCAGCACCACGAGGACAGAGCCCCCCCACGGGTGGAGGAAGGACCGGCACGCACCCGAGATGCACCAGCACCACGAGGCCAGAGCCCCCCACCAGCGGACACCTGGAGGGCCTGCTTTGAATTCCAACTCTTTAAACCGGCTTTCTACCCCCCTCCCCATTACTTTTCACGTGTGAGAGAAGGGGCCGGGCCGGGAAACGTGAAGTGAAGGGAAACAGAACCGAGGGAACACGTCCACGTTGTCTAAGCCGCGTGAGCACAGGGGACATGCACACCCCGTGCTTGCTGGGGGAGCTTCCTCTGTCCGATGCCCCGGAACCCGGTACCTGGGAACCAGGGACTGTGTACCTCACTGCCGGCACCTCTGACAGCCAGGAAGACCGCAAGCGGAGTCAGAATCCCTGGAACGAAAAATAGCTAAAGTGTTTACCTCTAAAAATAAGGTTCCACACTCCCAAGCTTTTAAGCACGCTCTTTTGAATATATTTTGCGCCTATGGGCCGTGCTAAAAATGGGCAGGTTCAGGTAAATTTAATCCCAACGACTTTTCCTTGCAAATGCATACGAATGTAAAATACTCCTGCAAAGCCTAGAAAATTAAAACAAAACAAAACAAAAAAGGAAATATTTGAAGTATTATGGTCAAAACATAAAAAAGAAATTTAATCAAGTGGAATATTTTAATATCATAATGCCAGATTATTAGGAAGCGATTGGGTTGTCCTTGATGTAGGTGCTGTCCGTGTTATTATCAGCATAACCTTCCTGTGTCAGGGTGCCTCTGTCTGACACTTAACCATTTACATAACCAAGGTAGAGAACCTGTACTGTCACCTTATCTTCCTTCAAATACCCGTAACAGAAACGTTCGGTCCTGTTAAGAAGAACTTTTTTTCACTTGGAACAGCTCCGGCAGATCACGGAGGACATGCCATCCCAAGGCAGGGTCGTGAATGACGGAGTTCCCTCTAAGACCATCCTCGGCACCAAGCACGTGGCGGAGGGCGCAGAAGACGGTGGGTGATGCCCTCATTCAATTCAACGCTCTACCCCGACACGTCGTTTGAGATGAACGGGAATTCTGTGGAAGAGCGAACATTAGGTGTGGTTTGCCAGGGCCAGGCAAGGTGCCAGGCGGCTGCTTGAGGAGGCGTTTCCTGTCCAAATGCACTCCCCCTCCCCCTTGTCCAAGGCTCAGAAGCGGGATGCGGCGATGCTACGAGGTAATGAGGGTCCGATCAATCAGGAAGAGAGACATAACTAAGAAGAGAGCACAGTGCCACGTCGGGTAAAATAAACTTCCCGGGAGACGGTGCCCGGCCCCAGGGATGATGTTATTTCCTCCACTGGAGTGGGAAATGGTCCACAAAGGGTAATAGCACCTGCCACCCTGCCACACACAGAATCGGTGGCACCTCAGAGCGTGGTCACGTATGCGAATGGACCCAGTGAGCTGGGCAGGATTCCAGAGATGGGGTTTTTGTCTCTTTTCTATTGCTGTATGTTAGTGTTCTGCACACAGGGGTTCTTTCCCTAACGGAGGGAGGTGAAATCCAGTTAAAATGGGCCGATAAGTCCTTTTCTTTTTAAAGAACAAGACTCCATACGAGGGCACATTCGGGATATGTATATATATTTGCATCTAGGGATTTCTACCCTCAAATCGTACGGAAGGATGTTTGTTGACTCCAGCTGGTGTGGAGACCACGGGGCTGTAAAAGGAGTGGGCATCTGACATTCAAAAGAGGGTTTCGATTTTCAGGAGAAATTCTTCTGTGACTTTTGGTCTAGACCCTTAACTTAGCCGAGACCATTTTGTTTTTCCAGGTAAAGTTAGGACAACATCACGATAATCTGGGCGGCGTGTGGGCCACAGAGACAAAATCCTAGAAAATGGGACTGGCTTGTGAGTTGAAAAGGGACAGTCATTATAGCAATCTTCTATAAAGCTTGTCCCCCTGAAAGGTTGACAAAATAACCATCATAGTCTGGAAGGTTTCTTTTATCTCATTGTGTTTCATAAACGTATTAAAGATCTTTTAGATAAGGATAATAAATTCTGATCTGTCCAAATTTAGCAAACTAAAATAAATAAATAAATGTGAATGACTTTTCTTTGATTTGGGGTGTTTTATGTGGATATCGGAGACGACGCTCTAGGACTCAGGAAGATCAAAACGAGTCATCGTGCCGGGGACATCATCACACGCACATCAGCCCCCCAGATGACGCCCCCCTCCCAGACGTCAGAGCCGGGCTTTCACTTCCCATCCATTACCATCGCTTCTCAGATGAGACCGCTCGGGTCTTCCAGCCCGCGCCAGGGAGCTAGGGTGGGAAGTGATCCAAATTAATGTGCAGAACGCAGGAGAGATGCTCCTTGCGCAGGACGGTGCGCACCCCAAGTCCCAGCGTCCGCTGCGCCCCTCCCTTTCCCTCGGTCATTGTGGGTGACCCGGCAAAGCACCGTGGGCGTGGCGGAGTCCGGGTATTGTGCTCTTCCGCCTGCTTGACTCCACTGCTCCCCAGACAGTTACAGATGGTCACTGGGGCACCCATCACTGAGCCTGTTCTCCAGTTTGGGGGCAGGGAGGGTCCTCAAGCTCCATGTTCTAACCTTTTCTCCTTTGAAGCTCTTTTTTTTCCGGCTTTTTAAAAATGAATATTTTATTTATTTGTTTGTTTGTTTATTTTAAGTGAGAGCAGGGAAGATAGTGAGACAGATTCCCACATGTGCCCCAACCGGGATCTACCTGGCAACTCCCATCTTGGGCCAGTGCTAGAGTACCAAGCTATTTTTAGTGCCTGAGGCTGATGTACTTGGACCACCTGAGCTATACTTAGTGCCAGGGTCATGCTCAAACCAATCCAGCCATTGGCTATGGGAGGGGACTAGGGAGAGAAGTGGAAGAGGGAGGGTGGAGAAGCAGATGGTCGCTTCTCCTGTGTTTCCCAAATCGAACCCAGGACATCCGTACGCAAGCTTGACACTCTATCCACAGAGTCAGCTGGCCAAGGCCAAAACTGGATATTTTATTATCTTAGTTTTATTAGTCCATACAAAATACTTTACATTGTAAGTTTTCTCTTCAGACTTCCTTTTTTTGTTTGTTTCATTTTTTTAAAATAATTTTTATTTTTCAATTACAGTCGACGTACAGGAGAGCAAGCAGGATGGAGAGAAACAGATCATGTTGTTACCTGTCAGCTCCTTTGAAAATGATCTAAAAGCTCATGAGTTGCGAGGATGATTGATCCCTCCGCCGCAAATTTAAAAGATGAGTCCGGAGGAGGAAGAGCCATGCGGATAGAAGTGGAAACACAGCTCGAATATTCTGCCTGATGGATACGAGAACGCCGTATGATTGGTTACTTACCAAGACTCTGAACTCTTCCTAAAGATAGGCTTTTTCCTATTTTTACGTCCTTGATTTTCCTGTCTTCGAGAACCTGGATGAGCTTTCCCCTCACGGATAAACAGAGACATGAAGGACCCTCTCTGGAGCCCCCCCGACCCCCACGGGCGCGTGGGCAAGCTCAGAGGCGTGAACACAGGCGAACACGACCATCCCGACCTCTGGGTCCCGGGGCAGCGCGGCCAGGCTCACGTGAGCAGACGGGAGAGAAGCTGTGGGCCGGACCTACAGAGGTCACTCGTTAGTCTCAATAGTCTGAGGTCATTCAGACGCAGGGATGTGACTACTTCACCTTCCCAGAATATCCTGAAAGACAAATTTCTGTGTTAACCTCACGTGTTGTGTAAATGGTTGTTTTTAAAATGCCCGTGCTCTGAGGTACTCGAACCACTCTGTGCAGTGTGCTGCCCACAGTCTCCGTCCAAAGTCCAGTGCGCTGCCCAGCCTCTCCTTCACTTGGGCTGTCCTGCTACCGGCCACTCTGTAGAGCTGTTGTTCCCACTCTTATTTCTTAAAAAAAGCAGCATATTTTAATAGAAATACATGCTGGGGCCCTAAAATATGTTCAGTAACTTTATGGTCCAGATGATGTCCTTTTCTGAGAGTTGGGAAGTCCTGGCACAGTGTTAAGAAATTCAAATGATAACATTTATTTGTTTTACTGATATGCACCCCAACGCACATACACACACACACACTCACTCACACTCACACTCATACACACTCACACACACTCACACCCACCCACCCACATACACACACACATACACACACTCATACACACTCACAACACACTCACACAGACACTCACACACACCCCCACACCCACCCACACACATTCACACACTCACTCACACATACATACACTCACACACACTCACACTCACTCACACAGACACACTCACACACACTCCCACAGACACACTCACACACACTCACTCACACTCACATACACACACACACACTCACACACACACAATTTGTTGGCTTTGGCTTTATTTCCTATGAGTATAGTGTCAAACTCCTTTCATAAAATTCTGCCAGACTGTTTTTAACATCTGCATCAAACTTCCTCTTACGCTGTCTCATGTTGAATGCTTCTTGACTCCGTTTTATTCTTGACGGGCATTCACTTTGCTTTCATCTTTTCAGAACTATAAACCGTGCTCTAATGACATCCTTGTTTACATCTCTTGAAATTTTCTTTTTAAGTATATACATAATTTAAATTTCTAATACTGGAAATGCTCATCAAAGTTTAATGTTACATTGAAACGTAGATATCTAATTGGCATTTGTCCTCCAAAATGTTTCTGCAATTCACCTTCTTGCCTCAAGTGCCTGGGGCGTGGAGCTTTCCCAGCACTCCCCACGAATGTTGGTCTGCCCACGGCACGCCGGATATGAGGTTGGTAGTAACTTACTGCCTGGAGCTGCGTGGTCTGCCCCAGGTTAGCACCTTTCCATGAGATGATTGGGCATTGATCTGTCCTCTCTGAGAAATATCAGTCCATCTAAATGACCCATTTTTCTTTCTGGATGCCTTTTGCTTTTCTCCACACACACATTTGCATAGATTGTTGTCATTAAAAATAATTAACTGTCATGCACATTGTGCAATTCACATCGCTGACGAGCTTTCCCCAGTAGAAATTTTAGCAATACTATTAATCTGAAAATATTTGAGTATTGTTGAAGTCCTTAGAATAATTAGAATAATTCATGATTGATGGTACGTACTAAATGGACTTTAGATTGTATTACTATGAATAGAACTTTCATCCAAAGAACGTATATATGTATCACACACACACACAATTTTTACTTTCTTAAATATTTAATATTTCAATTGTCACATTAATTTTTATCTACTTGAATTTACATGTCAGGCTTATTACTGTGAGCTAATAAACACGATTTCTTGATGAATTCCCCTATCCTCATGGATGCAAATCTTAAGAGTAATCTAAATCCCTACGCTTGGGCTTGTTTCTGAGTAAAGATTCCATGGATGTCTATGAAATGGCAAACACTGAAACATCAGGAGTTGCAAAGAAGCATTCCTGTTTAACACATGAGTCAGTCTACCAAGATTAACTTAAACTAATGTTAAATTTTGCCAAAGGCATTTTTACTTGCATCTGTTAAATAACACTGGGGAACAATTTTTTTTTTCTGTTGCATGAGGTTTGAGAACTGTTTTTATATATCTCTGCATCGTTGATTGCAAATCTGAAATCCATTTTTCAGTGCATACTCGAGTTTCTATGCAATCTTAATTTCTTTTTGTTACAGTTAATGGCATGCATTGGTTTTTAAATTGGAGTTAAAGGGCAAAGACTCTTGGATTGAACATAATAACCACAAGGTAACTAATGTTTTACAAACATCACTTTTACATAATTGTAGTTGTTTTCAAATGTAAAAAAATTATTATCTGATAAAAACACCCTCTTATTTTGTTTTAAGATTGAATCATGGCTTCTTCGAGTAGGCATAAATGTAAGAATAATCCTGACATCTTCTGTTATATATGTGACTGTTACACTCTTCAATGTCAAAGGCGCAATATTTCATCATTTGTGACATGTGCATATATTGCCTATTTTCAAGTTCCTCTTGGGGATCAAGACAAGAATTGGCTCCTCATGTTGTGTGTCATAATTGTGAGGAAATGCTTTGTGACTGGACAAAAGGAAACCCAAAGGAATGCCTTTTGGTATTCCCATGGTTTGGTGTAAACCTAAGGACCACACCAGTGACTATTATTTCTGTCTGATCCATATAAAGGGGATGGGCAAGAAAAAACGGCATATGATCGCATATCCTAATATTCCTTCAGCAATACGACCTATCCCACACTCTGAGACACTCCTGGTTCCAGTTTTCAATGGTTTTATTTCTTCTAAGGTTAAAGAAAGTGAACATGGTGATCAAGTATATTTTGATAAGATGCATGAGGAAATGGTTGTAGAATCAGATGGGTCTTCTTCTGATGCCAAGCAGTCATTAACCCCTCAGCAATTTACCCAACCTGAATTGAATGACTTAGTAAGAGATTTGGGCTTATCAAAGAAAGCAGCTGAGTTATTAGCCTCAAGGCTTCAAGAAAAGAATGGACTTCACCAGTCTGCTAAAGTATCCCATTTCAGAGAGCATGAACAAATTTTTGTGGACTTTTTTCTGAAGACAAACACTGTTTACTGTCATGATATCAGTAGTCTTCTCAGCCAACTAGGTGTTACCACTAACAGTCCAACAGAATGGCAGCTATTTCTTGACAGCTTTAAACGGAGTCTGAAATGTGTTCTCCTACACAACTGTAATGTTTATGCAGGGGTTCCAATTGGTTATTGAACTCATCTGCAAGAATATTCTAATGGTATAAAAATTGTCCTTAACTTTACGAAGTATGAGGAGCATAACTGGATCATTTGTGTGGACCTTAAAATGGTACATTTCCTGCTAGGACAACAGAGAGGTTTCAGGAAATATCCTTGCTTTCTGTGTTTGTGGGACAGCGAGCTCAGGAGAAACACTGGACACAGAAGGAGTGGCCAAAACGTGAAGCTCTGGAGGTAGAGATGCAAAATATTGTGAATGAACCTGTAGTTAATCAAGACAGGATCATTTTCCCCACTTCACATCAAACTTGGCTTAATGAAGCAGTTTGTTCAGGCTTTGAATAGAGAAAGTGAATGCTTTCAACATATTATTTCTGCTTTTCCTGCCTTGTCCTTCAAGAAGATAAAAGCAGTTGTATTCGATGGACCTCATATTCGAACCCTCATACGTGACGAAGAATTTGCCAGGAAGATGAATAAGGAGGAGAAAGCAGCATGGCAGTCTTTTGTGGCAGTTACAAAGAACTTCCTTGGCAACAAAAAAAGAGAAAATTATGAACTTCTGGTTCAAAGGATGCTGTTGGCTTTCCGCAACATTGGATGTAACATGAGCATTAAGATTCACTTCCTGAACAGTCACCTTGATAAGTTTCCCAAAAACCTTGGAGCTGTTAGTGATGAGCAGACTACTGCTGGAGCATCAAATGAGATTGACCTCAACAAGAACACAAACACAAGAGCTACAAACGCAAGTTTTTTCCTGAATAGAATTTAAATAAGTTTTGTGCAAATTTTATGATTAAAATAGGTGTTTTAATATGTTCTATTTTGAAACTGTAGACAAATTCTGAAGCAATCTTATCTTTTAGTGTATTAGTGTATTTACTGCATTATATAAATTATTATATTTTCACAAAGATGATGCCCAGGAAGACATTCTACTTCAGTATGTTAAACTAAATGTTGAAAATTTTACAATAAGATGAAAACCTAAACTCTTGAATTGCAAAGAAACTGTATCTTACAGAGAAAAACTAATGTCAGATTTGAGATCAGCACACTCCAATTAGGTAAGAACAAGTGTTTCTGTGGATGCAACAAAGATTTTGTTCTCCAGTGTTATCATACAGTGACAACTTTTTGTCTAATTAATATTGTATAATGTAATTATATTAACACATCTGGGGACAGAAGTATTAGTTCCTTTAAATAAATTAAGTTTAAATTTAAAATGTCATTATATAATTTTATCTAGTTGCCTCTATCCCGAATCAGCCTTGTGTTTTTTTTTCTTTTTTACATAATTATTTGATATCTGTGTACATTGCGATGTGATAGCCACAGTAAGTCGAGTTCACATCTGTCTCCACACACAGTTCAAGCTATTTCTCTTGCAATGAGAACTTTTAAGATCTGCTCTCCTAGCAACTCTCCAATATGCGATACAGCGTTGTCATCTGTGGTCACCATGCCGTCCATCACAGCTCCAGGGCGGATTTATTTTATAGCTGGAATTTGTTCCTTTTCATTCCCTTCATGCTTTCTGCCCTTCTATTCTTGACCTGAACAAAGACCATTTATAACAATAGTTGTCAGTGTGTTATTTTGTTGAACACTCCTAAATTGTCTTGATTGATTGTTTTACCTTTTCTTTTTTTTTTTTTTTTGCAGGTGTGTTTATGTGTGAAATTTTCTTTGTGGGTCTATTTTAGACAGGGGTTAGTCTTCATCCTAAACATTAGTTAGAGGGTTGTCTCCTTTGTGTGTGCTCCCTAACTAACTATGGGTGTGAACCACGAGGTGCATGCTGGTACCGGGTATCATATGAACTCAGCTCAGCTGAATGATCTACAGCCTAAATTAGCTTTCCGTCTACTCAATGCTTTGGATGAGGAGAGCGCTGGGAGACAGGTCTGTCCTACCACTGTGCTCTGTCCTTCTCTGCCTTCCCCAGTTCAGCCTCTCCACATGTTAGCGTCATTTGGGCATAAACGTTGGTGACGAGGTGCTCCATGTCACGTCAGGCATGCCGGACCATCTGCGAGGTTCCCGGATCTGCTCCCCCCACATCCCTGTAGCTCTGTGACACCGGGGGCCCGACCTGTAAGGAAGACTTGTCTGGGCTCTTTCTTTTTGCCCTCTGTTGCTCATTTGATTTTGGTGAAAAATCAGAGAGAGAGAGAGAGAGAGTGAGAGAGAGAGAGAGTGAGAGAGAGAGAAGAGTATGCGGGTTTGCTCACTGAGAAATTCTGTGGGCAAGATTACTGTTGAGAAAAAAACGTGTGGCAAATGTTTCACATTACAGCTGCCGGAGATGGCAAAAGAAAGAAAAAGAAAAAAAGGAAAAGAAAATGTTCACAATAAATTAAAGGAAAATCTTGGAAGTTACACATCCTCAGGGGGCTTTTCAAGGTCATACTATAGTCCTGGGACTCTAGAGAGTAACGTGCATAGGCCGGGCTGTACGCACTCCCGGGAAGAGTCTGCGGCAGAGTTCACGCTTCTCGTGTGGCTGACCACGAGTCCCTGCACGAGCTGAAAATAAAGGCTAACCCGGTACACTCCCAGAACACTTGCCAGCGAACGCACAGAGCATCAGGGCAGAGAGTCTGTGACTGACAGGTGCCCTGGCCATCCAGTCAGCTCACTGCCAGCCAGTCCCCCAAGCAGAGATCAGAGATGTCATATGCGGTACAACACAGACCTTATAAAACAAGACCAGCAAGGGCCCCGAGCAAAGAGCAGCAGTGATACTGACTTCACATGCATGTCGAACATTGCCACATGATCCTATTAAAATGTCCACTTGTCAACAAGACTTCTCAGCCACACACACAGAAACAAGAATGTTGGCTCATGCAGAAAGAAAGAAAGAAGAAAGAAAGGAAGAAAGAAAGAAAGAAAGAAAGAAAGAAAGAAAGAAAGAAAGAAAGAAAGAAAGAAAGAAAGAAAGGAAGAAAGAAAGAAAGAAAGAGAAAGAAAGGAAGAAAGAAAGAAAGAAAGAGAAAGAAAGGAAGAAAGAAAGAAAGAAAAGAAATGATAAAAACTGCTCTGGACAGAGCCAAAAATGTTAAATTTATTAAACAAAGACGTTAAATCAGCTTATTAAGATAAGCTTCATAAACTAAAGGACACACTCTCCAAACGGCTGAGACAGAAGACAGCATGGAGAAATAGAAAAAAGGACGTAATGCCATTCAAAAGAAATCAAACAGAAAACGTGGAGTGGGAAGCATAATAGATACAATTCAGTATTTGTTAGGGGGTCTCAAGAGCACATCTGAAGTGGAAACAGAAGAAATCACTGACCTTGATCACAGGTTAATTGAGTATACAGCCTGAATGGCAGGAATTAGCAAACAAGGGAAATGGGAGCAGAGCTGCAGAAACATGAAGGGCACCGTCAGCCTTTGCAGACAGAATCCCAGAAAGGAGGCAAGACGGGAAGGGGCAGAATATTTGAAAATATAACAGCTAAAAGCTTCCCAAGTATCAAGAAAAATATTCCTCTTTGCACCCAAGAAACTTAACAAACTTAAAGTGAGGTAAACTCAAAGAGGTCTACACTGAAATAGATTAAAGCGGATATGAAGAGAATAGAATGGAGTGAGCATCGTGAAGAGACTCACATAAAATAGAGTTGGGGCCCTGGCCGGCTGGCTCAGTGAATAGAGCATCGCCCTGGCATATGAACGTCCTGGGTTCGATTCCCAGTCAGGGCACACAGAAGCAACCATCTGCTTTTCACTGCCTCCTTCTCCCATGTCTCTCCCTCTTCCCTCCCCGCAGCCAGTGGCCAGTGGTTAGATTGGTTCAAGTGTGGCCACGGGTGCTGAGGATGGCTCCATTGGAGCACGATAGCCTCAGGTGCTAAAAATAGCTCAGTACTTGAGCATCGACCCCAGATGTGGGTTGCTGGGTGGATCCCATTTGGGGCACATGCAGGGGTCTGTCTCACTTAAAAAATAAATGAAATAGATTTGGAGGCTACTAGAGAAGTAGGGTGGGTGCACCTATTGTACCTCAGTGGTCAGAGCTGCAATTAAGTTGCTAAAACCTATTGCTACACTCAGCCTAAGCCTGAACCATAAACATCCTGGGACAACCATTGCTGGGTAGACACACGTGGACTTGACCTCCTCCTTGGAGTGTTCACCCCCTCGTCTGCCTATCGAACCAACTGATCCCTCTTCACCCATCTAGCCACCCTTCATCTGAATGAAGAACTTAAAATTTGTGGATTCTGCCTTTCTAGACACGGCTTGTATTCCCTGCCGAGCAAAGACTGGGCTGCTCACCTGCATCTGCCTCCCTCCGACCGACCGCAACCCTTCTGCTCAAATAAATGCCTCCTTTGTTCTCTGCGGCAGCCTGAGCCTCTTCTTTGTTTAAACGTAGCCAAATTGTCCGGGGGCCCGGAGATGAAGAGACAAAAACGAAGGCAGACAACGACAACAGCCCGTCAGATGGGATCCTCGATGAGATTAGCAATTGATTTCTTATCAGAACCCATGGAAACCAGAAGGCGGCGAGATGACATATTCAAAGTGCTGAAGGAAAACTAAATGTTCTGTACAATGAACTCTCCATTCAGTGAAAGACGTCTCTGAGAATAACAGAGAAATTAAGACATCCCCACACAAACCAACACGGAGAAAATACGCTTCTCGGGTCCTGCCCAACAATGACTACCCAAGAGGTCCCTGAGGGCGGGACTCGAGTACAATAGACAGACTCCACCTTCACAAGGAGAAATGCAGAGTACTGCTACAGGTGATTACGGAGGTCAGTACAGGAACAACATAAACAGACTTTTTGTTTTGTTTATAACTCCTTTCTTTTATCTTATTTAAAATACAATGGCAGCTCTGCCCAGGTAGCTCAGTTGCTTAGAAAGTCATCTGATATATACCCAGGTTGTAGGTTCCATTCCCGGTCAGGGCACCTACAAGAACCAAGCAATGTGAGACATGGACAAGAGTGTGGTGGTTACGGGGTGGGGGGAGGGAGGGGAGGGTGGGATAGGGAGGAGGGGAAGGGCACAGGGAAAACCAGATAGAAGGTGACAGAGGACAATTTGACTTTGGGTGATGGGTATGCAGCATAATTGAATGATGGGATAATCTGGAGATGTTTTCATTGTACATATGTACCCTGATTTATTGGTGTCACCCCATTAAAGTTAATAAAAATAAAAAGATTGATAGGAGAATAAAAAAAAAAAAGAACCAAGCAATGAATGCATAAATAAGTGGAACAACAAATTGGTGTTTCTCTGTCTCTCTCTACCTTCCTTTCTCTCTCTAAAATCAATTTTAAAAAACCACGTTTTAATTTCAATTGCATAAAACAAGAATTATGAAATTGTGTTGCTGGGTATAAAATGTATACTGATGGTAATAGCAAAGGAGAGGGAAGGATCTATATTTTCTATAGTGTTTATGTAATGTTGGTATTATTCTGAACCAAATTATTTTAAAATGCAAATCCAAAATATATAAAGAACTTATAAACACCAACACCAAAAAGAAACCATCTAATTTTTAAAAAATGGGTGAAGGACCTGATTAGACAATTCTCCAAAGCGGACATGATGCTCAACATCACTAACCATCAAAGAAATGCAAATTAAAATCACAGTAAGATATCACCTCACACCTGTAAGAATGACTGTCTGTCATCAATAAATCAACAAGCAATAGGTGCTGGCGAGGGTGTGGAGAAAAGGGAACCCTCCTGCACTGCTGGTGGGAATGCAGACTGGTGCAGCCACTTTGGAAAAACAGTATGGAGATTCCTCATAAAATTAAAAATAGAACTGCCTTTAGACCCAGAGATCCCACTTCTGGCAATATATCCAAAAACAAAACCCGGAAGCATTAATTTGAAAGAACACAGGCAGCCCTATGTTCAGTGCAGCATTATTTACAATAGCCAAGACCCTGGAAGCAGCCCTAACGCCCATCAGTAGATGAGTGGATAAAAAAGCTGTGGTCCATTCACACGGCGGAATACGACTCAGCTGTAAAAAGGAAGGAAACCTTACCTTTTGCGACAGCCTGGATGGAGCTGGAGAGCATTGTGCTGAGTGAAATAAGCCGGTCAGACAAAGACAAGGACCAGATGACTTCACTCACATGTGGAATCTAATGAACAAAATGAACTAACAAGCGAAACAGCGACAGACTCACAGGGAGAGGGCAGGCTGTCAGCTGTCGCGGAGCAAGAAAAGACAGAGAAAAGAGAAGAAAGAACTCACGGATGCAGACGGAAAGGTGGGGACCACTGCAGGGAGGTGAAGGCGGGTTGGGGGGGCAGAAGTGGGAATGGACGAATACTTGACTCGGGGTGTGAACGGACGAGACGGTGCACAGAGATGGGTTGCGTAGCTGGACACCTGGAATCTGTATCATTGTTTTAACCAGGGTTCCCAATCAACTCAATTAAAAAGCCAATCGGGCAAAGGTACACTTGCCGTTGTATCTGCAGGGACAAGCCGTGCAGGTGTATGACTATGAAATGCCAGAGGAAACCGTTCTGCGTGCTGACAGGCGTACACCTGTGTTCTCCCGCCCCCGTTTGTGAGGACGCATGAGGGAACAGAAAGGCCCTTCTGTGCTGCCAGAGCTGGTCTGGGGTTTTTAGGCCAAGCGGATGTTTTTGTGGGATTCTGAGCCGCCCCATGCGGGTGACCTGCTTTTGGAGAGACGTGGCCGGGATGCTCTCATGAGGTCAGCACTGGCTTTCTAGGAAGGGTCATTTTCCCTTTTCTTCCTTTTCCATGATTCCTGTTTTCTTAGTTATCCGAGAGAGACCTTTAGAAAAGTAGGTATTAAGCAGAGTCTGCAGCTGGTCACTTTATACATAGGAGAGAAGTTTACCACAGGTAGGCAATCGGAGCAGTGACGTATCCTGACAGCCCTTCTGCAGGTCAAGGGCACGTCCTCGCTGCCCTGCACGAGCTTTTCTCACAGGGGTATGTCCTCAGTCAGACCAGGGCTTCCTTTGTGCTGGATGCACTGGGCCCTGGCATAGCCCATGTACTAGGTGGAGGTGAAAGACCACCGCGGGTCCCCAGGAGGAGGGAGCCTCCACGGCAGGAGGACACAGACTCTCTGGTGACTGCATCCCTGAGAACTGGATTGTAGTTCACACATCTGCCTTTCTTATATGGAAGGCACTTGCGAAAATCCAAAGCGATGCAATGTGTCAAGTTACTGTGGGTATTAAAATGGCATTAGGAGAAAAGTGTAACTATTCACCCAGAAGAAAGTACTTAGAACTCCTGACCCAGAAACCTCTCATGACATATACATATACATATATACATACACGTACACATACATATACACACACATACGTATACACACATGCATACACATACACACACATACACATACATATATATACACACATGCACATACAGACACACATACATATACACATACACATACATGTAAACACACATAAACATGTAAACATACATATATACACATACACATATGTACACGTGCATATGCACACACATATACACATACATATACACAGACACATGTACACACATAAACATATAAACATGCATATACATATACACACATACAGACACACACATACATATACACATACAGATACACATACATATACACATACACATACATATACACATGCACATGCACATACACATACATACGTGTGAGATCATGTGATGAACGGGTCTTGAACGCAATGAGCCACAGAATAGACTGAGAGCACAGAGGGCCTGGGCTCACCTGCTGACTAGCAATGTCCTTTGCACACGCGGCACAGCCCCTCAGCGGCTCCTGCTCCCCCTCTGCAAGAGAGGGTGGTGGATGGTGAACATAGTAAAGGAACATACGTGTAAGGCTTTGTTGAGATGAATGGAGTCGCTGCACAGTATTGAGTGCTGGGAACAGTTTCTTACACTCATGAGATACCCGGTTAGCTGAAGTGACTAATATCTGTGTCTCCTGCTCGACTTCAAGCGCCAAGAGAGCACAGGTCACACCTGTTTCATCCGCCTGAGTCCCTGGAACCGCGTACTAGTACCTAGCACCTGGTACCTAGCAGACATTCACAGCCATTGGAAGGAGCATGGGAATGGAACTCAGGATGTATAATGTAACGGTTTCCTCCTGCTGAATGGTGGGGGGACCAGAATGCGAGGTGCAGGGAAGTCGCAGAACGTGGGTAAGCCGTGAGCATTGGCTCCATGACTCAAGGGCGTTAGATATAGTGACAGTGGCCGCCTCGAGAGGGAGCTCACACCGCACTGATCCTTGATAGAATGGTGACTTTCAACCCCCTCTTCTACCTCCTTTCTCTCCTGGTCAGTCACTCCTGCTCTTCTACAGCCTCCTGACAGACCTAACATTGTCCTTCTCAAAGTCTGCTCTCTTCCAACAATCTGATATCAGACTTTTATATGTTTTGAGAATTAAGGATACTCTGCCACTTTTCCCCAGAAATAGCTGCAATATTAGCTATACCTTCATTATGGGAAGGAAGGAAGGAAGGAAGGAACGGAGGGAGAGAGGGAGGGGGAGGGAGGAAGGAAGGAAGGAACGGAGGGAGGGAGGGAGGGGGAGGGAGGAAGGAAGGAAGGAAGGAAGGAAAGAAGGAAAGAAGGAAAGAAGGAAAGAAGGAAGGAAGGAAGGAACTTTGCTCTCATGTTGATAGACAGCAGGGTGTGGAACTGTCTTTTCTCCCAGGGAAAATGTTGTATTTCTCCTGAAATTCAGGTTGGTGACTCTCCCACATTTGTGTACAGACCAGATGGCCAAATTTAATAGCAGATCAAGCTTTGCGATCTAAACTCACATCTTATATGAGACGTAGCAGGAACCGCGAGGAACGTGAATACGCTGATAAAGGTAATAACCACCTTTGGGTGTCCCCCGAGCACACAGACGCTATCAATACTTATTATCTATCTTTCCCCCACAGAACGTCCACTGGCCCCACACGACGGAGGAGCAGGTGAGGACCGGGCAGCGGAAGCACCGCGTGGGCAGCTGCACCCAGTGAACCGGGACCCCAGCGTGGCAGAGCCTTGGTTCATTCCGGGCCCCTTCACGGGGCGGCGCCCCAGCTCCTTACAGAACCAGGACGTCGTCCCCGCCAGACGTGCGGTCCCTCCTCTGTCACCTGCAGGCACAGGCCCCACGGCTTCCTGCCCCGGCCGAGGAGGCAGAGGCATGGCGCGTGCCGTGTGTACGGCAAGCAGAGAACCTGCGTGAAACTAACAAACCTTCAGCTCAGAAAGAGCAGGCGTTGCCCTGGAAGCAGGTTCCATCCCATGCCCCGTGGTCCAGCGGTGGCCACGGCATATGAAACGTCGTGGGCACCTCCTCGCCAGGGACCCCCTCGCCGTGCGTGCAAGTTGATACGGGCTAGAAATGGATCGCAGAGAAGAAAAGGACAGCACAGCCTTCTGTTCTTGAGACTTCTTCTGATGCCTGAGAACTCCTCTTGTCTGATACTTTCTCCAAAAACCTGTGCAATTCAGGACTGACCGTTGTGACAATCGCTGCTTAGGTGACAAAAAGGGTCACTGGGTGGGACAGTCACTGTCTCATTACCTGAATGGAAGGAAGAAGGAGAAGGTAGGCAAGAAGCAAACAGGAAGATGCCTCAGATGATGCTCAAAATGTGCTTGCCATGCCCGACCAGCGGTGGCGCAGGGATTGAACGTCAGCCTGGGACCCCGGTTGGAAACCCCGAGGCCACTGGCTTGAGCGGATCAGAGACATGACCCCATGGCCGCTGGCTTGAGCGTGGGATCAGAGACATGACCCCATGGCCACTGGCTTGAGCGTGGGAATAGAGACATGACCCCATGGCCGCTGGCTTGAGCGTGGGATCATAGACATGACCCCATGGCCGCTGGCTTGAGCGTGGGATCATAGACATGACCCCATGGCCGCTGGCTTGAGCGTGGGATCAGAGACATGACCCCATGGCCGCTGGCTTGAGCGTGGGATCAGAGACATGACCCCATGGCCGCTGGCTTGAGCGTGGGATCATAGACATGACCCCATGGCCGCTGGCTTGAGCGTGGGATCATAGACATGACCCCATGGCCGCTGGCTTGAGCGTGGGATCATAGACATGACCCCATGGCCGCTGGCTTGAGCGTGGGATCATAGACATGACCCCATGGCCGCTGGCTTGAGCGTGGGATCATAGACATGACCCCATGGCCGCTGGCTTGAGCGTGGGATTATAGACATGACCCCATGGCCGCTGGCTTGAGCGTGGGATCAGAGACATGACCCCATGGCCGCTGACTTGAGCGTGGGATCACAGACATGACCCCATGGCCGCTGGCTTGAGCGTGGGAATAGAGACATGACCCCATGGCCACTGGCTTGAGTGTGGGATCATAGACATGACCCCATGGCCACTGGCTTGAGCGTGGGATCATAGACATGACCCCATGGCCGCTGGCTTGAGCGTGGGATCATAGACATGACCCCATGGCCGCTGGCTTGAGCGTGGGATCACAGACATGACCCCATGGCCGCTGGCTTGAGCGTGGGATTATAGACATGACCCCATGGCCGCTGACTTGAGCGTAGGATCACAGACATGACCCCATGGCCGCTGGCTTGAGCGTGGGAATAGAGACATGACCCCATGGCCGCTGGCTTGAGCGTGGGATCATAGACATGACCCCATGGCCGCTGGCTTGAGCGTGGGATTATAGACATGACCCCATGGCCGCTGGCTTGAGCGTGGGATCACAGACATGACCCCATGGCCGCTGGCTTGAGCGTAGGATTATAGACATGACCCCATGGCCGCTGGCTTGAGCGTGGGATCACAGACATGACCCCATGGCCACTGGCTTGAGCGTGGGATCAGAGACATGACCCCATGGCCACTGGCTTGAGCGTGGGAATAGAGACATGACCCCATGGCCGCTGGCTTGAGCGTGGGATCACAGACATGACCCCATGGCCGCTGGCTTGAGCGTGGGATTATAGACATGACCCCATGGCCACTGGCTTGAGGGTGGGATCATAGACATGACCCCATGGCCGCTGGCTTGAGCGTGGGATCACAGACATGACCCCATGGCCGCTGGCTTGAGCGTGGGATTATAGACATGACCCCATGGCCACTGGCTTGAGCGTGGGATCATAGACATGACCCCATGGCCACTGGCTTGAGCGTGGGAATAGAGACATGACCCCATGGCCGCTGGCTTGAGCGTGGGATTATAGACATGACCCCATGGCCGCTGGCTTGAGCGTGGGATTATAGACATGACCCCATGGCCGCTGGCTTGAGCGTGGGATCACAGACATGACCCCATGGCTGGCTTGAGCCCAAGGTCACTGCTGCATGTATGAGAAAGCAATCAATGAACAAATAAAGGTGTCACAACTATGAGTCGATGCTTCTCATCTCTCTCCCTTCCTGTCTGTCTGTCCCTGTCTATCTGTCTGCCTCTCTTGCTAAAAAACAAAAACAAAGACAAAAGAAATGTGCCTGCTTTAGACTGATACCACAGGTCGTTCAAGAACTAGCCGGCCTGAAGAATGTCTCCTGCAACAGCGTCTGTCCGCTGAGCAAGTGCTGGCTGAGTGTCCTGGATGTACACAAACAACACAGATGGCATTTTCTCATGTTAAGCACCTGACGTTGAAATGAAAATGGTCACTATTAGATGAAGAGTATTGATAAGGATAGAAGCCCGGAAAAGTTGCCCGTCTGGTTTCACCAGCAGAGGGGGGAGGGGGAGAGGTGGGTGTTCTCCTTTCCCAAGTGAGCCTGATGCTAAAAAGAGAGAGTGGTCTTCCCCTAAGGGAGTGTTAGGGCTACAGGTGAGGGGAGAATTGTGTTCAGAACATCAAAGAGCTCACTCCCCACACGGGCACAGCGTCCCATCAGAAAACTTAGCATGGCTGCAGGGAAACAAACACGCAGTCATTAAACAGCGGATTTAACCACTCTGAGTATTTACAATGTGTCAGACCCTCTGCTAAGTGCTGTACACAGGTTACATCAAGTAAAGAGAAACCCAGGGATACAGGCGTGACCCTTATTCTCAGAGTACAGTGCATGCCACGGAGAAAAATGGCCTGCCCAAGGCCAACAGAGAAGTAGACAGCAGATTTTAACCAGAAAATCCCTCTCCAAAGCCCAGACTTCCAACGGCTATAGGCTACCGGAAAGGGAAGGGGACATTGCTGTGGTTGTTTTCTACGCATTTTCCGTGAGCATCTGACGCCTGCAAAGCCTTTCCTCCTCGCTGATCCCCTGACAAAGGGAGGCGTTGAGTAAATTTATCAGTGGGTCCTTGAGTGTTCTGTTATCACAGTATTATTCCAATTAGTTACCTCTGAGACTCAGCCGTCCTCAAAGGGCTGTGATGTTGTGATCCAACATGAGAAGCTTCTCTATCCTCAAAGTCATCTCCCTGTGATCAGACAAATCTTGATCTTCCCGACATTAAGAGATTAAGCAGGTATAAGCATTTAATTGGGGAACATCAAAGGAAAAGTTTCCGAAGACTTTATCTTTCCTTTAACATCTGGCTGACTTTAGTTACCAAGGCTTCTTTTTTTTTTTTAACTTTTCTATTTTTTCTTTTTAAGGAAGGAAAACAAAAACCTCTTGGAATAAACAAAGTATTTTTTTTTCTTTTGTTAGTCTTTTTTTTCAAGTATTTTTAAAACAGGATAGATACCATGAAGCTTCTCTATGTCTTAAAAAAAATAACAGAAGAAAGAAAGAAGAAAGAGAAATTGTTGCCATCACCAGCGAGTTCTGATGTTATCCTTTTTTTATGGGGAAATTGCTTCACATTCCAAATCTATTGTTTGCTATCTGGTCCAGCCCTGAGGACTAACGACTGTATTCATCCCTTCTCTGACCCAAACCCACAGGCACACCCACCCCCCACCCCACCCCACCCCGCCATGCACAGACATGTGGAAACTGTACTTTCAATTTCCTGGAAGTACTAGCCCTTCATCAGGAAAGACTCACAGATTTTATATAAAAATAATTCACCACACCGTTTTCCCGAGGGTGTGACTCAGCACAGGAACGTCTTCTGGTCACTTCTTTCCTTAATTAGAAACAAATAATGCTGGCTTCTAACACGTTTGTTTAAGGGCAACGCTATTCGTTTTATAATTTTAGTTATTTATGATTTTTTCCCGCAGCTATGTAAAATGGAAATAGGAACTCAACTTTCCTGACCCAAATCTCTTTGCCTTTATCATTTTTTGAAAAGTAAATTTAAATACACACACACACACACACACACACACACACACACACACACACACACTGATAAACTGGCAGGAAGGTGCACATGCTCACGCATGGAGCCCACATACTCTGCACACTCTGCCCGGCATCCACGATGGTCTCGAAATCACGGAACTTCCCATTTCACGGGACCCATCATCCCTTCATGTTCCAGAAGCGTGCCCCTCTGTTCCTTGACTTTGATGCCGGTTACAAAGACAACGCCCGGGGCTGACGTGCCAATGCCACTTTGAGAACAGACACAGCTCCAAAGCCACCTCATTCAAGTGCCGGCTTCCTCCCAGCAGCCCCGTAATTAAGCCTGTGCGAGTCTTCCACACCCCCGGCCTGCAGGCACACCCGTCACTGGGAAGAGCGAGGGCTGTTTTATTCTGGAAAGCAGCTCCTGCACCCATGGACTTATTGCTGAGGATAAGAAGTGCCCCACACCCGGCTCGGGCCGAGAAAATCCAACCTGGAACGCTCTGTGGCCGGAGAAATGTCCCCGGGAGGCTGATTCCGTTCAATACTGGAGGGTCGAGGGCAACCCTCAGGAGAGAAGAAGGTCGATGGAAACAGGGTGGGCACAGTTGCGCACGGCGGCAAGCCCAAAGGAACCAGCTGTTACCGTAAAAACACCATGATTCAGCAATGTGGTTAATTCAGAGATTTGTTAGAAAAGAGAAAGAAAAACAAACAAGCATGTAAAGCCAGTAGCCGAGGCTACTATCACAGCAGCCCGGCCCGTGCAGGTTCACATTAGATTCGTACAGTCGGTAATGAAACACAGGAGCCAAGAACTGGTGAGCCATCAGCTTTAATTCTAGCTTGCACCCGGCGGGCAAGCAAAAACACACACTGGGCTCCAAAACCCACACATTCAGTGCTCACAAAGCTACTGACTTATCCGAGTTTCCTAGAATCAAAGGTTTCCAGCTCACCAGACTTATTCACCTCTGTTTCCCATCTCCTCCTGCACAAACTCTTAACAAACTGGCTTCTTCCTCAGCACTCTTGCCATCCTGGCTGCTTCTTCTCCACATGGCCTTAATCTGCTTTCCTCTCTAATACCTCAAGAACCAAGAGAGAGATCTAGCTACCGGTCCGCCCACTTTATAGCATAGATAATCCAAACCTTTAATCCAATTATACATAAAGAAAGTCTCTGATACAAAGCCACCCATCTGAGGCATAATGGGATTCCTCAAGAGAGTGCACCACCCCACATCATCCAATCAGTCAAGGGTGTGGGGAAGAGCTTACTCTTAAACTAAGCCTTAGGCTATGACAACCCGGCCTGCCCACAGCCTGTTCCAGAACACACATTAATATCAACGAACTTCCATGTGGGCAGAGCCATCTTTAACAAAGTGAGCATATTATATTTTATCTGCCGAACAAAGCAAAAAAAAACCAGAAACAAAAACAGAACCCCAAACCAACAAGCAAATAATAAAACCGGTTCTTACATTCTCCATCTTTCTTAGATTCTTCTCGGTCTGAAAGATGTGTGGCCGGCTGGCTCTGACGCGGGCAGGCCTGGCGAGACCTCGCCTCCCCAGGTCATTAGCTGTGAGAACGCGGGAAAACCGTTCTTCCTCCAGGTTTCGTCGTCTTCCTCCGGAAAAGGGTTTCGTGGCCGTGGGCGTCTCTCCAAACCCATCAGGCTGGGTACGGTACACATGTATTGCTTTCTGTCCAACCTACCGCAACACCACAATTTCTACTAGAAAGGGTGTATGCACAGGTTTGCTCTGAGCACAAAGCAGGAGAGTGGAAAGAGTACCTTCCTGACATATAATGAACCCCCAACAACAGCAGCTGTTGTCATTCGCCTCAATATCTCCTAAAGTATGCTTCCTTTCATCTGGAGTTTGGTCCCATAGGGCCTTCGAGTGTGACTCTAAGAGGACTTTGTTTAAATAAATGTCATCAAACAACATGTTTGTTTAAACTCCATAATTACAAATTCAAGCCCTCACATGATGTCCAGGGGTTAGGGACAGCGGCCTCACCTGGGCTCACTGTCCCCCTCTGTCTTTATCTTCTCTCATTCTTTTTCCGCTCACAGACAAAGCTCCTGTTACTCTCATCCAGTTTTACAATGTAGCTGCGAACCGGCTAGAGAAGCCGCGCCTGTCCAGGGCCTTTTAAGTCTACCGAATATCCAAACTACCCCGGAAGGGGAGGCCACAGGGCTGTTGCTTGTGCTTTGTCCATTCCCGCCTTTGGTCGGAGTCCGCTTGCTTTCCCCAGTCCCAAAATTGCGTGGATTTTCTATCTGCTGAGGGACCGTGATTGATGGCTGATGCCATCTACTAATCACCCTGAAGTATGTGCACTGAACTTTATTTGATAAAACAAAAGACAGGCAAACAAATCAGAGGGACTGGTATTATAATAAATCTCACCTGCCTACAACTCTCCATGTTTTGTTTTTTCCAAAATTTGGCTGCATTTGCAACATGTATCCAACTTGTTTCCATTGAGTTTTTGACAATGTGTCTAGATGTCTTCAGGGTCTCCTCCGGAACACACCAGCCTGCCTCTCTGAAAAAGGGGTCTTTCCTTAGGTACACAGAAGGCCATTATTAAGTTAACAGAATTAACGGTGACTCCTTGCCGGCCATGGCATAGTCACATCTTTTCACAATGCGTATATGGTATTTTAACCCTGGTTTGTTTGACTCCAGAGGCAACAGGTCTACCACAGTACTCAGCCATTTTTTCCTTTTAAATGAAACAAGACCTTGAACTTAGAAACAAGATATCTACTCCAATGGGCTAGAAACTTCCTGTAAGGTACAGGGACTCACACTAGAAAGACCTGGACTGTAATATGGAACTCAGCCAGGATGGGGTGCGGGGGTGGGGGGGGGTAGGGGGGTGGGGGGTGGGGGGTGGTAAGCACCAAGAGCTTCCTTTCACCACTTCTACCAGGGTGGGTCTCTAAGTGTGGGAATGAGATAGACAGGGGTTGGAGCACACGTTCTGGAGAAGTTAATACTCTAATCCCTGGGGGTTAAAATAATAATAAAACACAGTAACCAAATTAGAATAAATACATAGGCAAAATAGAGAAAAAAACAAGCATGCATGAATTGTTCATCGTTGGACCTATGAAATCTGCTGCTGGGCGTTCTAAAGCAGCGTATACAAGGTCCAGTGAAATGATCCAGCATCGACCGCCCCGGGCTTCCGTGATTCTGATGAAAAGACTTCCAGTCATAGGCATCCTCTTCTCGTCACCCACGACGGGGTCCCGTATGTGTCCAAACAGTGAGGGAAAGTCACCGGGAGGTGTAAATAATTCACAGCGACAGTTAGCTCTGCGGGTTTTCACTCGTTCCACGGATAATCACCGGTATGAAGAGCTGTGTACCCGTCCGTCAGGCACCGCGTGAGGCAGGCTGAAGGAACCGAGACATGAGTTAAGACTGCTTTGCCTCCTTAAGTAATACTGAAGAATGGGAAGTAAGTTTTTAGTGTTTTGAGGTAACTCCGTCCGGCTCTCCACAGTGGCTGCACCTGTCTGCATTCCCACTGACAGTGCACGAGGGCTTCTTTTTCTCCACAGTCTCACCAACATTTGTTGTTTGCTGACTTACTGATGACGGCCATTCTGACAGGTGGGAGGTGATATCTCACTGTGGTTTTAACGTGCATTTCTCTGATGATCAGCGATGTTGAGCATCTTTTCATATATCTATTGGCCACTCTTTGGGGAAGTGTCCATTCAGGGTCTTACGACCCAGTGATTCCACTTCTGGAAATATATCCGATGAAACCCAGGACACTAATTTGAAAAAAAATATTTGCACGCCTGTGTTCATTGCAGCATGATTGACAATAGCCAAGACTTGGAAGCAGCCCAAGTGCCCTTCAGAAGATGAGTGGATAAAAATGCTGCAGTACATTTACACGGTGGAATAGTAATCGGCCTTTAAGAAAGAAGGTAACTTTGCCTTTTGTGCTAGCATGGACAGACCTGGACAGTATTATGTTATGTGACATAAGCCAGTCAGAGCAAGACAAGGACCAGATGATTTTGCTCACATGTGGAATCTAACGAAGAAAATAAACTAACAAACCAAATAGAAGCAGACTCATAGTCCAGAGAACAGACAGCTGTCAGGGGGCGGGGGGCTGGGTAACAGAGGTGAAGGGAGTAAGCAAAGAAAGAAAACAACTCACAGACACAGGCAACAGCATGGTGCTTGCCGGAGGGGAAGCGGGTGGGCAGACAGAAGAGGCTGCAGGGCGGATAGATGGGACGGGCGAAGACTTGACTTGGACGAGGGGGTGAACACACAATACGATGTACAGATGATGTGTTATAGAATTGTATGCCCGAAACCTGTATCATTTTATAAAGCAATGTCACCTGCCCCCATCATTTCCTTAAAATAAAAAGAACACAGGTACCTTCCCCCTCTCCAAAAGAAAAGAGAATGTGAAGTTCAGAGAGAAGTTCTCTTTACTGTTGGATACGGATATGCTTGGCCATTGGATGTTAAATTTCGGCCACCATGTCCTCTTTCATAACATGGGGAAGGTTGTATTTTCAGCTAAATAGATGTTCTTCGCATGTATCTACTCTTTGTGAAAGTAGCAACCAACCCTGAAAAGATGCCTCATAAAGCTTGACAGGCTGGTCAATGCCAGTATTAACACCTGAAGAAATAATTAAAATAAATATTCAAAAGAATAAACACACACAGGAGCTTTAGTGAACATAGGCATGACAGAGTCTTGGGCATTTTGGAAAACATAACCTTTATGGGGACCCTACAGACATCGTGTTATCAGTTAAAATTGTACCTCATACAGTGGCACAGAGATAAAAACCAAATTTCCGATATATTTTCCTCACGTCAAAAATATCTGGAGACAGCCCAAGTGTCTGTCAGAAGACGAGTGGATTAAAAAGCTTTGGTACATATATACTATGGAATACTACTCAGCCATAAGAAATGATGACATCGGATCATTTATAACAAAATGGATGGACCTTGATAACATTATACGGAGTGAAATAAGTAAATCAGAAAAAAAGAAAAACTGAGAACAGCATGATTACATACATAGGTGGGACATAAAAGTGAGACTATGAGACATGGACAAGAGAGTGGTGGTTATGGGGTGGGAGGATGGAGGGGAGGGTGGGAGAGGGGGGAGGGGAGGGACACAGGGAAAACCAGATAGAAGGTGACAGAGGACAATTTGACTTTGGGTGACGGGTATGCAACACAATTGAATGATAAGACAACCTGGAGATGTTTTCATTGTACATATGTACCCTGATGTATTGGTGTCACCCCATTAAAATTAATAATAATAAAATAAAATTTAAAAAAATATTAACATCAAAAAAAATATCAGTTACATAAGATTTTGAACCCATTGGTCCATGTATTAAGATTAATTTATTGTTTAAGCCATTATTTCATTATTTCCAGAACTAACCAAGGTCTTTAGACAGTTAGTTGGGGAAAAAAAATTACTTAGAGAATATAGTGTTAAATGAGTTCATCTACTCCTAGCTTCTGTAACTCATGTTCATCATAACCTTGATAGTTGTTAAATTACATAGTTTCCAGAATTAAAAAAAAATAAAACAGAAACAGTGATGTTAAGATAGCTAAGTTTCTTAGGTGTCTTTCAAAAGTTGGTGTAGCTTTTTTTGTTATTGCCGTTCTTCTATCTCGCACGCACGGTGAAACCTGTATTGTTTCTAGGTCGATTGACACTTTACACCCTAACACCTCCTGGCTTCCATCCCGCTGTGAGACTCTGCACCAGCACTCGCCGTTTGGAGAAGATCATGCTGTCGCCGACAGAGAAAGGCGCCTTGCGCGGAGAGAGCTACCACAGGGGGCGTGGAGTTAGGCGATCAGTGTAGGATGCGCACCGATAGCATCCACGTCCAGATCTGCAGCTGCTTAAACAGAGAGCGGATGCCGTTGTCAATGTCTGTATTTTGGGGTTGTTGTGTGTCCTTATTGCTAATAACTCATTCCAACCCACCTGGAACCTGGTTAGTTAGTGAGATGGCCACGGGGGGGCTTTATGTTCAAAGAAATCAGAACGCTTAGCAAAGGAGCATCCCACATCACTGCCATGTTCCCTTCCCTCCCCCAGAGCTGCTGCGTTCTACAAGCAGAGGGTGATGGATGCGTGTGTCCAGTCAAGTTTGCTTTTGCTCGGTGTTGGGCGCCTGCAGTGAGACCTGGATCTGGTCTCTCGCCTAGCAGAGGTGGCCTCGCTTTCTCTTGAAACGCACGAATTTGGGGGAGGAATGAATTCGTGGCCAGTCGCTGTGATAGATGCTGAACGTTCAAGCGCGTCCAGTGTCGGGGCTGCGGGGATCGGCCCTGAATACTCAAAGGAGAAAGGTAAGCACACGGGAGAGAGAGAGGACTCCTGAAGTATGCCCCCGGTGACCAGGCTGATGAGCACATTGGCTGAAAGGGACCATAGTTTGGGGGAGGAGGTTAATATGGATGGTTAAAAAAAAAAAGAAGAAAGATAAATATGAAGTAACAGATGCCAATTTGGGTCCCAGAGGCAAAGTCCTACGGGACATTATAAACTGGAGAGTTTTGAGGCCGACACACCGTAAGTTCATCTAAAGGGACTGAAGAGACATCTATCTCCTGGTGGTGAAGGGGAGTAAGGAGAACAGGAGAGGACTCCGCATTCTGAGAGCTGGGGCACACTGAGAAAAGTAGAGGGAGGGGGAACAGCCAGGACAAGAAGCTCCAGACCCACCCCACCCCCCGGGCACGACCAGCCCCCTTAGCACCTCTCACACCCAGCTCAGCTTCTCTGGGAGGGAGGACAGAGGGTGACAATCAGGTGAGGGTCCCTACCACGAGTCCTCCAACTAAATTAAGATCCACGCAAATGCATCATCACCAAGAATGAAGGGCTCAGTTACCCTCAAAGCACTGACGTTTGCTGTGGACAAGGCCCACCGGGGGTGAGGAGGACGGGGACTCTGAGACCCGACTCCGGGGACCAGGTTCAGTGACGCAGATCCGCTTTATTCAGGAAGGAAGCTGGCTTATATACACAGGTTCAGCCTATAGGGTGTTACAGCGTGTTCTTCAAAGCCAACGGCTGAAAAGGTCAGGGAGCTGCCTGGCTGGCGCTGAGTCACTTCCTCACAGCGGGCGAGCTCCCTCCCGGGTGTGCCTAGGAGGGTTTCTCACAGCATCGCACCAGCCACAGCTGCCAGGAATGTGCCCTGCGCTCTACCTACAGTGGACGTAGGGGCAGGGAATGGAAAAGGAGCAGCATCCAGCCATTTCCAGAGAGAGACTGGATCACAGGAAGGATTTCCTGGGCCCATCAGACCCTGCATCCCTTGGGCACTCTGGGGAGGAGAGAGCTGTGCATCTGGCCATGGATTGTGTCTACCTGCCTTCTTTTCTGTAACAGAATTAACTGCAGGCTCTGAAGTGTGGCCGCTCTCACACAAAGAGCCAGAAGAACTTTAGCCTCAGTTTCCACATCTGTAAAACGGAGCTTTCCTCTGACCTTCCAGACCACTGCGAGGTTTGAGGTCTTGAGCATAATACTCAGTACTTCATAGGATCTTAACAAATACCTTAAAATAGCAAGTGTCCTTAAGTTTCTATGTCTGAGTGACGCGTGGTTAAAATTAACGTCACTATCGCCTTCAGGAACGTAAGGTAGTTTGCTGATAGATTACACCTACTTTGGCAAAAAATACAATGGGAAGTCTGCCTGACAGTTTGATAATCTTAGAAACTTAAGTTCGTAGAATTTGGGGAAAAGGGGTTTATGTAGAATTTCCAAAGGCACGGGGCATTTGATCTTGACCTTCCGACTGGGCAGACCAACATGATTACCACCACTTGGAATATGTCAGAGAGTTATTAGATAACCCTCCAGAGAGTGAATTAGGAATGTGGAAAAGGTTTATTTAGGTAACGGAAGCTGAGAGGCATCACTGAACATTCCCCGTTAGGATTACCTTAACGGAAGTCATCTGGGGGTAGAATTCCTAAGCTCTCCGAACTGAAGGGGAGAAATAATTACATATTTACTTCTGCCAACCTTTGACAAAATGTAGCATCCCTTTCAATTATGTAGACACCGTAGTACTCGTAGCTTTGTGTGTGACCCATAAACATCGCAGATATTTTTATATTATTCCGTAGACATTTTTAAATGTTCACATTCATCACTGCTCTGAAATTAAGGTATCATTTCCAGGCTATTTATTTTAATTGGAACTTCATAACCTGAGTGTTTTTATGAGTAAGTTAATGGCAATTTCTGCTTTGAAAATGGAAGGAGAACAACAAAGAATATTCTTTTCTGTTTACAGAAAAGTTTCTGTTTTAAGAGGTTTAACTGCTTTGGTTCTTGAATCAAATGTCACAAAGACAGGACAGACTTCTAAGATAGAGTGCCCCAACCTGACTCCACCCCCAAGATGCCGGTCAGGTCACCTGCTGGGTCACGTTTGTCCTGTGCTCTCAGAGATCCGTAACTCCTCCTCTCAGGGTACTTGTCTCAGCTGGAAATGACATGTCCATCAATGTGACGCCTGTCCCTCACCCCTACCAAATTATCAACGTCTCATAGGGTAGAACCCATATAAATTGGGCTCCATAATGTAGCACAGTCTCAGCATAAAAAAATAGATATCTATGCATTTCGTATACCATACTTTTGACTTTCTTTTTGTTTTCAATTTTATTAAATTTATTGGGATGACATTGGTTCATCAAATTATATAGGTTTCAGGGCTCCCAGGCAGGTGATGATATAAAGCAAACAAAGAATGGATTCATCTTCTCCATGGTTTAGTCTTCGTAACTACATGTGAAGAAGACCATTTGTGCCAGCCTGGGTGGACCAAGAGAGTGTTATTTTTTTTTAAGTAAAATAATCCAGTCAGAGAAAAACAAGTACCCTACGATTTCACATTTGTGTAGGCTCTAAAGAGTAAACTAAATGAACAAAACAGACACCAGACACAGAGAACAGACTGGTAGCAGTCAGATGGGATGGTAGTTGGGAAGAATGGGTGGAACAGGTGAAGAAGTGAAGAAGGACAAACTGTTAGTCACAAAAGAGTCTCGCGTGTAAAGCAGAGCATGGAGAATATAGTCGCTAACATCGTCATAATGATGCACAGTGCCAGGTGCCTACTTAAACTTTCAGGGTACCCCTCTGCAAAGTGTATGCTTTCCTAAACTCTATGCCGTACTCCTGAGACGGATGCAAAGGAATGTTTCTGAAACGGATACAAAGGAATATAATTCAAAAATGAAGCTTAGAAAAAAGAGTCAGCCAAAAAAATAAATAAAATGAAACAAGTGATACTGAGAAACTTTAATGATCAAAATATTTTGAAGAAGATACATGATAGAATGATCAAATGCGCCGTCTAGATCTAAAGGAAATAAAGTGCAAGTGAGACCCTATGGCAGGGGGTGAGGCTATACCATCTCTGACCCGTGCACATCACACAGTCACTTCCTTTCTGCTGCTTGTGCAGTGTTCTCACCCGGCCAATGTTCTTATCCCCCGAAGTTCTGAAGCCTACCATTTTAAAATCACATGCGTTATCAAAATATTAGGGCTTAAATGTATGCAATTCCATTCCATTAAGAATGTTTCAAATGTAATTTGACATAAGCCCAACATACAAAAAGAAATTGAGATATTAAAATAATATGTCTGATTCATGCACTAACCTCTGTCAGGCTAGACTACTCCATTTAGAAACATTAAACAGACTTGGAGAATTGAGTTGTCTATGATATGACTTGTCAAATTGCCATGAGAAAAGACTAAATAATGTACTGAAGACTTAGAACCTAGATGTGGGCTAAGACTTGACATCCTTGTTTCAAGAAAGTGAAAAAAAAAAAACTGATCCTGACCAGGTGGTGGCACAGTGGATAGAGCGTCGGATTGGGAACCAGAGGACCCAGGTTTGAGACCCTAAGGTCTCCGGCTTGAGCACAGGCTCATCAGCTTGAGTACAGGGCTGCTGGCTTGAGTATGGGATCATAGACATGACCCCATGGTCGCTAGCTTGAGCCCAGAGGTCACTGGCTTGAAGCCCAAGGTCACTGGCTTGAGCAAGGGGTCACTCGCTGTGCTAGAGTCCCCGGCACATATGAGAAAGCAATCAATGAACAGGTAAGGAGCCGCCACGAAGATTGAATGCTTCTCATGTCTCTCCGAAGATTGAATGCTTCTCATGTCTCTCTCCCTTCCTGTCTGTCTGTCCCTATTTGTCCCTCTCTCTGTCACACACACACACACACACACACACACACACACACACACACACGAAACCTAAGGGTCACAGCTGCTTCTGGACTTACAATGGGATATGTTCAGAGGAACCTCTCATAAATGGAAACTACTGTAAGTTAGAAATGGTTTTAATATACCTAACCCACCAAACAGCACAGCCTCGCCTCACCTCGCCTCCCTTAAACATGCTCAGAACACTTTCATTAATTAGCATACACCTGGGCAAAATCACTTGACACACAGCCTATTTTATAATAAAGAGCTGAATATCTTGCATAATTTATTGAATACAGTATCCAACTCACGCTGACAAGACAGCCCACTGCAGAGTGTGGGCCGGTGTCCCCCTGTGATCGCATGCCCGTCTGGAGCTGAGCCTCACTGCCGCTGTCCCGCATCACGGGAGAGCGGTGCCCCACAGATCGCCATGGAAACCATCAGAACTCAGAATCAGAAGTATGCTTTCTACTGACTGCACATTGCTTTCACACCACCGTGAGCTGGAAATTACAAGTCAAACCATTTTAAGTCAGGACCATCGGCACTTAGGGTTAGGGTGGGATGGGAGAAGGGCGAGGAGCCAGGCATGACTAAAAACTTCTTGTTTTGAGAAAAATGAAGGAAGAAGGGGCTGGACAGGGAACTGATACTGGTCAGACGAAGTGAGAAATAGGGCGGGAGGCAGAATGACAGTCAGGAATTGCATACAGTTTTAGAGCATATTAAATTTGAGATGCTTAAGGTGGTGACCAAGCAGAAATAAACGTCAAGTTGGCAGTCTGGATTTCTGATTCAGGAGTTCGTTGCAGATGTTCTGGGCTGGAGGAGTAGACTCGGGGATTATTTAGAACCAAGAAACTGGACCGACTCAGGTAGGGGTAAGGATGAACAGGAATGTGAGGTCTGCACATGATAAGAACGAATGGAGTGGTCGGAATTATAGAGAGAAGCTGGTGTGTGCTTGGGAAGGAGGACGAGGAGTGGATGGGGTTAGTGAGCATTTCGCAGATGCTCACCTGTGGACAGGTGACCAATGCCAACAGCCAGCCATGGAGGACGAGGAGTGGATGGGGTTAGATGAGCATTTCGAGGATGCTCACCTGTGGACAGGTGACCAATGCCAACAGCCAGCTGTGGGCAAAGAACAAAGACCGACCCAGAGAAATCAGATGCAAAAGTCTGCAGTTGGAAAGACCTTAATCGACAGACATACAACCCTCTTCTAATTAGCCCATTTCCGGGGCTGTGTCCCTCCGCTGCGTATATGAACTCAATAATGCCATTGTTCATTCTTTTACTATTTCCAATTTCCCTTCTGACTTCTTCTCAGGAATGTCCACCCTGCCCCTATTAGCATTGGTTCAGTTAAGAGGCAGGTCACCCTGCTGGTCACATCTTTTTCCCGGGTCACCCCGTGCAGCTGCCGCCTTCCTTGAGGACTGAGTCATCTTTCATAGACAGCATACCTACTGCACACAGAAACTAGGGGGTATTTCAAAATGAACGTGAAGTGATAATATATCCCCTAGTTTCTGTGAGCGGCGTAGAAAGCAGACATACACACATAGATCATACAAGCAGGACACAGCAAAGCTTGGCTTCAATAATGTGTTCTTAGATACGAGCCGCCATCCAGTATCAGAGTCTGCTTTACAAATTGCTATGTCCCTTACCGAAACTCTGATTTTCATTCTTCTCAGAAATGTCTGAATTTATATTGGTATTCATTAACTTCATCTTAAGCTATCAGAATCACACAAAAATATTATCAGGAAGTACATTTGTCACAGACTATCTCCACACCAGGCTTCAACTTGAATAAACTAAATTGCACCATGATAAAACTTAAAACTCAAAACTGCAGGGTTCAAATCATACACACAGCCCTGGCCAGATGGCTCAGTGGGCGAGAGCGTCACCCCAAAGCACAGAGATTGCCAACTCGATCCTCAGTCAGGGCACAGAGAAGAACAGATCGATATTCCTCTCTTTCTTTCTCTCCATTTCTCTCTCACTAAAATCAATAAATAAACATTTAAAAAAAATCATACACATGAAAAATAAAGACAATCTCCAGGTTGGTATGTTTTATACTGTGGGTTTGTGCTGATTAAAATTTTCTGTTCGTATTTGTATCTCTTTCTTCTTACTGAAACACTGCTCAAAGTAATTTCTAATCATGGTACTGTTCTATACATTTTAAAATAAAACAAGCATGTTTTTGTGTTATATCTATATATTTATATCTATAGCTATCTATCTATATCTATGTATAGATAGATAGATTGCATATGTTAAATAACCCTCTCTGCATTCTCATATCCCCAAAAGAATAAAATAAGAGTCTATCTTTTCACTACTTAGAAACCCAGGAAGAAAGATACAGTATAGTAATAAAATGGTCTCCGGATTTCACCCGGAGCTCTGAGAGGATAAATTTGTGTGTGCTGAAATGTAGTCACCTGTGGGTTTATTTTTCATTAGAGCTCAGTTGATATGACCAATCAACCCGTATGGACCATTGCACTTATATTTAAAGATTACACACATAAAACCCGATTTGTACATTTAACTAACAGTTTTCCAAAATAAATTAGTAAGGCTTGCTAGCGTGCCCTTAGCAGCTGTAACCCCACGCAGTGTGTCTCTCTGCCACTGCCATTTTCTTGCAAATTTCAACAGGTCCTATATCCATTGACCATTCCAGAAAAGCAATAGTCTTTAATTAACAGGTTTTTGTTGTTGTTGTTGTTGTTTTTTTCGGTAAGATTCAACCTTGAGAAAAAAATAAAGCCTGATAGAAATAGTGTTCACACTTTTCTCCCTGACTCTTGGCTCCAGAAATACCCAGAAAATAATACACTTGAAGGACTCTTCTTGAAAATCTCTTGCTCTGTGTTTGAGCAACACGCCCCCTCCCCAAACACCTGGACCCCATCTCCATGGTCTCCCTTGTCCTGAGGACGTCTCATCTTCCTCCAAAATCTGGAGACTGACAGTGTGTTCCCACTTTTGAACAAAACACAGATCTAGACCAGAAAGGCATTTAAAAGAATTTTTCTTAAATAAAATCCCAAAGCTGGCTTTTCTATGTTCAATCACACACCATTCAAAATAATAATAATGTTTCACTCGCCACAGTTTCAGAAACTTCTTAAAGAATTTACAATTATGCCTTATCCCATCAAACATCTCATTTATAATATCAATATGTCCAACATGAAAAATTTGTGAATTAGTCACTGGTGTTTGAAAGAACCAGCCTAGACTTGTTTATCCTATTCAAACCAAATACCCTTTGCATTTGAGTATTCAAGTGCACACTTATTAAAGTGACGACATGTGTGCAAAGGTGTTTTTTCTTCTCCCAAGTGAGCAATGTGTTTACTTAATGAAAATGCCCCTTTTACAAAGTTGGCCCATTTGAACACCTACAGAACTTTGTCCTTTCTTTTACGCAAACACACCCACCCCAGGCTAGACGGTCAGCTGTCTAGCGAACACTCACCATTTCCCCTTCAGTGTGACGGAAACTCTGGTTCACAACCAATCCACTTTTCCAGTTTCGTCAAGGTGAGACACTGCTCCCTCCACCCCACAGGCTCTTGGGATGCCTCCATTTCCCCCAAGAAACGATAAGCTTGAAAATAACGTTAATAGCAGGAGGACCGAGGCGAACGTTGATCCTTCATGGCCGTCCCAGAGTTTTCTGTCTGCTGAGAGATGAGGCGTTAAACTCCGATTTCTGCGTGGTAGGGGTCAGTCGTCCGTCCTGATGATGGTGGTGCTTTTGGACTTGAGAATGAGCCATCCCGAGGTGGGTGGGAAGCTCGAGGGGGGGGAGAGAACAAGGTTTTGTTTTGTTGTTTTCCCTTTTACACCGCTCTGTAGAACCAGTTATTATTTATTTGGTCCTGCAATTTGCAGTGAGCTCCCTCTCCTTACGAGCTCTGCTTTTCCGATGGCTTTTCTAAAAGTCTTGAAGGAGACACTAGAACACTGGCTGCTCCTCACGGTCCGGGAACCCCGACGTCTGACACAAAGTATCCTTTATTTTATAACCTCACCCATGCACTCATATCATTTTGGAATTTGGTAAAGACGGCTGACGTTGAATAGCTCTTAAAACAAATGGAAAGCTTGACTATGGTCTGTTGTTGGAGGACTTTTTAAATCAGCCCTTCTCCTCAGGGATAATGTCCGAACACGGTATTAAGTGGAGCAGCTGAGACATAAAATAAGATTCTGTGGAGACTGGTTATGCAACTCATGTAGAGTTCAATTATTCTTCCTAATCCCCACACCCATTAAATCATTGCCTTCATTAACAGTGATTAAAATGAAAGCCCCAGTGCGGGCAGAGTTGGACGAATTCTCATGTCTTTCCAATGGCTACAGTCTAAAGAGTTCCTGTGGGAAAACGGCCCCCTTTGGGGACCGTGGACGCCGTGAACAGAGGGCTACAGGTGACTCATGGTGTGTAGCTGAGAACAGAGAGAAGGTTCAGATCCAGAGCGGCGTGTTCCTGGTCCAGTTTCGAAACACGCAGGGCCTCGCACACATTCATCGCTGGAGCCTAAATTTGCACCTGCAAGCCGGTGATCCCTTCAGGATTATTAGAAGACGTAATGGAGTTTCTCGGGACCAAAATAAGAGCCCACGCGTAGCTCGGAAATTCATCACCACTTTACTCAAGTCTTGAGGGCAGTGACGCAGTGACTTCTACATCTTTAAATATAGTTTGGGGAAACAGCACCCCCTGTCCTGGAATGTGACAGTCTGCATGGTTTGCGTACGGGCTCCGGGATGGGCAGGGCTGTGGAGGGGTGGGGGGCAGGGGAGAGTCTTCCCAGAAACTGGGTTCTCAGCCAGGACCGTCTCAGGGGGGGCTTGACAACGGCTTGCTCACCGGGATCATTCTGGGGTGGAAACAATTATAAATCTTACAAACATCTTGAAAGACACGAGAGGAGAGTCTGCTTCCCGGCCTGTCCTTACATAGCCGAGCCGTCCTGAATTCCCTCTCTGCCCAGGACAGCGGGCGCCACACTGCGGCCACTCCGTGGTGACAGGTGAACTCAGGAATGACAACACCAACGGAAAGAAAGAGGAGTCTTAAAAAAATAAACACAACCGAGGGGCAAGATAAACGATAATAAAAACAAAATAATAAAAGTGAGGGTTCTTAAAGCTTTTAGAAATGTTGTCTAACTGAATGTCTGACTCCCTCATCTTCAAACGCCTGTGGGGGGTCCCTGTGAAGGACTGAGAATACCCAGGCCATGAGCAAAGAAGGGGTCATGATGCTGGAAACGAAAAACCTTTTTTTTTCTTGTCCCTTGTATCTTGCTCCTAAACATGACATTCTAGAAGTTTCAGCTCTGGAAGAGGACACAGCTTCTCCCAGCCGTTCTCAGGGTTGCAGGATTGCCCCTCCCCGTAACCCCCGAAGCCCCCGGTCTACAGAGCTGACCAGGCTGGGAGGAGAGATGTGAGAGGGAAATCCTAGGGTGCGCTGTCTCTTTCCAATGAAATGCTGATTTGGAAACACCACTGCCTGACCTGACCGAGGATGCCTTCGCCGGAGGGATTCAACAGCCGGGCGTCGAGGGCTGCGGGATTCACGACCGGGTCATCACATCTGCTAACTTCATCGGACTAATTTAGAGAACGCGGGAAACGTCTGTGTCTCCCTGAGACCGGTCGGTCGTCAAGCAAACGGCAGATAAAACAGCTTCTCCCGTTCCCCGTCGTTGGACGGCTTAGTGTTTACACTGTCATCTTGCAGACAGAATGTAGCAAAATGTGTCGCCCAGTTTCCGCTTCTTCAAAGGGACATACTGCTCCCGGCCTCGTCTAGTTACGAAGGTGGGTGTGGGGACCGCAGCTCGGAGCAGGACATCCTGGGGACGACGGTCAGAGGAGTGGGGGGGGGGTCGGTGCCCAAGTACTGAGAGCAGCTTGGAAACAGGAAGTTACACGTGTGACAAGGGACACGACAGGAAGATGACCTCCATGAGTGAGGTGGCAAAGAAAATCCCGGAGGGGTTGGATTGTGTCAAGTTAGTAACTTTTTTTAATCTACAAGCTTTGGTTTCACCAAAAAATGGGGGCCTTGTAGAACAGGAAGAAACAAGGCAAATCAAAAGGAAATAAAGAGAGAAAATAGGAAAGAAGAGACAAAAAAAAAAAAAAAAAGAAATCACAGGAAAGGAATTGCTGCTGACGAATCTTGCTCTCAGAGGGCGGGTAGAGAGCAGCTTGGCAGCTAAGAGCCCCGTGTAGCTCCTGAGCCCGGCGGTGGGGACCCCCGAGCCTGCAACCCCTGGGGGGCCTGGAGGGGGCAGCCACAGAGTAGCGCTTCCCGCAGAAACTGAACAGTGTGTGTGCAGGGGGGGGCACAGTTCTGGGGGAGGGGGCTGTGTCAGGGTGGGTAAGGTGTCACAGAACGGACAGCTTCCGTCAGGGAAGGAGTGGGGCTGGAAGTCCAGCCTGAATGCAGAGGTGAGGACAGAGATGCTTGTGATGTTGGACAAGATGCAGGGAGTGTGACCCCAGCCGGCGGGGTTTTGTTTTATTTATAAAACACGTTGAGGAGTTACACTCTTTTTTTTTATTTTTCTTTATTTATGTTTTTATATTTTTCTGAAGTGAGAAGAGGGGAGGCAGTTAGACTCCCACATGTGCCCGACCGGGATCCACCCGGCATGCCCACCAGGGGGCGATGCTCTGCCCATCTGGGCTGTTGCTCTGTTGTAACCAGAGCCATTCTAGCACCTGAGGCAGAGGCCATGGAGCCGTCCTCAGTGCCCGGGCCAACTTTGCTCCAATGGAGCCTTGTCTGCGGGAGGGGAAGAGAGAGACAGAGAGAAAGGAGAGGGAGCAGGGTGGAGAAACACCCCCGGTCAAGGCACATATGAGAAAGCAATCAATGAACAACTAAGGTGCCACAATGAAGAACTGATGCCTCTCATCTCTCTCCCT
The DNA here is from genome assembly GCA_037038555.1 of Rhynchonycteris naso. Classification (NCBI taxonomy): domain Eukaryota; kingdom Metazoa; phylum Chordata; class Mammalia; order Chiroptera; family Emballonuridae; genus Rhynchonycteris; species Rhynchonycteris naso. Next base: position 2,920,125 of record CM072998.1, read on the forward strand.
TCCTGCCTGTCTGTCCCTGTCTGTCCCTCTCTCTGACTATTTCTCTGTCTATATCAAAAAAATTTTTTTTAAAAAGTATTTCAGTTTAATGCAATGACCGTGGTAAGAACTCTGAGGACATAACATGCACCCACCAGTGCTGGAGAGTAAAATGTTTATCACCACCTACGGAATCAAATAGCGGAAGGCCAGAGAACAGAGGACAGCAAAGGAGCGTGAAATCAAAACCCTGAGAATGCTTCCCGTATAGACTCCCAGGGCGGTGAGAACGCCAAGTCAGTTTGAGCTCAGACATGGAGAATTCAGGCCGCAGGACCGGGGAGAGAGGCCGCGTGGCCGGCAGTGTGCTTGGGGGCTCGGCAGGGAGGCAGGGAGGCACTCTCTGATTACTCTTCCCGGACGGGGAAGGGAGGAGGTGACATGGGCACTGATGATAAAACACGAAGCGGAAGATAAAGGGAGGCTGTGTAACGCCAGATGTCACGGCTAGAGCAGTGCGGGCAGCATCATAAACAGCCAGGAGAGAAAGGGCTCTTTGAACATGAAAAGGGGAGGCTTTGGGGACAGTCCAGCTGCCAACACCATTCAAAGAGGCAGGGATTTTTGGACACAGATTTGGCTCAAATTCTAACCTTGTTCTTCTCTGCCACTTGAAGGCTGGGCAGGGCCTTTGCCGCTCTCCACCTTGGATTTGTTACTGGTGACACAGGGGTCCCCGTGTCCACAAAGATGCCTGTTAAATGCAGTTACGTCCAAACGTCTGGGGCGGTCCATGTCGTGAGCACATCTGCACTACCACTGACAGCGTGACTGTCCGTCTTACGTGCTGAATATCTAGAAATGTACGTGATGGAATCAGTGCTTCTTTAGAATTTAAAATTTGGTTGGGCCCTGGCCGGTGGGCTCTGTGGTACAGCATTGACCTGGTGTGTGGATGTCTTGGATTTGATTCCCGGTCAGGGCACACAGGAGAGGTGCCCATCTGCTTCTCCACCTCTCCTCCTCTCCCTTCTCTCTCTCTCCCTCTCTCTATCACTATCTCTCTTCCCCTTCCTCAGCCATGGCTTGACTGGTTCCAGAGCATTGGCCTTGGGCACTGAGGATGGCTCTGTGGAGCCTCTGCCTCAGGTGGTAAAAGTAGCTCGGTTGATAGCACGGCCCCATGGGGGTCGCCCACTGGATTGTGGTCGGGGCACATGCAAGAGTCTGTCTATCTTCTCTTCTCTCACTTAAGTTTATATAAATAAATCTTCTGGGGCAGACAAGTGACAAAAGATTTAATAGGGAAGGTTCACTAAGTGTTCTTCAGGAACAAAATAAAAGCAGTGGTGTATGTGGTGAAGCAGGCTGTTGTTAGCTGATGCTGTGAGGAATATGCTAGAAGTCAAGTCTGATAACGTGTGTGTGTGCTTGTGTGTGTGTGTTACTCTCTCGGAAGCTGAATGAGGGAGGTTCAGCTGTATAATGTTGTGCCCGACGGCACTAGATAACAGTAGCCCGCACTGAAGTTTCAGGACACACCAGAGGGGACTGGGAATGATATATTTGTAGAAGGACGTATAATTTAACCAAACAAGGTGGGATTAGTATTATTATTTTGAAAGTCGTTCCAGAGGAATGTCAGGTGAAACACGTTGATACGCTCATAAGGCTGTGACACGGGTCCTGACCAGCGAGAAGAAAAACAAGCCACCAGAGTTGCTCAGGTGTGAAGGGAGCGTGGCCAAGACCGACCGGCCGGAGAGGTTGTCCTATGTACGGAAAGGTCTCCGGACTCGTACAGAAAAGCACATTAAATTTAAGGGAGGTAAAGGGACAGGAGAGACTGCTATGGCAGCTTAAGCCCTGGGGTTAAATCACGTAACATGCATTGTCTAAAAATGTCACACAATGAAGTGTGTTGTAAAATATTTGAGTAGAACTTGAAGTCCGGGTTTCCGAGTCGAGGGATTCTCGGATTTTTTCATTGTCACCTTCCTTGTGCTATCTGCTACCCTCTGGGTCTGAGTTCTCCTGTATGTGACACAGTTTTCCCTTCATCCGAACCTGGACACAGCCCCAGGAAGAACCTTGAACGGGCAGCAGAGCCCGAGGTGATGTTAGTTAGACAACGCTGGTGGCTTACTTAGAGTCTGGAAGAATGTCACTCCCCATCGGGTGCTCAGGGAAAGGCTGTCAGTTGAGTAGCGAGGGTCACGTTGTCCCCATTGCCTTGTGCACAAGCAGAATGGTTTGGGTGGCATCTTGAGTGAACAACAGTCTCATGTTATATCACTTACTTCACATTATGCCAAACTTGTACGTCCAGAAGCTCAAAGGAGGAACCGCCCTAACCTCGTTTCGTGGTTCATCCATGGAACCGTGTCAGGGAGTCTGAAGAAAGAACTTCCACAGATTTCTATAGCATCTCACTCGGCTGAGCTTCTCAAGTGAGAAGGGTGCTCCCAGCCCAATGCAAACCTGCATGCAACCTTTACACACAAACCCCGGGTGCGCAAAGTCAGGACTTTCTCCACCAGAATACTTTTGATATTTTGATGCTCTCTGTGTGACCAATGTCCGTTGGTTTGCAAGAATTTTAAGCAGACGGTCCATCAAGTGACACAGGTTGAATCAACGGTCATCAGGTCACCTCCTACCTGCCTGGGCCTCAGTGAGAGTATGTGTCCAGGTCTCTCGTGCAGTTGTGCTGGGAGGGGGTCCTGGGAAAGGCCGGTGGACGGTGAGCAGAGGGGATACATGCGTCCCAGTCTCTCTGTTGACACCTCCAACCAGATACCAGGCTCTTCCTCGTCCCTCAGAATAGTGACACTGCTTCTGCAAAGTGACATAGACAGGTGGCTGAAACAGCAGGCACTGGATCCTCACGGTTCTGGGCACTGGAAGTCCCAGATCTGGATGTCAGCCTTCTAGGGCCTGTGGTGAAGACTCTCCTTCTGGCCCCGAGACAGTCATCTTCTCGGCGTCCTCCCACGGTGGGGACAGTGAGGAAGCACGCGACCATCCACACACGCGATGCCTTCAGAGGGTGGTACCCGCGGCCGAGTCAGCGTGGCGTGCGGAGGGAGGCGGGTACGGTTAGCCAGTCACAGCCTCCAGGGGCCGGATGTTTATTTCCTTCCTCCAGGTGGAAATCGTTTATTTCTTTTCCCTTTAAAATATTTCTTTCCTCTCATCATACAGATTTTGGCCTTTTTTTTTTTCTAAATGTAAAAGCATTGCATGAATATGATTTCATGATTCCAACTGGGGGTAATGCGAAGCGCCGGAAGGGAGAGAGAGGACACGACCCGTAATTCTATCCCCGGAGAGACCCGCTGCGTGGACTCTCTCCCTGGGGACGACGCGTGTGTCTAGCCGTGGGGCAGCCGTGAGCTGCCTGAGACTGGGCGTGTAAGCTTTCCCTGGGGGGGAGAACACACAACACAACATAGAGATGGGGAACTATACAATTGTACTCCTGAAATACATAGATGTAATTTTATTAACCAGCGTTAACCCAATATATCTAAAAAATTAATTTTGGTAAAAGAAAAGACAGCTTTAGCCTGCTCTACTCCTGTGTTCCGCCTGCATCAGAGTCTGGGACTCCCCATCATCTCGAAAAGGGCTTGACCAGGAACAGAAATGGAATTAGGGCCCCAAGAGTTCCTACGGGGTTCAGCAGTGAGCTGGGACACATGGAAGATGTGACAGTTGGTTCAGAAACTGCACTGGGGAAAAGACATAGACATAGCGGAGATATGAAATATTTCTGGATCTTTTGTGTGTGTGTGTGTGTGTGTGTGAGGCAGAGAGAAACAGAGAGAGGGACAGATAGGGACAGACAGACAGGAAGGGAGAGAGATGAGAAGCATCAGGTCTTCATTGCAGCTCCTTAGTTGTTCACTGATTGCTTTCTCATATGTGCCTTGATGCGGGGGGCGGGGGGGGGGGGACTACAGCAGACCGAGTGACCCCTTGCTCAAGCCAGAGAGACCTTGGGCTCAAGCCAGTGATCTTGGGCTTCAAGCCAGCAATGTTTGGGCTCAAGCCAAGGGCCATGGGTCATGTCTATGATCCCATGCTCAAGCCAGCAATCCCTCACTCAATCAAGCTGGTGAACCCATGCTCAAGCCGGCCACCTTGGGGCTTCAAACCTGGGTCCTCTACGTCCCAGTCTGGTGCTCTATTCACCGCACCACCACCTGGTCAGGTTATTTCTGGATCTTAACAGAGATATCTCCATGAGATACTAAGATAATCTGCTCAGTGACCAAAAATAAACAACAAACAAAACCAGATTTGTGAATTGTATAGTGTAGGGAACATACCCATGAGTCACATAAACAAAAATGCATATATATTTTAAACTTTAGGACATATATACAGTGTGGGGCATTTACATACAGTGTGGGGCAAAAGTAACTTTACAGTTATTCATACGGAAAATAACACAGCAGTTAATAAGCAAGAATGCAAGAATGAAGTCTGTGTCTCAGGCGGTCAGAACTGTAAACCTGCTTTCTCCCTGCCCTGTATAAAATACAGAGGTGTGAAGAAAGATATACAGATAAAAATGAAAGCTGCAGATCTATATCTAAATTTGACTTTTATATTTTTCTTCTTCTGTGATTTCAACACTTGCTTTCATATTTTCACACGATAAAGTCGTTTCTAAATGTAATTAGAATAATTAACTTACTTTATGGTAGTACTATTTTTTTTAATGTTAAATCTAAGGTTAAACACACACACAATAACCTCTAAAATGGCAAATCTAAGGACGGGGACTGTAACCTTAGCACTGGGTGATGTGTCCGACCTGCCCTACTGTCTGGCAGTCAGAGTAGCGCAGGATGAAGCATTGTGTGATATTCTAGGAACCTCATCGTAAGACAAAGGGAGGAAACTGAGACCAGAGACTAGATAAGGATCCTGTCGCCTGACCTGTGGTGGCGCAGTGGATAGAGCGTCGACCTGGGAACACTGAGGTCGCCAGTTCAAAACCCTGCACTGGTCTGGTCAAGGCACATATGGGAGTTGATGCTTCCAGCTTCTCCCCTCTTTCTCTCTTTCTCTCTCTCTCTCTCTCTCTCTCTCTCTCTCTCTCTCTCTCACTCTGTGTCTCCTCTCTAAAATGAATAAAATAAAAATAAAAAATAGATAAGGATCCTGCTGAGTGGCAAAGAAGACTGGGAAGTACCCCCCTCCCCTGCTCGTTGAGTGAGATGGGAATCAGGACAGATTGGGAACTGCTTCAGGCCTCCCTGCTGGTGTCCTTTGTATGGAACACCTCCCTCTTCTTGTATAACATAACAAATATAATTAACTTTCTGTGTGGTCACCTGTTTAATATTTCCTCGTTGTTCTATATTAAAAAGTTAATGAATGGACCAACTTCGTGGTTTCCCACCCTTGCGCTGTTTTCCACACGTGCCGTGGGACACAGAGCCGGTGCTCGGCGCACACTTGTCTTAGAAACTCACCAGGAATGTAGGCAGACACACAAGAGTAAAGAGCCGGTTCAGAAGGGAACTGGACCCCGACAGCGCCGGAGAGCACGCCCCCGGGACCGTTCGCGACCATCCGCGACCATCCGCGAGGACGCTTGAATTCATTACGAAGGGGAGCTTTCTAACTCTGCGATTATCTCCAGAGGAGAAGACACTTGGGTCTCACCGCCGGCTATCACCTGGCAGAGACTGCCGCGAAGGGACAGGGCGTGTGGAGGCTGACCCCAGGCTGTCGGTTCCTACCACCTGATTGTAGCTCATGAAGTCCCTGCAGACAGTAAAGCCTACAGGAACAGTGTTGCTCAGCAGACCTTGAAAACTTATTCTTGGTGCATAAGTGAAACCTTGTACCCATGGAACAGCAACCTGCCTTTCCGCCCAGCCCCTGGCAACGAGCATTCTCTTCTTGCTTCTATGAGTCTGACTAGTTTAGATACTTCATAAACGTGGAGTCAGGCAGTATTTGTCCTTCGGTCAGTGGCTCATTTAATTTAAAATAATGTCCTACAGGGTCGTCTTTCTTCCACAAGCCTGAGTAATATTCCAGTGTGTGTATGTTTACATTTGTCTATATAAATGTGAAATGTATAATACACACAATACATTCATCGTACCCTCATAAGTAACGTTGTAATGAACGTGAGGCCAGATATCTCTCTGAGAGCCTGACTTCAGTGATTTTGCTTAATTGAAATTGGAAAAAAAACAAATAAACTTGGAAATGAGATTACTAGAAAACTGGATATTTGTGTTCAAAATAGCAAAAAAAGTGGATGTGTCTCTTTTATCATACTCAAAGATTAACTAAAAATGAATTTAAAGACCTAAATGGAAGATTTGAAACTTTAAACTCTCAGAAGAAAACATAGGGAAACAGTTCATGACATCGGTCTACGCAATTATTTCTTGGACGTGACACCATAAATACAAGTAACAAAAGCAGAAATAGACAAGTGAATGACATCAAACCAGAAAGCTTCTGCCCAGCAAGGAAAACAATCAACAGAGTAAAAAAACAAAACAAAACAAAACAAAACAATCTACAAAACGGGAAGAAATACTTGTAAATCCTATGTCTGATAAGGAGTTAGTTGCCAAAGGATAGAAGAAGCTCCCGCATCTTTCCCAAGGAGGGAAAATGAAACAACAAAGGACCCAGTTAAAACTCGGGCAAAGCACCTGAATAGGCATTTCTCCTAAGCAGATGGACAAATGGCCGACAGACCTGTGGAAGGATTCTCCACGTGAGTAGTCCTCAGGGAAAGGGAAGAGAAAACAACCACGAGATCTCGCCTCATACCTGTCACAGTCTATTGTCAAAAGAAGAATGAAAAAGAAAAACAGATGAAAATTGTAATGAGGAGGTGGAGAACTTACAACCCTGGCACAACACTGGGGGACATGCTAGTTGGTACAGCCTCATGGGAGACAGCAGGAAGGGTCCTCAAAAAAGGGTCCTCAAAATAGGGTCCTAAAAATAGGGTCCTCAAAATAGAACTGCTTTATGACTCTCAGATATTTTACCGTGCATAAAAGCTGACTTTCTTTTTCACATACAATGTAGAGTTGGGGTAGTGTGTGTGTGAGTGTGTGTGTGTGTGTGTGAGTGTGTGTGTGTGTGCACGCATGTGAGATTGGATTCCCCAGACAAGAATACATCACTGGCATGTGATGATCATGAGGAAGTCAATCTCTGTTTTGCTTGCATGTACGCTATCCATGAGACATACACACGCATGTACCTCAGGCAATACATATATACCTACATCTGTCATCTATGCCCACGGCTTCCCCTCTGTCGGATGCAGTGGGAAAGAACGCACTCCACTGGGACTCAGGTGACCTGGCTTCCCTTCCCCTCGGCATCAGTTGTGTCAAGGCTGTAGGGCTGGACCACACGGAGCTGCCTTTATTAGTGTGCCCTTGGGTGGTCTGTGATTGATTTATCTTAATAAACCTAATACAGATAACCCTGTGAAACTCACTGCTGTGTTTATTGTAAGAATTCTCCTGGGGATAATATTCACCGTATTATATAAAGACTATTCTGTGAAGACCCAGGGGATATACTTCTCTCTTATCATTACAAAGAATAATTGTGTTCATTTTGAACAGTTCAAAAATAAAGATGTGGGCAAGATAAACGGACATGGAGGGAGACTGGACTTGGGGTGGGGAACTCACAATACAGTGTACAGATGATGTGCTACAGAGTTGTACGTCAGAAACCTGTATAATTCTTTTTTTTTTTACAGGGACAGAGAGAGAGAGAGAGTCAGAGAGAGGGATAGACAGGGACAGACAGACAGGAACGGAGAGAGATGAGAAGCATCAATCATTAGTTTTTCATTGCTGTTGCGACACCTTAGTTGTTCATTGACTGCTTTCTCACATGTGCCTTGACCGCGGGCCTTCAGCAGACCGAGCCACCCCTTGCTGGAGCCAGCGACCTTGGGTCCAAGCTGGTGAGCTTTTGCTCAAGCCAGATGGGCCCGCGCTCAAGCTGGCGACCTCGGGGTCTCGAACCTGGGTCTTCTGCATCCCAGTCCAACGCTCTATCCACTGTGCCACCGCCTGGTCAGGCAGAAACCTGTATAATTTTATTAACCAATGTCACCCCAATAAGTTCAATCAAAAAATAAAATAGAGAATTATTTAAAAAATAAGGACAATGTAATTGATTCTATTTACTCTTTTTTGTTTCCATAAAATTCCTTTATATTTATCCTTTAACAATAATTTGGGCTCCACAACATAAAGATTGCATACAGCGTTAGTTAACAATGGTTGCCAGACAACCAGGCTGATCGTTCAACTTATTACAGGAAACCTTGGTACCTTAAGAAAGCTAAGGGCAGAAATATTTGCTTGAAACTTGTCATTGGGAACCACCAGAAAACACGTCAATCTTTCTTGTCATTTATTTTTTAGACCAAAAGATTTGTCATTTCTGTTCAGGCACTTTATTATGCCGTGTAGAGTTTCTTGCTTGTTCCTGTTTTCGAGCAAAACGAAACATAGCGAGTCAACTACATGATTTAGGTCATGTCTCCTCTTCAACCTTAGTTTCATAATATCCCCAATAGGGTTTTTGATAAGTAGTGTTCAAAAAGTTTAACCAGGTAGCTCTATGTTTTAAAAAATATTCTAAGTTAAACATCTAATACATAAAATAAATAATACACACACACACACACACACACACACACAAAAGGTTGTTCTCAAGGTGCTACCCACAGCCCCATGGCAAGCACAGCCTTACGATGCCTCCCCCGGAACCAAGGGAATGTGAGTCTCAGTCCCAGGAAGGAGAATTTGGGGCTGCCTCGGGTCGGTGTCCCTGAGGTCTCCGGTCACCAAGAGCTCTTAGTGAGAGCGGCAGGGTCAGACTCTGGCAAGGACGCGCCAGGGAACAGGGAGGAGAACCTTTGCCTCTAAACCACCTACAGAATATACCCTTTGCAGCTGCCTAGCCCTGTTTGCTCCTGTTTCCCTCCACCCCCTCATCAGCTTCTATTCCGTTCTGTCTCACAGGCATTTCGACGATCATCCCAGCATCATCCGTTTCGAGCACACAGAGGTATTATAAATCAGCTTCCTGACCCAAGCTCCCTCTTTGCACATCGATTTCGCGATGCTCAAATGAGCTTTGCGAGAGCACTGAGAAAACAGCCTTCTAGCCCACAGAGAGAAATTCCGATAGGCAGAGATGAGGCCTCGTAAAGCAGGTGTGCGGAGGCCTAGAGGCTCATCTGACTCCCATATCTCCCCGCCGGTAGTCTAATGCATTACTACCCGACAAGCTAATCAATAATGTTCATTCTAGACACAGAACTCGGGTTTCCAGGTTGCAGAGAGAGACCGATAGAGATGGGAAGGAGAGAGAGAGAAACGGGACTGCTGGCGTGACCGTGTTTCAGGCACTGATGTGACTGTTGCTCTTCGCTCATTTAGAAGTCCAAGATCATTCATTGCGAAGCAGCTCATTATCTGATGTCATTGACGTGAAACGCTTTGGATAAAACTAGACTCTGTCAGCTTACTTTAGTAACTCACTATTTCTTCCATTCACTTCCATTGGGTCTAACATTTCTCCGTTTAAAAGATTCTTTTTCCCTTCAATGCAAAGACATTGGGATTCTGTGAGGCCATGTGATCTACTGAGAATGTCACTGATACAGTAGTAGAAAGTCAACCAAATTCTTGTTCAGCCCCTGCCATTCTGTCAGGTGTTCTCTAGCTCACTGAACTGACAGGAAAACGTAGTTCGATGTCATGCTTTGCCACCTGTCCCCAAAACCCCGGATAATCATCACAATGTGTCCGTGAATGACCAGAACCAGAATGAACCGTGACCCGTGCTCTCCACTCTGGGTCACAGTCTCCAGACACAGGATGCAGAACTCTCAGCATGGAAGATAAAATACAGGGTCGGAAGCATGTTTAGTTGAACAGAGAGGTAAAGGAACACAGGTTGATTTTCCTTTTCCTTGATTGATGACCTCTGTGGAGATGGGCGGGAAGGTGTGGGGCTCTGAGTCTTCAGAAGAGCAGAGTGGCTGACTGCCCCTGGGCAGAATAAAGGGACTGTTGACAAAGGAACCGTCAGAGGATTAGCTGGGGACCCGGAAGTCCCCAGTGTCGTGACTACTCTAAGGTTTTCATGGTGAAGTACTCAAGAAAAATGATCTCTTGAAATGCTCCAGTGTCGGTGGGAAGTCAGGTTCTCCTGAAGCTGCGATCTCTCTTTTTCTAGCTCTGAAGTGTTTCAGGAGCCGTGTCCCTGGGAGAAGAGGGCATGGAGAAGGACAGCCAAGGATGCTGGAAAGAGGGGTCATCACGTGGGCGCCGAGCCGGATAGCTGAGTGAGAGGAGACAGAGGGCAGGGGGCTCGCTGGCAGCTAGGATGGTGTGTGTGGGCTGAAGGTACGCAGGGGAGAAAACAGACTGTGATTGAGCTTGAATCATGAAGAAGAAAGAATGAGTGGTTCTGACCCCCACAGCATTTCCAAATGTACCCTTTCGCAAAAGGAGGAATAGCCAGGTGAAGAGATGCACGGGGAAAAGTCCAGAACAAAGACGCTTCTGTCCATGCGGAGTTTGGGGCCAGGGTCAGGGTCTCTTGGAAGCGTTCTGTTTCCCAAGCCTGGATGCTCTCCAAACCGCCCCCCTATTGGGCTCCTATGGAGGCTCTTCATAGGCATGGGGGTGTAGCCGTTGCTCATTGATTCAACCTCTACCCCTCACCCTCAGCAGAGGTCAAGGGGTGGGACAGAAAGCCCTACCTCTCGGTTCCGAGTTGGTTCTCCTGGCAACCAATCCCCATTCTGAGCTGTTTTCAACAAAAGTCACCTGATCAACCTAAACCCAGTTGTAATGGGAAGGGGCTTCTTCTCTATATCTCTGAAGTGTTTTTCAGGAGCTGAGGTCAAAGGGACAGAACATCATGACAAAAGGTGCTCCAGGTGATCATACGACTCAGGAAACCCAGGGATTTGGGAGCTGTAATCCAAGAACTGTAGACTAAGACCAAATATATGTGAGAAACATACTCTGCTCACCCGAATGAACACATATCTATTATTTCCTATAAATCACGATAGAACGCTTGGTTTGCGTTCAAATAAACTGAGAAAGAAAAGTCTCTCAATGATGTCTTCAAAACTAGGATGGATCACACCAGTGATTTAAATCCAGGAATATCAGATCAAGCAGGATCTCTTTTTCGTTTTATACAATTAGGGTTAAAGAGAAAACCACAGGCTGAAAAGGCAACATTAACTCACATGCTTCCTTCTTAGACCGTTAAGTACTCTTCCTAGAGTGAATATGTCAATCAGTGGTCAGCAAGATATAAATGAAATAAGGGAGCAAAAATGTGCCCACCGGAATGCCCATCAAGAGTATCTCTTCTAATTTTCTAGGAAAAGGTAAATTAAAAATAATGTTGAATATATTGTCATAAATTCACTTAACATAAGAAACATATTAAAGTTATTAGAGAAGAAACTGACATTTTAGCAAAATTATTTACACAATATAACACCAAAATAAATATGTGACTAGATGTATAGTATTTCCTGGAATTATTTGTTGCAATGTTATGAGTGGTTATATTTAGGTCACAAAGTTATATCTTTTTTCATGGCTAGTTTTTCATATTAATATGTACTTTTATGCAATTGAGGATATGTATTATGACTAATAATAAAATAAGAAAAGATACATTTATCTGTTGTGTTCATGCAGTTTCTCCCCTTAACATCACTCCGAGAAATGAAAAGTTGCTCTCTCCGGAGAAATTATTTTCCCCAGTAAAATATTTACAAGGATTCTCTCTCTGCAGAATGTCCTGTGACTCTCCCTCTCAATAAAGTTGTTCATAAAGATATAAACACAGAAGGATCCTTAGCACAATCATCATCACTCATGGAATTTCTCTCTGGAGTGATTTCTTTGAACTCGAGTGTCTGAGCTCAAATGGAACTTTTTATCCAACTTACCACATTTACAAGTCTTCCTCCCCATAGGATCTCAGGTTGTTTTCAAATGTGATCTTTACATAAGTTCTCTTTATGAAGCATTAGTAGGAGGGGCTTATTCTCATGGTTCCTGTCATGCGTACACGAGTGTCACGCTCTTTCCTTCCGTGGGTGGGATACAGTCACTAGACCCACGGGGCTGCTACTCTATTGTGTGGCTCAGTGCTCATCATGATGAATGCACTCGCTTACGGAGGAGCCACGGAGAGACTTGCTATCTATCCACTGACAAGAAGGGCTAACCTTATCATGTTTCTGTAGTTTTCTCTGCTAAAGACACTTTCTTTCTATTCACCTAATTTCTGGAAACGGAAAGAGAGGTAACAGTCTCCCCAGAAGAGTAGGAAGTCTTATTGGCATTGACCGTTGGAGGATCCCTGCCCAGGTGCCAAGACGTGGTTCTGGCTCTTGGATGTCTATGGCTCTAAGATGTCTAAGTGGCTATTTGGATGCAATCTTGACAATGGTACATATCCGCATATTCCAAAGCTAAGTCAGGGTCTTGGGTGACTTGTGAATGTCCTCCTTTGTCACCTGGCTCTCCCCTGCCTTCTGAGAATTCTACACCTGTCTATCCGTCCCCAGTAGAATGGTGGTCTCCCCAGTAAATTCCACTGATGTGAGGGTGAACGTCACAATCCACAAAAGTGTAAACTCTTGTAGGGAAACAAACCAAAAATAAAATAAATGCCAGTAAGTATTCTTTTTTTAGAAAGCACGCATAGAAGATTCCCCATAAGTTAAAAATATTCAAAAGTTACGACAAAGCAATATAAATAACAACGATGTCCCTACCCCTGATACCGTCTAAGGTGTATTTACTGCATATTATCAAATACCTTTCTAATTAGCCTCCGAAATAATAAGGTAAGGCAAAATATACTCTATACTAAATGTATCGCGGTCCCTTTATGAAATGTTTTATGGTACACCAGATAGAAATAAAATTTGGCTCATAAATTCCACAGAACTAGTACCCAATCATAACAAAGTACATTATTCACAATCCAAAATATATTCTAGAGACGTTTAACTCTTCATTAATGTTAGAATGTGCCATTTACAAGTAAAATCACAGAATACATCAACAAATCATCTTCTTTCATAAGTGCTCTCTAACTCAGCCTAAATGGAGAGGAGAGATCAGAACCGCATGTGGGCACCCTGTGAGAAAACTGTCTACAACACTGTGCTAGTTTCTAAGCTTATGTTGACATAAGCCGTTAGCTCATACCCAGTGAAGCATCATATTTCGGATTAGTAAAGTTTTCAAGGAGGTAAATTTTATCATACTGCGTGCATTAGCATCAGCAGGAATGCCACATGGCTGAAACGTGTCACTGAACGGGGTCACACAGATAAAATCAACAGCTTTGTTTTATTTCGATGCCACAATCGGGAAGCCAATACAAGTAGAATCCCTTGGGAGATACTAACTGGTAAAGGACCCAGCAATGAATTAGAAGGTGGGGTCGCACAGTATAGCGTTTTCTAGAATGTGAGCCATTGGCTGCAAGATATTCAAAAATGGCCCGTGTCTTTCAAGATCGTGGTTTCCTTCTCTGTGGAACGAGAAGTTTCCACTGTCCTGGCTCGGATGTCATTTTCGTCATCTTGTCTGTTTCAATCACACCGGCATCTCCCATGTCTAGATGAGGTCTCATTGAATTTAGCTAATTGAGTAAGTATTTATTGAATCTGGTATAGAAATCACAGAGAGACACCAAGGGCTAAAAAATAAAACTGAGTCAAAGCAGATGCTATCCAGGACCTTGTCTTGTTCATCAAATAGCAGAAGATGGTGGAAGAGTCCAGCCTAAATGTTCTATGAGTCTAACTAGCCATAATTGGAGTCAATCCAAAAATAGGCCTTGAACCTTTTTTTTTTTTTTAAATGACTAGTAAAAAGTGGCTACATACCATGACTTTCCTGATTCAAATGTTCACTTAGAGATTTTTGGGCAATACTACATTATCTTTTTAAAACAATCTGTAGCTCTTCCAGTTTTTGTCAGTTCCCTCAAATACCTTAATTATTAATTGCCTTCATTATATATATTTCTCAAATGCGCATGAGAGGATAAACTTCAGCCCTGTTTTCTAAAGGTTAGTCCAATTCTTCTACCCATGACCTTAATTAAATATGAAGGTAGCTAGCATTTATTTCATGAGAGTTGTTTCTATGTTCAAGATCATATAAAGTCCTCTGATTTCATATGCAAGTAAAGTATCATCTTGAGGCTAGTGCCTTGGTTTATATTTATAAAAGGTTTATAAAACTTGGCTCTCATTTACCACCCTATAGAGCAGGGGTCGGGAACCTATGGCTTGCAAGCCTGATGTGGCTCTTTTGATGGCTGCATCTGGCTCGCAGACAAATCTTTAATAAAAATATAATAATGCTAAAAATATAAAACATTCTCATGTATTACAATCCATTCATTTCCTACCGCTCATGTTCATGGTTGCGGGTGGCTGGAGCCAATCACAGCTGTCCTCCGGGACAACACCAAATTTTTATTGGATAATGCGTAATGTACACGGGTCGTTGTGAGGTCAGGAAGTAAACTTCCCTCCTTTTAATCAAGTAGTCAGCTAGCTAATTGCAGAAACCCTTTTGACAAAGAAGTTGGATAAAAGAAAAAAAGATGAGGAGTATCATACTTTTCAGCAAGAATGGACAGAGAAATTCGCCTTTGTGGAGAGAGCAGGTTCTCCAGTGTGTCTTATATACAATGATAACATTGCATCAATGAAATGGTCAAATATAAATAGGCATTTTGACACATGTCATACTACATTTGCATTGAAATATCCAGCAGGAGACAGCAGGAAGAAAGCATGTCAAGAGCTACTGTGCAGAGTGCAAGCTAGTCAGCAGCAACTCCGGGTTTGGACCCAACAAGGTGACTGGAATTTGGCTAGCTTTAGCAATTGTGAGAAACTGAAAGCCATTCACAGATGGGGAGTATGCCAAAACATTCCTGCTTGATGTTGTCAATGAGCTTTTTGACGACTTTCCGGATAAAGACAAGATAAACAAATAAAAGACATGCCTCTGTCAGCAAGAACTGTTTACGATCGTACCATCATGATGGCAAATCAAATTGAGGCAACATAAGTGAAGGACATAAATGCAACACCACTCTTTTCTCTCACTTTGGATGAATCAACAGACATGAGCCATTTGTACCAGTTCAGTGTGATTGCAAGGTATGCTGTCGGTGACACACTATGTGAGGAAAGTCTTGCTGTTTTGCCTATGAAAGAGACAAGAGAGGAGGATTTATTCCAGTCTTTCACTGAGTTTGCTAAAGAAAAATATCTACCAATGAATAAACTTATTTTGGTGTGTACTGACGGTGCTTCCTGCAAGGTGGGAAAAAACACGATTCATAGTACTTCTTTGTGAACATGAAAAGAGATGCATCCTAAGTTTTCACTGCATTCTACATCAGGAGGTACTTTGTGCTCAGATGTGTGGCAAGCAGCTTGGTGAGGTGATGTCGCTGGTCATTCAGGTGGTCAACTTTATTGTTACCTGAGCTTTAAATGATTGCCAGTTTAAAACACTGCTGGATGAAGTTGGGAATAATTATCCTGATCTGCTTCTGTACAACAATGTGTGTTGGTTGTCAAGAGGGAAGTTGCTCAGCTGTTTTGTGACTTGTATGAGCAAAATTTGGACTTTTCTTGAAATAGAAAATGGTGAGCATCCTGAGTTAGCTAACACTGAGTGGCTCCTGAAGTTCTACTATCTCGTGGACTTGACTGAACGTCTGAACCAGCTCAATGTGAAAATGCAAGGTGTTGGAAATACAGTCTTATCCTTTCAACAAGCAGTGTTTGCATTTGAAAACAAGCTGGAACTCTTCATCACTGACATTGAAACAGGTTGTTTACTATACTTTGAAAAACTGGGAGAATTAAAGGTGCATTCATAGCAAGTGATCCTACTCAACATCTTGATCTCCAGCAGCTAACAGGCTTCACATCTAATCTCCTGCAGTCATTCAAAGCACACTTTGGAGAATATCGTGAGTGCACTCGTCCTTTTAAGTTCATCACCCATCCACATGAGTGTGCAGTGGATAGCACCGACCTGAGTTACATCCCCGGTGTCTCCATCAGAGATTTTTGAGCTACAAACTGCTGACCTGAAGGCCTCAGACAGGTGGGTGAATAAGTCCTAGTCACTGAATGAAGATTTGGAAAGACTTGCATGACAGCAAGCAGAGTTGGCGAGCAAACACAAGTGGGGAGAAATGAAAATACTTCAACCTGCAGATCAGCTGATTGTGAAAACTTGGAACGTGCTTCACATCACATACCACACACTGCAGCGTGTGAGTATTGCTGTACTGACAATGTTTGGCTCTACATATGCATGTGAGCAGACTTTCTCACATCTAAAGAACGTTAAGACCAACCTATAGTCACGTTTAATGAATGGCAGTCTCAATGCCTGCATGAAGCTTAACCTCACCACGTATCAACCAGACTACAAAGCCATCAGCAAAACCATGCAGCACCAAAAATCGCATTAATAGTAAGAAGTACTTTATTCATCATTGGTTAGCAACAGCATAAAAACATTATTAAAAAGAATTCAGAGACTTATTGTACTTTAAAAGTGTTGGTCTTACATAAAATGCACACATTTACTTGTATTTAGTGTTAACATATTGTATGGCTCTCACGAATTACATTTTAAAATGTGGTGTTCATGACTCTCTCAGCCAGAAAGGGTCCCACCCCTGCTATAGAGGATCGCCGACGAGGTCCCTATTTTGTTCAGATTAGATGAAATTCTCTGAGCAGAAAAGGATGTGAACTGATATTTATGTTGTCCATAGTAGGAGACTGTATATTCTGGAGTCTACACCCCAGAAGCTTTTAAACAGACCTTACTAACAAGGATTTCTCATTATCGGTCACGTTTAATCTCTTTGGAACACATAAAGAACAATGTACTATATAGTTTTAGCAAATGATACGGGCATGGCCTCTTTAGGTACAAAGTTGGCAACTGTGTAATGGTATCCTCAGGGAAAATAAATCATGGTCACGCAGACACGTATGGGGACATCACAGTGATGGCCACTCACTTGCTTGGCAATTTGGTTCCATGTCACGTAATAGCAGCAAAGTACTGAGTTGCGATTATTCATAAGCATATGATAAACCTATCCTCCTAACATAATAAAAAAAAAAGTAACATCCAAAGGCCCTGTGGTTTGTTTCTATTCTATTATTGTAAGTTTCTTGGGTTAAAATATCTAAAATATGGTAACTATGGAACAGAACAAGCATCCAGTTAATCCGGTTATCGACCCCAATCCCAGTAGCTGACAAAGAGCTTGATAAACGTTACTATGTTGAGCTTTTGAGGTCTGTGGTGGTGGCCCCATTTTACAGAAATCTGCGTTTCAAAGACTCTTCAGTACTTTAGCAGCAGTGTCATCAATCACTGAATGCTAACACCACTGCTTAAATGCGCAGCTGAAAAACTCAGTCTCCCAGCCAATTATGGTTTACTATAGCCATTTAGGAAAAGTCATTAGTCAAACTGAAGATTGAAATTCAGCGAATCAGTGATGTTTCCTCCCCCCTCCTCCTCTTCCTCCTCCTCCTCTTTCTCCTTCTAACCCTGATCTAGTTTTTTATGAGGAGGAACTGGGAGGTCAGTTCCATTTCATCCTGGCCTGGTCCTGGGGTACCTGGTCCTTGTACTGTCTTCTGATCCTTCCTGGACCCCCATCGCGCTGTGTCTCCCTGCAGGTTCTGGGTCCCTGGCTTGTGTCACTCCTGGTCGGTTCTCTCCGACAGGTCCACGCATAGGCCCTGTCCACCTGCACGTCTTCATCTGTGACGCGTCCAGTCCTCAGAGACCCAGGCGGTCTGCCGTCACCACCCTCACACTCTAGTCAGTTTTCTAGGTCTGCGCTACGGCAATCTCCAGGCCTAAAGCGAACTGTCAACCCTCCGCCGCCCTGCCTCCTGGGACGGCCCTGGGGACCTCAGGCCACTGGAAAGATGGAGAGGAGAAACTGAGGCTGAGCTTGCACCAGGTTTTCTCATGTCTCTTTCTCTGGGCCTGTCGCATCACTTTGTCTGCCTAGTGAGAGATGGTCTCCTCCTAGAATTCCACACAGAAAGTCGGGACAAGATCCTCCTGACGCTGAACTCACCGAGCCTACCCAGGAGGCAGTTAGCCTTCTAACCCCGCTGGCCTGCTCCGCCCAGAGCTGTGGGGGTCCCGCCCGCCCAGCGCCCCCGGCTGCCTCTCTCAGACCTCCGCACGCCCCTTCCCTGAGCCCAAGATCTAGGAGGTGGTACAGGAACCTTCCGGGCAGGGAGGACACTGGTCTTCTTTCATTTTTCTTATCTCACTCGTGCTCTAGATTACAGTCACGTGTCTGTGTTCAGTTCGCCCTGCTCCCCTCGTGTGATTTGAAGTCCAGACTTGAGAGCTCTCCGCCCTGGACTTCTACTGGCCGGCGTCTCTCGCCTTTAAACACCCGTTCTGTGAGTCTGAGCTGACCAGCCAGTGACTTCTGTCTTCCCGGCAGGGGGTGCCTTTTCCGAGAACCCATGAAGGTGGCATGGGGGGGGGGGTAAGGGGAGGAACTTCCCGCATAGCTTAGATTGTTCCAGAAACTTCCAGCTTCCCGGGGTCTGATATGCTTCTTTCCATAACATCATTTATTCGCTAATCAGCAAATATTTACTGAATTGTATACCTATCATTTCCGGATCGTGGCTTATGGTAGAAAGACAGACATATAAAATATCTAAAAATGAACTACACTCAGACCAAAACGTCCTAAAGATTTTAAGCACGCAAGATGCCGCATACAGAGGCAAAGACGTGTCCCGTGGTCACCAGTAAATGGAACCTGGAATATTCCATGACCTCAACCTCAGTGTCATGGTGACACGAGCATGGAGATGTCCCATTTATGTGTCTGCTAACTGCTGCTACATTGTGCCCTCTCCAGTCCCCAGCCCCCTGCAATGCCGACGCTCTCTGCTAACCAACCTTGCCGCATCTCCATGACCTAAGCTCCCCTCTGTGTGTCTGGCGGCTCTCAGTCACACCAGACCCTCCATGGGACTTCCACGGGGGGGGGGTCTCAAAGAGGAACGGTCTCCCCACAGGTCGATTTGGTAGATGCATTTTCCGTGTATGCTCTTTAACAGCGCGTGAGCAGGAACATACGGTATCTTCACTCATGAAGAGCATCTGTACGTGAGCGCTACGTGCTGCCTCCTAGCTGTTCAGCGTGAAATCATGACCCCAGGTCTCCCATACCTGAGAGTTAGCACACCCCGCTCATAAAGTAGAGAAAATAAAAATAAAACACGCGAGCCTGTGGTGTTGGAGATCACTGTTTCTGTCCCTCTCCCTCTGACACTTCTGGGGGCCTCTAGCTTACTACAAGCGACGCCGGTGGTGGTTAAGATTTAGTTTCACTTTAAAAACAGAAGAGTTTGTTTTTCTACTCAAGCCCTCCTAAGACACAGGAGCCATAAGTTAACACGATCGTCCTGTTCCTTTCTATGGCTATTCTGGGTTAGATCTCTGAAGACTATTGCCCCCGCCAGGCAGCGTTGGGAAGTCCGCCTCCCACCGGAGGCTGTGCCCCGCAGATGTGATATAAAGCACCATTTCTGGTCTGGACAGCTCTTCTGAGAAGCTGGGACGGTCTGAACAGTCCGTTTTGTAGCAAACGTGCTGGTGTAGCATCATCCCAACCATCGTTTTATGTATTTTGTTAACCACGCCAGGTGGGACACAGAGGGTGGCAATGGATGTGTGCGTGAGAGAGTTAGAAGAGTTAATGACAGAACGAGAAAATAACCCCCGAAGCAGTTATTCTTGGGTTGTTCTCACAGAGATCTGTGTTGTGTCTGACTGACTCCCGTGTGTGCCATGAATTCTCGCTAACTTTGTAGAGAACGGCAGCTTCCATGGCTCCTCAAAACCCATCACTTCCAAGGGCAGATGCTATGGAACTACATCATTCAAAGTGTCCTTGTGAATCTGAGCTATGAAGAAACATAGCAAAGATAAAACACACACACACACACACACACACACACACACACACACACACACACACACACACTGCTCTCATTAACAGCGAGGCCTCGACCTCGGTGCTCACCTTTGGAAATCAACCCGGAGGCACCACCCTTTCCAAGTCTCATTTCCCTTTGGCTGATTAAGTTTTCTGAGCCCAGGCAACAATGTTGCTCGGGAAACCTTTTCTTAAGGTGGGGCTGGAGAAAGATGTTCATTTGCGTTGAGATTCAGAGCAGCATCTATTTTAAAACGGTCCCCCAAGACAGCGCGCTGCCCTGGCGGAGGTAACTGACGGGAAAATGCGTTTGTTCCTCCACGATCATGTGATTAGACAGGCTCAACTCTAGAGCTACAAAGATTTCTGCGAAAAGGAAGGAGGAAGTGGCGTCGTATGTATGAAATCGTTGACACAGTTGATGTCGGACGTGAAGGGTGGGTTCGTATTTCTCACTGGTACCATCCCAGTCATTTCCTGAAATTGCCATTGGAAATAGTTCTTTTATTGTTCATTCGTTATGGCTAAAACGGAATGAAATTCAATTACCATGAAAATGTTCAGTGAGTTTCAATTTTGCATGTCCTCTTACTTTTTAAATTTGGAGTGTCTCCCAATCACGCTCAGAGCTATTGTGTTGTCTAAATCAATTGTATTGGTACACCCCCCCCCATTGTGAAACGTTTTCAGGAATGCATAACGATCCTCATGCCTCAGCTGAGCACTTTCCTGCGGGGTGGGGGGGGTATCGCTCTCCTCCTGCCAAATGTTCCCTCTTCCCTTTTGTTTCACTTCCGCTGAGATGCAGGGACGGGCAGAAGATATGTCACCTGTCCCCAAAGCGCACAGCTCTCAGCCCTTGCACTGTCTCATGATATTGAAGCAAATACATTGTGGAAGAGAACATCCTGAGTGGCTTGAACAAGAATTGTGACAGATAATTCTTTGTTAAGCTCGCAAACATTTAGTTTTAACCACTGTTTTATAACAGAATTTTACTTGAATTGATTATGATTTGACTTATTTTTATAATCTGGCTAGTGGCTATTCATGGTTTATTCACCGATCACGTGGCGATGCCAGCTGACACAGGAAAGGAGGTGTGATTACGTCCTCGAATCACAGTACTGCTCCTTAGGGGTTGGTTTAAGTTTAATATTTGCATAGCTGACCTTGTTAACCCTTTACCAAGTAAGAACCTCTTCCTGAATACATTCTATTCGACTAAGGAGCCCCGAGAACCTACGAGACTGGAGCTCACTGACTTCGCAGAATGATAACTGTATCTAAAGAATTTTAACCTCCTTCTGGGATGAAGTGAAGGTATTATATTATTACCCGTTGAAATCATTCTTATAGTTCTGAGGAAAGACTAACCAATTCAAAGTTACTATGTAACCACCCACACTACGACTTACCTGAGGAAACAAGTTCTCTGTTTCTGTCGAGGTACTCCTGTGCACTCTTGAGATAGCTGAGGACAGCTCACGGTATTCTGACACCGTCCACCGTGGACACTCGTGCAAACCCCAGTCCGGCTCCTGGGAACCCTCTTTTCCCTTGGGACCATCCTTGGGCATGTTTTTAAGAGCCCTCGCTTAGCACGATTCCTGCTAAGTCAGTTTATACAGAATCCGCTCTGTCCCTGGTACTTCTGTAGTGGTGTTCCACCCAGCGACGAACCCCCACTTTCCCGCTGCCTTCCAACTTCCCTCCTGCTGCCAAGCCCCCGCCACGGTCTCCACTCCGAAGAGGACTATTGGGCACGCAGTAGGCCTTAGCATGTTAACAAGTGGCATGGCTATTTTATTTTTTCCTTTGACAATGACTTCTTCATGTACTTTTGCATGTCACCCGCGGATATAAAACTCTGAACCTTAGCAAATGTATGGAAAGAAACTAACGCTTACTTTAATCTTTAGGATGCGAAATGTTCTCCGAATTCTTTTCTAGAACCTTTACAAAGCAGATACCAAGTGCCTTTTGAAGAATGTGAATATTCTTCCGATGAGCAGGTAGAGAACAAAATCATTTATGTACTCAGCAAGGATGGAGTGATTACTCGTGGCCGGAGCCGTGGATACGACGATAGGAGCAGTGGCCCACAGTTCCGGCCTGCAGAGAGCCTCAGCCTTGGTCAGATCAATGGACACAACAGACGATAAAAACACACCAGGGAGACCGTTAGATGTTCTGCTCGCAGTTTAACTGGAGAGAAGCCAGATCGGGGCGGGGGATGGAGAGGAAGGGGAGCTGTTCTGCAAATGTGGCCCAAACGGAGTCCTTAGCAACATAATGAGAGGGTGATGGGTAGGTTAGACCACACACAGGTGGGTCGCCATTCCAGTCAGAGGGGGTCCTTCACCATGTAAGCAGAAAGCTATAAATACCGGTTAATGGGAAGGGGAACAGTAACCAGATCACCGGGTCCTGTCATGCTATGCTTCGGAATTTGGGTTTTAATGTTAAATCATTTTATTTTATCTTTATTTAACATTGACAGTGATGGCATACTTTGGGTCGATTTTCTCATGGTTGTGTAGAGGTCAAGACTGGAGGCCGGAGTCTAACCTCCTTTGTAAGCTGTTCCAGAGGAACAGAAACAGGGTTGAGAGACGGGCCGCGGGCGCTGGGAGGGGAGAGAGAGAGAGAGAGAGTCCAGGGCAGAGCTGACGTGTGTTAGGGTGCAACACGACAGAATCCCGTAGTTGATTAGATATGGGGTCAGGCAGGGCAGGCTCCCAGAAGGGAACAAAGACAAAGTTAGTGACCTCTCTCAAGGTCAGGCCGTGGCATGTGGGTCCTCTGCCCTTCGAGGATTCTCCTGTCCTTTCTGCTAAAGGAAAATGGACTGAGACCACCATACTCTACACATTTGATGAAGAATCGCTGATTTTCAACATCCGAGGTCCATAAGGTCTGGTGGCCCCTTCGGCGAATGACACTGATAGTTCACAGAGAAGACCTAACCTAGGAATGGTTTCAGAGCATCCGGGCCAAAGTGAAGCCGCCTCTCCAGGGTGCGTGGCTTAGCCCCAGGGATCTGAGGGCGTTCTAGGCAAGTCCGTGGGGCACAGAGAGATGGAGTGACTTGGTCACATCACACAGCTGGTCAGTGGTATCGAAAGAGCCCCTCAGACGATTCCTATCCAGCCAGGCCACCTCCCCTTCTCACACCACCACCTGATGTCGGTTCTTACCCACTGTGCCCCGAATTCTGACCCCACATGTACGACTTTCAAAAAGCATTGAATACGTCATTTCTCTTTCATCCTTTCCTTCTTTTACAGCTTTTCTCATGTAAAAAAAAAAAAAATTCTCATGAGATTACAACCATTCTGTCTCCAGACTTCCTTCCAAGGCCTACCCACTGCCCATGGGCTGCGCGGTCACTCAGCTCGTTAAAGCACAGCCGTGACTTCAGTTGGGGGTTTCTGAGCCCATTGTCTCCTCTATGGGACAACGTCTACCTAGTCTTCAATAACAACTACTTTAAGAGGGGCGTGCATCTTTTTACATTGAAAATTTAAAAGACAAATGTATCACTTGAAATTAGCTTTCAGGTATCAGAGGCAATTGAATCAGCAAATTTTATGTAAATGTATTAACATGACTTGTTTATTTTATTTTAATCTTTCTTGATATTTCTCTTTAGATTTTATTTATTCATTTTTGAGAGGAGAAAGAGAGAGAGAGAAGGAAGGAGAGAGGAGCAGGAAGCATCAACTCCCATATGTGCCTTGACCAGGCAAGCCCAGGGTTTCAAACCAGCGACCTCAGCGACCTCAGCGTCCCAGGTCGACGCTTTATCCTCTGTGCCACCCCAGGTTGTATGGTACAATATCACTCATTTAAACGGTCATTCAGTCTCTTAACTGTATCTTGAATTATGTCCAGGAGAAGGTATAAAACCCGGAAAAAGGGTTAAAGTTGCAAATTAATCACACGCTCTTACATTTTTTTAAAGACTTCATATTTTAGAAGTTTTAAGGTTCATGGGAACATAGAAAGGTACAAAGACTTCCCACATACCCTTGTACCCACTCCTGCACAGACGCCTGCCACCCCAACTCTCAGTGCCACTCAGCAGACGGTACATTCTTCACCAGGGATGGACCTGCACTGACTCCTCAGTCCCCAGGCCCACAGTTCACGCGAGGCTTCACCCTTGGTGCTGCAATTTGGAGTACGGGCTAGGTCACATGTATAACGACACATGTCCACCATGGTGGTATCCCATGGAGCACTTTGTCATAAAAATATTGTAATGCTGGTACATTTTTATTCCCTAAATCTCTTGAAAATACATCAAATTACTTTTGGTTTTTTATTTATTTTTCTCACATGTGCCTTGACCGCGGGCCTTCAGCAGACCAAGCTACCCCTTGCTGGAGCCAGCGACCTTTTGTCCAAGCTGGCGAACTTCCGCTCAAGCCAGATGGGCCTGTGCTCAAGCTGGAGAGCTTGGGGTCTCGAACCTGGGTCTTCCGCATCCCAGTCCTACGCTCTACCCACTGCGCCACCGCCTGGTCAGGTGGTTTTTAAATTTTTTTTTAAGGCCAAATTCAACAAAGACATGTAAATTGGGAGGAGACAACAAGAAGAAGAAGCAGGTGGCATGGACGAGAGATGGCGGATGAGGAACCGTGCCAGCAGATCCCCAAAAGCCGCAGGCTGGGAGCACACTTGAGAAACCTGCAAAGCAGCTGTTGTTTCTGTCGACGAACGCCCAACAGTCTGGAAGTTGGAGAAGAAGGTGCACATATAAACAGAAAGATGGCTTGAAAGTTCTACGAAGCAGTTAAGCCACCCCACCCTCCCTGCTCTCAGCTCACCTTGCCATCTTCTGTCCCGCATCCCAGCAGAAGACCAGATAGCTCTCTTCTGTGAAAGGCCCACCCTGGCGTCCCTGGACATTCGTATCCCAGGTCTCGCTGAGGGTAGAGTTTTCATTTTGCAAGTAGAGGAATAGAGTGAAGGTTCGTACAGGCGCTGTGCAGACTCCCAAGTGTCCCCCTGTAATTGAATCTGGAAACTAACTCTCGTCCGTTTCCACCCTGAGCTGCGCACTGCGGGGGGCTGGTGTTCACATCAGAGCCAAGCCGAGCGGGGAAAGAGCAGACCCCAACAGGCAGGCTCGACACTTCCGTGCTTTAGTTCAAGACGGAGGGCGCCGTCCCTTTGCTGCAGCTCTGATCGCCCGGCTGCGTCCCTCTTCATGATGGCAGCAGGCGGTGTTGCACACACTCCGATGAAACGTCTCTGCAACTGCTGGAATCTGGAAGCCGTTTCCAGGGACCCGAAGAAGCTCTTGGGTTTTGAGCGAGCTCTGAGTGATCTCGGCGAGGACTTGGACACCGCCTGAGTGGGTGTCAGTGGGACGCCTCGTGCAATCAAGCGTGAAGAAATCTTGAGTGCCGTCTAGAACCCTTTCAGCCCGGGAATAATTCCACGGCGGAGCTGTGCTCATAAAGCTTCTCCACAGGGACAGCTGGTGATAGGACCCAGCCCCTGGTCTTGTGTTTTTGTTGTTGTTGGTTTCCAGATGCGGAGAGAGTACCAGGATCATTCGTCCTTCCCCGAAATGATGGTCAGCAAGAATGTGGGGCGGTGGGAGCTGCGCCCCACTGTCTGTCTGAGATGAACACAGCTTTCGACTCAACAAGCAACTGCACAGAGTGAATGGAGCCTTTCGTGTTTTCAAAGATCCATTCTAATGTAGCATTCATTAATTACCACAGCCTACAACTTCATGAGAATGGTCCATTTGGGCCTGACCAGGCGGTGGCTCAGTGGATAGAGCGTCGGACTGGGATGCGGAAGACCCAGGTTCGGGACCCCGAGCTCGCCAGCTTGAGCACGGGCCCATCTGGCTTGAGCAAAAGTTCTCCAGCTTGGACCCAAGGTTGCTGGCTCCAGCAAGGGGTGGCTCGGTCTGCTGAAGGCCCGCGGTCAAGGCACATATGAGAAAGCAATCAATGAACAACTAAGGTGTCACAACGGCAACGAAAAACTAATGACTGATGCTTCTCACCTCTCTCCGTTCCTGTCTGTCTGTCCCTATATGTCCCTCTCTCTGACTTTCTCTCTATCCCAGTAAAAAAAAAAAAAAGAACTCCATTTGGAAGGTCTGAGTTCCAAACAGTACAGCATCATTGAGCCTGAAGGCTCCTTCTGACCCCAGCTCTGCAGCGTAACGGCGACTCGGGACAACCGAGAAAGGAAGAAAGCAGATTGTGCTGAGAAGAGGTTAATTTCCACGTGACTCCGCCAGCGCCATGTCCTTCCTGTGTCTATCCCCGTGAGTGACCGCAAAGCCCGGCTGGTATGAGGGGCTCGGCGGGCAGCAGAGGTGATTACCTTAGAGCTGGAAGCCAACGCTAGAACACATTTGACACATTTGATTGCACACATGGGGTGCATGTGTGCGTGTGCGTGCGTGTGCGTGTGTGCGCGTGTGTGTGCGTGCTATGGGTGTTGGTTTTGTGGGTTAGCTGTGCTGTGTCAAACCCGCTCTGGCAGACTATACGGGTGAAGGTGGTCACGACAACAGCACCCGTTCTCTCTGCTCTTTTGCAGGGGAAGGTGGCTGCTCCTCTGCCTTCTAAGTGGGCGCAGATCCCGGGAAGACGACAGAGGGACATTGTGCCCCATCCTGGGACAGCCCTTCCAGAATTGGTGGCTTCTTTCTATTCCTGTGTCCCTCGCACGTTTGCTCGTTGTCTCCTAAATGCAGCCACCGTGCTAAGAACTCTGCGCCTGACACACAGACACGTGTAGGCACTTGGGTCACCAGCCCCGGACGAGATGGGAGCTGCCAGGCAGCCAGCACCCGTTGACACCCATGTGAGCACATCATCACAAAGACCCAACCTCGTCCGTCCCTCAGATGACGCGACCCCAACTCCTCCAACGGCCCCTGCAGAAGAGACCTTACACCGGAACCACCCAGCACGTCCCGGCTCCGCCATGAACCGTGAGAGTCGACAAACTGTTGTCACAGTGCAGTGTCCTAGGCATGGTCTGCCGTGCACCATACACTGGGACAACCACGGAGAGGGCCATCTGACGTTCTTGGAACCTCTCCCCTAAATTTTGATCTGTCCTCACATTCGGAATAGGACCTTTCCAAAACAGAGCCCCCAAAGCGTGCGTTTCCGAGTCTGCTTGTGGTTGGGTCACAGGCTCATGACGTCAGTCCACGGGTACCAAGAGACCTCAGGACGGAGGTGAGAAGCTTTGCGACAAAGGGACTTCGTGCAGAATCCACTCGGTGGCGGGTGATGGAGCCGACGGGCGTGCAGAAGAGCTCAGAGGCAGGCTGACCACACCGTAGGGCCCGGGGGCTGGCGCTGGTTGTGGGGGAAGCCACAGGAGCAGAACCGGCAGCCGGCCAGTTTTGGTGTTGTGGGTTTTCGCATTATCTCTGCAACGGTATCCTTTCTTTTTTTCATTTTGCAATTTAATCCTTAAGTATATTTCTTTGGCCATCTCAACCATCTTATGATTCACTTAAGAACCATTAAAAAAATTACTTTCCACTGAAACAATTGAGAGTGAATTCCATCTATTTTTCCAAAGTTAGGGGAAACAATGGTGCATGCATGACCCGAGCTGGCAGGCTGGGAGAGACCGGTGTGTGCCAGGACCTCCCAGGGTCACCCACGGCACAGTGAGCTCAAGTTCTGATGGAAAGTACTGTTTGAGATAAAAAGATATTGTCACACCGGTCCGCCCTGCTGACAAGGAAGGTGCAGACCACACGCACCCGTGTGTCCCCGCACCGGATCCTCGCAAACGCAGTCCACGCTTCCCCGGAGATCCCCTGACAGAACTGCAGCAATGAAATTGCAAAATTCAGACTCCCTATCAGGGAGGTTAACTGGGGGAGTGAGCTTCTGGAATCCTCCCTCCCTCTCGGGCTTCTCTTCTGCGTAACAGCACTTCACCGTGCTCAGGGCAGGGCAGAGGGGTTAGCCACCAGAACTCTCTGAGTCTGGTGAAAAGGAGACCCGCCTGGCACTGGGCTGAGGGGACAGGAGGACGTGGGACTGAGACGGAGGGCTCCTGCATGGCAGTGTCCGACCTCGGCGTGGAGAATGCTGGCAGGGTCCTGCCTCGTGGCCCCGCGGCTGCCTGGCACACCGTCCTCTCAGCTAGAACCCAGGTGCCCGGGAAGGTCTTCCTTCTCATTGGCCCTAAGGGAGACCACGGGTCGGTCTCTCCCCTCGGTTGAGAAGGTCCTGGTAGATGCCATACAGTCAATCTTCATGTCCCATGTGGGTCAGGTGCTCCCGTCGGGAACTGGAGGTCAATGGCCACCCACTCGCACCGATAGAGGTGGGACATGGGCACAGGTAGGTCTCAAAGCAGAGCCGACAGTGTGAGCAGAGAAAGACGGGGTGACTGAGGGTCAGGCAGACACAGCAGCTGCCCAGTGTGCTGCAAGTCACAACCTCGGTCTGGACCGGTGACTATATGATGGCCAGAGCCATGACGAGGGACAGCATTCTGTAGGACGCCAGAGAATAACAGCGACCCACCATTGTTGCAGGAACGCACATTTACGAAGAACGAGTTGAATATGAAATGTAGCCAGGCCACCGGTCAGCAACACCACAGAGTGAAATGGTAGGGTTCACGGGAAAAAGGAAGGTTGTTTCTATTTTCTCTGGGCTTCGTAGAAGAAGGATCCTACGGAGACGTTTGCTGTCAAGGAAGGCCCAGTGAGGTGGGGCCGGAGGAACGGGTTTGAACCCCAGATCCAAGGGAGGTAAAAAGAAAATTCACCTGCCTAACAGCCTACGTGTCTTCACATGTACGAACAAGGTCTGTTAGACAGCAGCGTGGGTTCTGAAGAGGGGAACGAGTCTCAGACCCTGGGTCCAAAATGATTACTGCCAATCACTCATAACTTGACGTTTGCGCACCATCTTCACCAAAGTATTCCAAGTGACACTTTAGAATAGATTAAGGAAAAAGAATGCATACTTCCTGTTTTTGTGGGCATTGTGGCAATGGGACCAGAGGAAGAAGAAACCTCAGACCACACAGAGATGTAAGGGGGGAGATGGGGAATATTTTTGAAATTGGAAAGTGTCAATATTCCAGGACACTCACTTAGCAAGTGAGAAGAACTAGCAGGTCTTAATTAACCCGTTGAGAAGTACGAACGCTCATGGCGACCGTGTGGAGTATGATCATACAAAGATTTTTATTTTAAAAATGTGTAAGGCAACATGAAATAAACGCAAATGGATGTTCCTCTTGTTTCCATAAATTGGTTATCAAACAAACATGATTTTAAGTTAATAAAACTTTAACTGGAGCAAATTTCATTTTTTTTAATAAAATACTAACTCCCAGGGGTCAGCGAGCGTGAAAAAAGCTCCCTAGTCAAAGGGTTAATAAATCTAATTGCACAGTGAAAGTAATAGCTTGCTATTTACAGGTAAAATATAGAAAGTGAGTTATTATAAATGACTAATGAGGTCCATTTTCCCCTCATATGTTTAAGGAAGCATGATTTGAAGTCATTCCGTACATATGATTTCATTTTAAGACACGATTTGTATAAGATATTCATAAATAGTCAGAACTTAGGCAATTATGTTCATTATTACAAAGTACTGTATAAACCCATCATAATGAAGCATTTTTCATAGAAATACAAATAGTGAGTTACAATGCTTTACTTTAACCAAGGCCTTCTGACTACTTTTTTTTCTTGTATTTTTCTGAAGTTAGAAGCGGGGAGGCAGAGAGAGACTTTCACATGTGCCCAACCGGGATCCACCGGCATGCCCACCAGGGGGTGATGCTCTGCCCATCTGGGCTGTTGCTCTGTTGCAACTGGAGCCATTCTAGTGCCTGAGGCAGAGGCCATGGAGCCATCCTCAGTGCCAGGACCAACTTTGCTCCAATGGAGCCTTGGCTGCGGGAGGGGAAGAGAAAGAGAGAGAAAGGAGAGGGGGAGGGGTGGAGAAGCAGATGGGTGCTTCTCCTGTGTACCCTGGCCGGGAATCAAACCTGGGACCTCCACACGCCGGGCCGATGCTCTACCACTGAGCCAACCAGCCAGGGCCGGCCTCTGACTTCTAATTTACAACCTTGATAAAGTTTTACATGCATTTTTTAAAGTAGGTTTACAGCATACGACAGTATTTAGAGAGAGAGAGGACATTCAGTATGTGTGAGATGGGGAAGTTAAACAGACACCAGGAATGCCTTCAGATCAGAGCCTGGGACACGACCCCCTGGGTAAATGCCGTTGACCTCGGAGGTGATTCCTGGGAGCAAAGGAGTCCGAGGAGGAGATGGGGGTCAAGACCTCAGGAATGCACATCAGCAATCCCAGCAGGGCTTCACTGTAGCAATTGAAGGTTGACTTTACAAAGGACTTAGGGAAACAAAAGAAAGCCAGAAAAAGAAACAAGTATAGTTAAGATCTTAGACTCTCTGACTTCAAGATCTCTTAGTGGTGAGAGAAATATGGGTCAACGGAGAGAACAGGCCCACTTATGTCACTTTTGACAAAGATGACTAACCAAGAATGAAAGAAAGATCTTTTTAACAAATGGAATACCTGGATATTCTTTAAAAATATTATTTAAAAAAAGAACCCCAACAAACTCTACCCTAACGCGCACACCATTCACACAAACTAAGTTAAGGTGGATCAGAAACCAAATATAAAAAGTAGAATCAATCACAAAGCTTTAGAAAAAAACATAGGAGAAAATCTACATGATTTGGGGGTAGGCCAAGTTTTTTTTCTTTTAGACAAATCACAGTAAGCAATCATGATAAAAATGATAAATTAGACATTACACCTGCTTAAAAAAAAAAGTCTCCCATTAATCAGAGGCGCTGTCAAGAAAACGAATAAGCAAGTCACAGACCTGGAGAAAATATATAATTTTACAACATATATTTTATGACCGTGTTTAAAAAAACTCGCACAAATAAAACAAGTGTGTACAATATTTGAACTGACCCTTTCCAGAAAGAAACTGTAGCAATGCCCAGCCAACCCATGATAAATTCCTTCCCACCATTCGCAATCAGAGAAAAACAAATTAAAACTCCAATAAAATGCATACTATTAGAACACCTCAGGAGAAAGAGAAGATTTATAATGCAAAATGTTGGCAAGGCTACAGAGCCGGTGGGAGAGAATGAACACCCAGCATCTTGATCACTGACCATCTCTCGTCAGCTAAACATATATTGTAACATCTCCCAGCACGTCAACCGCTGTGTGTTCAACTAGAGAAAAGAAACCCTCCTCCCCCCCCCCCACACACATCCACAACTTGTTCCAAAATGTTTCCAGAGACTTTAACTATACAGGCAAACCTGGAAACGGAGCGGGTCTTCACCAACGGGGGAGTAATAAGGATTGGGACTTATTCACCCAACGTAATACTTAGCAATAACGAGGAATACACTACTGAACCCCCCGACAGGGATGAACATCAGTCATTAGGGTCTGTATCACCTTTTTCATGATGATTGTCGACAGAGTCAATCTGAAATGTGCAAATTCATCCATCTTACCCCGAGAGGTCCTTTCTCCTCCCCTGGACAGGTAAACATGCCCTTCACGGGGCCTAGGTCTGTCTCAGGGCTTCTCTTTGCCACTTCCAAGCCCCTTGGCAATGAAGTTCAGTTCGGAGAGTCACCTTCTAATGTTATGCTTTCTTGAATAATTCATTGTATTTCTCAGCACTGCCCTAGCACCCTCCCCTCTGCAGTTGTAAGGATGCTATCGCCCGTACACTGTTTGTGGTTGGGCTGCCTTTCTGTTCCGCTCAGCGCCGTGTTTGTGGGACAGTGGCACTTGTTTTTAACGAGGGTGACTTCGGGCTCATCAGTGTTAGCTAGCCTGGCCGCGCCCTCCCTGGAACCGAGTACCATGGAGACTTGCCAGCGAGTCCGAGAGCCAGGCTTGTCTCTGCTTTTAGTACCGGACCTGTCCTTTCCCGCCACCGCTGTTTAAAAGGCGTGCATTTTATTAAAACCGCTGGTACGGAAAAGAAGAGTAAGCCCCTGATAGCATGAATCTAGAAAGATCTTCGAACTCACGGAAAATCGGCGTGGGGTCGGTACGGTCTCAGAGCGGTCTGACTGTGCTGAGGTGTCACAGACTATAACTGAGGACCTTGTACAGGGGGGGTATTGTACAGATCCCGGTCCCGGCTGTCTCCGCAGGAGAAGTGTCGCTCTGCCTTTGGCGCTGACAAGGACCTTCGGAACTACTGAGGGCAAACCTTCATCTCGCTGCTAGGAAGATGCAGGTCCCGACGCCGAGCGCGGGGTAGGACGTCACGCCCGGTATCCGAGCGCGGTAGGACGTCACGCCCGGTCGCCTAGCGCGGGGTAGGACGTCACACCCGGTCGCCCAGCGCGGTAGGACGTCACGCCCGGTCGCCCAGCGCGGGGTAGGACGTCACGCCCGGTCGCCGAGCGCGGTAAGACGTCACGCCTCATGGCCGAGCGCGGTAGGACGTCACGCCCGGTCGCCGAGCGCGGTAGGACGTCACGCCCGGTCGCCGAGCGCGCGGTAGGACGTCACACTTGGTCCCCGGTCCCTGGGCTGAGTGTGGCTGAGAGCGGCGAGGCCCGGTATTAGCAACCGCCGCTCTTCTTTCTCCCCTCGGGGCTCCCCCCAAGAAATAACGGCGTCTCCCTGTGTTCTGTACCGGATCTCCCCAGCAGGGCTGCGCAGGTTTGAAATCCTGCGAGAAAGACAGGGACGGGAGAGAGCAGAAGCCACCAAGGAGAGCCATCAGAAGGCAGACAGGTCTGAGCTGTCTGGGGGCAGGCGTCCCTTTAAAGGACGCGTGTGCTGATGAATGGCAGGTCTGCGAGGCGCAGGGCACGGAGGCCGGCGAGGCGGGTCGCCCTTGGCCAGCCCCAAGCTCACTGCCCAGGGCAGCAGCGCGGGCCCCGGGCGGCCCCTCGGCGGTCTCGCGGGCCCGTGTCTGGAGACGGAAGAAAGAGACAGACAGCCCACCATCTCCGAATGCGTCTGGGATATTCCTGAGGAGCCATTGCTCAGGAGCTGAACGTCTCCCTCTGAAAGGCTGCGGCACAGAGGGGAGCGCCTTCCGTCACAGGACACTGCCCGGGAGGGAGGGGCAGATGGCGCGCTGGGAGGGAAGCCACAGCGGTGGCAGACATGTGTCTTCCCGAGTGTCGCCTCCACAGAGAGGGCTTGCCACACGGGAGGGTCTGTCACTTCCAAACGCAAGACGCAGCATGCTGTGTAAAAACGTGGGTGCGCCCTGCAGAATCAGCTGTCACTCATCCTCCTGTTACAGTAAATAAAAGTAACTTCATCCAGTGGTTAAAATCAGAGACTGGCGTGTAAATATATCTGTCTACAGTGGATTATACTGTGTTTGTAACTAGATAGACACACAACGTCAGCAGTCATATAAACAACAAAGTTCTTCACTCTGTTCTTTTGTTTGGTTTATTTTTTTTTAAGCAATAGAGACAGAGGGACAGGCAGAGGCAGACTGACAGGAAGGGAGAGAGGTGAGAAGCATCAACTTGTAGTTGTGGCACCGTACCTGCTCATTGATTGCTTCCTCATATGTGCTTTGACCAGGAGGATACAGCAGACTCCGTAACCCTTTGCTCAAGCCAGCGACCCCGTGCTCAAGCCCGCGACCTCAAGGTTTTGAACCTGGGTCCTCAGCACCCTAGTCCGACCCTCTATGGCGCCACGGCCTGGTCAGGCTTTTGCTGTTTTTCTTAAACAGGTCTTCACTTTTATGACCTAAGTTCACCGACACTTTTGAGTAATTGCTACAGTTTTCATTTTACAGATAATAGAACCGAGTCCGATCGGATCCTGTCTCTCTTGGGAACCTCATTTCACTCTTAGTCTTTTATCTGATCCATACACAAGAGAAAAATGTAGATTTTAGAAAAATATGTATCCAAATCGTCAGTGCCACAGGAGTAGACACACGGGTTCATCCAGGTGGTTTTAAGTCATTCCATAGCTGAATGAATTGGCTGAGTTCTCTTCACGATGGAGGCTTTTAGAGCTAGGGGAATGTGACAGGGGCTGGGGGGGGGGGATGACCTTGAATCCTACATCGTAACTGCTTCGCAGTTTAGAGGTCAGGCCGATTCTGAACAACGGTCATTAGTGGGTTAAAACCCTGAGCAGAAACGGACACTGAATTCTTAAGTCCAGGATCACTATCATCCCTCAACACAGATTCCCCTCCCCCACAAGACAGTCCAGAAAAGCCCAGGATGCACCCTGGTTTACCTTCAGAATGACGGGTCTGAAAAGAGTGAACGCCTCTGGATCGCGGGGTTTCAGAAATACCAGACGTTCAGTTATGGGGGAAAGAAACACACAGCGCAGAATGGCTGGAGTCACTTCCAGAGCCGAGCCTTATGTATGTGACATGGACATGCATCATATGTAAACCTATGTGGTCTATAAGCGAACTCCCTACAGCTGTGGTGTCGTGTTGGGAGTGACGGTCTTAAGATCTTTATTGTGCAGGAATTCATGGCTCGGAAGGATCAAGTTCTGGCCGGTATGAGTTCAAGCTCCAGTTCTTTTACACATGAACCCACAAAAGCAAACAATGGTGTTCTGACAATTACCTTTGCCTGACCCCGGCCGATAGCACGTGACCACGCCACTGGCAACTCTGCGCCTGTCGCTTCCCGCTGACTGAACACTTTGCAAACTGACTCAGGGGCCGTCAGGGAGAGGGGCTCTACTCTTAACAATAACCGAGCTACCATTACAGGGTCCAGAAACTAAGTCTGCAGCCAGGAAAAGAACCTTGTGACTGTGCATATTAGCACTTGAGAGTAGATCTTACAATCATCTGGTTTCTGGACAAACTGCCTCGATTTTTTAATGTTACACAATTATTTTATGATTACTGGCATTAAGATGACATTGATGATCCCCCCAGAAATGATATATATGTAAAAAATGTTCCTGTTTCAAAATAAATCCATACACTATGAACAGGAAGAAAATAGAAGTATCTTTATATATTTAATATATTCTTTTAATTAAAAAAAAAAAACGTTGAAAAATATAGCCCTGGCTGGTTGGCTCAGTGGTAGAGTGTTGTTCTGGCCATGTGGATGTCCCAGGTTTGATTCCTGGTCAGAACACACAGGAGAAGTGCCCATCTGCTTCTCTATCCCTTCCCCTCTTGCTTCTTTCTCTCTCCCCCACCTCTTCCTGCAGCCATGGTTCTATTGGAGTGAATTGGCCCCAGGCACTGAGGATGGCTCCATGGCCTCTACCTCAGGTGCTAAGAAGAGCTCTGTTGCTGAGTAACAGAGCAAAGGCACCAGATGGGCAAAGCATTGCCCCTAGGGGGCTTTCTGGGTGACTCCCGGTCAGGGCACATGAGGGAGTCTGTCTCTGTCTCCCCTTCTCTCACTGAATTTTAAAAAAAAATTAAAAATACTTATACTTAAGCCTGACCAGGTGGTGGTGCAGTGGTAGTTGAGCGTGGGTTCACCAGCTTGAGCACGGGGTCACTGGCTTGAGTGTGAGATCATATGTGTGACCCCATGGTCGCTGGCATGAGCCCAAAGGTCACTGGCATGAAGCCCAAGATTGCTGGTTGAGCCTAAGGTTGCCAACTTGAGCAAGGGGTCACTCGCTTTGCTGTAGCCCCCCGGTCAAGGCACATATGAGAAAGCAATCAATGAACTATCAAAGAGCTGCAACAAAGAATTGATGCTTCTTATCTCTCTCCTTTCCTGTCTGTCCCTATCTGTCCCTCTCACTGTCTCTCTCTCTCTGTCTCTCTGGCTAAAAACAAATACTTAATATATTTTTATATACTTAACATACAAAGCAACTAATGTAGATCTAAGTAGCCATCCAATATACTTACATGACACATTTCACAAAGTTGCAATATGAGTTCATCGGTTCAGTAGTTTTCATTACATCTGCAAGTGTCCAACATATTTTACATATATTTACATAATGGTCACATGACTATGGGTCATAATGCTCTACTACTAACACTGAAACTAGATAGATACTTTGCTACATGTCAGGTGGGGCGTGTGCACTAATTCACACATACCTCACTACTGTTCCATGATGAGGGCATGCATCCATGTCTAGTTTCAAATTGAGTAACATTTTTAAGACTTTGTGGTTAGAATGTTTCAAAGTCAGAAACTGAAATCGGGTCTTTCTGTCCCTCTCACGGGGGTCTTTAAACCATATAATGTTCTCTTTCCCAACAGAAAGTAGCACAGCTACAGGACCGTTCGGGACCATCGACTAGTAAAATAATGTACATTAGAATCATGTGCCGTTTTACTGGGACTAAAATAATCCTATGTGATGTGTGATTGTTTTCAGATTGTAAGTCAACAAGTATCCGTGACTGGAAAACAAGGCATTGTCACGTATGAGGCCTGTGAGTCAGCCTTAGACCCTTAGTCCACGTGGCCCTCGGCTGTACCCCAGAAACACCAGGTAGTGTGAGAAATAAAACGCAAATCAGATTGGTAAGATAGTAAACTTACTTCTCCTTCTAGTAAACCTCAACACAGGGGTCCTAGGAACCCTGATTAGAGGTGGCTCTCAATGCCATGGTGACCAAGGATCCCAGGGTCTTTCCTTCTTGGTCCTCAGTGCCATCTACCTGTCCCCTCTGGAAGAAGAAAGAACACAGTAGAGAGATAAGGATCCTACACTTCCTGGCCCAGAAGAGACACATGTCACCATCACGTTCATGTTCCCTTGGTGAGAATCAGTCACATCACAACAGCTAGATACAAGGGACCTGAGATATCGAGTCCCAGAAATACACCATCCCCAAGTTTTTCTGGTAATGCTACCATTCTCTGGACATCAGGTCTTATCTGCAGGGTCAACGTGTCCTTGCTTTGACCGCATCAAGTACAATTTCCAAGTCCCCCAAGTCCTAGTTCACGAAGAGAAATCCAAACAGTGTCCACTGGTAGATCGAAAATATTTTGGATGATATCAGAGCCGTGAAGGAGAAATGCACCATGCGACAGTCATCTTAGGGAACCTGGTTCATATTCCAGCTTTGTTTTCAGAGCTGTGTCACCACGGACATGTCATTAAATTTGAGCCTGCGTTTCCATGCCAGTGAAGAATCATTTAACGTGGAGGGTGATGTGAGGGGTAGGGAGAGTGACCCAGGGTCCAATAATGACTCCTTCATTGCAGCGTACAGAATGGTTTCCCAGCTCCTGTCTTGGGCGCCCCTTGAAACCGTGGACAGGGTGCTGATGGGAAAGCATTCCATAAAACTCTGTGCTCTGTCAGCACGCCGAGAGGCTCCGTGTGTGGGGGCCAGCCAATGCTGCCTGCGATTTTGTCAAGGAGAAAGGTGGTGTGTGATTCTGGGTTTTCTGGACAGAGATTTGGGGAACCCACAGAAGGTGGTAATTCTCATTAAACACAGATGGGTGCACGGACAACAGTGTGGTGATGGCCAGGGGCGGGGTCGTGGAGGGGGTACAGGAGGGACAAATGGTGAGGGACGGAGACCTGACGTGGTGGTGAACGCACAGTACAAGGCACAGAGACGCGAGGCAGAATTGTGTGCCTGAAACCTGTGTAATTATGTGAACCAGTATCCCCGCAATAAATTCAATAATAATAAATAAAAGATAAAAAAAAGAAGCCTGTGCAATGGGCCCCCGGCTTTCACTTGCAATGCTGCAATTTAATGTTCCTTGTGGCTCTGTGCAACGGAAATATTAAGCCTGTGTTATCAATAAAGAACCCAAAACTCAAGAGAAAATGGTATACCCAGGGTCACACATTGACTTCTCTGAATAAAACACTAAGTGTTCTTTCTATGAAGCCAGAACTCTCTCCTCCAATTTTATTTGTTTACTGGTGGGTGCAGATGCTACCGTGTGGCAAAGCCTGTCCCAGAGGGCCACCAGGGCCTCCGTTGTAGCCGTGATGAAGCCCCAGCCTGCTGCTGGCCTCGGCGCCGGTCCTCCCAGGAAAGCTACGACATACACAGCAGCCAGTTGAACACACTCCTCTCCCTGCTCACTGGGTCCCCTGTACAGTGTCCTGTTCCGAGGCCGGGACTCTTAACTCACCGCTTCTGTAATTGTCAGGGGCTTGTCATCTGTTCCCCTTGGGGAGGGAGTAAGGCGACACGGAAACATAAACATGGAGTTTTTATTTAATCCATTATTGAAAAGAATACAGTGTGGGGACATCACACACCCTACATCAGGGACCCAAATTGCTTATGCCGCCTGATGTTTTTATATCATCTAATGTGCCACTATAATTCAAAGTAACTTCACTTTCCCTGGTGGAGCAGTGGGAATTGTGGTAACTAATAATTCCATGGTAATTACTGTGAGAACTCACATAATGAGCAGGGCAAGATCACTGCCCTATTTTCCCCAAGGGGTGTCATTCCCTGGGGAGTGGGGGGGCGGGGTTTTGGATGTGTCCGTTTAAAGTTCCGGTGCTCTCTGGGGCTGGCATGGCTCCACCAAACCCTGTTCTGCTCCCTCATCCCCTCCGAGAGGCATCCC
The DNA here is from genome assembly GCA_037038555.1 of Rhynchonycteris naso. NCBI lineage: Eukaryota > Metazoa > Chordata > Mammalia > Chiroptera > Emballonuridae > Rhynchonycteris > Rhynchonycteris naso. The sequence goes on from CM072998.1 coordinate 2,958,816, forward strand.
TGGCCGAACTGAGGAAAGATCTAAGTTTAAAACGGACTAATTCTAGACATGTAGGTGTGCTTAGGACATTTGTGCCAGCTTTTATGGGATGAGGGGGAAGTGACGGCACCCAGAACACATGCAGATACCGGACTGCAAGGTTTCAGTGTATAATACACATTTATTCAAACACAAATTATTCTGAGCAGAGGACACACCTGTCCCCACCCTCCATCCTCCATGTGGCCACTGGTGACATTGTCCCTCACCCACACTCTTTAGTCACAGGACTGATGTCCCCCCCTCGACCCTGTCCCCTTGTTAAAGTGACTCCCTTCTCCCTGTTCCAGTTTGCAGAAACACCCTTGGACGGCACTACATGCATGTAAGCGTCCTCGGCGCCTCCCTGCCCACGCGCCCGCCAGTAGACACCGGCACCCGGCTCTCTGTGCCCCAGGTGACCCTGCACGGGCCTTTGGAATAACAACACCTGGAGACGCGCTGGCCGGGAGGGAGAGCAGAAGGAGCATTCACACGCCGCCGAGCGTGGACTGGAATTATGACGGACACCTTGGAGAGACATTTGGTGACGGCGAGTGGAGGTGAAGACGTTTGTAGCCCGCGGTCGAGGTAGGCCACTTCCGAGTGAGATACTGAGAGTGGTTCTCAGGGGACCCACGGCACAAGGAGGACTGTACAGGACAGGTCACGGCGATGTTGCTTCTAGCGTCCAACGTGGGACAAACCCGAGGTCCTTCATCAGAAGGATGGATAGGTGAGTATGAAGTAACACCAGGGAGCGAGATGGAGACGATAAATTGCTCTGTCAGCTTTGGTTATTCAGACAGAAGAAAGGGTCAAGAAACAGAAGTTGCAGAGGAAAAGATAATTTCAATACCTCTAATACAACACCAAGTCATATTTTGAATAAATGTGCAGTAAAATAGCCGGAAGGCTTACTGAGCAGTGACTATGTGCCCAGGGCTGGTCTAAGCATTTTGCTCTTGGGAAGGGTGAGCACGTAATTGCTGAGGATGTGTGTCTCTGTGGAGGGCGTTTATAGTCAAAGGAGTGAGAATAGGCCCAGAGAAGCATCATGTGTGATGGACACTTTCTCCGGCAAGGTGTGTAGCAAGAAGGGATTCTCCACCCGTCTCCTGGGCTACCTTCTTATCCCGATGGCTGGCCTCACAGCCTCACCAGTCACAAGTCTTCCAATATATTCTGAGGAATTCTCTCTAGGTTAATTATTTCTAAGGGCAAAGTCTGTTCTCTCTGTGAAAATGATACTTGTAATGAGAGGCACAAAACTAAATAGCCTTAAGTTTATAAAATCAAGAAGAATGAAGAAGCAGTGAAATGGGACATTGTCCTGATTCGTTTCAATTCCATGGACATCAAACTGCAAAAGAAATATAAACATGCAAGGGAACTATGGCCTATTGATGAAGTTGTGTAACCAGGAGTCAATATGCTACATTACTGATTTACTGATCTTAGTCTGACCGGCCACAAAACAGAGTGAAATAAGAACGCACTAACAAAGTAAGCTTGTAAAAGAACTTCTGTAACAGGTTAAATCCAGTTCCTTGCTCTTAGAAACGTGATGCAGTATCACTAGTTTAGTAATCATAGTTAATGTATTCTGTAACAAATCAACAGAATATAATCAATCCTGTGCTTTCACCCCTGGCCACACTCTTGTCACAGTTGAAAGTCCCCAATCCCCTCTGGCTGTCACCTGGCAAGGGTTTCCATCTGAGCAAGAAGAATGAGCATCAGCCCCTTCTCTTCTCCTCACCCCTCCATGCTCAGACTTCCAGCTCTGATTCTCACTCACAGCTCAGAGGGCACACCAACGAGGGATCTGTGCACATCTGTTACATTACAAATAAAGAGATGACAGATGATAGATAGATAGATAGATGATAGACAGACAGAGGATGGATAGATAGATAGATAGATAGATAGATAAACAAACTGCCACAGGAAAAAGCCTAATTTTTTTTCACTTTGATGACTACTGCCATAAAAGTAGCAGCTCATCAAACGCCTGAGGAGTTCTTCACCGCTAAGGGAGCCCGGCTTGGGGGCTGCCATGGACACACCCCCGTCCCCACACACTTGGAACTGGAAAGGAGGTGAACTGATGGACAAGAAGAGTCGTCTTATCTGAACAAAAGCTGATGAGCAGTGCCCGGGCCCCTCAACTTTCCGCTGCTCAGCATGCGAAACCGTCGAGGCTTCGAGGCGGGCTCAGGATTTCTAAAACAACCTCACACTTCCGAAGTCGATGCTGCGGCTTCCGACTCGTATCTCTGGCTTTTGCGGCCCAGGGATAGCCCTGAACCCAAGCCCCGCGGTGGACGGTCAGTGTCGACCGGACATCGCTGCCACTTGCCTGCTCGTCGGGAATCTTCTTCGACAACAAAATACTACCTTGTAGTTAACACCCATTCAGGGTTGTTGTTTTTCTTATTTGCTGTTTTCTCCATGCTGTGGGAAGGGTTTATGGGAAACGGGTGGCCACACAGAAATCAAGGGGGTCACTGAAGGATGAATGGCATGCTGACAGGTCTCAGGCGAGGACGGACCGCTGACCCCTCCTATCCTGGGGTCACGTGGTCGCAACTAGAAGCTAAACAGCTTTCGGAAAGAGTAAAACGAAGCCCAACGCCGGGAATGAAAGAATAGAAACCGTGAAAAGGTCAACGGCAGGTGAAGTGAAGTCACACTGCTCCCAGAAACCCTCACTCAGAAGGGCCTCTGTCCGGTAAAGGCCTTCTCTCCTCACAGTAGACCAAAGTGGAACTCACCCACGGTATTCGGTAAGTTGTGCGCAACCCTGATCACACAAAGCCAGAGAAGAAAACAAAAACCCATAGCATCGCCCTAAAAACCCAAAGCACAGCATCTAAACACATCTTGCAGGCCATTAAAAATAACAAGACCTCCCCCCACACACGAGCAGACTCCTGAAATGCAAGAATTCTGCCACATCAGAAAAATCAACAATTGATTTCTTCCATCCGCCAGATAAAAAGAAAAAAAATCACGTAACTATCTACAGAGATGCGTGAGACTTTTGATAACCTTTAAAGTCTAATTCAATAACAGTATCTGAAAACTAAAGACAAATAAACAAATAACAAAAACAAACCGCTCCCACGGGAGTGGGGTGGGGAGGGGAGGGAGGGGACATTTACAAAAGTCGTACAGCAAACCTCATACACAATAGGAATCTCACGGGGCTTCCTTTCCTGTTTGGAACAAAGCACGGACTGGGACTATTATCTTTCCACGACGCACGAGGTAAGGGCTCGGCCGGAGGGAGGGAAGCAGGAAGACAAACAGGAGGAAGAGACGCACGGACACATAGAAACAGGCAGGTGGGGCGGGCGCTCCGGACGCAGGGACCATTCCATGTCCCCTCATGTCCCCTCTGCCTCAGGGGCCACGGGTCCGGCCACTGCGGCAGTAACCAGTGTTGTGGGAACTCCGACCGCGCCCCCTGTGATGACAGGAGCGCCCCCCAGGAGAGCTGCCCCTTGCTGCGTCCAGCAGCCCGCTCTCTGCTGATGCTCAGACCTGGGAAGACAGAGGGAGGGCCCTGCCTGGCAGCGTGGTAGTGAAGTTCAGAAGTGTGGGCTGTGCAATGTCCCGTGGGCGAGCCACTGACTGAGGAGATGGTGGCGCTGAAGATAAATTCTCCCCTTTCTTCCCCGGGAAAGACTCCCGGGAGATGCGGTTCCCTCCACCTGGCGCAGGACGCTGCATTCAATCAAGCGCGCAGTGGCGTTAGCGGGAGGCCGCTGGGAGCAGACGGAGCTCAGGGCTTCTCCATCTCCTTCTGGCCTTTTCATTTTTGCCGCATCCCTTTACACTGAGCGGACATTGCCTCGTGGGAGGGGCGCCCGGGAAGCTCTCCCCGGATTCTGAGACACCGCCCCCGTGGAAGCAGGTCATGCTGGGGTGCCTGAGCTGGGTCATGGGAGGGTCCAGGTGATGCGGTATAAATCAGGTAGCGGTGGTCACTGCCGGCATCCAGCGGGGTGACAATAATGAGGGTTATCTGTGGGGCATCCTGGTGAACAGTGGGAAGCCAGGAGACCCGCGAGGACTGTGGAGAGAGCTGGCTAAGGTCACCCGCACGTGGAATCCTGGATGTCATGAGAAACAGGATAGGTTTAGGGCAGTCAACGTCCAACCCAAGGTCCACGTGAAGTCTGAGGAAGCTTCCACACCAGCTCTGAAATGGATCCCCGACGTTTCAGAGCAGACTTCGCTACATTTCACATCCAGGATCTCCTGGTAAATGTGGGGGTCAGGCTGCCCGCAGGAAACCAGCTCCCCCAAGTCAGGATTAGAACCCTATTAGGGGAAGTCTGGAGGGTGGACCCCTAGGACAGACAGGGACACGTGAATGGGTGAGCCTTCCGGGTTTGAATGCTGAGATTGTTCTTTTTTAAAAAAAAAAAAAAACATATGGTTGGTAGAAGAATGATCCCCTGGTTTTGCCAGAGATAAGGAGCCTCATTTTGCCAAGACATAATGCGATGACTTAACCAAATGCGGACTGTCACCCTAAAATCTGCCACCCGGCCTCTAGCTTCTGGGTTAATGGCAGGAGCAGCAGGTCATGGCTCTTCCCAAGAGGAATTATAGTTTCTCCTCCTGGAGCAAAAGTCTACACGGCCCGAACAATTGCAGAAACTGGTTAGTTATCGTTTTTGATGGTTACTCTGTTCATCTGTCTTTATGATTATTTTTAATTTAGAAATTAAATTGAATGGTCAATGAGAATACATAGGCTTCAGGTATTATTACAGTGATTAATTTCCAGACTCCAAAGAACAATGCGTTCTGGGGTCAAGTCCTCCTACTCATTTTGTATGACCTTCTATAAGATGTTTTATTCAATTTGTTGAAAATTTGTTAAAACTGGGGACATCTATGGTGTGACACATCGTTTTTCTGTATGTTTCTTGTCATATTTTTGCCTGTTTCTTTATATCAGAGTATGCTGGCCTCATAGGATGAACTGTGAATTTTTCTCTTTTCTTTGGTTTTCTGAAAGATTCGTAGAACTCTCCAGCGGAACCATCTAGACAGGACCATTTTTTCAGGGGAAGGTTATGAGCAATAAATTCAATTTCTCTGATAAATAGAGAGCTGTTCGGTTACCGTTCCCTTCTAGTGTGAGCTTTGACAGAGAGTGTCCTTAAATAAGCTCTTCTATGTCATCTGCGGTGTTGGAGTTACTGTCCTGAAGCTGTCCGTGATGTTCCCTCATTATGCTCTTAATAACGTAATATCATTTTCATATGTCTAATGTAAACATACATTCACTCGTGAGGTTCCTAGCTTTGCATTCTTCTCGTAGAAATGCATCGTCTGGAGCTGCTCCTGTTACTAACTTCAGAACCTTCACCGTGGCCGCCCTTCTCAAATGTCCTTTAGCTCATTTAAGAACGTAGTTCAGGACACCGTCCTCTGATTGGCCCAGCATCGAGCCTCCTTACACCTGACGTGGCTAGTAAAGGAGGTAGGTGAAGCAGGTGACATATCCCGAGATCACGCGGCTACGATAAGTAATACGAGCGTGTATCAGTGGTGGGATCCAGCTGGTTCGCACTGGTTCCGCCGAACGGAGACCTAATTTTTTGTTGAGTTTGGCGAACCGGTGGTTAAAATGGCACTTGCCATCAGGGTTCTCTAAGGGGGGTGCCTGGGCAGTCGCCCAACGTGGAAATCACACATCGACATTCCTCACTCTTTTTTAATGTTCATCAGCACAAGCGCAGAGTCTAAGTGCCCGTAATCATGTCCATCCCGTCCACGGGTAAAATAAAAATTGCAAGTGAGGACGCCAATCAAGAAGCAATATGGAAATACCTTAAATAATTGTTTTATTGTTTTTTTGGTCAGGTATTATTTAATATTTTTTTATTAATATTTTACAAATCTTTCTTATAACATAATCTACTTTTGTGTACTTCTTTTATTCTTATTTAAGTATTAAATGCATGAAATAAGAAACTACCATTTGGTATATCATTATTGTTGTTTCCTTAACACAGTTATTAGGACAGAGCACCAGCTGTTAAATTATTTGAATCCGACCACTGGGACGAATCCATTTATTTATTAGACGGTCAAGTCTAAAAGGCTCAACCTACTATTGACCCAGGATTCCTTCAATCACAGACACCGGATGGGATCTGAATTCTGCAGATTCTGTGCTCTTTCGTCTCTTAGTTCTTAAGGACTTTAAGAACTGTGAATAAGAGAAGCCTGAGAGAGGTCTCAGACGTATGACTGCCAGGACCAGGTAAGGTTTCTCTGTTCCCGGTCTCTGTTACAATAACAGAAAAGGAAAATAAAGAAAATACCATACAAATAATGAAAACGCAAAGAGCCAGAGCTGAATGAGCCATTTCCAGCGGGACCCACAGATCCTTTGTTACGATTTCCTGTCATGTTAGGACCTGAGTTTTTGGATCTTTTCTACAATACTTATTTCAAAATTTATGACTGCACAGTTTTCATTATTTAAAAGGGACTTTCATTCTTTTTCTCCCCAGTTTTATGGATTACCTGTCCATAGTATGCTCTTTGAACAACCTTTCTACCTGCTGGCTCACATGCACCATAAGGGATGCCTTTCAGCCCAGTTCTTAGAGAAAGATACTTCAAATGTCTCGATCACCTCAAATGTGTTTCAGGAGACATTTCACCCAACTGAGTCCTTAACCATCCATGGCATACAGGCTAACTTTTACATTACTGTGCGTAACACTCCATATTCAAAATTTCCTCTACCTACAAAAAATGTATATGGAATGGCTGGCCAGGATTCTTTCCCCACAATATTTTTAGGGACATGAATAAAATGTTTTACTCATCATCGTTCTTTTCCAATCTTTATATCTGTCAGGCTTTACTCCACTGGTCCCGTAACGGCTGGCTGTGACAGCGGCGGGATTCCCCCTCTCCTCTCTGTCTCTTTCTCTCTCTCTCTCTCTCTCTCTCTCTCTCCTGTGGAATACCTTACGTCTACACAACGTCACGCAGACCCTCACAGACCTGGCGAGGAACTTCCGTGGAACTGCTATACATAACCAAGTTCTGAGGATGGGACCAGCAGACACCCGTGCTGTGTCCATGGGTGGCCATGGTAAAGAAAATGAAGGACACACAGCCGGCCTGAAGCTGAGATGAACCAGGAGGGACAGGAGCATGTCACTGGTATAAAGGTGTGAAGATGAAGAGCGGATGTCAGGATGGGGGAACCAGAGAGGTGGAGGGGCAAGCGGTTTTAGTTCCTGAGTGGACCTGAGTTCCAAGTCCTGGGAACATGGAGACCACCGCTGACATCACAACGGAGCCTCGGGGACAGTGGGAGGATGGTTTAGGGGATGATATGACCTTTGTGCCAAGTCCATTAATACTGAAGTTCCGGATCCTCCTATTCATGTCCTGGGAGAGCTTTTTTTTTTTTTTTTTTAATCTCTCTAATTGCAAGTTTCCCAAGCTATACAATAATGATAATAATCATAGTTATCTAATAAGCTTACCATAAAAATAAAATAAGAATAAAAAGACTCTGTGCAGAGCTGGGCAAACGATAAAGATGTAAATGTGAACTTCATATCCTGCATGTCTGTGTCCCCTCAAAATCCATATGTGGAAACCTAACCTCCACGGGGGTGGGGCCCTCATATATGAATTAGTGCCCTTATTAAAAGGGCCCCCGAGAACTCCCTCATCCCTTGAGCCATTTGAAGACACAGAGAGGATGTGGGTATTTGGGAACCAGAAAGCACATTCTCACCAGATGACAAAACTGTTCGTGCCCGGATCCCCAGCCTCCAGAACTGTGAGCAACGATGTGTGTTGTGTCGAATTCACCCAGTCTGCGGGGTTTGGCTATAACGGCACAGGTGGACTAACACCGTCAGCATATACCTCCTTAGCTTGGTTTTACCTACAAAACGCCAGAGATGGTAAGAGCACAGCCCCAGGGGTCACCCCGAGTCAACAAGAGCCCCCGCGCCCGAGCCAGGCTCCCTCCGCCCAAGCTCTGGACAGGTGCACTGGCTCTCAGTGTCCTTCCGTGTCTGCGCTTTTGTCGAAGCCTTGTGCTTGTCCCTACAGGCTGGGCAACAGGAGGTTTCTGGTTGTGAGTATGGGAAACACAGAGCTCATTCCTGTACGATCATGCGTTCACGATTATTCTATTACTTTTCCACACGAGCTGTAAACCTACGTTCGCCCACTCTGTGCCTTCTTGCAGCAGACATTCTTACATAAATACCTAAGGTTCACAGGGGACTCTCGTCTCCGGAGACGACGTGAACCCAGGCCTGTGCTGAGATGAGCAGCAGCTCTATCAAAGCCCTGGGGTCCCCTGAGAACACCCACAGCTGCAAAGGCAGAATGGGGCAAGGCACGTGCACCCCTCAGTACTTAGTCAGCAGGGCGCCTCGAACGAGCGAAATCAGAGAGCTCTAGGCAATGTGCCCACAAACAGCTGAGCGGATATTGTCCAAATCACACAGGGAAGCGACACTATGAACGAAGACCCTTGAGCCTGGGGGGAAGAGTGTCAGGTGGGAAACTTGTTCTCATGACAGATGTTCCTCAACGTAATATATATATTTAAGCGAGAGGAGAGAAGACAGAGACAGACTCCTGCATGCGCCTACACCTTCACCAAGAGCCACCTGGTGACCCTCATCTGGGGCCAATGCTCGAATCAACCGAGCTATCCTCAGTGCCTGGGGCTGAAGCTTGAGCCAATAGAGCCACTGGCTGTGAGTGGGAAGAGAGAAAGAAGAAGAGGGAGGAGGAGAAAAGCAGACGGGTGCTTCTCCTGTGTGCCCTGACCGGGAATTGAACCCGGCACTTCCACACGGCGAGTCAACATCCTATCCACTGGACCAGTTGGCCAGGGCCAAAAGTACATTTTTTTTACTGTTGAAGTATAGCATAAAAATCACAGGAGGACAGCTTGAGCTGTTATCACAAAACCAACATACCTATGTTAAGTAGTCATAGCCCAGAATAGGTTATGTACTTTTATTATGTGCGTTTATCCTTGGATTCAGGTTAAATGCCCTTATTGATGAGTGAATCGATTGCAATTGATTACAGGTTTAAGAATGTTCAGTTCATATTTTATCAGTAAGATAAGCTTTTTCAGAGAATTATTTTAGACATCAAGAAGCAGGAGGAAAAATAAAACAAGATTTCCAACTAGGAAAATTCTTACCCGAAACCCACCTAGCTGGGAAGTCTTCAGATGGATTATGACTATTTCCCACAATGACAAGACGGACAATGAATCTCAGACTGTAGCCAATTCCAGGGAAAATGACCCTTCATTAGACCCAAAGGACAGAGGGGAAGAGATGATATCTTTTGTGCCTTTTCACACTGAGAGAGACTAATTTACCAACGCCGTTACTTTTGTTTATGCGATTTTCTTCCTTCGGGGAGACCTTTGGACCTCAAGAGCAGCAACCTGCCTATTTCTGCACCTAATCGGAGCCATGAGTCCCAAGCCATCTTCTAAAAGACACACACAACTAAAGAGAAGATTGCAGTCTTGGATAGAGACTGGATAGATTTGTGGTGTCAAGCTCTTTTACACAGGGAAAAAAAATAAATGTAAGTCTGTTTATTTTAACACTAGACACTTAATTGTATTTGCTCTAATGGACAGAGTACATTGGGAGACAGAAAAGGAGAATTCCTCAGCTTCTCCACCCCCCATGCCCTCCCACATTGCTGTTGATAAAATTTAAATCTGCAAATATGTGTTGCTCCTAGCCCTGGCCAGATAGCTTGGTTGGCTGGAGCACTGTCTCAGAGCACAGGGGTTGCTGGTTTGATCCCCTGGTCATGGCACATTCAGGAGCAGCTCAATGTTCCTGACTCTGTCCCCTTCTCTGTGCCTCTCCCCCTTGCCCAAAATGTGCTGCTTCTACATAGATAGATTGTTACTTTATACCTCTCTACCCTCATATATTTGTCAAACCACAGGATAGGGAAGAAACATTGACTCCTAAAGAGGTAAGTCCCACTATGTCATTACCACGACTAATCACGTGTTAACATGCCTAGGCTATGATACCTAGCTATCTGGTCAAATGCCAGTCAACATGCTGCAGTGAAGGTATTTCATTAGGTGTGACTCACATTCACATCACTAGAGAAATGAATGAACTTTAAGAAGAGTAAATTATCCTCCATAAATGTGGGTGGGCCTCACCCCATCTGTTGAAGATCTTAAGAGAAAAATACCAAACTAACCCACAGAGAGAAAGAAGGAACTGTACCCCCAGACGGCCTTCAAACCCGAGCTGGAAGATCAGCTCTCCCCTGTGTCCAGTGTGCTGCTCTGACCTGCAGAATCAGGATGTGCCAATCCCAGGAGCCTATTCACTAACATAAATCTCTCTTTCCCCCTCCCCACCCTCCTTAGATATAACAACATTTCCATCCTCGTAAATGACAAGTGCACTGTGTCTTCTGTGAGTGTAACTGTATGTAACCCAAGTTTATTTATTATGACAGGAGAGGTCACCCTGACCTTCACGCACATGGCATGGTGAGCACAGGTTTATGGGAAACTGTTTCACCACTGTCATTAGGGCCCACGGTGATGGGGGATCCAGTTCAATCAATGCGCCCACTTATTATGGTGAAACGTCCATTGCCCTTTAAAGTGTCCGCCCAGAAAAGACCCAGTCACCTTCCTTCATATTTCCTTGATCAACGTATGAGCCTTACCTCGCTTAAATTCAAAACCAATAAAGAAGGACAATCCTATCATAAACCCAGAAAAGAGAAATGGATTTTGGGGAGCAATGCTAATAAAAAGCAGTGGGTAGCCGTCCAAACGCAACGTATAATTCAGTTCACTGCCTTTACGTGAATTACGCTCACGCTGTTCCCCACGAATGCCGTCGAAAGTCCATCGTGCAGCTGCATTAAGGTCAAAGTCTCGGATCTCTGAACCGTACGATACCTTACTTACACCTTATATGATGTTACACTGTGACTTCTCTCGATGGACCAAAATGAAATCTCCCGTGTCCGCACACAATACATGATAACGGAACAGGAAATGATCTCACAATAAACACTTCACTTTGGAAAGGGGAAGGATGTAGAACACTCAAATGTCACTGGTCCAGAGCAGTTTTTAAAATATCCTAAAGAAGACTTTGAAAGAGTGAAGAACGTTCTCAGGCTATGGCTGAGTCTTACCTTCAGAGGGCCAGGGTCTGCCCGTGGGGAGCACTCGTAGATTCCCATCACCCCCCTGGCCTCGTTTCCAGCAGGCAGGGGGTCTCGTGGGGTCCCTTGAGGTTACCTAGTCTGCATCCTGGCGATGCAACATTGCAGCCGAAGGTTTGTTTGCACGCCGAATGCAAATACTTTCTGAGACTAGCATTTTGGTTTCTTTAGCAATACAATGAAAGCCCCTTAAAGACAAACCTTAATTGGTGATAATCAACCTTTACTGCAGTGTTTTTTCCTTTTTAAATCCAAGGACACACTCTGTCCTTTCTTTTGTTTTTGGAGATCCTGAAGAATAGAAATACCATTGTTTATGGGTACTTTCCCTAAAATAGGTAGAAATTTGTTTCCTGCCCTTATTTCAGAGAAAAAGTGATATGAGCAAGAGAAATAACCCAAAGATTTTTTTTTTGTAAAATAAAATGAAAAAGTTAAATGCAGGCTACTTAATTCCTTGAAGAAAAAAGGTCTAGATACCAATTCAAGCTCAGTCATAAGATTCTTATGTAGCTTATTCCAGGGGAAGTGCCGCCATGGCCACCAGAGGGGTGGGGGAGGAGCTGGGTGGAAACAGTAAAGAGGAACAAAAAGAATGTAAGTGTCATGTGAGTGCTAGCATCAGAGCTTGGTACAGATTTAGGGTTAGGGCTTACAGTGAGGGTTAGTGCTAGGTTAGCGTTAAGGTTGTTAGAAGCTATACTGAAACCCAGCCATGCTCATGTGTTTACTGTATGCTCTGCTGTTTTTGTGCTACGGTGGCAGAATTGCTTAGTTGTAACCAGAGACCACAAGGCCTGCAGAGAAACAAATAACAATTTAAAAATACTGCAAAAAGAAAGATAAACACAAAGTATACTTAGGTAGTAACCTACAGGCTGGGGACTAGTAGATTTTCTTATTCATAAAATAACTAAAAACATTTATAAATGACTACATTTTACCTAAACTCAAACTATTCAAATACACCAAAAAGAAGAAAAAAGAAGAACAAGGGGAGGAGAAAGAAGAGGAGGAGGAAAGAAGAGGAAGAAGAGGAAGAGGAAGAGGAGGAAGAGGAAGAGGAGGAAGAGGAAGAGGAGGAAGAGGAAGAGGAAGAGGAGGAAGAGGAAGAGGAAGAGGCGGAAGAGCAGAAAGAGGAGGAGGAGGAAGAGGAGAAGGAGGAAAAGGAGGAAGAGGAGAAAAAGGAGAAGGAGGAGAAGGAAGAGGAAGAGGAGGAAGAGGAGAAGGAGAAGGAGGAGGAGGAGGAAGTGAAGGAGGAGGAGGAGATAACTACGATGACAGAACTATTGTATAATCTAAGTCATTAATCAAACATTTCCAGTCTTTGTGGCCATCTGACAATAAGCAAATAAGCTGGCTTTTAAAGATAATCAATTACATTCCACTTTTTAAATATCACAATCTCTAGGGACTATTACTGAATTTTTGCTGATTATAAAATGTATGCGAAGATACACATGCTAATTGAATGAAGAGTCATTGGAGAGGCACCAACTAATTACATACATCAAACAAAATGTCAGCTAAGAACTCTTTTGTGTGATCAACATCAAAAAATAATAATAATAAAAACCCACTGGTTACTTCTTATTAGTACTAAAATGATTAGTGCTAATGTGGATTACACTCAAGGAAACTAGTCCATCGTATAAGCTCGTGACAACACATCCACCACATACGGCTGCGTGTAGTCTTGGCAAAGCAGGACCGAAGTGACCAATGACTACTTGATGGGCGGACAGCTAAACAGCATGGACTTGGAACCCAGAGTAATGCAATTTTAGGTCAGTGGTCCATCTGCCTAACTCTGTGGTTCTGGACGAGTCACTCAATCTTCCTTTGTCTTGGTTTCTTCTTCTACAAGATAGAGAAAACAATAGTATGTATTTCATAAAGTCACTTAAATGATTAGGTTAAAACACACAATACCCAGGAGAGTAGTACTTTTCACATACACACAACACAGACAGGAATCAGCTTTTATTATTGATGTTTTAATAGCTTTTAAAAAATATCTTTTCTTTTGTTGTTGCTATTGTCTGAAGATTTTGTGTATTGATTTTTAAAGAGAGAGAAAGGGTAGGGCGGTTCGTGCCTTGACCGGGCAAGCCTGGGGTTTCCAACAGGTGACCTCAGCGTTCCAGGCCGACGCTTTATCCACTGTGCCAGCCCAGGTCAGGCTGATGCTTTAATAGTGTTTTTTTTCAATTATCATTTTTAAGTAACCACATTCAGAAATTTTTATTCCAAATGTAATTGTAGGATATCAAAGCATCTAATCCACACAGCTTTTTTTTTTTTTTTTTTAAAAAAAAAAAGATCAAAATATTATGACTGGCCTCATCTTGATTCCATCTCTTTGCATTTCTTCATTGTAATCAGAAAGAGTTAATTGGGTACAACAGGCATGGGACACAGATAAATACCTTTGAGGACAACCTGGAGGAGTGGGTGTGAGTTCTAGTAAATTCAGAAAAGAGACCCAGGTTTTCTAGAATTAAAAATAAAATATAAAAAATGCACAGAGTTGCATTTTTTAATTTCCTCTTAACAAAAATGTCTCTTTTCCCATTAAATTTGGATAGGTGGACCTCTGGCCAGCTGAGCGACCCCTTTGCTGACCTGGCACAATCCTCTGTCAGCCAAGAATGAGAGAGCTCCGAGTCTTCCCTCCTCATCTCTGCAGAAGGCTCTCCGACAGTCGCGTGGGGCTGACATCAGCATTCTGAAGTGAGCTCCAGAATTGAGTTCTGCCCGTGTCCATAAGGGTTTTGCTTAGAAAATGTAATCGTTCCCCTAATCAAGGCACATTATTTTCCTGGTGACACAGAGAAGTTCAGAGGAAGAAGAAATCGTGGACTTGCAGGATGGAGCCGGCTTTGCTGCTAGAGTAAAGGAAGGTGAGGGTTTCTCATTAAGACGTGGGGGGGGGCTGTAGGAAGAGGGACAGCACCCCTAGGTTAGGGCCGAGCCCTGCAGATCCACCCCCCACAGGGGTCTACGCGTCACTGGGAGCACGGGGTGACTGTCAGACTCCCGCGCGGCCTGGTGCTGTCCCTGAAGTGGCGGAATGACAGACTCTTATCTGGTGAGTCAATCAGTGTGCATGCTCAAGACAGTCCTTTCCGAGTGAGATGGCGGTTGTTTTGAATATTCTTGATGAACATTGCCAAGCAACGCCTGCCTTCTTTCTTCCTCCCAAGGGACTCGAATGAAACCACTAGCATTTGTCTCCTATTAAAAACATGATTTAGCCTGACCGGGTAGTGGCGCAGTGGATAGAGAGCGTCAGAACGGGACGCAGAGGACCCACGTTTGAAACCCCGAAGTCACTGCTTGAAAGCGGGGTTGCTGGCTTGAGCGTGGGGTCATAGACATGAATGTCCCCATTGTCACTGGCTCAAACCCAAAGGTCACTGACTTGAAACCCAAAGTTGCTGACTTGAGCCCAAGGTCACTGGCTTGAGCAAGGGGTCACTCACTCGGCTGTAGCCCCCTGGTCAAAAAGCACATGTGAGAAAGTAATCAACAAAGAGTTGATGCTTCTCATCTCTCTCCCTTCCTGTCTGTCTGTCCCTATCTGTCCCTGTCTCTGACTCCCTTCCCCTCTCTGTCACTATAGAAAAAAACAAAGACATTATTTACAGTATAAATTAATTTCTAAAGTAATTAAAATACCAACATTTAAATATTTAATTCAAATTTGAATGATCTTTATTGCATCGATGAGCTGATTAACTTTTTCCCCCTACATTCTGTAACACGTTCGGAGACGGCAGCTCATGGAATACTGTCCAAACGTCTTCTAGCAAGTGTTTATGCAGACCCTGCTTTCCACGGAGAACACTGAAGGCTCGTGATACAAAGTAGTTTGTCAGGAGCTTTCTCTACTCCCGGCAATGAAAAGACATGTTTCAAAAGTAAATTACTGACTCTGGTGAAACAGCTAGTTCCAGATAAATGAGCGGAACAGTGCCCTGCAGTTAAAGGGACGGCCCTTCTCCTACAGCGTGGGCGTGCGGGACTGGGGCTGCTCTCCACAAGAAAGAATTCAATTGAACCAAACCTTGATGGATGGAAAGACTACGTAAAAGTGAGCCGTAGAATAAATATTTTGCACATAGAGGAACAACGTGAGCAGGGGAAATGAATAGGTCTTGCAATGTTCTGTGATGGAAATCGCTCCAGTGAGTCCCCTGTGTGTAGTTACATACGAATCCTGCCTCTCTCATCATACAGGACACTTTGTGTATTTTCAACAACTCCTGCCTCTCTCATCGTACAGGACACTTTGTGTATTTTCAACAACTACGTGCTATTTTAAAAAGTCACGTTAGTATGACACCATCTAAATCCATACTAGATTTAATTAAGTTACGTGCTTAGAAAGGTCATTTAGGGAGAGTTGTGAAAGTAAACCAAGCAGGGAGGTAAGGAATTTTATGCAAAGTTAGCAATAGGGAGTTATTTCCCCAATAACTGCAGTTATAGATGTCTTAGCAAATAAGTTAAAAAAAAATAATACTGTCATTGTTTAAAATGTCAGCATCACAAATATACCGCTACATGATGAATATATTATACATAACTCACTATAGGACCTAAAATAGTTCATTTCCCTGCCAATGGATACTTGTGAATTAGAACAGTGTATTCTGTATCTCATCATGCATATATTTAAAATACTTTACACCAAGAAAACTGCCCTGCAATAATAATGCTGTGTGCTAATAAATGCACCAGCTGTAAAGATAGATAGAAATAGTCTATTGAAAATAAACAGAAATAGTCATAAAATGTGAATCAATGTGCCGTAATTGTCTGGCATTCTCTCGGTCAGAGCAGCCTCGTGGGACCTCTCCTTTACCTTCGTGTATACCCTTACGTTGTCCAATTGCCGGTATGTTTATGTTGTGTTACATCACGTCCCAGGTACCTGACATCACCATGACGTAGCGCAGCTGATTTGAACTTCGTGCCCTGACGAAGGTGGTGTCTGGCAGCTTTCTCCGCTCTAAACTTACTCTTCTGTCCACTTTGCACACTGTACCTTCGGAAGGAAGCTACTACACACACTTGAAACTGTTTTTTTTTTCAGTGAGAGGAGGAGAGGCAGAGACAGACTCCCGCATGCACCCCAACTGGGACCACCCGGCATGCCCACCAGGGGGCGATGCTCTGCCCACCTGGGGCCGCTGCTCTGTTGCTCAGCAACCAATCCATTTTTAGCACCTGACGTGAGGCCATGGAGCTATCCTTAGCGCCTGGGCCCAACTTGCTTAAACCGTTTGTGCCACGGCGAATCGAACCCGGGACTTTTACACACTGTGCCGACGCTCTACCACTAAGCCAACCGGCCAGGGCCACAGTGAACCTCAGAGTGAGGTCTTACACTCTATCTCCGTGAGAGCAGAAATTATACTTACATTATTTGAAATTCTTCTGCATGGGAGGGCTGTCCCTTTTACTGCATCAATTCAGTCGATCCTAAATTTGTAACAGTGTGGACTCAGATACTTTTCCTGTGTTTGGGGTGGCAATCTAACACTGTGATGCTAACATTATTCTTATCATGTTGAAATTATTTCAGCTTTGGCTATGGAGAGGTTTCCAGTCGGCACCTGTGCCCTGTTAGCACACGCCCATCATAATGTGGCTGTCATTTTTTATGAGTATTTCCTTATTTTTCTGGCACTACAAGGCACTCCAGGCTCATCATATATATATTCTCTCCAGCCCTATTATCAGCCAGTTCTCAGAGGAGTCCTGGTTGTTTCTATTGCAGAATGGTACATGGGGGTCATTGCTTCCAGTCCGTCTCAGATGAAAAGCCAAGTGTGTTTACTAACCTGTGTATCACACATGTATCTACAAATATTTCTATATTTAACCACCTGTGCCTATCTAAAACTAAACACGAGTGCCTCCTGTCCCAACGCTAATCTAGAAGCAAATGAATTATTGTCGTTTTGATCAACTTCCACTGTGGCACTGAGAAACTCATCCCAGTCATCCAATCACCCACCCTCCATTCACTGAACTCTTCGTTTCCAGGGTACATGTGTGACACAATCAGAACTAACTTCTAGCCCCTGGGGAACAACTTCACCAATTAGAACAGGTTGTTTAGGTGAAGTTACCTTTGCCTTTATTCCACACACAACAGTCACATGTCCCAAGTTACTTAGGTCAGCACCTTTTTCCTCAACACGTACAGTAAGGTTGTTTCACGCATTGGTAATAGTTAATGTCACGTTCTGCCTTCCATCCTGCAGTCCTGAGTACACGTGCCTGTGTACACACACGTACACACACATATGTACACACAATAAAATTGACTATGCTGTCAATGTCTATGGGTTTGACAAATGAATAATGAATAATGTCATGTACCCAACATTGCCATATCAGACAAAATAGGGTCGCCGCCCTAAAAAATTCCCTGTGCTCTACCTCTTTGTCCCTCCCTCTTTCCCCCGAATCCCTGGCAACCATCGATCCCCTTACTGAATCTGTCATTTTGCCTTTTCCAGAATGTCACAGAGTTAAAACCATGTAGCCTCTCAGCCCAGCTCTTTCTCTTCAATATGCGCTAAAGATTCCTCCGTGCTTTGTGGTCCAATTTCTCTTTATAACCTGAAAGTATTCCATTGTATGGAAATACACACTATAATATGTTTAATCATTATTCAACTGAAGGACAACCTCCATTTCTTGGTGCTTTTGTAAATTATATGTTTAATTTCAAATTCGAGTTTTTCATTGATGCTGTTTAGGAAAGTGACTGAGTTACATATGTAATGTCATATCCTATACTCACATGTCAGTTTCAGAATTACTTGTTGTTGTTCTTGATTCTTTGGGATTTTCTATATGACTGTTGCATCATCTGCAGGCAAGGATAGGTTTATTCATTCCTTCTCAATATCGACACATTTAACGTCCTTTGCTCGTTTCATTGTACTTACCGAGGATTTCTATTATAACATTAGGTAAAGTGCTGAGATCGAACATTCTTGACATTTTTTTTTTCTGATTTTAGGAGGAAAGTGTCCTGTTTCTCAGATTTATACATAGATATATGGCATTAGCTGTAGGTGTTTTGTAGATGGTCGGTATCAAGTTGAAGAAGTTTTGCTCTCTTCCTAGTTTTCTGAGAGTTTTAAGTATAGAAGGGGGGTTAGGTGTTCTCAAGTGCTTCTCTGAACCTGTTGATGTGATAGATTACGTTAATTGATTTTCACATGTCGACCTGGCCTAGGTACGTGAAATAGATGTCCAGTGAGCGGTCATGGTGGACAGTTCTCTTTGTACAAAGTTGTACTTGGTCTGGCAGTATTTCGTTAAGGATTTCCACTGTATGTTCATGAGACACGTTGGTCAGCACATCTTCTTTGTTGTAACATCCTTATCTAGTTTGGTACGAGAACCTTGTAGAATAAGTGAGGGTGCATCACCTCGGCTTATATTTTCAGGAACAGGGGGCTTAAGAAAGAAGAGGCAAGGTCATAGCAACAGGAGTGAGCCTTGGACCTCAGGAAATAAAGAAGCAGAAGCAGAAGAAGTGAGCCAGCTGGGCTGCGTGGGCTCAGGAAACATGTTACAGAGGCAAAAGAAGGGCCCTGTGAGCTCAGGAGAAAGAAGGCAAAAGACAAGTGCTTGAGAGTAGAAGGGAGGGAAGTTGCGGGTGTGCAGAGAGAGAGAGAGAGAGAGAGAGAGAGAGAGGAGAGAGAGAGAGCAGGCACTGGGTCCTTTGTCTTAAGGACTTTTTCTATGTTTTCTGAAGGTGAGACTTTTAGGAGAGGCCTCAGGGGAGGACCCCAATGGAGCATTCATTGGCTTTCCAGGTGTGTCCTTTAACATGCTTATGCATCAAAGTGAGCAGATAGGGTCAGGGTCTCTATGGGTTGGTTGTCACCAGGGTAGGGGGGTCATTAGTCATTGCATCTGGTTCTGATGTCAGCTATGGTGTTACTTCATCTGGTTTTGCTGCCTTTCTGGGCCTGGAGCTGAAACGCAACTGAGGCCTAGACGTTCTCTCCTGTTTGAGCAACACTCTGTCTCTGTGGTCATCAGACCCAAGGCTTTGTCCCTGAGATTCTTTGATGCTGATCAGAGCCTCACTGTCCTGAGGGCGTAATGCTTAAGGGAGTGGTCATGCAAGGGAGAAGGGGGCAGGAGAGTCAGGGTGCCGGATGGGGCCAGGTTGAACCAGCCATCCATCTCAGTTTCCCCATTCCAAGGAATTTCTCTAACTTCTTCTCCTGTCTCAAAACCAGACACACGAAGAAATACAGTGGGTGCCTCTACTGCATGTAGGGAGAAGAACAAAGAGCAGGCATTGCAATTCAGACGCGGCTTCTGATACCCGGTCGGAGGTATACCGCCGGCCAAGTTTCACGGCCTGATTAGCATTAATTTACTCACAGTTTCAAGAAACAGCCATTAGCTCAGGAGTGTCAGGCCTCTGTAGCGGTAGGCCAAGCCGCAGTCGTTGCCAGCTTCCCCCCTGTGCCAGGATCGAGACTGCCTGCCTGGACACAGAAGCAGCGATTGTTGGCCACCATCCTGGCCCCCGCCATCTGTCCTGCCTTCCATACAAACGCCTCCCCCTACTGACTGATACATGAGGCATGCCACGGCGGGCCGGCACGCACGTTTCCAAAAAGCCTTCCCAGACAGGCGGCCTCCCTGTCACTTGCATCTGTCTGGGTTTTTGACATGACTCGCTCACAGGCTGGCCTGGAAGGCACCCTCAGGATAGAGCCCGTGTGACCCATTGGAGGTCCTGAATTATTGACTGCTTCCTGCTGAAGCCAAGGCTCACCAACCCTCCGCGTCCACACCATGGGATTCCAAAGTGGGTTTAACGGACCGTGCATTTGGTCTTTTGTTTGCAATCACTGTGTATATGACACGGGGGAGGGCCGGGGAACAGATAGATCCCACTCACGAGCACAATTCCATAACTGTGTCCTTCAGTGTGTGTTTGTCTAATCTCCCCTCTTCTGGAAACGCGCCCATGGCCTCAGTGACAAAAGCAGGGATATATACATAGGAGCCCGCGGTGGGAGAGGTCTCCTAGGAACGGAGAGAAAAGGGTGCTCATGGCGATTGACGGTCGTTGCCAAAGATGCAGTTGGAAATAAGCCCAGACCTCTCCATTTCTTTATAATTCTATTCAGCACTTTATGCTCTATCAGGGTTAAATAATTAAAAGTTCCGTAACTAATATACCCAGGATTCACTTAGGGTCTAAAGAAATGAAGGTTCACTCGCTGGTTTCCCAATAAAGGGTCAGTATGCCGCTCCAACGGGGCCTTTAATTCACGTCCCAGTCAGCCCAGAGACTCTCTGAGAAACGGGTGTCCCAGTGACAGGTCACCTGTCCTTCTGCGCTGACAGGAAGCTCGTTCAGTCCGCCCTGGAAAGCATGGCGAAGGGAGCTCTTACTGAATTTCTAGAGTACCAGTTTCTCAATCATCCCTCTCTTCCAATTCTTAAAACGTAGGAACAAGAGCAGAAAGGGGGGCAGAGGGGACACGTGTGTGTGTGTGTGATTAGTCTTAACTAAAGGTTTTGGTAATCAGTCATGGGAGAACATTGAACATCCTATTCGCTATAGCTTAATATCCTTTTCCTCCTGCAAAACAGCTTTCCTTCGAGTAGTCTCTGCTTTAACGAGAAAGCTTTAAAAACAATGGAGACTTTATAGGGAGAACCACAGGCTACATCTAACCTCAAGCCAAATGCCAACATTACATTTATTTAAACACATGATTTGTTTTTTGTTTTTTTCTTTTGTTTACTCTGAAAACCACATAGCCTGCATTAAAAAGGCTAAGTCAACCTTGAACGTCATCGTGATAATGGCAAAACACCGGAACGGCACGACAGTCAGGGAAAGGCAGGTCTGACACTGTGGTCCCTCATTCAGTCTCCCTCTCTGCTTCTCTGAGACCTCTGCGTGTGCGTGAGTGTGAGTGTGAGTGAGTAATATATATATACATATAATTATACATAGCCCCTATTAACAAAACTCTGAACTATAGAAAACTGAAAAGAAACGAAAGAAGAGATCATCCCAGAATTATATTGGCAAAGTTAGGCATTTACCTCTCGACCACTAGTAGAAAAGGTAGGCGACATATACTCTACAGAATGCAAGCACAAAGATCAGCTGACTGGAATTAACGGAAATATATAAAGGACAATCTCCAACAACCTCAGAATACAAATTCTTTTCATGTGTAGGTAAAACATTTACCAAAATAGAATGAATGTCTGACAACAAATCTAGGGTCCAAATACACGCATATATATATACACACACACATATATGTATGGATATTTTGGTATTTAAAATATATATTTAAATATTTAAATTTTTGTTAACGTTTAGTTGGTACACAATAGTGTATTAGTTGCAGCCACACAACATAGTGATTCGACATGCCTTACAGCGTTGTTAAAATGAACTGTGCTGTAACAGAACTTACTCATTTTCTGACTGCAAATTTGTACTAGGAGCAACATCTCCCTACTTCCTTCATCCCCGCCCCCAGCACTTGGGAACCACCATTTTCTCTCTGTTTCTACAAGTTTGTGTGTTTCAGATTCCGGTTACCTTTCCGCTTGATCTCACTTGGCCTCCTGCACGCAAGCTTCATCAACATTGCTTCCAAAGGCAGGGCTTCCTTCTTTTCTGTGGCTGTAACTTTCCACTGTGTACACTGGGATGCTATTGTGAGGGGTATGTGTGAGAGGGGTGTGGGTGTGAGAGGGGAGTGTGTGTGAGAGGGGTGTGTGTGAGAGGGGTGTGTGTGTGAGAGGGGGGTGTGTGTATGAGGAGTGTGTGTGAGAGGGTGTGTGTGTAGAGGGGTGTGTGAGAGGGGTGTGTGTGAGGGGGGTGTGTGTGTGAGAGGGGTGTGTGTGAGAGGGGTGTGTGAGAGGGGTGTGTGTGAGAGGGGTGTGTGTGAGAGGGGTGTGTGAAAGGGGTGTGTGTGAGAGGGGTGTGTGTGTGAGAGGGGGGTGTGTGTATGAGGGGTGTGTGTGAGAGGGGTGTGTGTGTGAGAGGGGGGTGTGTGTATGAGGGGTGTGTGTGAGAGGGTGTGTGTGTAGAGGGGTGTGTGTGAGAGGGGTGTGTGTGAAGGGGTGTGTGTGTGTGAGTGGGTGTGTGTGAGAGGGGAGTGTGTGTGAGTGGGTGTGGGTGTTAGAGGGGTGTTTGTGTGTGAGTGGGTGTGTGTATGAGGGGTGTGTGTGAGAGGGGTGTGTGTGAGAGTGGGTGTGTGTGAGAGGGGAGTGTGGGTGAGAGGGGAGTGTGTGTGAGAGGGGTGTAGGTGTGAGGGGTGTGTGTGAGAGGGGTGTATGAGAGTGGGTGTGTGTAGAGGGGTGTGTGCGTGAGAGGGTGTAGGTGTGAGAGGTGTGTGAGAGGGGTGTGTGTGAGAGTGGGTGTGTGTGAGTGGGTGTGTGTAGAGGTGTGTGTGAGAGGGGTGTGTGTATAGAGGGGTGTGTGTGAGAGTGGGTGTGGGTGTGTGTGAGAGGGGTGTGTGTGAGAGGGGTGTGTGTGAGAGGGGTGTAGGTGTGAGGGTGTGTGTGTGAGTGGGTGTGTGTGTGAGGGGGTGTGTGTGAGAGGGGTGTGTGTGAGAGGGGTGTGTGTGTGAGTGGGTGTGTGTGTGAGGGGGGGTGTGAGAGGGGTGTGTGTGAGAGTGGGTGTGTGTGAGTGGGTGTGTGTGAGAGGGGTGTGTGGGTGAGTGGGGTGTGTGTGAGAGGGTGTGTGTGAGAGGGGTGTGTGTGTGAGGGGTGTGTGTGTGAGTGGGTGTGTGTGAGAGGGGTGTGTGTGAGAGGGGTGTGTGTGTGAGAGGTGTGTGTGAGGGGTGTGTGTGTGAGTGGGTGTGTGAGTGGGTGTGTGAGGGGGTGTGTGGGTGAGTGGGGTGTGTGAGAGGGTGTGTGTGAGGGGTATGTGTGTGAGGGGTGTGTGTGTGAGTGGGTGTGTGTGTGAGAGTGTGTGTGTGTGAGTGGGTGTGTGTGTGAGAGGGGTGTGTGGGTGAGGGGTGGGTGTGAGAGGGGTGTATGTGAGAGGAGTGTGTGTGAGGGGTGTGTGTGAGAGGGGTGTGTGTGAGTGGGGTGTGTGTGTGAGGGGTGTAGGTGTGAGGGGTGTGTGTGAGAGGGGTGTGTGTGAGAGGGGTGTGTGTGTGAGAGGGTGTGTGTGTGAGTGGGTGTGTGTGAGTGGGTGTGTGTGAGGGGGTGTGTGTGTAGAGGGGTGTGTGTGAGTGGGTGTGTGTGAGAGGGGTGTGTGTGAGTGGGTGTCCCCATTAACCAGTCAGTGGACACTTAGTTTCCATGTCGTGGCTACTGAGAATAACGCTGCAGTGACCATGAGGTGTGGATACCTCTTCACTTCTCTGTTTCCATTTCCTTTGGATAGAAACCCAAAGGGGATACATATATTAACTTCTGAGGAAGCTCCATATTGTTTTCCGTAGTTCTCCCAACAGTGCACATGGACTTCCTTTCCTTCCCATCCTCCCCAGCACTGGTTAGCGGGAGCCTTTCTGATGACAGACGTTGGGACAGGTGGTGGTGCCACCTCCTTTGCTTCTTATTTGCATTTCCCTGGTGACTAGTGATGGTGAGCATCTTTCCTTGTGATTATCAGGTGTGCGTCTTTGGAAAAATCTACAGGACAATAATTATAGTTAAGAATATTGTTTTACATACAATTCAAGTGGACACTAGATCATTTGTGAAACAAGATTTTGGATAACCTCACCACATACACACACACACACACACACACACACACACACATACAACGTGATAATGATGAGACATGATTCAGGGGTTATCTAACGCTACAGAGATGATTATACTGTAACATAGAAGTGTATCAAATCAACAGGTTGTATACCTTAAACTTATAGTTATATATAAATTACATGTCAATAAAAATCTATAAAATACAATATATATACATTGTTCTCACCTGGGAACGAATGCTTTCCGCCAGGGGAGACTGGAAAAAGTCTGGAGAACTTTTTACTGGTCCCAAGACAGGTGTACAGCAGGTGCCGGTGCGTAGAGAAGCAAGAGACACTGATAATCATCTTGGGAAGCAAAGGACCGACCTCGATGGTATAGAAATGTCAGGCCCGGGGTCACCAGGGCTGAGGTTGAGAGTTCCCTGAGCCCTGGCTCAGGGAAATGAGATGTCTCCGAGGGCTGCCTTGGAGACGATGGAGGAAGGAACAGTCTCACCTTTCCCAGACAGGGGTCACAACCCGCAGAGTTTGAAAATCCAGATAGGTTTGGTCCAAAACTCCTTGTTCCAAATGATCAAGTCCAAAACCGTCTGAAAGCAGAATTCATACCATTGTGAACTGACCTGCGCTGTTCTGGACCCAGGCTGTTTGATGCCTTATTCACCCAATATCATGGGAGGGACAGTTTGCCTTTATGGCAGGAGTAGTCTTGTATTGGATTAAAGGAACACGGCCCAGATATGGTCGGGGGCGGGGGGAGGGAGAGGAGTCTACATGATATATACATTGTATTACCTTCTTAAAAGTTAAAAGAGCTATCCCTAAACATTGTTTTAAAAGAGGGATGGGCCTGACCTGTGGTGGCGCAGTGGATAAAGCGTCGACCTGGGAACACTGAGGTCGCCAGTTCAAAACCCTGCACTGGTCTGTCAAGGCACATATGGGAGTTGATGCTTCCAGCTCCTCCCCCCTTTCTCTCTTTCTTTCTCCCTCTCTCACTCTGTGTCTCCTCTCTAAAATGAATAAATAAAAAGAATTAAAAGAGGGATGGCTAACCCGTTTTAGATCAGGGCATCATAAGGCCATAAGAACAAGACAATTAGGAAGTGGTTTGTTTTCCTCCCCCAGCCACCCCACTTCTCAGCGAGCTACCTCTACGCAGACAGCACACCTCAGATTCCTCGCGCTTACGTGTGCCGGGAACACCCCCCCCCCCAGAGACGGTTTGAGCATTACATAAGAAAATACTGTAAATGACTCGTCATGTCTCATACTTAAAGAATGAGAGCTCTTCTCCACTCTTTTCCATTGTTTCATCATTTTATTATACTTTAAGTGTTTATTCATTTTAGTGAGAGAGGAAGGAAGGGAAAGAGAGAGAGAGAGAGAGAGAGAGGAACATTGGTCTGCTCCCGCATGTGCCCTGACCAGAGATCGAACCAGCAACCTCTGCAGACTCCAGGCTGATGCTCTAACCCACTGAGCTTTCTGGCCAGGGCTATGTTTTTTTTTTATCACTTTATTATTAAATTATATGTGATACAGTACTTTCTTGAATGGAAAAGTGGCAGATTATGAAGCCGTACTCTGTCACTGCCCTACTATTAAGAAGAAGAGACCCGTGCACCCCACCTAGCAGCTGACTGCACCCCCCCCCCCAGCAAGCTCCCCAAAGCAAGCCTGCAGGGGCTCAAAGCTACAGCAGCGTCTCCAGGGGACATCCAGCAAGGACAGGGCAGCTGACTGCGTCCTGTGGACAGGTGGCATGCACGGGGTGTTCAACGTTGTCCACCTTCAACGGCTTTTAGGTTGAAATTCATCCACATCTCCACGTAAGAATCGGGCAGCGCAAGGCCGGTGTTGTCTTGCACTTGGCCACTGTACACAGTCACCCCCCAACCCCTTTATCCACAGGGGACATATTCCAGGACCCCAGGAGGGACCTGAGACCACAGCTGCACACCAACTGCACACCCTGTTTTTTTCTTAGGAGCACAGCCCTATAATAAATGCCACGTATCAAATAGGCACAGTAAGCAATGAACAACGGTAACTAGACAAACACATGGACAAGGGTAAACATCCCCGGTCGTCACAGTGGCGTGAGAGTGGACTCCCTCTCTCCCTCTCTCTCAAAATGTCTTGTGGTGGTCCTTACCCACTTTGTCACGGAAAGGACGCACTCTCCAGTGGGCGTGTCCCCACAGCCAGCAGCCTCACTGACCCGGCGCTTTGAGACTCCTCTCCAGTGGAACCAGGTTGACTTGAGCACAAGCCATTGGGACACCGGGAAAGTCCAAGGCCTGAACTACATACACCTGCGTGGGGACACCGGACAACACAGGAGGAGCGCGATGTCACCTCCCCGCAGGTGGCACCCGCCCCTCGGGAGATTTCATCACGCTACTCAGAATGAGGCGGGATTTAAAACTGAAGTATTGTCTATTTCTGAAAATTTCCATTTCATCTGTTGAGACCATTGTTGTCCCTACGTCACTGAAACAACATGGCCCCAAAGTTCTAGGTTCTTCAGTGTTTAGAGACTTCGATGTAGGGTCCCTACCACTGCCTTTTGTCCCTTAAGTCACGGCCAACCTGGAAACGGAAGACACCGATAATCGGAGGATGAAAAGGGGAGGCCAAAGCTGGATTTAGTAGACTTCGCATAAATGTACGTGCTAGAAATGAATAGCATTTGAAATTGGGGGGGGGAGGGGAATAGGCAGAAACCCCTGTAACACAAGACAGCGTTACGGCTACCATGCCTTTTCTCCTGATTCATACGCAAACGTTATACAACAATAAAAATATAATTGCAAGGTGTCAACACTCCGCTTCCCTGAATTATGGTTTTTCATTTCCTCCCGTGTCACAGAACAATAATGGATTGATTGGTCTGGCTCTCATATAAGGAAGAGAAAGAAAAAGAAACTTCCACACAGCTAATTGGAATCCCGTAGCATCTCTTTTCTCTAAGGTGTTCATTTGCGTGAAGGCACCTGGTCCCCTTGGGCGCGCCGGTGCTCACGAGTGACTCGCATTTCCTGTGGGCTCCACCATGAGCTGTCAGTTCCTAGTGTCAGGCTGGTCCACCCGAGTGTCCGGATCGATCTGAGACCTCACTCAGGCCCCGGGAACGTAACCTGTGCCTCTTACAGGTGTGGTTTCTTTAGACACTTGATCAGGTGTGAAGGGAGGCCTGAGAGAGGGCAGGATGGTTCTCAGTCTGACTTGGTCGGTTCTCCAGATGCACTCTGGTTGAGACCGGAGACACTGCTCTGCGTCCGAGGGCGTGTCCATAAGATCGGCGGGCACCCACGCTGGCTTATTCCACAGAGGGAACTGGACACCGTGGGTCTGCGTTAGAGCAGTAGAGCAAGGCAGAAACTCGAGGTGCGGGAAGTATCCCCGGGGACGGAGTGGTGGAGGGAGAAGGGTCCATAGCAGGGTGAGGGGTGGGCACTGCCTGGGCAGGACCGGGATGTTGAAGGAGGGCGCCCAGGTAGTAGCCAGGGCCCAGAGGGAAAAGAAGCCATTGAGGAGACATTGTCACTTGCAGAGATAGAGACAGACAGACAGACAGACAGAAATCTCTACATACTTGTTTTAGGGGAACAGGGACATGTTTCTGAAATGTTTGAGGAGTCGGGAATGTCGTGAGAAACTCGCCCAGCTCTGAGCTCTGTCTCTAGGTTGCTGGCACACCCCTGGGGGTGCTGGTGTCTTTGGGAGGATGGCATCCATCTTCTTTAGGGTGACTCGGTCCTCACAGCCAAAGGTCTCAGAGTGAACACTGCAGTTCCCTGGTGGCCAGGGGAAAGATGCCACTCTCCTTGGCTCGTGTGACAAATGACAGTTCAAGCATGGGCACATGTTCACCATGCTGGGGTGGGAGAGGCCCCGTGCACGAGAGACAGGGTAAGAACCACATACACAAGACAGGGAAGCCAAGTAGGTGACGCGGACGTTGACGTCCACCATGTCGGTGCCACACCGTTGGTCATTCCCTCCGTTTCAGCAGGCGGCCAGGCATGCATGCGCTGGTGAATTGGGTCATGGCAAGTTAGAAAGATTCACCATCAGGAATTACGTCTTATGAAAGGAACCGGGAGCCAAGAGAGGGACATGTGGCTCTAGACGATGAGATGCCATCCAGTTAGAAGGGGACTCAGGGGCAGTTCAAGTCAGAAACGACGGTAAGAGCCTGGCTGGAGCCTGAGACTCCGATCTCAGAAACACCGCGGAGACCAGTGCTGGCACTGAACTCTTGGGCAGCAGAGGGGAGATTCACGTTTCTGAACTAGACTTCCTCCCTGGTTTCAGAGACAGCTCCCTGAATGGGTAGCGAGCCGACATGGGCTGCAGGAGGAAGCAGAGACTGGCCACATGGGACACGGCCAGGGTATGTCCCTGCTTTCCACGGGGACACAGTCTCTTCTGCTTCCCAGAAACAGAGTTCTGATTTTCTCTCTCACAGCATCGTGCGCTTAGGTACTGTAAAATTCTCAGCTAAGAAAATGCTACGCAGGACTGACCAGGCAGTGACACAGTGGACAGTGTTGGACTGGGACGCAGAGGACCCAGCTGTGAAACCCTGAGGTCATCGGCTTGAGTGCAGGATCATAGACATGACCTCATGGTCACTGGCTTCAGCCCAAGGTCACTGGCTTGAGCAAGGGGCCACTCGCTCTGCTATAGCCCCCCGGTCAAGGCACACATGAGAAAGCAATCAATGAACAACTAAGAAGCCACAATGAAGAATTGATGCTTCTCATCTCTCTCCCTTCCCGTCTGTCTGTTCCTATCTGTCCCTTACTCTGTCTCTGTCAAAAAAAAAAAAAATGCTACTCATATCTCATTTTTCTTCTTAATTCATTTTCCTCTCCTCTTATTGATTGAGTTAAATAACATAATTAAAGCAACACCGTTTCTGTATATTGTCTGCAGTCAGGATGTTATCTGCCAATTTTTTTTTTTGAGTTGTATATAATTATATTAAACTGAAGCTTTTCAAACTAACTCAGTTGATCTTCAATAGAATATTGAATTAATTAATCGATGGCAGGAAAGTTTATACATATATATACATATATAAAATGTCTAGATAGATATCTATGTACGTATCTTACTCACTTCAATCTGAATGGCCCCAAATGTTTTCACACTTGAGCGAGTCCATTCATCTTGGCTATACATTATACAAAACCTAACTTTGGTTCAAACCTTATATCTTATTTTTATTTATCCTTCTGTGTCTTTATATACATTTAGCCTGTAGATTGCCACAATCTTTCCGAACTGCTACCATCTCTGAAGAGCGTATGGATACCTTCCATGTGCCATAGTCTACTTGAAGGCAAACCACCCACTATTATCCATCATTCATAAAAATTTAATACTGAAGAATACTTAATAGCCATCCCAAAATATGTTTTTTTTTTATCATTAAGAGAAACAATGGCAAATTATGCATAAATGCTCACAGTGGAATCTCTTTAAGTGCTTCTGATGGCCTCATCAAATATTGATGCCACAGGAGAGGCATCCTGGACGTCTCACCAGCCTTTACCGGAACACCCTGCCATAAAAACCACTGGGTATCCATGGCGAAGGGGCTGGTGCATCCATTGAGAGCAAGATTCGTCCCTTTGTAAGTGGGGTCAGGAATACCAGGGCGCCCGCACTGACCTGTAAGTCAGAAGCCCTGGGCAAAGAGTAATGGCTGGTAGAGCGAAGCTCTGCGTAAACCTGTTTCCAACAGGCCTATGTGAGGTCCCCCGTGACCCCCAGCTCTCCCAGACACAAGCATTGTGGGAAAGGAAAAGAAACAGCAAGAAGAAATGGACTGCAAAAACAGACACCCGAGTCAGCAGTGAAGTCCAGCGATGTGTTCGAGCGACCCATGTCGCTCAGCGCTGACATATCGACATGTCGGGGTGGGGGGTCTCAGGTCCTGTCTTGTGGGGGGGGGGCGGTCTCAGGTCCTGTGTTCCTGGAAGGAAACGGGACCTCTCCCAGGTGTGTGTGTGTGTATGTGTGTGTGTGTGTGTGTGGTCTCAGGTCCTGTGTTCCTGGAAGAAAACGGGATCTCTCCCAGGTGTGTGTGTGTGTGTGTGTGTGTGTGTGTGTGTGTGTGTGTGTGGTCTCAGGTCCTGTGTTCCTGGAAGGAAACGGGACCTCTCCCAGGTGTGTATGGGGGAGGGGGTCTCAGGTCCTGTGTTCCTGGAAGGAAACGGGACCTCTCCCAGGTGGGACTGAATCTCTGGGGTGAGAAAGGAGGAGAAAGATACCGGGTTATGAGTGCCCGACTTAGTGGCATTGCCCGTTTCTGTAATGCTTTCTCTTTACCATGCCAACACCCTTCAGTGTGTAATCGTACAGCATCAGGCTGTGACGTCAGTTACACTAAAGAGAAGGAAACCCCTAGGGTCAAGGTAGGTCACTGGGGAGTCCCTGGTCGGCATGTGGGCTCCAGGAAGCCTTTGAAGACCGACCGCGGGTTCTGTGCGGTAACGTTTGCAGATTTTTTTTTTTTTTCCTGGGGATGACACCTATGGGCTGACAGATGATTCTTAATATTGCATGTCAAATGAAGTTGAAGAATTACTTCTGTAGAAGCTAGATTCAAATAAACTCATCTGGGGCGGGTGACGATGGTTTGGGGAGACGCTTCCCCCCGCTCCCTTATGTTTCCGCACTCGTGTAAGCCGAGGTTTGCCCTGGACCACCATTCTGAGGACGTGTGCTCAGAAGACAGAGCCAGAGATGCGTCCGCCACAGCTCCAGAAAGGCGGGCGCAGAGCCTCCAGATAGACGGACTCCCTCAGGAGCCAAGGGCCCATCTGCTTTCTGACCATTCCCAGAGAAGCTTTGTGCCTCCTTCCATCGGGGTTCCTCTCCTGCGAAGGGGCTCAGTGCCTGTGTCAGTGTCCCCTGGACCTCTCAGCATCCTCCTGTGGGAGCTGGGACTCAGAGAACTGGGGTATGACAAAGGCTGATCGTCTAGCTCCTGAAATGCTCCGTGCAGTCACGTCGTCCGCCCTGACCCTGAGCTGTGTCCCTTCCTCCCAGCCAGCACCTGGGAACCCACGGCCGACTCACTGGGCAGTCTCTACCTTCTCCGTTTTGGCCACAAGCATGAGACTGAGGACAAAGGCATGTCTTTCCGGACAAAGGAGAATCCAAGACCTTTCGGACGGATTTACTGGATTGGAGGGAGGTAGAGTCCCCGCTAGCAGCCAACATGCACCATCCGCGGGGCCATAAATGTTCCTTTGTGTCATAGCTGTTCAAGCGTAGAAGGAGGGATGGGGTGAGTCCCATCAAGGAGGCTCAAAGTCGTTTGTCCATACAGTGCTCTAGTCGTGGCCACCTCTCCTAAGGAAGAGGGGCTTTCTGGACAGCCAGGTGCCGGCTACAGGGTGGCCCCTCTGTAATCCCTAGGGCTCTTCTGAGGGGCATGGGGGAGGTAGGCCAATTGAACGTGCTTTACCTGTTGTTTCTACCTCTGGGTTTCCAGGAGGAATAGAGGTGCTGGGAGCTTGCATGTCCCCCTCGGTCCCATGCCACATACTTTCTAGAAGGATTTCTGTTGGGGGTGCCTCCTGGACAGGATTACTCATTCTTGGGGACCCTGCCGCCCTGGTGAGGAATTACAGCGATCAGTTTCCCTGATGGAGGCTGTCTCCAAATGGAGCCTCTGGCAAGGGGAGGCTCTCTCCTCAGGGAGACAGTGCCCCTGGGGTGTTGGTCTTACTGCCCTCTGGACAGCTCCGGATAGAGCCTGCTTGAAAAGCAGCCATTAGCTTCCTAATAGTCCTGCCAGCTTGTGTTCCAAGGAGCGCCTGACCCAGAGGCCTTGCCCTGAGCTGTTTGTTGAGGTGTGTCCAGTCAGATGCAAGCATACCCGGTGTGGGCGGGCCTGACCCCCACTTTTCAGATAAACACGGTATATTCCAGAATGTCACAAAGACTGTGCCCTGGACAGATGCCTAGCCCGGTGGCTCCCCTGAATCCTGTTCTTCACTTGGCCTCAACCTGGGCCCACGAGAATCGCAGGTTATCCGTACAGGTGAGGGTGTACCCCCCACACTCCCGAAGGGACTTAAAGAGACATGATTCCATCAGCTCAGGCTGCTATGACGAAATGACGACGGGGTGGCTGAAACGAAACTTTATCTCTCTCACAATTCCAGAGGCTGGGAGTCTAAGGGCAAGGGCAAGTAAGTCTGTGGTGGGGTTCCTGCCTGGTGGACACCTGTTCCTGGCCTACAGGTAGCAGCCCCCCCCCCCACAGGGAAGAGCGAGAGAGCCCTGGTGACTTCCTCTTCTGAAAGGACACAAAGGACCGCATCTAAACCCGATTTTCACCAAAAGGCCCATTTCCTAACACCATCCCATGGGGGACTAGGGTTTCAAGATAGGGAATTTGGGGGACATTCAGAGCATAGCAAATCACTAGCCTCTTTTCTCATAGCTGAAGGTGGCCTGCTAGGATGACCCCAGCCTCTCTTCAAGTGCTCGCCTGAGAGAGCTTGATCCTGCCCCGAAAATTGACTGTCTGTTCCAGCCAAGGCAGATGATAGGCAGGTGCCCCCCTGTGCCCAGGCCCTCCTGAAGCCTTGCTTTAGGAAGCCAGAGATGGCAGATCCCTCCTCCCTACATCCCAGGGAGGTGTAAGTCCTCCACCACCCAGAGCCATCTTTCCAGGGACCTGAGAGTCTTCTCATTGAAATGCACACACCTAAGGAGAGGAGTCTCCCGTCCTGCCCCTGAGGGTGGCTGGGAGCCCAATTTCCATAAATCCAGTCAGTAAAACCCAGAGTAACAAGCCCCTCCTCCCTGGCTGTAGATTCTGACCTTCCTATCTCTGCTCTAGCCTCCCGCACCCCCAGACACTTCCCTTCTGACTCTCATTCTCTCCTCACCCTCTAATCCAGGGGTCCCCCAACATTTTACACAGGGGGCCAGTTCACTGTCCCTCAGACCGTTGGAGGGCCGGACTATAAAAAAAAACTATATATTTTAAAGTAAAAAAACAAACCGGGAACAAATACAATATTTAAAATAAAGAACAAATAAACTTAAATCAACACACTGACCAGTATTTCAATGGGAACTATGGGTGCGGATGCATCCTGTGCTCCTCTCACTGACCACCAATGAAAGAGGTGCCCCTTCCGGAAGTGCGGCGGGGGCCGGATAGATGGCCTCAGGGGGCTGCATGAGGCCCGTGGGCCAGGCCGTAGTTTGGGGACCCCTGCTCTTATCCATCTTTCCTGTGCCTGGATGCAGGCCACAGGCCAAGGGAAAGGTCTGTACGGAAGCCTGTGGAGAAAGCCACGAGGTCTACCAGGGTCCCTGATGCTTAGTGACATTTGCTCAGCAGGTGCTGTCCCGGACACTGGAGGACAGGGGGTGGGGGAGGGGCTGGAGGTCACACCACCCTGGCGTCTGGCTGACGGCAGCCTTCATCGGACGCTGTGTGAGACACACTGAATGCACCGTGTCCCCTCCCCCACTTGGTCCTCTTAGCCCACGTGGCTGACAGAGTGGAGACAATGTAGCCATGAGTGGGTTGATGATGGAAAGACAATTCCCAGAGGGCCTCTTGGGTTTCTGCAAACGGTACAATAAAGCAGAGGCACTGGGGGGGCTGTCTTTGTCTCATACTATCTTTTCTCCCCAAAGGTCAAGGGTGTTGTTACCGGGGTCACAGTCTGGGAAGAGAAGAGACGGTGTCCCCACTCAGAGACGAAGCCAAGTGTATCTGCCGGCCATGACAGAAGAGTCACGTCCCCAAGGACGGACCCCTTTCCTGCCGGGCCACCGGCGTCTGCGCAGGCAGCACCAGGCCGTGCCACGCTGCGCGGAGGGAGCGAGGGCTTGTGGCACCCACTGCAAAACCTACAATAAGAAAGGCTGCTGATACTCTGGCTTCCTCCTGTTTTTGTGAATAACGATGCTCTTTATTCCTGACCCAGGCCTCTGTCACATCCCAGCCAGCATTCCCGAAGCCGGCAGCCAGGGCTCCGGCGTGTAAGTGGGAGAAATGACCGGACCTTTCAAGCACTTGGCATTTGTTTCATTTGTTTTCTGTGTTTCTTTCTTTCTTTCTTTCTTTCTTTCTTT
Source organism: Rhynchonycteris naso (assembly GCA_037038555.1). Taxonomy (NCBI): domain Eukaryota; kingdom Metazoa; phylum Chordata; class Mammalia; order Chiroptera; family Emballonuridae; genus Rhynchonycteris; species Rhynchonycteris naso. The sequence goes on from CM072998.1 coordinate 2,992,997, forward strand.
CTTTCTTTCTTTCTTTCTTTCTTTCTTTTTTCTGTCAACTCATTTCAACTCTTTGCATTTTATTCAGCAAGTAGGAGCAGGGACACAGAACGAGTTGGGGTGCGCAGGGCGCGACCGATGTGAAAGAGAAAAAAGCCCGTGTCCGTCGGAGTGGACTGTGCCTTATGTATGTTTATTAACCCGTGTGCTGGACAGGGATGGATAGAAGTTACAGGGACGTGGGTGACGCAGCCCCATGCCATCGGATACATGCTTGGGGATCGCCTCCTTGCACTGGAGCTCAAGGCAGGACGCACACACTGCAGGGCTGTCCACGGTCACCTGGCGGGCCGGGTCTCATGTCCGTTGGGCCGGGGAGCAGACAGGTCTGTGGGTAAAGAGATGAGCCGACCTCCTCGGACGCCCGCTGCCCATTCACGTGGCCTCCCTGGCCCCTTGTTTCTTATTTCAGTCTGCTCTGTCAGGGACCCACCCAGTTTCTCTCAAATAAAATACAACAGCAGCTTTCCCCGGGATTCTCACCCTGCCGTGGACTGTCCCGCTTGACATGGAGGCCCCGAGAGACTGGAAGGGAACAATCACCTAGACATGACGCAGAGCAGCAAGAGAACAGAACCGAATTTAAGACACCTACACGGGAGTGTCAGAGACCCCCCCATGCCGCGGAGGCTCCAAGATAGAAAGGGGACAAGACATCCTGACCCAGGGAGCAGGTACGGGGCCTTGGGGGCTACAAGGGTCACTGCAGCATGCTTTGTAAATAGAAGTGTGTCCCGCCCTATCGATGGGTCAGATAAGTTACCTCAGATCATCCTTTCCACGCAAGGCCCCCAATTCTCGTTCTTCCAGGTAGTAAAGAGAGGGGCGGAAGTTTCTGGAGCCTGGCATAAAATTGCCCTTAGCTCAGAACATCTGCTTTCCACGCAGATGCATCTGGGGGTGACTCATTCACAGACAGACGTCACTAATGATCACAATGTGTACATGGCTTTATACTTGTTTGCTCTAGAAATATTTCTTTGTCCCCGATTTCAAAATTATAAGATTTTTGGAGTGTCTCATTGTGAAACTCAGAGAATGAAACCTAATGCAGTACCTTTTTTTATTTCCAGAATATTTACTCACAAGTCACCTTACTGGGATTACTCTAACTTAATGTAATTGGAAACGTTGCACTGTAAGATTTCCATTTGAACTCTTTTATTTAGGTATTGTTTACTTCTTTATTTATTTTTAAGTGAGAAGAGGGGAGAGAGAAAGAAACAGACTTCCACAGGCACCCCAACCGGGATTCACCTGACAACCCCCATCTGCAGCCATTGCTGGACTCAACCAAGCAATTTTTAGCTCCTGAGTCTGAAGCACTCAGACCAACCAACTGAGCTATTCTCAGTGCCTGGGGCCAACACTTGACCTATTGAGCCACTGGTGTGAGAGACGAAAAGGAAGAGACGGGGGAGGGGGAGGGTGGAGAAGCAGCTGGTTGCTTTTCTGTGTGCCCTGACCAGGAATCAAACCCAGGACATCCACATGGCCAGGACCTGAACATTTTTAAATAACAGGTCTTAGAGGTAGTGATCATTGAATGCTGTAGACTGCTTAAAAAATCAAATCATCGTATTTTATGGTATTATTTAAGCTCAAGAGTATCAGGTCCTGGCTGGTTGGCTCAATGGTAGAGCGTCAGCCGGGCGTGTGGAAGTCCCAGGTTCGATTCCCAGCCAGGGCACACAGGAGAAGCGTCCATCTGCTTCTCCACCCTTCCCTCTCTCCTTTCTCTCTGTCTCTCTCTTCCCCTCCTACAGACAAGGCTCCATTGGAGCAAAGTTGTCCCGGGCACTGAGGACGGCTCCATGGCCTCCACCTCAGGTGCTAGAATGGCTCTGGTTACAACAGAGCAACAGCCCAGATGGGCAGAGCATCGTCCCCTGGTGGGCATGCCAATGGAGCCCGGTTGGGCGCATGTGGGAGTCTGTCTGACTCCCCACTTCTAACTTTGTTAATAAATAAATAAATAAATAAGCTCAAGAGTATCTCTCAGAATTTTCACCTAACTAAAAATTCATAGAAGCAAATGGGATGTCCTGGTTGACGTGCCTCCCCGGTTTCACCACGGCTAGCCCCTGTGAACTTGGGTTCTGATGGCCTCTAAAGAGGCAGTGTGGTTCAGAAGGCATGCTGCTCTCAGGCTAACATCCTGGAGTGGACATTTTAGACACTTACTTTCAAAGGTTAAATGTCTCTAAAAATGCATCTACTGAAATGTCAGGATGGTGCCCCTTTAAAAGATTGATCTCTAGCTTCAGTTTCCTTTTTTTATGATGTCAAAACACCTTGCTCTTCGGTTTTCCTCTATTTCATGGACAGGTAGTGGGTTGTCACCTGATCCAAACTCCCTGGAGATTTAACGACATCAAGATCAGTGATAATGGCTGTGGCCGGGCTTTATTCTTGGGCTTCCTCAGACAGCGCATTAAACTATAACCTTGACTCCCCCCCTCCCCCCGCAGAAGGCATCTTATTGATGCCAAAAGGTGCATTTTCACCAATCTTGGATACAGTGTCATTTACACAAGTCTTACTTCTCACATAGACCAAGAAAAACAAGGGTTAAATCTAACACAAGTCAACAGCGCCCCGGGTCGATCTAAGATAATTGTCTTGGGCTCCAAGAACGCAGAATAATTGAGATGACTGTCATCAAGGGTGAGAGGAAGATACATCTGAGGAAAGGGAACTATGTACACAAGCCTGTCACAGAGGCATGCCAAGAACTTTCTGCAACATCAGCGTGCTTGTGCATGAGACGGGTTTCTTTGAATATCAGTTCTGCCGTTAGCTGGCGTGAGAAAATTCCTGCTTTGTTCCATTGGGATAATCATACATATCTCCCAAGGGGGAGGCTGGGATTACATGGGAGAATCGTACGGATACACTCAGGTCCTTCTGCATTCTGTCGTTTCTGCATTTGTACCCAGGGAAAGAGGTCACATGAGCTGCAAAACAAAACCGATATGACCAAATGACGTCTTGTCCCTAAACTAGAAAATGCTTCAACTCAAACATGAGCTCGTCCACTAGCTGCTCCTGGATAAGCTTATGTACTTTCAAAAATCATCTTATATATTATCTCTACTCCTTAGACTCTGGATAGAAATAAAAATAGGAAGTCATGTAATTAATCAATTCAGATGAGTGCTTACCATATTCTAGACATTCTTCCAAGCAATGGGAATAAATTACTGAATTAAACAACAATAAATATTTTTATTTTGGGGTTTAAATTCTAGTACACTGTAAGCTTAATGCAAATAAAATTATTTTATCATCCTTGAAATAATGCAAATATTTCATGGACCATGCTATGGGCTAAATGTTTCTTTCACCCCTAAAATTCATATGTCGAATTCTTCTTTCTTTATATATATTTTATTTATTCATTTTTAGAGAGGGAGGAGAGAGAGGAAGGAGAGGAGAAAGGGGGGAGGAGCAGGAAGCGTCAACTGAGAAGGAACTTCTCAGCCACACTGCTCCCCCTTAACACCTGGTAATGTTTAATGGTCAGACCACAGGGTTTTAAGCCCCTCCCTAAAGACAGATGATTTTTTCCCCCAATTCTATTGAATTTCCACCTGTGCCCTGAAGGTGACAGAGCTGGAGGCCTTCCCACAGCAGTTTAAAGCTCTTGTTCCTTAGAGAAGACAGAGAAGGGGATTTACAGAGCTTCAAGCTGTCCCCCCTGCAGCTCCCTTGTCCCCCGTGCCTGGGCTACCAGAGTTCTCTGTCTTGTCTGCTGACCAGTCCTCCTTTCGATTCCCCGTGGGGCCAGTGGAGAAAGATTGCAGGTGGGTGCCCACCCCACCGTGTCTGTGTGGTTCCCAGGAGCTGTGGTGGCTCCTGCTAGCTTACACTTGGCCTTCCACAATATATTAAAAAAGAAACAAACAACTGGACGTGACCCTTCTCATTACGTCATCAGGTCTCTGACACCTGTCCAGGTAAGCCACGTCTCCCACCTCATCCCACTCTGGAGCTCTCTGACTGTCCATACATCAGGTGGGGTGGCCTCAGCTCTCAGAGGGGTTAAAGAAAAGTTGTGATTCTATAGATTCTAAACCTTTCTTTGTAGATTATACACCACAATAGTACGAGCCAGAGCGAGATTTTATTCTGCTTTCTGTATGCTAAATACAGAGACAAAGTAGGAAAATATATATTTTTTGTAAGTAATATATATTTTTTAAATTTCAAATCTTTCATTCCCTCTGATTGAAGATAAGAAACTTTGAGGAAAAAACTAAAAATTATCTTTCAAAATTTACAAAACTTCCAAATAAATTTTAAAAAATGACCATTTGGGATGCTTCTAAATTTTAAAAAAGAATGAGCTATTTGAGAAAGATTTCTAGTACATAAGCTTTTGAAAGTAAGTATCTTTTTTCCCAGTTTTTCTAAAGGTGACAGGATTGGATGCCTTCCCAAAACACGAAGTTACACACACACACACACACACACACACACACACACCTTTTATTAGTTTCATAAATATTCCATAAATAAGGATGGTTTAAAACAACAGGAATGTATTCTCTATTGTTCGGAAGTCTAAAATTCAGACGGTGGTAGGGCCAGCCTCTTTGAAGAAGACGCTGTCTGGTGACTGTCCTTTAGGTCCTGGGGTTTTCTGACAATCCCTGGGGTCCCTGGTTGGAGAAGGAGCAGTTCAGTCCCTGCCTGCATCTCCACATGGCCTTCCGTGTGTCTCTTCTTTCGGGAACACCTGTCAGGTTCGATCAAGGTTGCTTCCTGCTCCAGGATGACCCCCTCTTAAATTAACTTGTTACATCTGCATTGGTCTATTTCCAAAATAAGTTACATTGTTAGGTCCTGGGGGCTGGACATCAACATGCATTTTTTGTGTGACATGATCCAACCCATAACTCCCACTCACATACACACACAGGCGCACGGCACACCTGCAGACACACAAGCACACACACACACACGCAACAATGGCAGGGTTGGTTTTAGCCAGGACTGCAAGGATGGTTCGACATCAGGAAACGGGTCCTCATACTTCATCACACTGATAGTCACATAACCATTTCAGTTGATGACAGAAGAAACATTACATCAAACTTGACCCATGCATCCTACAGTGATGGATTCAGACTTTAATCTAATTAAAGCTTATCTACTGGAATTATTTCTCAGGGGGCAAATTATTTATGAAACTTTAGGAGCATCCCAAATGATCAGAGGGGAAAATGACAGCCAATCGCCTTCTTAATCTGATAACATTGTTCTGGAGTTCTTACCAATGACCCAACAGAAAAACAAGACAAATTTGCATGAACGTTGAAGAAGACACAACACTTGCGTTCATTCAGGTGACTAGATATATCACTAGAATTTGTCACAGACTTATCAAGATGTGGACTTAATTATGTTGTGGTTGTTTGTGTTTTAGCATTAATGGCTCGTCAGCAAGGTCTAAGAAGACAATGGTAGGCACAGTTGGGAGGACATCATCACTGACTGAAGAGCCTTCGTGACGCAGATTGGAAAGAGCAAGTAACAAAACAGACCCAGCTAGAAAAAAGACAAACATTCAAGCCTCATTTGTACCGTGTGTTTATTAATTAGGTTTTACTATGAGCGACATCGGGTTCAGGATGACAGATGCAAATCAGAACCGAGGGCAAGGCTTCGCCCTCAGTATTAGTCAGATCACGGGGATCCCAACAGGAGAGGCTTGGTTAGTAATGCGAAACACCCATTTAGTCACACCCACGCCTAACATTTCTGTCGCAGGTGGTTTAGTGCACTGTCAGGAGCTACGTCTGCTAGACCGCGTCCACTTTATAATTCATACCATTTGCGGTTTTCCTAAAGTCTAAGATGGACCGTAAGTCTTGTTAAAGAACGAAACTGATCTCAGAGGACCCAGCTAATTCCAAAGCTCCTGCTCGAGGATCCAGGTGTGCGCTTTGAATGTTAGGGCTCAGAATTCCAAACGCCCGGCTCTGACTCGGTTAGGGAGCTGCGCTGAGGGAATGGAAGGATGGGGAAGGGGAAGGACAGCCCCCAGACCACGCCAGGGGAATCCGCTGTGCTGAGCACGGACCCACGCTGTTAATTATCTGCCGTGGTCACTACCCACGGCCACGATCCCCTTCATCACATCAAAGAATCGGAAGTTTCCCAACTTGACTCGGATCCCCGTACAAATCGGGTTGGACTTGAGTGATAACATTCTAGACTGTGAAAGACAAGGAAATACACAAATAGATAAATAACCCTTTAATTCCCGTGCTTAGTGTTCTGCTCTCCCTGTTTAGTTACCCACAGACAGTCAACAAGCCCGCCAGCACCCTGGCAAATACAGCCTGCTTTACAGACTCTGTCTAATTAGGAGCGAATCGATCAATACGGCTCTGTTGGCTGCTTCCTGCCGATGCGTTAAGCCAGTTTTAAAAGTGAACGTGTCCCGCTGAGGTGAGCTTCCACAGATACCCTGACCCTTAAAAAAAAAAAGGCTAAATACAAAAATGGGTCCTCTAATACTGCCTCTGGTGTCGGCTTCTCCTCAAAAGCTGTCTAACGGCCACCTTTCTGGTCATAGCCCTCAGAGAGCCGTCCCCGCGTGGGGAGGGCCCAGTGTCCCCGAAATGACTCCCACATGCGCTGCAACGCCCACCATTTCCCTCACAAGAAGCAGACACTTTCCTAGGCTCCTTAAATCTGAAATTAAGAAACGCTAAGTAATTCTGTATGAGAATATCTGCGAGGTCTCAGAAAAGCTATCCATGACCTTGGACCTAGTCGGTGTCCCTGTCTTTGCCTGGGATTTAACCTGCGGTGGAGGCTGGCTCTCCTTCTCACCTGACAGCGACTGGCTCTTCCATTCTGTGTAGGGTCCCAGGCTGTCATCCACACTCGCCCCTCAAAAACTAACCCGGATGAATCAGAAGACAAGCGGGAACAAGGGCTGGCCAGGATGTGCATACCGATGGTGGGAATGTTAAGTCGGCACAGCCGCTATGAAAAACAGCATGGACGTTCCTCCCAAAAGTTAAAAATATAACATATGATCTAATAATTCCACTTCTGGGTATATGTTCCAAGGAAATAAAAGAGATATCTTGAAAAGGTATCAGTACCAGTGTGTTCATTACAGCATTATCCACACGGCCAACACATGGAAACAGCCTGGATCCATCAAGAAAGGCCCTGGCCGGTTGGCTCAGTGGTAGAGCACCGGCCCTGTGTGTGAATGTCCCACGTTCAAGTCCCGGTTAGGACACGCAGGAGAAGCACCCATCTGCTTCTCCACCTCTCCTCTTTCTCTCTCTTCTCCTCCCACAGCCATGGCTCTGTTGGTCTGAGTGCATTGGACCCGGACACTGATGGCTCTGTAGAGCCTGTGTCTCAGGCACTAAAATAAGAAAATAGCTCAGTTGCGAGCATGGCTCCAAATGGCAGAACATCAGCCTCAGACAGGGGTTGCCCGGTGGATCCTGGTTGGGGCGCCTGCGGGAGTCTGTCTCTCTATCTCCCCTTCCTCTCACTTGGAAAAGAAGGGAAAAAAAGAAAGAATACATCCAGAGATGAATGGTTAAGGAAAATGTGCCATATCATACAATTCCTCAGCCATAAAAAGGAGGAGATGCTGCCATTTGCGACAACATGGCCGACCCAGGAGGACATTACGCCGAGTGGCGCAGGTCAGACAGAAAAAGACAGACTCTGCACGACGTCACTCACGGGTGAGATTTTAAAGTGCCACATGCAGAGAGCCCGAGCAGAATGGTGGTTTTTGGAATTCGGAAATGGGGAAAGTGAGATGTTGGTCAAAAGGCACAAACTCCCACTTATGAGATCCACCACTCTGGGGGATGTAACGCCCTGCATGGTGACGACAGCGAATACCTGGGATCTCTTGTACAGCAGAACGAAAGTGTGTTTTCACTGTGGTAACAAAGTAACTGGGAAGTGATGATAATCACTTTCCGACACTTGCGCACGTTAGATCACCGCCTTATATACAGCCCACGTGACACAGACGTGGACGGGACTGTGCTGCCTCGTGCACCTCCCTTCCGTTAGAGAGGGGGCGTGTGTTCGCGACTCACACGGTGACCTCAGGTGACCTCAAAAGAGCCACCGCAGGCTGGATAATTGAAGTCACTCCTCTTATGAATGAACGGTTTTCAAGGAAGAGAAAAATCACTCTTACGGACAATGAGGATGTTTGGGTATCTCAGAAAATCAAAAGGACGCACACCAGTGACCCCGAGAGAGGGGCACCATTGAATTCAGCCGCAGAAATCCGAAGAGCTCCCTTCTAAAAGCCCGTCCCTCACCTGGCTTCCACAGATTCCTGAGTGAAGGAATGTGCAGGCCATTGCCAGGCCAACCTCGGGATGAAATGAAGCTGGGGTCCGGGTCACAGGATGGAGAGCAGACGCGGGGCTTTAACGGAAGTTGGGACTTCAGTTCTCACACAAGGGGTTTCCTGGGCAGAGATCCAGAAGTCTTCCACCCTAATGGCTGGGCGGATACCTCACATCACGGTGTCTGAGAGAAAATCACGTGTCCGTGGCCCTTGTCACTTGTCTTGTTCTTAGAAATGCATCCAAATCCACTCCTGATTTCAAAAGAAAGAGAGCTACTTGAAATACCAGTTGGAGTCGCATTCACCCAGGGAGAGGGGTTCTGAATCAGAAGTTTACACCTGTGAACCCAAGGCCTGGGCAGCACGCTGAAAATAATAATAATAATAAAGAAATAAGTAAAACACAATGAAGCGAAGACATTTTCCTACGGTGATTCCCAAGATCTACCTTTCAAAGGAGAAGTGTGAGCGGATGAAGTTCATCGATGAGGGAAGGTGAGTGGCACTCATTCTGAAAAGTTGCAGTTAAGCCCTGTGATTTTTTTTTTTTTGAGGATTTTCTATAACTAATAGATACACTGGCTCTAAAATTACATCAAGCTCCAGGATTACTACTCCACATTTGGTTTGCAGCTCATCAAATAAGGTGACAGGCTGTAAATGTGTTTGCTTCCTTTGACACTCCACCCACCATGCTGTCACCAGAGGAGGGGTTCCTCTTAAACAGAGTTTCACAAGTTGTTTCAAGTGTCTTATCAAACCAACTTCCTGGGATATCATCAATCACTGGACGTCACTGAACATCTGTGAGTTTTCCACACAGAAAATAAGCATACTGCATGTCTGTGAAAAAGTGTTCGCATTTATTTTTGAATCTGCTGTTTATGTAATGCCATCTAAAAATGATTCGAGGCCCTGGCCAGTTAGCTCAGTGGTAGAGCGTTGTCCCAGTGTACAGAGGTCCCGGGTTCAATTCCTACTCAGGGCACACAGGAGAGGCACCCATCTGCTTCTCTACCCCTCCCCCTCTTGCTTCTCTCTCTCTCCCTCTCTTCTCCTCCCCTCCTGTAGCCATGGCTCAATTGGAGCGAGTTGGCCCTGGGCACTGAGGATGGCTCCATGGCCTCTGCCTCAGGCATTAAGAAGAGCTCAGTTGCTGAGCAACAGAGCAGCAGCCCCAGATGGGCAGAGCATCATGCCCCAGTGGGCTTACTGGGTGGATCCCTGTCAGGGCGCATGCAGGAGTCTGTCTCTCTGCCTTCCCTCCTCTCACTGAATAAAAAATTAAAATAAAAATGATTCAAATACAGCAGCAATAAAAATGTATTCTGTAAATATAAAAGATCTGATAGGGCAACATTATACTCAAGACATTTCATGTTTTAAAAGTATGGCTAGTCTTATGGGTTTATGCTTAATGCACTCAGTTTTAGGTTGGGAAGAGGCATATTGCAACCTCACATTCTATACGTTCTTCTCAAAGGGACCTGAAAGGGTTCTTCTACGGTCAGCCTGGGAGAATGAAGTGGAAAGAAGATGATTTAACTGATGGAAATGATGCCCTCGCCAGTGTCTACAGTATATATATATTAATATATATGATCAGGAGCTGGTCAGTGTGTTCTGGAATCTTATACAAAAATTCTATAAAAGAAAAATACACTTCTTTCATTAGCGCTCATTGGATTCAGAGATCATGAAAGGAGCCCAAACAAACATAACACCCTGTGACACATGAGAAAAAGGTGTAAGACACATTCATTATACCAAGTGACTCCCAGGTGACAATGATTTTACAGTAATATGATGATAATACAAATATTTGAATTGGGGAATTAGTTTTGTGGAAGGTAAGATATTAGTTCTGCGGAAGATAAGATATTCCTTTTCCTGTAAGCCGTGTATGCTTTACGGAACACACACCGTTTCCTAGACGTTTATAAGAGGTCCCGGCATGTTCGTACTTTCTCGTTTTGGGATCAGGCGTTCCCTGCTGAGTGACCAGGGCCTGGAACGTGACTGGTACTTGCTATTGTTAAATAAATGTTTTCAAGTTCAGAGCAAAAACAATTGGTGTGTTCCATTCAGGAGATAATATCTTCTACAAATAAATGTTACAGGCATATCTTTTTACATTGATATTTAGAGACAGAGAAAGGAAGGGAGGAGAGAGGGAAACACAGAGGGAGAGGGAGAGGGAGAGGGAAGGAGAGAAAGAAAGAGAGGGAGAGAAACATCAATTTGTAATTCCACCTATTTATACATTCATTGGTTGTTTCTCATGTGTGCCCTAATTAGAAATTAAACGCGCATCCTTGGCATATTGGGACAAAACTCTAACCAAGCTAACCTGAGCTACCCAGCCAAGGCTCTACATATTTACCTATGTGTTTAGAAAATTCTATATGCAAATGTCCAATGATATTTTGACATTAATAAAACAATGCATTAAAAACCCAATGAGTCTGACTAGGTAGTAGCACAGGGGATAGAGCATTGGACTGGGATGCAGAGGACCCAGGTTCAAAACCCCGAGGTCCTGGCTTGAGCACAGGCTCACTAGCTTCAGTGCCGGGTTGCTGGCTTGAGCTCATAGACATGACCCCCTGGTCGCTGGCTTGAGCTCAAATGTCACTGGCTTAAAGCCCAAGGTTGCTGGCCTGAAGCCCAAGGGTGCTGGCTTGAGCATGGGGGGTCACTGGCTCTGCTGTAACCCCCCAGTCAAGGCACATATGAGAAAGCAATCAATGAACAACTAAGGAGACTAAGAAGAATTGATGCTTCTCATCTCTCTCCCTTCCTGTCTGTCTGTCCCTCTCTCTGTCTCTGTCACAAAAATAGAAACAATGAACTAATCACACCAACCAAGAGCACCCTCCAGGCACAGATATACTCAGCTTCTCTTTGCCCACACCCGAAATAACGGGTTTCCATAGCTTTTTCTCTCTGCCTGGTAGACTCCCAATGACCCTCCAAACTGACCTAGAAGAACCTCCTTTTGCAAAGCTTTCCTTCTCCCGACGCATTTGACACTCTGTCCTTCTCAGTGCACAGCCTTCCCCTGGGACGTGGGGGTCCGTCCACACGCCCCGCCCCTCGCCCCCAGAGCCAGGCAGGGACTCTGAAGCGCCCGGCCTCACGGTACAGCCGCATTGCTGTTCTTGGGGACCGCACCAGCACGGAGACCGGTGATTTCTAAAAGCAAGGTCCACAGGAACTCCTCCTCCTATAGGGCAGGACACCAGCCAAGCGTTTTCCCAAACACGTCGGGAGTCACGGAGCTCGGCGTTCGCCCACATTGCCTCCGAGCACCAGCCCAGGACCAGCGCCCCGCACCGTCCGACCTGCTAGGTGTCTGCATCTCTAGTGAGTGGATGGCGACGAAACCTGTTCATGTCCACGGACTGGAGTCGAACTTGGAGGACGCACGCAAGTATCTTCCCCCGCGTCTCCTGACCCTGCTCCGGGGACGCCCTGATCACACCTTCCTGCGCCACGTCCCCAGGATGCTCTGGCTAACCCCAAAGTGCGTGGAGCGCAGATTGTGATCTCCTCTGTCCCCTCCTCTAAACAGTGGTGGGGCAGTGACACTGTCTAGAAAACATTTAAACCCAGCTCCCTGGGCTCCAGACCGGGGCATGCTGATTGGACAGGTGGACCCCTGGAATAGCTCCCCAAACCTGCCCTGACCCTTCAGGACAGAAGCGGGTCCTGTGACTGCTCTGACGCTTTCCACGGCGGGGAGCCACTCGCCTTGGTCATAGATCTTTCCTTTCACCCTAAAAGCGGAGGGTCGGGGTGCAGCTCCCCAAGATCTCAGCCCTGCACAGAGGAATAACCATTTTCTTCTTCATAGACTGCAGTTTCCAAGTTTCGTTTTGGTTTTCGGTACTGGTGCCCTGGTAGCCACAGGTGCAGAAGGACACTTAATGAGTATTTAATGATATTCTGAGGATGATTTACTGTACTGGACAGGTGATATCAAGAATAATAGCTCCAAGTTTCGAGATGTGAACACAATTGTTGGTTACCTTCCGCCTAAGTAATTTTAATAGTCTGACAAAATTTGTTATAGTTACAAAATAAAAATCTGATATGGTCCGTTATGTCCTCACACTTTCTGTTTTAATTACAACGTGACACTGCCCAAGTGTACAATGTCGGTGTTTCCTGGGGCCAGCGGTCTCCCAGGCGGGAATCCAGCTGTCAGGCTGGGCGCCTCCTTTGGGGGTCAGGGTACACTTCCCAAGTCATGCAGGTGGTCAGCCCAAGGCAGTCTCCTGCAGTGGCAGGACTGAAGTCCCCGTGTCCTCGGCAGCATCTGTGGTAGACTAGTCCCCACTCTGTGAGGTCTCCTCCAGGTGCTTCCTTCCTGTGACCCCCGTGGGCCACTCACACCAGGACTTGCTCCGTCCCGGGCAAGTGCGAGTACACTGCCCTGCTGGCCGACCCCTGACCCGTCGGCTGTCTACGGAATGTCACTTCATCGTAGACGAGTGACCATACATCCCCACCAGCCATGTAAAGGAACTGAATCCGGGAACTGGCACCCAGAGAACGCCCGCTCCGAGGCTGTGCCCACAGAGAGGGGGCGGGGCCTGAAGGGTTCCCTGTCCTGCCCCGTGTAGTCCAGGCTGCTGGGCAGTCCCGCAAGCTCCCCTTCTCACTGTTAGAGCTGTGCCCCATTTAAGGTCCTGGCTGGATTTTAGATACCCAAATTCTTCACCTGATCGTGTTACAAGAAGAAAATGAAAATGGAATCTTCGATTTCCGCCATGCCGTGGCTGTTGATTTTAGTTAGAGGTTCTAGAAACAGGGCTTGTAGCTGAGTTTAGAGAGGTTGCCTTCTCAGTGAGAGACGATGCCCCTGAGCCCACCGGAAGCGGGTTTCATTTGCAATACCCGAGAACAGAGGGAGAGGGGTTATTTCAGGTTTTTCTGTAAACCCGTTTGCCGACAGGCGGGGACATTAATCCTCGGGGTTATAAAATCCATAAATGGTCTTGATTTCTCTGCCCCACAAAGACTGTGTGTGTCCGTGAAGAATGTGTGTGATTATTCTTTCTAACTATTATGTTTTACTAACCTCCAGGGATTTTCCCACTTTCCGTATTTGGCATGCAGCCTTTTCGGCCGGTGACCAGTTCCATGGGATTCGTGTGTCTTCACTGTTGGTGATGGTTCAGACTACAGTTAGCTCTGCCGTGGGCAGCCTGGTACCTGGGCACTGGAACAGCGGGTGTGCCTTAGAGCCCCTGCTCTGACACAGGTGCTTTGTGTGGAAACAATGAAGCCTCTCTCTTCTGGTTACTGTGACAGCTAAACGAGACAGTGCTTCTACAGCAGGTAGGACGTGGCCTCACACACGACAGGCCTCAGGCGAGCACCGTGAAGTGCAGCTGAACCTTACATGGTGGTTCTGCTCTGACCCACGGCCTGGCTCATGGCCATGCCTTGTAGCCTCCATTACTCAGAAAAGTACTTTAGAAATATTAACAGTGGCCCTGGCCGATTGGCTCAGTGGTAGAGCATTAGCCTGGCACGTGGACATCTTGGGTTTGACTCCCAGTCAGAGCACACAGGAGAAGTGCCCATCTACTGCTCTTCTCTTCCCCCTATCCCTTTTTTCTTTTTCTCTCTCTCTCTTCCCCTCCCACAGCCATGGCTCAGTTGGAGCAAACTGGCCCCAGGTGCTGAGGATGGCTCCATGGCCCCTCTCTCTTAGGTGCTAAAATAGCTCAGTTGCCGGGCAGCAGAGCAGCAGCCCCAGATGGGCAGAGCATCGCCCCCTAGTGGGCTTGCCTGGTGGGTCTCGTTTGGGACACATGTGGGAGTCCGTCTCTCTGCCTCCCTGCTTCTCACTGAAGAATAAAAAAAGAACAGAAATACTACCAGCAAGATTTCTTCTCTACGAGCCCAACCTCAGGAAGCTTCACAATCCTCCTAATATTTTGAACCACTGAATTAACATGTTATCACCCTTTATAATCAACTTGCGATGTTGGGAGGCTTCTCAGTCACTCCTTGGATGTAAATTTTGTTTGATCCTCTAACCGCCTCTCAGTCTCTGAACTGGAACTGCTCTCTTCACACCACCAACTCAAACGATCCCACTTCAGTGCTTTCCAAAGGATATGTTCCAATATTGAACTTTTTGTGATTAAAAAAACAAACAACCCAACAAAACTCTCAGGTAGTCAAAATATAACAGCAGGAAGGAAGACAGGCCCCCTCCGGTCACATCCTCACACACACACACACACACACACACACGCTTCTATTTATAGAGCTGGAGCCATACTGTTTCTGGAAGGCTGCTTCTTCCTGATAACCTCATATTAGATACTTTCCATGTGAAATACGAATCTGCTCTGTTTTAATCGCTGAATGGTGTTCGATTGTATCAGTGTTCTGCAGTTTATAGCAATCCTCTACTATTGAGTTGTGTCCAGTTTCTAACATGCACACACACATACCAGTACACACACATCCACACAGACACACACATGCTCTCATCCAACTGATCCTGTGCAAACAGATATATTATACCTGCTAGACCTCCAATTCCTCTTCATCCTAGATTACTTCCTGAAAATCCATGCTTAGGAGTGAGATGACTATAAACCACATCATTATGGTTTTCTACAGGCCGTTACATTTCTCGCTGAAATATTATTCTAGCTCACACTCTGATGACAAACACATGAGAGGCTACCAGGCTACAGGTTCATGTCAACACTGAAATTGTCATGCGAATCAAGCTTTGGTACCTTCTCATTCCCTGTCACCTCCCTCCGCTCACCGAAACCTGACAAGATGCTAAAATGTCCTCAGCTCGTGACCCCACTGGGAGGTGACAGGCTTCAGACACTTGGTCTTTTACCCAGTTTTACATTTACTTTAAATTAAAGCGAAACTAACGAACGGGAGAAATTAAAACACAACTGATCTATCATTATCTGTGAAGAAAAAGAGTAAGTCAAACAGAGAAGGTTTAATTACTTAATACAAGTGATCGAGGTGAGCGTTATCTACTTACAGAATAGTCAGTACATAAGGACTTTATAAAAATGATAAACACTGACATCCCTATTAATAGACAGTCACATTATATAAAGCAGAAACTGATACGATTAAAGCCAGAAAACAGGCCATTTTAAAATAACGGCTGGCAACTTCGATTCCGCACTTCCTGGGTGGGTGGAGCAGCTGGACCAGAGGACAGGTGAGGAAACAGAGGACCCGACCAGCACAGAATGCCAGCTGGAACTAACGCGCACGCGCAGAACTCCCCTCCCGCCAGGGGCAGACCCGTTCTTCTCAACCGCACAGAGAGCGTTCTCGGGGACCGATCTCTACCCGGCCACACGGCCAGTGTTAATAAATAGGAGCGGATTGAGACCATGCAAAGTGCCTTTTCTGACCACGACGAAATGAAATTAGACATTTAATAGCAGAAGGAAATCTGGAGAATTCACAAACGTCTGGAAATTAAACAAACGCCCTCTTGAACGTCCAACGCTCAAAGAAGGGATCAGAGAAGAAATTAGAACACAGCCTGCGAGAAACGAAACAAAAACATATCTCACCAAAACGTACGGGACTCGGCAACACCGAGACGGTAGGGAGGCGCGGGGGCTAGGTCAGGTGAGGGGCACCTCCCGCCACCAGAAGGGAGAGGAGGCAAGGAAGGATTCTCCCGGGAGCCTGGGGAGGGGGCTGGCTCCCGGGACACCTGGATTTCACACTCCAGACCCCCGGAACCATGAGAGAAAACACCTTTGTTGCTTTAACCCACCCAGGGGGGGTTGTTATTTGTCCTTCCAGGCTCCGTGTTAAACTCCTTGAGTGACAGGTGGATGGTTCTGTCAAAGGACCAGTGACGTTCTGTTGATTCCTGTACACGTTACAACTTATCCCTTCCTTTTATTTTCAATCTGTCAAAGTTGTCTCAAAGTATTTACTACTAGCTGAAATTTCAATCTTTAAGCCTCTGGTGTAAGATTTAAAGTGAGACTATATTCTGTCTTGATTCTCTGGAGTGTAGAAAATAAATCACAGCGTGTAAGAAATAATAAAGGAGTTATAGGCTTATTTCCATGTTCTTAAATGATAAATTTATTGATACAAAAACATCAACAAATATTACCTATTCAGTTGACTCAGTATCATACTAATGGAAGAGTCTTAAAATAGTCTTATTATAACATTTCATAGAGAAGCAGATCCAAGTTTCTGAGTGGATTTAGAAAGAGTTATATTTAGTAAAAAGAAATATAGGTATCTCCATACCAAATTCAATTCTTACTCTTGCAATAGGAACTCTTTCCGTGAAAAATAAAATCAGAATAAATTAGTGCACAAGTTGGTACTAATGCTAAAATGATATAATACATAGTGGCACAAAAGTAAGTTTATTGCTATTTGTATGGAAGATAGTACTACTGTTAATGAATAATCGTACAAGAATAAACTGTTTCATAGTCTCACAGCTGTAAACCTACCTTTGTCTCACTCTGTACATGTCCCAACTTATTTACCAAGTTCAAATTATGGATCACCTCTCTCTACCTGTCTCTACAAAATGAGCAAAAACGAGGGACATAGCACACACAGCTCACAGAGGTCAGATCCGCTGTGCAGAACAGATTTCACCGAAACAGAGATTGATTGCACCGCATTAAATGGCACCCAGACATTTTGGAAAGGCTGAGGGGACAGATGTTGGACTAAGTTTCCAGAAACAGCTCCAAAAGTTTAGTTACAGACACACACTGCCAGATGAGACATCAGTGGTGTTTGAGGCATCTATTCCACATCACTTTGGTGATAGCAACCCAAACTAAGACAACATGCAATTATGCCACCTGCCAAGAAGTACCATTTTATTTCCCTTTTTTGTCTTATTGCATTGGCTAAGACCCCCCCACACACACACACACTACATTGAGTAAGAGGTAGGAGTGAATAACCTTGCCTTATTCCCTGACAGAAAAAAAAGTATTCAGTCTTTCAAAATCCACATTTCTTCTCAAAATTCAAAATGAAAGATGATGTTTATTGTGTGTGTGTGTGTGTGTGTGTGTAGATGTTTTTGTCAGGTTTAGAAAGCCCCCTTCCCTTCCATTTTTTTGAGACATTTTATCATGAATAGGTGTCAAATCTTGTCAAAGGGTATCTTCATGTTGATTGTAAAATCATGTAATTTGTTTTCTCCTTTAGCCTATAAATAGAGTGATGACATAGATAGAATGTTTTGGACTATCAAACCAATCTTGAATCCCTGCAGTAAACTCTAACTTATCATGGAGCACAATTCTTTTTTATATGATGGTGATTTCTATTTGCCTATAGTATGCTAATGTTTTCTCTTTTATATCAAACCTTCTTGAAGACACACATTCAGTTCTTAGCATGTGGTTTTTAAATACATTTATGAGCATCTGAACAACAATAAAACATTTCTATTATTTGTGGAATGATTATGAGCCAGAATATGTTAATCCTGAGGGATTATAACGCCATGTCCCACATATACTTGGAGAGGTGTGAATTACCATTTTTAGTTTTAGAACTGGGCTGAATAAAGTTTATTACCATATTCAAGGTTAAAGAGCGCGTCGCAGGAGAAGTCATTCTTTGAACCAGATGTCTGTATGCTGAGGCACTTTTATCCGACCCTGTCCCCGTTGCCCGGAGCTGCGCACAGAACCCACAGCACAGTGAGTGTTACAGAAAATGACAGAGAGTACGAAAAAAGGAAAAGTCAGGCACGGAGTTGAATGGAAGTCAAAGGACAGAATGCAAAGGGCGCATTTATTTCTGCTAGTTTATAATCTGTCACCTTGTTTACTATGTCATTTTCTGTCATCGCAATTCTTTCTTTTTAAAGAATGTTTAATTTATTGATTTTAGCAAGAGAGGCAGAGAGAGAGAGAGAGAGAAAGAGGGGAACATCGAGCTGTACCTGCAGGTGCCCTGACTGGGGATCGAACTGGCAACCTCTGCGCTTCAGGATGATGTTTTAACTAACGGAGCTCTCTGGCCAGGGCGATCCTTTCTTATTTACTATAAAATAATGTTTTCGTGCGGCTCAGTGAATGCAACATGATTCTTACTTTTCTTCTGTCTCCCTAATCAATACAGTTAAATGCAGGGCTAATTTCAGGAGTGTTCCTGTGGGTAGGTTTTCAGCCGGAAATAAAGGGGAGCGATTCAGCCCCAAGTTCTCTCCCAACGGCGTTCCTGCTAACCTGGAGGGGCTTCAGTTTCCAGTGGGGCTGGCCCCGTCAGCCACAGGGCTCTGGATTTAAAGCACCCCGCCGAATAATGTCTGATCACGACGGGAGTGCGGTCCTGCGCCCTCATCATCGGTCAGGGGGGAGGCGGTAAACATTCACTTCTTAAATTAATAAAATTTATAAATCATGTAATACTTAATTTTAATTGGCTTGCCTTGGGGACCTCTGCCCCTCTATCCCGGCCACCCGGAGGAGGGAGACCCCAACACCTCCTTCAGAACTGCATTCGGAATGACTGAAGCGTCACTGCCCTCCCATCAGCCCGAACATAAAGGCCCAACGTCCCCGAGAAACAACCTTCTCTCCCTGTGACCAGGGACCCTCGCCGTCGCGCCAGCTTCCGCACGCAGGGCTCTTCCTAGAACCACTCTCCCCAGGCGCGACGCACCAAGGACGTTTTCTAGAAGCCCAAAGAAGCCTTCCGGTGCAGGCGCACGGCTGACACAGGAACTCTGCTCCATGCTCGCCCTGCTTCTGAAGAGCGTGCATGTTAGCTGCGTCCGCCGCTCGCGCCAGGAGAGTCCTGGGAGCGCTCACGTCATGTTAAGCAGCACAGACGTGCCCACATGTCCTCCCTGGTCAGCGGCAGCCGGCCCGCAGCCTCCCGAGCTTTTTAGGCTGTGACCCATCCCCCTCGTCCCTGGGAGCATGCCCACTGCCCTGGGAGGAGGAGGCTACTCCCTGACTTGCTTGCCTCCCGCCATCTCAACCCCACTTTCTTCCCCTTCAAGGGAAGGTCGCTTGTGCTCCTTCTGACTCCCGCTGCCCCCAGATCTGGGCTCAGGTCCCTCTGCCTTGCAGACAGACAGACGTGCCCGTCCAGTGACGGGTGTTCTCGGCCCCTCCTCTCCTGACATTGTGCCCGGCTCCTTGTTCTCTTCCTTCCATCATTTTCCTTTCATTGGTTCTGCTAGCGAGTCGGGCCAAATCAGCTCTGAACCTTGCTAATTGCCAAAATAGCCCTGATGAGAAATGCTCCTTATAAAAAAAAAAAAAAAAAAAAAAAAAGAAAGCTAAAACTCCAGTTGATAGAACATTGTGCACAGAATAATTAACATTATTAACCTTTGACTTTCTATACCAAAGTGTTCGAGAACAACTCCAGGGCAAGCAGGACTGACCTGAATTTAAATAGCAAATCTCTCAATCCAATGAGAAGAATAAAATTTGATCCTTTAATTAATTATTATTATTTTTTTTTGACAGAGACAGAGAGAGGCAGAGAAAAGGACAGATAGGGACAGACAGACAGGAAGGTAGATCTTCGTTGCTACACCTTAGTTGTTCATTGATTGCTTTCTCACGTGTGCCTTGACCGTGGGCCTTCAGCAGACCAAACCACCCCTTGCTGGAGCCAGCGACCTTGGGTCCAAGCTGACGAGCTTTTGCTCAAGCCAGATGGGCCCGCGCTCAAGCTGGCGACCTCGGGGTCTCGAATCTGGGTCCTCCGCATCCCAGTCTGATGCTCTATCCACTGCGCCACTGCCTGGTCAGGCTAACATTTGATTCTTAAACGTCATCTCATAACATTTTAGTTCAGGGGCATCTATGGCTTTAGAGTAAGCCCAGTGTTACCATCAGCATTTCCCAGGAAAGAAAGCACTGTGTAACGGTGTTGCATTTGAGCCAGTGAAGTCTGGCATTTGTTAAAACCTGGGCTAAGCCAACTCGAGACTGTAAAACTGTAGGCAATTTATTTAACCTGAGAATATAATCAATAAAAGTATGAAGTTGTTAGGGATCATTTTTCTTGTCCTTCTAAACGACTGGAAATTAAACCTTTTGCAATTCTAAAACTGTGCTTCAAAATAATACAGCACCACCATTTTACTGCAAAGATATATGTCTCTGTGTGTGCATGTGTGCATAAAACACACGCATGCATACACACACATATATAATTTAGTAGTTTGGAATCATTATTGTTCTGTGTAAATTCAGAAAAAAATTAAATATGCATCAACACACTTTAAAAGAAGACCACTGAAGCCCTGGCTGGTTGGCTCAGTGGTAAAGCATTGGCATGGCATGTGGAAGTACTGGGTTAGATTCCTGGCCAGAGCTCATAGGGGAAGCATCTATCTGCTTCTCCACCCTTCCCCCTCTCCTTTCTCTCTGTCTCTCTCTTCCCTCCCGAAGCCAAGGCTCCATTGGAGCAAAGTTGGCCCTGGGCACTGAGGATGGCTCCATGGCCTCCACCTCAGGTGCTAGAATGGCTCTGGTTGCAACAGAGCAACAGCCCAGATGGGCAGAGCATCGCCCCCTGGTGGGCATGCCGGGTGGATCCCGGTCGGGCGCATGCGGGAGTCTGTCTCTCTGCCTCCCTGCTTCTCACTTTGGAAAAATACAAATCAAAAGAGAAGAAGACCACTGAAAATGTGCATTTCGGTAAAAACAAAATTGATAAAAGTGTAGTTTGTTCCATTATATTTCAGAAACACTGTCACCTTCGCGTTGAGTCTAAAACGCTGAAGGAAAGATCAATGACTTCTCCGCCCGGGATGGGGACTGGCTGGCTCTGAGTCGTCTGTGTTCTGACTGCTCATCAGAGTCATTTGTGCACCCTACAGCTTTCACCAGCTCAGTCTGGTCGAATGCAAATGACAGAGTTCAGACTGAAATGTGACAACGATGGAAAGAAGAAAAAGATATGAGCAAGCAAGAGGGGCTGAGCGAGTGCGGAAAATGTATTCACAAAGTCTCTCCCCCTACGTGTGCCTCGTAGGCACCCTAAGTCCAGGGACTGGTAGACAGTTCTCCTTATTTCATTCGGACAACCTCCCTTTTAATAATACTTCTTGGGAATGAGTGCTTATTTTCTTACTGACCACAATCTGCATCCTTACATGACCACTGGCGAACAGGAAACTCCAAGTGTATGAGGGAACCAGAATCCATCCAGGCAAGGGTGTGCCTCAGAGAATGTCTGAGTTGTCTCAATCAGAAGGACTCTATTTGATTTACGTGACTCATCTCAACTGGTGCGTATCGTTTATCGTTTAAGTGATACAGCCTCCTGGCATATTTGTAAAGTGCCTCATACCTCTTTTTTTTTTAAAAAAACTTTTTCATCTGATTTCTTTTCCTTAACTGAGAAACATTGATCTCCCCATTGATACACACAAGAACAATACACACTAGATGACAGGTGCATCAGAATTTGATTCAGTTCAGATAAAAATAACTCAAGCGAAAGAGTTGTTACTTGAAATTCGTGTAGCAACTCATGCCCCTTACTTAACGAAGGGGGTTCATCTTCCTGTCTCAATAGGTAAGCACTCGGTTCATGAGGTCATCTGTCTTCATAAACACGTGGGTGTGGACCTGGAAAGCCTCCTACGGATCTGGTGTGGGAACTGACCCTGCCACTGTCCCTCTGTCCTCCATTGCGATCGGTGGCATCACGTGCCTCGATCTAGATTTTTTTCCCAATCCAAATTCTGATTTTGATTAATTCTCAAGTGAGAAGCCCAGTGAAATAACTCAAAGTTGATGAGTGAAAGACGTCCAGGAGTAAAAGAAAGAAAAACCGCACCTTCCAGGCCGTATGCCCCAGAGTTGTGTACTATTCAACTAACCTGGTAAAGTCAGTTTCTTCATCGGTTAAACAGTGGTTATTTTTAGAATCTTAAAGAATAATTTATTTACGAAGAACAGACAAGCCATGGGTTAATACAATTATGATATTAGATAGACTGCTGTGAAAGCTTCACTCATAAGCTTTTTAAAACAAATTCGAGAGCTAACAATTGACCTAAATAAAGCAGTAATAGAGCCCAAAAAGCGATCGCACTTCCTAAGATCGGATGCTGTCTAGATTAATGACTGGCAGGGTCAGAGTTTACAATCAATCCGTCCAGAAGCCGTTCAACAGGAATTCTCAATATCTCCAAATACCCCTTATTTATATTATTCCATTTATTAGTTACGGATTTACTCATAGTTTATTTAGGGCCCACTTTAATTATTTTGACAAGCAAAATAGTCAAATAAAGCAGATGATCTATGCCAATAGCCATCAAGCAAGGATGTACATTTCATAAAACAAATACAAAAACTGTTAGAGTTCTAGCCTCCTTTTAAATTTTCCCTGCACCCAAGTGTTATTGTAATTATGTAAGTAGTTTAAGAAGTGTCCACAGATCAACACAGAAACTTGCTCAGAATCATAAGATAAAACAGACAATCGAGTAGTCTTTCCGTTTTAAGTTGCTTTTTAAAATGTCGGTGGGTTCCCCACGAGTCTGTCTCACTGTGCCTTACAATTCCTCTGAGACGAATGAAGTAAGAGGTCACAAACCGTGATTTCGGTTGAGCCAACAGACCCACGTTCGTGAAGTCAAGCCAGAGATGAACACTAAACTCCCGATTCCGGGTGTGGTGTTCCTTACACACCTTGAGAAGGACGGACCGACCTCTCTCTCTCTCTCTCACCACCATCGCCAGTTCTTGCGTTTGCTTCTGTAAATTATTCAGCACAAATGAGTCTGTGCCTGTATTGATTTCCTCCGCAATACTATTTCCTCTTACCGGGTCTCTGTTCCTTCAATTTAAGCATTGATCACAAGTTGTAATGCCATCTCCCAAAGGCCAAGTGGCTACACTTAGAAGGAGCAGTAATCAATATTTCAGAATTGCAACCGGCTCATAGAGAAGAGCGCCCACTAAAGGATCATTTGCCTTCTTATCTCTGTAAAACATCAACAGAGTCAAACAGGGCTGGAGCACATTCAAACTTCCGTTTTGGAATTAGATGGCCATGCTTGTCTTTTACTTACTGTAGGTGACCCTGATCTTCACACGTGAGGGAAGAGACGGACTCTCAGGCTGGAGATGGGTTTATTAGTGTTTTCCCGGCCGCCTGAGACCCTCAGTTGCTGACATTTTTATTCTCTTCCTCTTCATGGACTATTTTATTCGTTTAAGAAACAAACTGTTTACTGGGACTATAAGGTGATTTAAGAACCTTTTATGCCTGGTTTGTGCTTGCTTTTCCTCTCTATTCACCACTTATATCTCACTGACTTTTAAATGAGCAAATCTTTAAATTTGGTGATTTAACTTAAGTTCATCTATTTTATTATGTCTTGATATTTTGTACAGGGTTGTGTTTGAACCAATCCCAGAATTTCTCTGAGCCTCATTTCCTTCATTTTAACTAAACTTCGGGAGATAACTACAGATTATTAGGAAGTTGCCAAAAATGATTCAGAGATCTTTACCCGTTCCTTACCTACACACACACACACACACACACACACACACACACACACACAGTCAACAGCCCACAAAACTATAGAACAAAGTCAAAGCCATAGTACTGACATGGATACGGGGAAGACAGAGAACAACATCAACACCACCTGCATCCCTGAGACGCCCATGTACAGCCACGTCCATCTCCCTTCTACTCCTTCTTCGTAGAAACCCCCGGCCATCACTAATCCGCTCTCCATATGATTGATGTTATTTCGAGAATATTATGCAACTAGAACCCTACGGTGTATTAACTCGTCGACTTGCCTTTTTTATTCCCACAACATAATTCTTGGGAGATTATCCAGATTCTCCTGTTATCAGAAGTTCCTTTTGACAGCTGGGTAGTATTCCATGATATCAAGGCACCGCAGTGTATAAAACTACCGCTTGTCTCCCTCACCAGTTTGGGGATATTATGAATGAAACTGCTGTAAACATTTGTCTAAAGGTTTTCTGTGGACATAGGTCATCATTTCTCCAGGGAAAATGCCCAGGAGTGTATCTGCTGGGTCATAGGGTCATTGTGTGTCCAGAGTTTCTATGAAACAGCCAAACTATTTTTTAATGACAGATTCCATGTTCTTAATTGTTTATAGGGCTTATTGAGGTTGTCTATTTTGTGTTGAGTGACTCCTGCTAGTTTGTGGGTTTTGAACAATGGGTCCGTCTTGTGTAAGTGTTAGATTTCTGAGCACAATGCTGTCTGTAATGTTTCCATCTTATCATTTTAATGACCAGAGTGTGTCGAGATACTGCCTATTTTATTCCTAGCACTGTTTTTCTGGAAGTTTATCAATTTCATTGACTTTATTGACTATTTTTAAAATAAACCTTTTAATGGTTTGATTATTTTATTTATTATTTTTCTGGCTTCAATTTCAATGGCTTATGCCTTTATATTCATTTCTTCAATGGTACATTTCTTTTGAGTTTATTTTAACATCATTTTCTTTTTTAGTTTCCTGATATAGAAACTTACTTTATTAATTTTCATCTTTCTCTTATTTCTAATTTGAGCATTCTGTGCAATAATTTTTATTTTCTATCCTGTGTTAACTGCATTCTATATAATACGATAGGCTATATTTTCATTTAGTTCTATGTATTTTCCTTTTTAAATTTTCTTTCAAATTTTCTACTAGAACAATGACTTATTTAGCTGTGTCTTGTCTAAGTTTCAAACATTAGAGATTTTAAGGTTCTCTTTCTGTTACTGATTGCTAGTTAGATCTCATTATGACTCAAAAACATGGTGCATATGTAATTGCTTGAAATTACGTGTAATTGTCTGGAATTGTAATCAATTACTCATTTCTTTACTATCTGTTCCCCAGTCATTTATTCGATTAAAATATATGGTATGATCGAGTCAATTTCTAAGAATTTTAAAATATTAAATGAATTAAGGTATAAAAAGAAAAACTAAGTTAGCAGGCTGAGGTCCATACACCACACACCACCTGGCTCTCAGCACCAAGTCAGCTGCTGCTTATTCATATTTAATTATCTCTTCATGTGTATGCACATTTCAGTGGGTCCACCCAAGGTTCACAGCATCCTAATACTTCTTTCCAATTCTATCTCCTTTCTGGACCTCTATGTTTTTTTTTTTTTTAAAGCCAAACTTACATTTTATTTATTTATTTTTTTATTCATTTTCTTTTTTTAGAGAGTAGACAGAGAGAGAGAGAGAGAGAGAGAGAGAGAGAGAGAGAAAGGGGGGATGAGCTGGAAGCATCAACTCCCATATGTGCCTTGACCAGACCAGTGCAGGGTTTTGAACTGGCGACCTCAGGGTTCCCAGGTCGACACTTTATCCACTGCGCCACCACAGGTCAGGCTGGACCTCTATGCTTTGCTAAATGTTCACTTACTGGCATTCTAGTCTCTGAAGCCTGCACAGTCTCCAAACGATTCACTGACTCCTTCGAGGGGCGCACCTTGGGTGAGCAGCGAGGTTGCGAATGGGCGCCCTTATCTCAGCACGTCTGAGCCCGGTCTGTGGTCATCCAGCTGGGAAGGTAGAGATGCCACATCCAGCGATGGCGTCATCACTGTCACCCTCCTTCCTCCCTGGAGGTATCTCCAAGTTCAGCCTTTTTTCCTTCGCAAGGAAATGCTTCCATTATTTGTTGATTGGTCCGTCATTTCCCTCGTCCTCATCCGTCTTTCAGGTGTGGGGACCGGATGGAGTCCCCATCCATCTTTAAATCTCCTGATGTACTTTATAGCTTCTCATACCCTATTCTTTGTTTTACATAAGTCACGTTGCTTTAAAGAAGAAAAAAAAACAAGCAACCTCTCAAAATTTCTCGATGAGAAAATATACTTAATTTGAAACAGATTTTGTCATTTGAGGTATGAAAATCATGCATACATTTTGGAGAGCACGGAATTATTCTATTTGATTTCAAGAAATTCAGGAAGCCTGAATATTTTAAAATAATCATGTTATGAATTTATACATATATATGAGATTATTTTGTAACATGGAATGAAAGCAAATGAATACGCAACAAAAGCAAATAAAAACCCAAACTCTGAATCTTTGCTATTTACCATCGTTAGTGATTTGGACTCATTTTAGCTACTCAATAAATACAGTTAATTTTATGAGTAGTTGAATAAGTGAAAGAAATCTAGAGTTCTTTTCATCATGTGTGCTAGGGTATGAGAGATTCTGAAACCAAATTTCTGTGACGCTTTGAGACTACGGACAGAGAGAATTTATTGAGGATGCTGACGCCAGAAATCATATTAATGGGAGATGAATGTTCTTCCACTCATCTGGGTCTAAAGATTTTATAAACCCGGAATGGAAAGGTGCAAATCTGTTCTTGAAACCACAAGGGTTCAGGGTTTTTCTTATTAACCACTGGGACTAAGGGAGCCTGCTATGAGATTTGCAATTCAAAAGAAGTCCCGTACAAGGGTATAGAGTGTTGTGTCCATTATTTATTTAACAGAAATCACCATGTTTTATTAAATCAGACCTCTCTATTACTCACTCTCTTTCAGAGAGGCAATTCAGCCTGAATTGGGATGCACTAAAGTGGGACCCACGGTGAACTCTGCTCACCTGTCCGTATGGTATTAATGGAAGAAGAGATGTTCCTTATGTACCTCCAATCTGACAGTCAGTATACACACAGCAGAGACATGACGCATTCCGTTTACGCCACAACGATGCCAACGGATGACTGACAGCGTGTATTTTGTTACTTCCTAAACAAATGTACTGCGACTTCTAGAAGAATAAACACATTCCGTAGTGTTAGGAACGCGGACACCCTGCTCGCATGTTAAATACGGGTTTTAAACACAGATTATAGGAGGTCATTTGATTTGCAAAACAAATATAGCATGGTATTACACCGAGTAAAGAGCCCTGGAAACCCACCATTCCAATAATCCCAAGGAGTCCTGGCTATTTTAGTCCCTGGATCCCCAGCACGGAACCTATATTTTTACTCCTTCTGCCGATACTGGATGGCCTCAGGTTGTGGTCCATAAGGCATTCTAATGATCTTCATACAACAAGATAAAAGAGGAGAAAAATCGATATCTGCGCCCTAAAGATGTAACTGCTAGCACCGGCTTGCTCCATCCAGACCTCGGTTGCCTCACAGGAACTTAAATAAGAACCCAAAACTACTTAAGAGGGTGTGGGATGTACTGTAGATGCAGCTAGGACTATGTTTCCTTAAATAGCAAAAATAAAATGAGCCACAGAAAATGAACATAAAAGAGAAGGACCAAAAAATAATTTTTGAAAATGAGGCTAACTTTCACTCTTCCTATGGTGGGCTCTTTACTAACGTTCTCCAGGACGAGGCACAGAGGGCGGTACAGTGCACTTTGATCCTCCAAGGCACCTCTGTGTCGATGCACTTGTGCATTTTTCTGGATCATTGGGAAGTGCCTTCTATTTTTCAAGAAGCCCCTGAGAATCTAGGATCATTGCCTGATGATAAAACGCAAGGAGGCTAACATATATTAAGAACCAACAACCTGTCACACGCTTGGGAAATGGACCACGTTGATTTTGGGCAACAGCCCTCTGCAGAAGCCATCTGATTCCCCACTGGAGGATACGATTCCGGGTGACACGCCCACGTGCTCACAGCTAGCCCATGACGTCACTGGGCTTCCTGCCGCCACATCTTCCAATCCCAAGTGCAATATTCTTTTATATCTGCTCGGAAATCATAGATCCATGTATCATCTCCTCTTTGTTGTTCTGTTGTTTTTATTCTCTCTCTCTCTCCCATTTACACACATGGACCAAGTCCAGCCGAGGTCAGTGCCCCCAGCCCATGTCACCGATGCTGTTTGCTTCTTGAGTAGGTTTGCAGACACGAGCATCTGCGTGCTACGTCGGGGAGTGTCTGCAGCCACCTGGGGACTCTGGTCTCACTGCACAGCTTCTAGAGACACACCTATTCTTCATGTGTGTGACAGTAAAACTGTTATTCTTTTAAAGAGAGAAATAATTTATAGAGAGTCGGAGCTTTTAACACTGAAAAGGCACCGGAGGACCATGGCAGAGATGTGGTAACATCAGGATATTTATAGGATGGAATTCTAAGGACACGTGAGCAGACGCGCTCATGTCCTGACAGCGCCAAGGTGTGGATGTGCTCTCTGCCATCAGCACTTCACAGTCTCCAAGTCACGTGTGGTCACCGTAAGATTTATATTCTCTCAGGCCACCGCGTAGTAAGAAATAACGGTCTGGAGGATCTTGTATTTAACCAATTCATGCTTTAGGCCTATAAAATAGAAGGCTGCAGGGCGGAGTTTTAGCAACTTAACAATCAGCAGCACATGCCGTGTTTCCCCATGTATAAGATGCACCGTTTTGTTTTTTTTTTTTAAATTGGGGTCTAAAAACTGAGTGCGTCTTATACAGTGGTTGTGGCATTTCCAATGCCATCGATGGAACTGAGGACGAGGCAATATATGAGGACAGAGATTCGTCATCACAGACAGATGAGGACAAGCTACTGAACGGGAGTTTTGACAGTGATGAGGAGTTGTATGAGTTTTATGATGAATAAAACTTGAGTCCAATAACTTTATGTGATGCATTTTTCTTTTCAAATTTCAGACCTCAAAATTAGAGTACATCTTATACATGGGAGCGTCTTATAAGGTACCTGACTCAGGGGCAAAGCTCCCCTTTGACAGTGACCTGTATTCTCGGGTGGGAAGTGTTGCCATCTCTGGGCCCCCAGGAGGGGTTTCTAGTTGCTAATGGGTGATTAATACGTTCGATCTTGCTGGACGCCTAAGGAGACACTGACAAGCAGCAGCTCCGCTGTGGGGAGAGGATGTGGTCTGACTTCCACACGTGCACAGTGTTAAATGTTCCCCCTGTGAAATGTGAATGATAGAAACTTAAAAAAAAAACAAAAACCCACCTCACTGTAAACATATTAGCCATTCCAATTAGAGTCATATTTTCGGTATAACCAAAAACTAGTTTACGATGAAATGATTTTAACCTTGGGTGGCATTACAGAAGAGTGTTTCTACTTTGGGGGAGGAATCATGACCTGTATGGAGAGGGGAATCTTTCATTCTTGCAATATACGTTTGCTCCTGGGGAAGCCACCAAAGACCAGAGGGATCCAGCCCTCCTTGACTCAGCGGGGTGGAGGCTCAGGACCCGGGACATCCTTGACTGCAGGTGAGGCCACACAGAGGGAAGGGGAGCAGAGTCCAGGGACACAGAGCTAAAGATGAGTGAGAACAAAAGGTCATCCAGGGGGTGGCCACGCTCTGAGGCGCCCCTGACGTTGTTGCTCTTGGCTGTCACCTCCACGGGGTCTTACCGAGCTCTCAGGATGTGCTGGCCCTCGAGCCGGCCACCTTGGCGTATCTGCGGGTGAACTGCGCGTGTGAACGGGCAGCTATGGTAAGTGTGGGGAGGCAGGGGTGTGCGCAGGGCTGAGAGCGTCTGAGCCGAGGACCCGACCAGGGTGCAGAGGTCGGGAGAGGTGGACGCCACGATGGACAGTCCATTGAGAGCGAACAGGAGACCTGTGTGAGGAAGAAGGAACACTGCTCCCGGAGGAGGGGTCAAAGGGCACAAGTGCCGGTATCCGGAGAGCAGGGCACCCACCACAGACGGTAAAAATACATCAATAAAAGCAGCGGTCGTGGTGCGCAGACCCAGCGGGACCGCGAGGCCGGAGGGAAGGCCGGAGCGGGTAGCTGGGATCGTGACCCGTGGCGCCATCTGGACGTGCGGACGACTTTGGATTTAGTGCCAGGGCAGTCTGCAGACAGACGGACATCGTGAGTGAGGGATGGAAAGCATAGAGTGGAGTGTTTTATAGACAGTTTGAGCAGCACCGTGGGGAATAACTTGGAAGCCCGGAGCTGGGCGACCCGGCGGGGGCTGTTTCAGGAGGTCACATGAGCGAGAGTGTCATGTGGTGGTGGACGGTGGGGTGGCGGGGACCGGGGCCGAGGGGGGCGTGCGACGTGGAGCAGGCCCAGGTCACTGGACTTCACGGTGCACGGGGCACCGAGCAGGACCTGTCGAGGTGGAGAAGAAGGCAGGGCAGGGCTGGCGCTCCGGATTCCGGTCGGGGCACATCAGGGTGTAGGATGCTGCCTCTCACTGACGTCATGATGCCAGGCCAGGCCAGGCCAGGCCAGGGGGGGACGTGAGCTCCGTTGTGTGCCCTGTGCAGCCCGAGACACATCCCAGAGAAGACGCCCATCAAGCAGCAGGAGGCACACACGCTGGAGTCACGCGCAGCGCCGCAAAGCAGGCGACGGGTCTGGGTGGCGTTGCGCAGGGCGAGGGCAGGGCAGAGTGGGAAGAGGAAAGGCGTGGGACTGAACCCAGAGGAAAGCCAGTTTTCAGAAACTTGCGCCACACACAGTGAAGGGGAGTCACCCGAAAATGAAGAGGGGATCCAGAGCGCGTTTGGGGAGAGAGAAAGCCAGCCCAGACTCCCAGGGACGAGGAGAGATGGATGCTGAGAACAGCCAGCTGGGAGGCGTCGGGAACTGCAGCCGCTTTTCCACGGCCTTTTGTGTGTTGCAACAAAACCATCACAAACGGTCTGAGGCAGAGCTGTTCGGTGGGGAGAGACGGACGGGACCCACGCTTGGAATGGGGTGCAGAGTGGACGGAAACGGTGCAGGCAAACCCTGTTGTGAAGGGTGTCTGCACGCTGAGACACTAAGGAACACGTGTGTGTGTGTCCACACATTTTGTTAGAATTTTGAATCAAATACTAAAATCAATACTTAATTAGAACCAATTATTAATATTATTAAAAAAGAGCTCCTGAAATAGAAAAGTTAACATAGGTAATACAGAGAGATTAATTCATTTTATTACTAAAATTATTTTTTATTGTTATACTGGGGTTGTATCTCAACACCACAAATTGATAACTTGGCATACCTGTTTTTGAATACAGATTATATTAATGTAAGATTTTAATTAAAATATTATCTATGGCCCTGGCCAGTTGGCTCAGTGGTAGAGCATCAACTCAGTGTGTGGATGCCTCAGGTTTGATTCCCGGTTAGGGCACACAGCAGAAACAACCATCTACTTCTCTAACCCTCCCACCTCCTTCTCTTTTCCTTCTCCTCCTGCAGCCATGGCTCAATTTGTTCAAATGCATCAGCCCTGGGTGCTGAGGATGGCTCTGTGGAGCTTCTGCCTCGGGTGCTAAAAATAGCTCTGTTGCAAGCATGGCCCCAGATGGGCAGAGCATCGGCCCTGGATGGGGGTTGCCTGGTAGATCCTGGGTGGGACACATGTAGAAGTCCGTCTCTCTATCTCCCTTCCTCTCACTTGGAAAAGAAGAAAAAAGAAACATATATATATATGCACACCATACATAGAGAAAAAGGGCGAGAGAAGGAAAATGAACCTACTGTAAATATGAATTGTGATTATTTTCTGAACAAACACGGCTGTCACGCCGGCGCTAAGGTAGAATGGCGCTAAGGCCTGCTAGCCGCCAGCAGCCCTGCAGTCACAGTGCGACGCCCAGAGGGCATGTCCATGCGCATGGCCAGGGGTGTGCTGTCCTGACCTCTCCCACCACACACTTCCGTGTTCTATGTACCACCCTGTGGGTCCTCTGGAGTCCGGCTTCCCTCACCTGGCAGCGTGGTTCTGATATCCATTTAGTTGCCTGGCTGTGTCTGTCGTTGGCTTACTCCTCTTGCTCTATACTGCTGCCCTTGAATAACCCACGATGGTCTTCACCTGCGGACAGACATTGAGTTGTGGGCATTCTCCGGCACTTCAAATAGCGCAGCTAGGAACGTGATGGCACACGCTTTTTCTTTGTTTGTTTGTTTGTGTGTGTGTTTGTTTTTTTGGTGACTATATGCCCATATTTCAAGAAAGGAGAGTTTGGGGCCATAGAGCATACGATAAACAGTTTCTGTAGACAGAGTGCATTGTTGCAGAAATGTGCACTTGGTCCAACAGTGCACAAGAATTACGACTGGTGCACACTTCCTCCAACATTACCTGTCGCCAGACTTTCCTTGTAGCTCTCGTGGGGGGTTGGAGTCGGCCTCCCACCCGAGACTCTCCTCCTCACAGTGCGGGGGAAGGAAAACAAACATTGACGGACAGACAGACGCTCGAACCTTGTGAAACCAGACGTCAGGAAATAGCGTATTTACAAAGTGTTCAAGAGCATGTTTCAACAAATTTACATTAAAAATGTATTTAAGAGACAGCCTCCTAAGCTATACAAAATCTTTAAATATTATATTCTTTAACTTGCAACAAATAGAAGCGTTAAATAAGATAACGGACTGAAATAATAAGGGCTTTGACTGCGAGAAAAGAATGAAAGTTTGTTGTTTTTTTTTAAGAAAAAGGGAACAAATGGGGAAAATGCATGGAGTCAGTAAAATTACATCGAAATCGGTAGATCCCATTCGCGTCGGAATCAGTAGATCCCATTCGCGTCGGAATCAACAGATCCCATTCGCGTCGGAATCAGTAGATCCCATTTGCGTCGGAATCAGTAGATCGCACTGAGGTTTCAGAAAGAGGACAAACATAAGGTCTTTGAAATCGTTGAAGAACTCCTCTGGGAGAAGATGATGCTGTTCTGTCAGGAACGCAGAGAATGAAGAACGAGGGGCCACACAGGCAGAGAACCGGCCTCCCTCAAGCCAAGGCTGGAACGTGTTTCTGAAGACTTAGTTCAGGTTTCTGTAGCCTTGAATGTAACTGATGGAATAATTACCACGAAGTAATTCGATTGCTCTATCCATCAAGCAGAGAGGTAAAGCCCAGCAAGCTTCCTGATCCAGACGTGGCAGAGAACTCAGGTCTCAGAAACAGAGCTGTGTCTCTGACTGAGCCCCACAAACCCAGGAAGGGTCCCTAGCAGCCTTCTGGAACCACTGGGGCGTACCCAGCAGGAAGTCCGAGAGCTTCCAGCGGGGAGGGGAGCACGGACTCTCGCCCACAGGGAGAGGGCGTCACATCACCCACTCCATGCCCTTGGGACCTACTCACCAACCGCGCCAGCAGCACCCTGAGGCTCCAGCCCTTCTAGAGAGACTGTGTTGGGACACTCAGCTGCCACCACAGGCTGTGTCACCCGTGGGCAGGCCCCTGGAAGCCAGGGCCTCACTCAAGTCAGACACACGGATGGAGAGAGAATGAGAGAGCGAGAGAGAGACACAATCAGAGAGAATGGACCTGGAAATGATAAGGGGGAAAAAGAAACATGGCAAACAAGCTAATATTTGGGGATTCTGGGGACGGTTACATGGGAATTCTTGGTACTATTGTTACAACATGGTTTTTGAGACGTAATTTAAAAATAAAACCTTAAGCAAATAATCAGGGGCTGAAAGAATCTGACAGCTGGTTGATTAAAGGGCATTTTTAGATTTATCTAGGCATACATCCTATAAGTTCAAAGTTTGTTTGTTTTTTAATGTTGGCCTCGGTAAGAAATTTATTTGTAGGTGAAAAATGTGTATTTCCAAATCTGTACATTTTGCTAAGGAACTCCCTACATTTTATGAAAATGTGCCCTAGCTCCCATTTTGTGAATGAATGTCTCCAGCTATATGCACTGATCGTAAGTACAAACTGGAAAAAGTAATTTAATTAGGTTTATATATGGAATACAGAAAAATACGGAGTCGCACCTCTGTGTTTTGCACCCACCCTTTTTACCCTTTGACAAAGTATTCTATAATGCATACATTTAAAACCCTCTCTGAAGTTCCAATCCCTGTAAACCGTAGTGAGAGAGAATTGTAGCCTCCGCTACAACTTATTTGGGTTCAGCTGGACAAAATATGATGTAGTTAGGATGAAAATGAGCGCAAACGGCCCATGCAGGAGGATTTTTAATAAAATCTCAGAGACTATTTGATATTAACATGTAGCTTACGTACAGCACGATGCCTCTCTAGTTAATTCATGAAGAGGCTGATCAAAGGATCAGACTATGCGTCTTCACCCCTTGACGAGGCAGTACGGTAAGGTCCTCAAACACACAGACATTCATTTGAGATGTTACCAAGTGATAACTGTCAGTGCCCAGTTTCCAGCCCTTCTGCTTTGGGGAGAGAGCACAGTGTTTGGAAGCAAAACAGCTCATGGATTCAAGGGGCACATTAGAGGCTGTCAGCCCGTTCCACTCGCTTTCTGTCTAAATCAATAACGCTGCATTTGCATAGCGGAGTTTTCAAAGCTGGTTCAAATATATTACCTCATCTGAAAAGTCACCAAAGTGCTTTGAAACTTCAATAAGATCCTGTGATGC
Organism: Rhynchonycteris naso; assembly: GCA_037038555.1. NCBI lineage: Eukaryota > Metazoa > Chordata > Mammalia > Chiroptera > Emballonuridae > Rhynchonycteris > Rhynchonycteris naso. The sequence continues at coordinate 3,027,748 of CM072998.1, forward strand.
GGGGCAGGAGACGTTGTTATCCCGATATTGCTGGTGCGGTAAGAGAAGAAGACAGAGAGACAAGTGGCTTTCTCAGATTAACGGGACTCAAGGAACGTCAGGGACAGTCTCAACACACAGGAAACTAACGTGGTTCAAAGCAGCTGGGTATTCCCAAGACCTTTAAAATATCTACCCTAAACTAATGGTCGGTTAGAGAAAGGGGATAGGTGGGTAGATATCGCTGTGGTAGAGATTGTGACGGGCAGAGATGCAGATGTGGTTATGGACACAGATGTGAATAAGTCAACGGCAAAGTGCTTACCCAGAGAACCAATCTCCTCAGGCATCTATCTCCAGGTGCACGCAAAACTCCCCTCTGGTAGACTGAGCATAACTGAATGTCTGGTGAGCTTTTTACAGACAGACAGCGTTGTGAAGGATGGCCAGCCGAAAAGAAAGTAAGATAATTTTTCAGATGACAAAATTAAAAGGACATGTGACCGTAAAGTTGGGTGGATTTGCAGGAAATTCTTCTTGAAGCATGTAGTCCATGATGTTAGGGAATGGAAAACAAGATAAGTAGGGTCATTTATTTTTCTGGAAGAAAGGGGAAAATAAATCACTTAGACACACACACACACACACAGAGAATGGGTTTCAGACATCACGGGTAACGGGGCATGGCCTTTCCAAATCCTGTAGACGCACTGCCTCCTCTTGGCACATCTGGATGGAAGCCCAAAGCAATCCCAAACTAGACTCTACTGGGCATGACTGTCCTGGCAGGTTCCTAAAAACATTACTGTGACTGATTACCCCTGTGCTGATCGTATCATTCCCAATAACTACAGAGGTGAGGGCACATGTCTGATCCATAATCCTTGAGTATTTGAGCCAAAATTCTCACAGCTATCGCTTGAACATACAGTAGCTTGAAAAACTCTCTCCCTCAGTGTGTGTGGGAATAAACATTCCGGGGTTGAGCCAACCATACCTGGAATTGACTTTCAAATATGTCCCAAATACCTGACTAAAGTGTGACACAAAACAAAACAAAACAAAACTGCAAATACAGTGTTTTCATCAAAATGGGTGGTTTTTAAAAATATGGAACTGTAAAATTTTGTCTCTTAAAACTCTTGAAAAAACTTTTTCACTCTTTTGGACACTTCTCAGTGACAAGTAAATGGTCTGTTGAAAAAGCTGAAGAAGAAAAAGAAAATACCCCCTTTACTCACTTATTTCATCACGTTGGACTTTGATGCTACAGTTGTCCCTTAGAAAAGACAGGCTGGTCCCCAGGCCTTAGTGGCAGAGGGAACGTGAACGAAGTAAGCAGTCTGGCGTTAGGGCTTCTATTTCAATATTTTACTTTGTACATGATATTGTTTTCTTCCTTTCCTCTGAGACTGCCAATCGCTGGGGGACAGAAACACAAGTGATTTTTATAAGTTGGTTTTGTAACCTTTGTGGCGTTTGCTTATTAGTTTTTTGGGGAGCAGGTTCTTTGGACTGCTGCTTGGGCAGACTGTTATATTTATCTTTCCATATCGATTGCTACTGATTGGTTTTGGAATACCGAAACCCTAAAAATATATTTATTAAGTAACAAATGTTATCGTTAGTTACATTTTTTCAAGTGCGAAATAAATAACATACCAAAGGCAAACGATACTAGAATCCATTGAGAACAAAAAGGAGAATAAGGATTTATTGATGAGCTCTTTAGACAGGGACCTGGTCTTAGTTCATTTGTACTGTTTTATTCTCTCTTAATTGAATGTCATCCTGTATGAAATATTAGATGGGTTTTGTTCCTATAGCATTGATAGTTCCTACGTGGTAAACTTGGGCTTGTTCCATTTCTCCCCTAACCTGCGGTCGGTGTTGGGCGACGATGATGGAGAACTGAGGACACCAGCTTGAAGCGCATGCCTGAAGACAAATGAATCCAAGATGCTCGAGCCAACGGTTCAAAAGAAAATGAAAATGAACGACCAGATAAAGAAGGGAAGGAAATGGGGGTGGACTAAGCTTGGATAACAGTGTCACTGGACACTTGGGTGCTGTCGTACATGGTGCCTTAGCATAATTTATAAATGAAATACTTCCGCAAACACGCCCTCCTCACAGAGGGGAGTAAAATAAAACACCCCAATGGCATCCTCTGCACAAACGCAGGTCTCCTGCCCCGTTCCGGCTCCTGCGTGCCCTCCCTGGGGGTTCCTGGGAGTCCGTCCTTAGCAACCATCCCACACAGCGTCACCGAGGGAGATTCTGTTCCCCGGGGGGGAACCGGCCTTATGGTGACGCCATCACCCTTACCTTGTGATCAACCTTATGTCCCCAGTCCTCTGCTTTCCGGCGTCTTCCATGAAGAACAGAGGCTCTTAGCTTGATCGTCAGCATGCAGAGATTTTCTTTTCTTTTCTTTTTTTTCAGAGATATTTTTAAAAATAAATATCAATATGTCTTAAGCATTTTTTAAAACCATTTGCTATTTATTTTCTTTGTGTTCTTTCGACCCAAAGGAGGGTGGGAAGCACGTCACTTGAAGCCATTCCCTTTTCCAGCCAGTCCTCCCGTATCCACACACCGGGCATCTGTGAGGTCTGCGGACACAGCAGTGGGCTTAGCGGGTGACATTTCCCTGCACGATGTGATGCCCTGTGAAATCTTTGCAGCTGTGTCTCTCACACACCGCGTCATCCTCAGCCCCCAACACTGGCGTGGGTGGCATCTCCTCGGTGCTCAGTACCCGTGAATGGTAACCTGAGTGAGAGGCAGGGAGTTTCCTCCAACTCGGTTATTAAATATATATATATATATATATATATATATACATATATATGTATATATGTATATATATATATATATACATACATATTTAGATAGTTTGTATTAGACCACAGTCTTCTGACTACATTCTACTGATGTTGCAATCCCAACTGTGTTTTTCCTTCCATGATAATCTTGGTGACGGTATGAAGTGGAGCCTGACGAGTTGGATTCTGACCCTGACATCTATCTCTGTGGCCTGTCTCCTGAGCGACACAGGACACGTGGAAAGTCACATCCTCCACGGTCACACGCAGGGTGTTTCCAGACTCCATCTCTGTTTCTCACCTTCTGCACAGAGCGCCGTGTCCCAGGAATCCACAACATCTGCCTGCCACCCAAAGGAGTCACGCCTCCTAAGGGCGCGAAGACAGGAGGGCTTCTCGTAGGAGGAGGTCTTGCTGGCTGGAGCAGCACGTTTCACACAGTGGCAGTGATGTCTGCTTTTTTTTTCTGTTTGATGTAGTTTTTGCCGGTTTGAAATAACGAAGCAGGAAACCAGGGGGGAATAAAGAGACCATCCTGGCTCTATGAGTCTAAATGTGATCCCGGTCAGAGCTGGCAGTCACTCTTCCTGACAGTGACAGGGGCTCCTGCTGCCCTGTACCTGGCTCTCTTCCCCACCAGGGCACGTGGGACGGAGAGATGTCACCAGCCCCATTCCCGTGGGCAGCGCCCTGAGACCGATGTGTTGTTTTCTGTCTCCTGTCCTCTGGCGTGGAAGACTTCAAATCCCGGTGATATGACAGCAGTGACCCGCCAGGCTACCGCCGCCGCCCATCCCCCACCCCCACCTGTGCTCCTCGGACGTGCACGGGAAAGACAGAATAAATGAGAAATAGCTCTCTGCTTTACGAGGCCCTCAGATTTCAGAGCTACTTATTTATTTTCCCGTCCATAGCATAGACTGCCCTAGACGACCCCACTTCCTTATGCTTGACAAGATGTAAATAAATAGGTTGATAATAGCACAGCAACACAGATGACAGAAAGGAACATGATAGTGTGTTTTAGAGAAATTACTGCTATTCCAGTTCCGATTAAAGTGGCGACACGGTGACCCCGGGCAGCCTTGCGGGAGCTTACCAGCCGGGAAAGCCATCGCCGCGGACACGCTTCTCAAGGCGGCATCTTCCCCTCTTCTGGTGAGCAGCCGGGCAGGCTGGGACACGCATGTTCCATTGTGAGGACTGTCACTCATTGACTTGTGCTCCCTGCGGGGTCATCTGACCTGACATGCATCAGCATGAACATAGCAATTTTAAATTGACTCACTGTTGCCCTATGGCCTTCACGGTGGCAGAATATGGACAGCATGGCAGAGTCAAGGACAAGAACTGATACCAGGCGACCCTTAGCCGAGGCAGACGAGAGGCGAACCGTGTGCTGTAGACAGAAAGTGGCTGGATAATATTTATACAAAGTCTTACAAAATGACCCTATACTACCTACGATGACTGCAGACATCAATATTTAAATGGAAAATTTTAAGGAGACTGTAGAATCTTCTTTTTTTTTTTTTGTAAAATATCATTTTTCATGCTTATTGATAGATTTAAAACTTCTAAAGTATTTGTAATAACTTTATAAGCTTAGCCTGACCAGGTGGTGGCGCAGTGGATAGAGCGTCGGACTGGGACATGGAGGACTCAGGTTTGAAACCTCGAGGTCGCCAGCTTGAGCGCAGGCTCATCTGGTTTGAGCAAAGCTCACCAGCTTGGACCCAAGGTCGCTGGCTTGAGCAAGGGGTTACTCAATCTGCTGTAGCCCCCCGGTCAAGGCACATATGAGAAAGCAATCAATGAACAACTAAGGTGACCCAACGAAGAACTGATGCTTCTCATCTCTCTCCCTTCCTGTCTGTCTGTCCTTATCTGTCCCTCTCTCTGTCTCTGTCACACAAAAAAAAAACCAAACAAAAAGCTTTATAAGCTTTAATGAAAAGACTATTAATATATTAGGGGTCATTTAAAATTAATTTGCCATATAACCTTTTGGATTTATTCTTGACAGCTGTATTTGTATTTTCAGAGCTGCAACTATCAATTTATTAAACAATTTAAGTACTCTGCAATTCCAGACAATGTTCTAAAGTTAAATAAATTCACATAAAGACAGACCTGTTAGAAATGAAAATATAAACCTGTGCACAGCCTAAAAATAGCAAATATATTGTAGCTTATTTTAGAAATGTCAGTTTTTATCATATGGAGATGGTCACAGAGGGAAAAGATCTATTTAAAAATAATATTCATGAGTAGCAAGACTTGGAAAACATGAAATTGCACCAACACTAAAAAATAGTAAGACTTATTTATTGGAAAATGTCAGTTTTTATCTAGCTGAGCTGTTCGTGCATGGGAAATTGCTTATTCCGGAGTAGACAGTGCTTCAAAAACAACTTAGTGCTCTGAGAATCGATATAAAGTAAAACAATACAGAGCAGAACGCTGGTCCTTCAGCACAAGTAGCCATCACTACTTGTCTTACCTAGCTAGAGCTTTAGAAAGGCACACCTGGATTTTGCTCCTTTGTTTTCTGTAATGGAAAACAAAGGAACAAAATACACAACCCTTCAGATTTACTGATTACTATTAAACAGTAAAAATACTAATAACGAAACCAGACCATGAAAATATCTTTCTAGCAAAGTCATGATAACATCACAGTATGCTTATGATTTCTAAGTTTTATCTCAGCCCCTTGGCATCCTCTCCTGATACGCAAGGTTGGAAATTGCAAATAAAAATTTTTTTTTTTTTTAATATTTCTGGGTAAAAGAGAAGAGCTAGCTTCCCTTCATTTGAGTAAACAAAAGAAAGCAACGAACAAAAGACCCACCATCTGTGTCCTGAGCGCGTATCATCTGCTTTTCCTCCGATACTGACTATAGCTCAAGAGCAAGCTCCGGGCTCTGGCTGGTGGCTCTGTAGGGATAGGGTTGGCCTGGCCTATAGATGTCCCAGGTTCACTCCCCTGTCCGGGCACACAGGAGAAGTGCCCATCTGCCTCTCCACCCCTCTGACTTCCCCTTCTCCCTCTCTTCTCCTCTCGCAGCCAGTGGCTCCGTTGGTTTGAGCGTGGCCTCTGGCCCTGAGAATGGCTCAGTCAATTCAAGCATTGGCCCCTGGGGTTGCCAGGTGGATCCTGGTCAGGGCACGTGTGGGAGTTTATCCCACTATCTCCTCTCCTTTCACTTAAAAATAAAAGAAAGAAAAGAACAAATTTTGAGATAGAAAACCGTAGGTCATATATTATGCTGCTCACAAAAATTAGGGGATATTTCAAAATAAATACGAAGCGATGAAATATCCCCTAATTTTTGTGAGCAGTGTACTTTTCTTTTAAGTCGACAGTGAAGGTCAGAGACCTCTCACTTTGTTTTTCGGGATAGATTTACATATTAAGCATTTCCGTGTGATAACGGAAGTCGGGAACCAGAGTAACTAGGAAATGGATAAAATTACCAACGCTCTAAATGTCTTATTTTAAAGAAATTGTTGGGACAGGTTACTGGCAATATAGAAGTATATAGGGCCAGGAATTTGAATCCCTAGAATGTGAGTTAAATCAACAAATGTACTTTTAAATAAAGAATTACGATTAAAAATTCATTTTAAAAAATCCTTATGGTCTATACATGTAAAGGGAGCTGGCCCTCTGAGTGCTGCCAACCAGCGGTGAGATGGACCCTGGGGAACGGCTTGTTCATGCCGCTGCTGAGTGACCAGGACAGAATGCTCCCAGCAACGATGGGGACCAAGAGCCCGAGGATCATTCCTGCTACAGACCTTAAACGCCACAGGAATGCAGACCTCATAGAACTATGCAATCAGAAAAGCGTGCCCACTCGCCAGAGGACGGGAGAGAGATGCTGTCTTACTCCGAGTGCTTCGGCCCCCAAAATAAAATAAAATAAAATAAAATAAAATAATTGAAAAATTGGAAAAAACAATCTCCTGCCCTCACAAAGGGGCTGTGTGTGCAGCGTGAACTACAGCTGGTCTGACGAAGCAACCATCTGGGAAAATACCCTGAAGCAGCCGTGCCGGTGAGTGCGCTGATGCAAGGGTCAGAAATGCTTTGTACGGGGGCCGCACTCCAGGCCGGGCAGGGTTTTCACAGATGGAGCCCTACCAAATGTGAGTTCCTGATTGTACAAAGTACATAAAAAATCAGGTCATCATAAGTGAGAATAAACAGACATTCAAAACAAAATATGTCAGTAAAATAAGAGGTTCCTGAACATTTGGCAATTAAAATTAGGGAAATCATACTCTCAGAGGAACAGGGGGCTTTACTGTTCTCAGTCTGTGAAGTTGTAATGAGCCTGTATATTCGTGGTCGGCTCTGGAAAGCATCCTGGCCCTTTCTCAGGCGGTATTTCTCAATTTTACCTTTTCTAGCATATTAGCCATTGAAACAAAATCCCTAGGTAAGTCTTAAGAGCATTTTAGATGCAGTCAAGGAAAAAGCAATTTATGAAAGATAGTTCTGAAGCATTTGTTCAGGATGTGGCTCACGTGATTTGAACATGGATTTTAAACAATAATTATTGCTGAACTGGAGACCGTGGGAAGGGCTGAGGACCCCTTAGGGTGGACGGAAAACATCAACCTTCAGATTCACAAAGGATCACGTAACATAAGCAGAATGGTTTCTTAAAAAGGCATACGGCTATACTAAAACAATGCATTCAATAAAGAAAGCGCTTACGACCCACTCAAGCCCTAAAAGTCAGATTGTCTGTATGAGAATAAAAACAAGACAGAAAAGGTTTCCATTTCCAAGTGTAAGGAGCTTGGAAGTGGCCGCTCCATCCTAACAACAAGTAAAAAGAGGAACACGCCGAAAAATCGACAATTGTTTCTTTGTACCCCTAGGAGCCAGGAAGGCCCAGGCTAACCACTGTCCCTGAGGCGGAGGGTGGGGACAGGTGAGTGCGGGCAGCAGAGACTCAGGTAGACGCCTTGGCGGGAGCCGGTGTGGGGCCGGCACACGGGAACTGTAAATGACGAGGTTCTGGGAGCACAGGGTAGACATCTCTGAAAGGAACAAATGTAGGGGACAAGTCACAGAGAGCCACACGACACTGTGAGCTTCCACTTCCGGAGTTCACCAGGCTTTCCCCGAAGGTGCCAGAGTCCAGTCCTCCCGTGCCCCTCCCATGCTCCTCAGAAGGGGAAAGGAATCACTTTGAAATAACACCCGAACATTCTGTTCTTCTTAAAAGAGGCCTGCCCTCCGGAGAAACAAGGTCTGGAACACCTAGCCCCTGCCGTGTCACCAGAGCCAAACAGACCTGGGACCAGGGAAGCACCCGCCTCCTGCCCACGGGAGCCATTCCGTCCACCTAAGCAGAAGGGACAATCTGAGACAGTGTCCTGCAGGTCACCGTTAGCAAGCACACACAGGACAGTGTCCTGCAGGTCACCGTTAGCAAGCACACACAGGACAGTGTCTTACAGGTCACCGTTAGCAAGCACACACAGGACAGTGTCCTGCAGGTCACCATTAGAAAGCACACACAGGACAGTGTCTTACAGGTCACCATTAGAAAGCACACACAGGACAGTGTCCTGCAGGTCACCGTTAGCAAGCACACACAGGACAGTGTCTTACAGGTCACCGTTAGCAAGCACAGCTCACGGAAGATGCTGTAGACACCCAGCCCTGCCCAGCCTCTCCCCCACACTAAGGGATCTCCTTTGCAGCATCATCCCGTCTGCCTAAGAAGAAAGCATGCAAGGCATACCAAGAGGAAACAAAAGAGCGAACAGACACAGTCTGCACTTGAAAGAGACAGAGCCAACCTCGCCACCCGTCACGACAGAAATGTTGGCATGAACAGCCCAGGAACTGAACGCAACTCTGACGAACAGGGTCGGGGCGCTGACGAGGAAAGCAGACGTGGTCACGCGGGAACGGACGTGCCACGTGTGGAGAGAGATGGAACCCCGGGAAAGAGCCTAGAAGAGGTGCTACAAATCAAAGTCACTGCCACCGAAATGAAGAAGAGCTGTGACGGGCACATTAGGAAACTGGGCGGAACCGAGGAACGACTCTCTGAGCTAGAGGACCCAGCCGGGGGAATCCTCAAACATAAAAGGAAATAGAACAGAGACGGAGAACAGAAACCCAATCCAAGTATTCCCGGCTGTGAAGACAACCGCAGAAGGTGTGCCTTGTGAGTCATCAGAACGCCAGGAGGCCCAGAGCGAGAGAAAGGAGCAGAAGGAATCCGTGCAACAGGGACTGAGAATTTCCTCAAGTTAATATTTGACTCCAAAGCACAAAGTCACTAAAGCTCAGAGAAGTCCAAGCGGGATCAGTGTCAAGGAAAAAAAAAAGAGTCACTAAGGTATATCATTTCCAAACTACGGAAAATCGAAGAGAAAGAAAGAAATCATGAGAGAAGAGAAGAAACGCCTTACCTAGAGAGAAACCGAAATAAGAATCACATTCAATTTCCCAGAAGCAACGTGAGCTAGAAATGAGTGGGAGGATTGATTTCGAGCGTTGAGAGAAAAAGACAGGGTAGAATTCTGAGTCCTGTGAAATCACTCTTGAAAAGCGAAAGAAAACTTAATGACTTTTTCAGACAAACAAAAAATAGAGGAAATTTGTTGCCGGTAGACCTGCCTTGCAAAAAAAAAAAAAAAAAAAAAATTAAAAGAAGCTTTTTAGAGAGAAGAAAAAGAATAAATGTCAGAAACTCTGATCTACCTAAAAAAAGTAAGAATGTCAAGTATAGAAACAAATGACTTTTCTTTTCCTTATTCTTAATTGGTCCAACAGATAACTATGTTTAAAATAACAGCTAAAATGTATTCAATTATGTATGCATCTCATGTGTAAATATATGTGTGCTTAGGCATGCTTATACATAAGTGAAGTGAATAATAGCAACTATTAGGCATTGAAGAAAGGAATTAGACTTATTTTGTTATCAGAAGATATACTAACTGTGAAATGGTACAGTGTTACTTGAAAGTGGACTTGGATGAGCTGAAAATGTATATTGAAAACTTTAGAGCAGTGGGTCTTAACCTGGGTTCTACCGAAACCTAGGGGTTCGATGAGTTGGTCTCAGGGGTTCGGAGAAGCCTCTGCCGCGGAGGCCAAAATAAAGTAATACCGTAATTTGTTGTGAGTTCATGCACTTTGTTGGTTTTGTTCTTTGAGCAAGGTGATGTTCATGCACGGCTCATTTTGTGCACCAGTAAGAAAACATATACCTATGTCTTGAATTTGGAAAAAAATCCTATTTTATTTATCACTAAAGAAGGGTTCGGTGAATGCGCATATGAAACTGGTGGGTTCGTTACCTCAAAAAAGGTTAAGAACCACTGCTTTAGAGCAACCACTAAATGTTTTAAAAGGGTTGTATAACTGAGGTCCTAAGAAAAAGCACAAAATTAAATGATATAAAAGGCTCAATTAAAACTACAAAAGACAGAAGGATAGGGGAAGGGAATAATAGGAACAAACAGCAAGGATGACACAGAGAAAATGGTAATGAATGATGGTAGATACTAATTCATGTACGTCAATAATCACGTTGAACACCCGTGTCTGAATGCACCAACTAAAAGACACAGGTCATCAGAGCAGATTAAAAAAAAAACAAAAACGAGCCAACTCTATGTTATCTAAGAAATCAATTTTAAATATAGAAAACTATAGATTAAAAATAAGTTAGTAGTATCATAATGATATTAATTAAAACAAAGCAGAACTACCTATATTCATTTCAGACAGAGTGGACTTCAAAGCAAGGAGTGTGATCCGAGACAAAGGTCACTATGTAATGATACAGAAGTTGATTCTCCTGAAGAAGACTTAATCTTTAACACGTATGTTCCCAACAACAGAACAGAACATCAGACTGTCTTAGGCAAAAAAAAAAAAAAAAGAAAGAAAGAAAGAAAGAAAAGAAAAAGATAGGATTGCAAAGAGAAATAGATAAATCCATTATCGTAGTTGGAGACTTCAACAACCATCTATCAGCACTAGACAGCTTCAGCAGGCAGAAATCAGTAAGAACAGAGTTGAACTCAACACCATCAATCAACTGAATATAATTGACATCGATAGACTACTTCATCCAGAAACAGAAAAATATACATTCTTTCAAACTTAAATGAGACATTCTTCAGGAAAAACACATTCTTGGCAATAAAAAACACATCTTAACAAATCTAAAAACATAGAAATTATACACAGCACACAGAATGCCATGAAATTTAGCTAGAAGTCAATAACACAAAGATAACTAAAATATCCCAACATATATAGAGATTAAAGACGCACTTCTAAATAATAACACATGGGCCAAAGAAAAATTTCAAGTGAGACTAAAAATATTTTGAACTAATTAAAAATGAAAACACAATTTATCAAATGTTGTGGAATATGGCGAAAGCTGTGCTTAGAAAGACATTTGTATCAATGATTTTACATATTAGAAAAGAAGAAAGATCTAAAATCAGTAATCTAAGTTACTACCTTGGAAAACTAAAAAAAAAAAAAAGAAGAGCTGATTAAATCCAATATAAGCAGAGGAAAGTAATTCAAAATAAGAAATAAATGCAGTATTTTTTTTTTTTTTTACAGGGACGGAGAGAGAGTCAGAGAGAGGGATAGATAGGGACAGACAGACAGGAACGAAGAGAGATGAGAAGCATCAATCATCAGTTTTTTGTTGTGACACCTTAGTTGTTCATTGATTGCTTTCTCACATGTGCCTTGACGGCGGGTCTTTAGCAGACCGAGCCACCCCTTGCTGGAGCCAGGGACCTTGGGTCCAAGCTGGTGAGCCTTGCTCAAACCAGATAAGCCTGTGCTCAAGCTGGCAACCTCGGGGTCTCGAACCTGGGTCCTCCACATCCTAGTCTGACGCTCTATCCACTGCGCCACTGCTTGGTCAGGCAAATGCAATGAAATTTGAAACATAACATCAATAGAGAAAATCAACTAAACAAAAAGTTTGGTTATTTGAAAAGATCAATAAATTCAATAAGTTCCTAAGGAAAAAAGAGACAACACAAATGACAAATATCAGTAATTATTGATGACCTCCCTACAGATTCTATGCCCATTAAAAGGATAATAATGGAATACTATAAACAACTCTATTTCCACATATTTGATAATCCAGATAAAATGGACCAATTTCTTGAAAGATACAAATTGCCAAAACTTACAAAAGGGAAATAGAAATTTTAAATAGACTGATATTGATTAAAGAAATTAAATCAATAATTAATAATTTTCCACAACAGAAAGAACTGTGTGCAGATGGGTCCACTGATGAATCCTACCAAACGTTAGGGAAGAATTATAGCAATTCTCCACAATCTCTTTCAGAGTACATAAACAGAGAAACTACTTCTTTAATTCATTAGCTGAGGCCACCATTACCTTAAACCTAAAACCAGGCTCCCCATTATGAGAAATGATAACTACAGATCAAATATCTCTCATTAACATCAGTGCAAAAGTCCTCTACAAAAATGTTAACAAATCAAATCCAAAACTGTATAAAAATCATTTTGAACGACAACCCAGTGGGATTTGTCCCAGGTACGCACGGCTGGTTTAACATTCAAAAATGAAGTAATAAAATGCATCCCATCAATAGCAAGAATTGCATGATTATATCAATATGTGCAAAAAAAAAAAACCTCCCACCAAAACAGAAAACACAAACCCTCACAAAATCCAAACCCATTTATGATAAATAAATAAAAAAAAATCTCTCAGTAAACCAGAAACTCCAGAACAATGACTGTAAAGTTCTGAAAGAAATACAAGTTAAAGCGGCCGACGGAGGATTTTATTTACATAGAAATGATCCTTCCAGAAGGAAGGCAAGTAAACCATTTCTCAGTGAGTGAAAACAGAGGAATCAGCAGCAGGAGCAGCCCTTTGATGGAAGACACACTGAAGGATGTCCGTGCAGATGAGATGAGACAGAGGTGGATCTCCAGGCAGAGAGGAAAGCAACCTTGGGAATCATATAGTTGAAGGCACACGCATAAGGTCATGATTTCTCCCGAGATCTTTAACATAAAATAATGAGCGCTTACAACGGTCACCGTGACACTGCATTGCTGCATCCTGGAGGTTCTGACCTGTGCAGACGCATTGCGTACACCACGGTGGCGTCAGGGACGTGGCAGGTGCCCGCACACCTCCACCCCTGAGGGCTGCCCCCTTCACGGGTTGCCAAGTTCCAGCTCCAAGTGGAGGTCTGTGAAAAGTTCAGAATGGATATTGCCATCCCCAGAGTGACCAGAAAAACATGTCACCTTATAGTTAAACAGCTGATAGAGGAAATAAAACGGATGTTGAAACAAGTTTTTAAATAATACAAAAGAGGTCAGGAGAGCAGGGACGGAGAGGCGGCGGAGAAGGGACAAGGACCTGTTTGCTGATGGCATTTCAGCTCTGCCCGTGTAAGTGGCCGAACACACCTTCCTCAGGTGAAGGGCGCCTGTCTTCCGCCTTCTAGAAGGGGGTCTGGGGTGCTCTGTGTGGGCAGGACAATCCTGGCAGTCAACCAGGTGGCGGAGGCGATTCTCAGAGACCGAGGAAGACGTGGGTGGACAAAGGTTGAGATGAAGTAGCAGGGGGCTCAGAGTAGCAGATAATCGTCACTCCTCCTGACCGGCACGCCCCAGAGAACCGTTTCCAGAGCCTGGAGAGAGCTAGGACTATAGGAGTCCGGCTGCCCGACAGGAAGAAAGAAAGGACCCAACAGAGGTCAGCGTGCAGGGGATGAGCACCTCCACCTGTCTGTCCTCCTGCCTGCACCCTCTGCTTCTCGCCCATTGGTTCAGTAGAAGGCAGAGGGCGGGGAACTGGGGCTATTCCCAGGGCACAGAGCGGGGCACAGAGCGGGGCACGGGCCATGGGAGACAGACGGGGAGGAGAAAACAGGATCGACTTCTGTGCCGGGAGGCTGACTCGCCGTTCCTCATCCAGATGCCAGCGCGCGGCGTCTCTGAACCTAATTGGAGAAAGATTCTAACTGACCCCCGTATCTCTGGTTGCTTCATGTACGGAAGTGGTGGGTTTGTCTAAGCCCGAAAGGCTCTAAACTGCTGGACTCTTCAGCATTGCCCAGAGGTGGAACGGGTCGTGCTCTGTGAAAGAGCACTCTGCCTCACGTCTATAAACGCGCTGACCTCGGCCCAGCGTGGGTTTTCTCCCAGTGCCTTGCCGAAAGCGCCGAAGAGGAGTCCACATACATCATCCGTGTTCTCTGTTTTCATGATTCCTTTTCCAACGCCAGACGTGTGGACGGCAAGGAGATGCCTTGGAGTTTCCCGTGGCTGGCAATTCTACCAAACGTTTGGCCTTGGCGTTGGTGTCTACAATGCTATTCACGCCCTTGTTTCGTCCCTTTCAGATGACTTCTGTGACCTGCCCGGTGTGAGCCAGCCCCAGCGCTAAGAACACCACCCCAGAGGCTAATCTGTACAATGCGTGTTTATGCTTGCTTAGGATCAATAGAGTGCATGTGTTTAAAACAAGTATGAAAGAGAAAAGGAAGGTCTGACAGACCTGTAATCTCTTCTGATACAATGTCAAGGACGTGCGAGTCCCTTGCATAAGGCAATGCCAGTCCCACGGGACAGAGAGAAATAAACGTGTGTGATTTCTGAAGAACAGTGAGAAAGGTACCCATTTCTACTGCACAATCCTACCCCAAGTGGCTTTTATAAGGATGGAAATGCTGAGATTTAATGTTATTCAGATCTCAGGAGTGTCAGAATTTGGTGGGGGAGGCTTCCGGGAGTAATGAGCATCGAGTTTCTTTTTGGAGCTAATATCTTTAATGTGAAATCACAGGCTCTGGGCACACAGATACCACACGCAGATTTAAAGGAATCTAAGGTAAGCATTGGACACCAAATAGCCACTGCACCATTTTTCTATTTTGTGACAGAGAGAGAGACAGAAAGAAGGACAGATAGAGACAGACAGACAGGAAGGGAGAGAGATGAGAAGCATCAATTCTTCATTGTGGCACCTTAGTTGTTCAGTGATTGCTTTCTCAGTGTGCCTTGACGGGGGTGGGGGGTGTGATTTATAAATTTCTAAACAAACTACAGAATAGTGCCATTGTCTTATAACAGACTTTCCTAAAGTTTGGCATATTTTAAAAATTTTTTTGAATAATTTCTAACATGTATAGTCTGCTCTATAGATTTTTCCCCAGAACTATTTCACAAATTGGTTCCAGTACATTAGACACTTTCCCTAACTTGATTTTAAGTTCACTGAGAACGGCGGCTGTGAGCTTTAGGGCGGCAATGCCTCACCATCCGTAAATGAAATATAAGCAGACCGTCGTCAGAAGCAGACAAATGATTTCATTGTGCACACAAGATGATGCATCTGCACGTTTCACACACATCTGCGTCTGGCCCCTCCATGTGCCGTGAACTGTGTTAGGTCCAGTGTGAGATGAGTGAGCCAGGTATGGTCTCCATCCATTGATTCGTAGCTTATTTATTTCTTCCTCGCAGGCTAAGGCCCATTGGCTCAAAGGTGTGCTCGCACGAGACTTACACTTGCACACCCCCAGTGTGTTAAACACAACCCAAAGAAGCCCACACGTAGCCATGTGGAGCTGCCGCTCTGGCCTGCCACTCCCAGCATCCTCTAGGCACAGAGAAGATGAAGTAACCATAGCAACCACAACCCAGAGACTCTGCCAGGCAGTGGAGGGACATCCGCCAGCCACGTGAGCCCCTCTCCAACCGGCTTCTTCTCCAGAAGTCCCCTCACCCTCCTCCCCGCTCAGGGTGGTGGCCTCTGAGCCACTCCAGAGCCTCTGACAGGCTCCCACGGTGAGGGACTGACCCCTCCAGCCAACCTGTCCAAGGATCATTCAATAAAGCCCATGGGCGTGACTGCCCCCTGCTGGTCTTCTCGTTCCCTTGATCAGCCTTGACGTCCTGGAACCCCCTTCACAATGAGACCGTGGAGGTCACAGGGGGGGCACTGGCCCTTAAGGACCGCGTCGCCTGGTGAGAGGATGAGAGCGGTGTGCGTTTTAATGCGGCTCTTGCGGAACGGCCTGAAAAAGCAAGACGCAAGACGCACACAGCCAGTTTCAATTACATGCAAAGGGAGGCCCTTCCTACTCGCTTTGACCTGCCCTCGTGATGAGGGCATCAGCCCCACGTTCTGCCCCTTTGCCCCGTGCGCGGAAAAGCTCCATCAGGTTGCATCAGATCAAGCCCATTCTGGGCACCATGCTGACTGGGTTAGTGATACCAATGCATTACTAATCCAAAGCATAGATTCAGAGCTCAGGACTGTAGATGCTAATACTTAAAATATGCTTAATTTGGGGAAAAAAAAGGGGGGTTTTGGTTTTTTAAATTCATTTTAGAGAGGAGACACAGAGTGAGAGAGAGAGAGAGAGAGAAAGAGAGAAAGGGGGGAGGAGCTGGAAGCATCAACTCCCATATGTGCCTTGACCAGACCAGTGCAGGGTTTTGAACTGGCGACCTCAGTGTTCCCAGGTCGACGCTTTATCCACTGCGCTACTACAGGTCAGGCACACACAAAAAAAGGTTTTAACAAAGTAAATTTCTAATTTCATGGTAAGTTGAGAAAATTTAAACAGTTGCATGGGATATATTATTCTTGTAGCAATTATTATGTTTAATTTCATATCCGAAATCTACTACTTTAATATATATATATATATAATGTCTAACTTTTACTCATTATCTTTTTAATTTTTTTTTATTCATTTTAGAGAGGAGACACAGAGTGAGAGAGAGTGAGAGAGAGAGAGAGAGAGAGAGAGAGAAAGGGGGGAGGAGCTAGAAGCATCAACTCCCATATGTGCCTTGACCAGACCAGTGCAGGGTTTTGAACTGGCAACCTCAGTGTTCCCAGGTCGACGCTTTATCCACTGTGCCACCACAGGTCAGGCTACTCATTATCTTTTTAAAAAGACTCATTTAAAATAGACTAAAATAATCTTTACTTTCTGCTTATAAAAAATAACATACTGATTCAACTTTCACTTTATTGTATTCATTGGCAGAGAAAATACAATGTTGACTTTTTTCCTTTTGGGAAAAATGTGTGTAATTATAAGTAGCTAGATTTGCTAATATTGTATTATTTGTGTGCAAGGCCTTTTCTCAAAATGTATACTGGAGAGAGGGCTTTTCTGATATATTAAAACATATTTTACCACCAGGTGAAATGTCATTGTATTTTTACATAATTAAAGAATCCCATTACTCACGTAAGTTTTCACGAATGCTGATCACACTACTTTTTCAGGATAGGAGTGGGTTAAATGGTAGAGAGACCTATAAGCTGACTCCATCCAACAGTCTACACCTGAAGCTGTAAGGACAGCACATGTTGTCAAGGTCTTGCAAACAAATGCCAGTTTGTCACCATTTCCTGTAGCTTGAATATAACAGCTCAGGGAATTATAATAAGTGGTTTTCCTAAATCACTTTCTCCTCGAAGAGTCATAGCATCAGTATACCTTATAGGATACTTCGTGCAGTGGTAACATTCAGGAAGATTTTCAGTGAATAGGATTTGCCCACACCACTTGTGCTTAATTAGAATCTTGCAAAAAAATGTTTCGATGCACCAAGGAGATTCCACAGAGCTCTGTAAAAATTTCAGCATGTATCAGAATTAGGATATAAATGTATTAGGATAATGGAAGAAAGGTATGTGGCATAAATAAGACTTCAGAGCTAATCCATGAAATTGCTTGCTACTTAAAATCAGTATGTTTTTAATTTAAAAAATATTGTTTCATAGCAAATATCAATAGAGATTAATGTGCAAAATTCATAAATATTTTGTTATCCTTGAATTCAGTGGGACACAGACAAGTCAAAACAGAAGAAACGTAGATACACTATTGTTTCAGAGTGTCCCGCAAGCAAAGGAAGGTGAGCATGAACTTCAAAAATAACAGAGCGTTGAGAGAAAATTTCCACTTGAGTAATTTGAAGGTCATGACCTATTTGAATTATGACCATTATGACCTTTTCTTTTTTGTGTGTGTGTAAAACAATGATGGAAACACTAGGCATTTCGGATATTTATTAAATATTATCAACAACCATAACTCCAAATAATAAATTGGGTCAGGTATGAATGATGTCATTGGTTAAGAGCAGTCATCACATGGGGAACTCGAGAGGCCAGAAGGTAGTTCCCAGTAGGGGACCAAGGGAAGGCCTCGTGGAACCCTGACAACTGACAAGCTCTTGAGGATTGGTTACTTGCATTAGGAGAGGAAATGAATAAGAGAACACAGGTAGAAAATTGAGGCAGTTCCTGGAAGCATCTAGACAGACTGATTGAACAAGCCCGTAGAAAGCTGCACACACACACACCCTCCCCCCGCCCCTAAGGAGTCTGGTCTTAACTTCAACAGGAAATGAAAGTTTTCTTGTTTTTGTTTTGTTTTGTTGTATTTTTCTGAAGTGAGAAGCAGGGAGGCAGAGACACAGACTCCCACATGCGCCCGACCGGGATCCACCCGGCATGCCCACCAGGGGGCGATGCTCTGCCCATCTGGGCTGTTGCTCCATTGCAACCAGAGCCATTCTAGCACCTGAGGCGGAGGCCATGGAGCATCCTCAGTGCCCGGGACAACTTTGCTCCAATGGAGCCTTGGCTGCGGGAGGGGAAGAGAGAGACAGAGAGAAAGGAGAGGGGGAAGGGTGGAGAAGCAGATGGGCGTTTCTCCTGTGTGCCCTGACCAGGAATCGAACCCAAGACTTCTACACGCAGGGCTGACACTCTACCACTGAGCCAACCGGGCCGGCCAGGGCGGAAATGAAAGTTTTGTAGCAAAGATGGCACATCAAATTAAATGCTCTGAGTTATGAGTGAGATGGGGGAGCGGTAACAGGGGTGAACGAGAGGATGGAGCCTGGGAGACTGGTTAGCAGTGTACAGGAGTGATCTCTTTGATCTAAATTTCAGCCAGAAATGGGGTGGAGGATGCAGTAGCAGAATAAAAGTAGAAAGTGTGGGGTGTGGCCAGCCAGAACCGTGGTTTTATCTAACAGGGAGAGCAGAGGGTTCTTCAAGGATTAGAGACAAATTGCATTACACATATCGGGTGGTTGGCTTTCCCCCAAGGCTGCCTGCAATAGCTGTACTTTAGATAAATCATAGTTTATGAAACCACATAGGGAAGCTAGTCAATGTCAGGTGGGTCCTAGAATGATCAGGGTGATCACTTCCTAAGTTATATAGATGTTTGATCACTATGTTGTACACCTGAAGCTAATATAATATTGTATGTCAACCATAATTTAAAAAATTTAAAAAAAGTATATTGCCAGGCACATAAAAACTAAAGAAAAAATGAATTTAGAGAGAAATAATTTAGAAGGGGGGGGGGCTTGTGTGATATTTGATCACAAGTAAAAGAAGCTTGAATTTTTTTTGAATAAACAAATATCAACAATACTTCTCTGAAATATTATAAGACTCTGCTAATGGATGTGGCTAGGGAGAATTGGACCATAATGAATTCAGGACTTTGTCAACAGATGTGTGTCTATTGTTATTCCTGTGAGTAAAAGCTAGTTCTTATTTGGAAGTCTCAAGCCTCCTTCCAAGATCTATGAAATTCAGGCAGGCTTGGCCCTGGATGGTTGGCTAAGTGGTAGAGTGTCAGCCTAGCATGTGGATGTCCCAGGTTCAATTCCTAGTCAGGACACCCAGGAGAAGCACCCGTCTGTTTCTCCACCACTTCCTTCCCCTCTCCCCTCTATCTCTCTCTCTCTTTCTCTTCTCCTCCTGCAGCCATGATTCGAATAAGCAAGTTGGCCTCTGGCGCTGAGAATGGCTCCATGGCCTCACCTCAGACACTAGTTGCTGAACAACAGAAAAGCGGTCCCCAGATGGGCAGGACAACAACCCCAGACAGGGGTTGCCAGGTAGATCCCAGTCATGAACCATGTGGAAGTCTGTCTCTCTACCTTCCTCTCACTTGATTAAAAAAAAGAAAAAGAATTCAGGCAGGCTAAGCTGTTAGCTTGTAAGAATAGTAAAATATCAGACAATCACAGTTCCTGACTCCGAAAGTTGCAGAGATTTTTATGTCTGTTTCTATAGATCAATGGAACAGTATAGAGAGCCTAGAAATAAGCTCGTGCCTGTATAGTCAATTAATATTTGACAAAGGAGGTCAGAACATACAGTGGGTTAAAGATGGCCTCTTCGATAAATGGTGCCGGGAAAAGTGGACAGACAGATGCATAAACCTGAAACTGGACCACCCTCTGACCCCATACACGAGAAAAAATTCAACACGGATTAAAGTCGTAAGTGCTGGACTTCAAATCATAAAAATTCTGGAAGAAAACATAGGAAGTATAATCTCAGATATTTCTTGAAACAAGATTTCTTTTCCGATAAGTCACCTCGCACCTGGAGATGATTATGCTAAATGAAACGAGCCATTCCGAGGAAGACAATTATCACATGATTTCACTTACGTGTGGAATCATTCTAATAAAATAAACTTAGAAACAGACTCATAGACACAGAACGGGGGTCCGGGGGGTGGAAAACGTGAGGCAATTAAGAAATAAAGTTGTCATAGACACAGACAACAATGTGGGGCTTCCAGGAAGGCAAAGCATTGAGGGAGGGGCACGAAGGTGGGGGGGATATAAAGTATCAATGGAATACACCAACGATGTAGTATACAATGGTATACCTGAAACCTGGATGTGTTTATTAACCAGGTTCACCGAATAAATAACTTTTTTTAAGTTGCAGTGTTTATTTTTTTTATTTTTCTTAGAGATTTTCCCTTAAAAATATGTATAAGTCATCTTAAGATCTTGGTTCTTTTGGGTAATGCGTGGACACAACAATGGGCCCTCTGACCTGCATAATAAGCCTGAAACACTAAGAAGACTTCCTTTTAAACATAAGAAAAGGTTTCAGATACTATGTAACCACAGACATTCTACTGTGTCGTACCACGTTTTGTAGTTCTGCCTACACATCTCGGAGTGGCTTACGCTCGAGATGGAACCTCGGTGGGTCAGGCCGTCTGCGCAGGTGAGCTGGTTGGAGCAGGGCTGTGAGGAAAGAGAACGGTGAGCCTGGAGAGACAACAGAGGAACCAGCCAGAGGAAGAGAATGACGTAAGTGGAAGCAGGGACGTCCGAGCAGATGTGATGTGTGCGGGATGCGGAGGAGAGAGTGGGACTCCCCTGCAGAGCGCTCTCGGGGAAGCAATGACAATACAGGCCAAAAGACACATGTCCATCCAACATTGCAGTCATAAAAGTTATTTAAAGAAGTTATTTTTGAAAACATGTTCATTAATTTTTAGAGAGAAGAGAAGGGAGGGAGGTAGAAAGAGAGAGAGAGAGAGAGAGAAAGTAATATTGATTGGTTGTTCAGCTTATCGATGTATTCATTGATAGCTTCTTGCATGTGCCCTGACCAGGGATCAAACCCACAACCACGGTGCATAAATAAATTATTCTTGATCAATTAAATATATTGTTTCTTGAAATATTATTTAAAAAATGCTAGTAAGATTGAGATATAATGTGATTGCGGCCAGCTAAATAGTCATCCTAAGAACTAATTTTGTCATATCATTTTCTATGACATCAGGAGGAGCCAAGGTTTAAAGACAATTTTGATTCTACCACCTGTTTGTGGACAATTAATTAGAGGACTTTTGTCAGATCATAATTTATTGTTTTACTTTACTGCACAGAGAAACAAGACCCTCACTGGTTGCAACATTCTGGTGTTTCTCTCTGGATATTTATAAAGATTATTACTGTTTTGACAGATTCTGGGTCTTCAATAGATTTTAGTATAGATAAATAGAGATGCAACTAGTAAGTCATCAAATGTTTAGAAATTAATCAATGTAGCTCTAAGTAATGCACTGGTTAATGAATTAATCAAAATAAATGTAGAGAGCATTTTAAATGTTAATGAGAGCACAGTGTCAACTTACTGGTAGCATTTGCTAAATTTGTTTAAAGGAAACATTTTGATTGCCAATTAATATTTTTCTCATTGATTTGAAAAATATAGTATTTTAAATTCAAAAGCAGTAGACTAAGATAAATAATAAAAACAATTTTTTGAAAACAAATAAATATTGATCAATAAAAAAGCAGAAAACTAATTTAAAAATCTGAAAGAAAAGTGTATGAACACAGTGCATCTTACATTCAATATAAAATAGGAGATTATAAATTATATTCATGACAAGAAAATTTTAAATTTAGCTATAGACATACTCCTAGAAAAATAATCAACTATAAAGACATAAGGAATACAAAAACTCAGTAGCCTATAATCTATTAAATAGACTGAAACCAATTCCTTCTATGGCCTTTATGGCTCCCATGGCGAATTCCTTCACATATTTGCTGAAGATATAACACCCATTTTACACAACCTTTTCTAGAGCGTAGGTAAAAGAAAGGAATCACTTTTCAACTTACTTTATGAGAACAAATTAATTCCAGTGCCAAAATCTAACAATGATATTACAGGCATGAAACTTTTAGGCCAGATTTCCTGCGGAATATAGGTAACAAAGACATCAACAAAGTATTAGCACAATAGGTCAGCCACATACATATGAAGCCTTTATTTCCTCCTGAGTGGGTTTCAGTCACAGAACAGAATGTTGGAAGAGGGAAGAGGCAGCTGAATAAGAGAAAATAGATGGAACAAACAGAAGGAACAAAGAACAGTATGTATAGAACAGTGGTTCTTAACCTGGGTTCTGTCGATCTCAGGGGTTCGACGAGTCGGTCTCAGGGGTTCGGAGAAGCCTCTGCCGCGGAGGCCAGAATAAAGTAATACCGTCATTTGTTGTGAGTTCATGCACTTTGTTGGTTTTGTTCTTTGAGCAAGGTGATGTTCATGCACGGCTCATTTTGTGCACCAGTAAGAAAACATATACCTATGTCTTGAATTTGGAAAAAAAAATCATATTTTATTTATCACTAAAGAAGGGTTCAGTGAATGCGCATATGAAACTGGTGTGTTCGGTACCTCAAAAAAGGTTAAGAACCACTGGTATAGAATATATACTGGACTCTTGTAGAACAACAGTAATAAAAACAACCGGCCTCATAGAAAAATCGGTTGAAGATTCAGATATCACGTGGAAGTGAAGGTGCATATCACGTGCGCACGCGTGCACACACACACACACACACACACGATATCAAAATGATTATGCTGTAAAAAACGGTTGAAAGTCATTCGTCATCGGGGAAATGCCGTTCAAATCCAAATTATATATCACCACAAAGAAATCGCCAGAAGTGTGAAAAGTAAGGAATGACGGTACCAAACCTTGGTCATGATGCGGAGTGACAGGAAGGACCACAGTGGTGGTGACAGAGGTATAAACGGAGCAACTTGCATAGGAACATGCCAGTCTCCTCCATTCTGAACACAAGGCCAGGTGACAGTGACTCAGCTCCTTGGTGTCCACTGGAGAAGTATAGCTACCTGAACTGACAGGCATTTCCTTGCCTGTTCCTGCCAGTTATATTCAAAGTTACCCTACACCACAAACAGGTCAAAACATTACCATTGTACAAGAAACAATAAACGGTGGTATATCCTTCCAAAATGGTGCTGACTCTCACAAATTCCTTGTTGCTAGGAAAAGCCCAGTATAAAAATAAAGGATAAAAAATCTCGCGCACACACATTCCAAGCCAATCGGTGGTGTTGGAGGTCAGCTACATGGCTACCTCTGGAGGTGCAGGAGGTAACAGCAAAGGCGTTGCTGAGTAATATTGCCAAGTAATGTTCTGAATCATTTCATGATCTGAGTGTTGGTCATACGGGTGTGATCATTTGATGAAACGTAGGGGCTTTTCTCTATGCATTTCATTTTCCACAGAAGTATATAGTCCGCGTGTGTGTGTGTGTGTGTGTGTGTGTGTGTGTGTGTGTGTGTGTGCTCTTAGTTATTTGTCATTAGCCCAGGAATACAACCCGGGCCAGTAGATGCCGAAAACATTTTCCTTTGTCGCTTTCCATATACGCAAAGTAACAACGTTTTAAAGACATTTTCTACAAAACACATTTGTCCCTCTTCCTATGACTCACAGAGACCCATGTCCCCTAAATGTATCCTTTTAAAAATTTATTTTTAAAGATTTCTGAGGACAAACGTGATAGACAGCCGGTGCAAACACAAAACAAAAGAGAAGCTTTGCTCCTGATTGGCACGGTTTGATGCCTGCGAACGGGTGAACAATCACGTAAGGGGGCTATAGTGTCGGATACTATGTTAGCAGACGCGCATGGATACGAGTATGCAGACAAGGTTACGTGCAGGTATGTGACTCCCCAATGGCCTCTCTTTGTGTTGTGTGTGTGTGTGTGTGCGTGTGTGTGTTGTGTTGTTTGTGTGTGTGCGTGTGTGTGTTGTGTTGTTTGTGTGTGTGTGTGTGTGTGTGTGTGCGCGCGCGCGCGCGCGTGGGAATAATGAACCCGGTAGCCTTGTGTTCTCCTGCCTCTCGGGCTGTCCTCCTTCAGAGGAGTCCCTGCTGGAACACAGCGGGACGTTTGTGCATGAATATTTTCTTTTTCCGGCAACGCCTCGATCCCTTACACACCACCACGATCTGCATAGACGAGGAAAGACTGCGGCTGGTGAGGAATATCTAAGCCTGAATCCACAGCACGGAAATGAAGGCGCGGGTCCGTGCGGCCGCTCGCCTCCGTTCCTGACTTCACTGTGGACCGTGGACGAGTCCAGATCCCGCGCCCCCTCCACGGGCCGTGAAAGCAATCTCTGCTTCCCCGGACGCACACCCCAAGTTGTCAACTGCCTTGCTTTGACCTCTCAGAAGCCACAGAGATAGAGAAAGACAGTATTTCATTTTTAATATACGCACGTCAGGTGACTGAACTGGTGTACCTTGATGGGGATGAGCTTTCTGAGTTGAATTGAATTTAATCATTGGTTACCGTGTGTCATTGTTATTTGGAAAAAAAATAAATTAGCCAAGGTGTATAAGATATTGGAGAGATCAGAGAAGATACCCAAAATACCCTATGAAAATAGAGCATAATTTTCAAATATATTGGTACCTACACAATAGATCTGTTGCATAGTATAATTTACTTTCTAAAAATATGATGAAAATGTGTGCGATTGTCCCTACTGGCGTTGACCATGCTGGGACCTAGAAGTACTAATGGTGTTGCCCGTGGCTAGAAAGCCAGAAATAGTAAAAGTGGGTTTCAGGTCTCCTGTCAAAGCGATATCTTCCAGTGTATCCCCCTGATGCTGAGGCCCGTGAATGACTGACTGAGTAACTTGCTGCATGAATGAAAGGTGAGCGATGTAGTTCCGGATGGAGCAGGAAGAGCATTACGACCAGAAAATGTTAGCGCTCATTCAGAGGCATTATACGTGTTTAAACACGATTGTATTATTTCACTTTTCTCACACTACACGTAGGGTATATACCTGAGATGTCCTACTGTACCCAGCCAGAATCACAAACTGGAATAAAATGCCGATCTGAAGGGACGTCGGTGAGAACTATAATGTCACTTGCACACCTACCCAAGAGCAAGGAGAAGGAAGAGCCCAGGGTGTGGATGGCAGACTGGGGCTCAACCATCGTGACTGCTTCCCGCTCAGGCTTGTGGGTTTTGTTTTGCTTTTTCATTAGAGGAAGGAAGTCATGCCTGAGGACAAGCTCTTTCCAGTCATAGCAAGGGTTGGCAAGAGGGAATGGACGTCGTGGAAATCACACTCGCTCATCGTTACACAAAGAGAAAGAGAAATACATTGCTGTTCCTTCATCAGGAACAAAGGGCTCGACGATGCCGCCGTGGAACTATGGGGGCCGGATTATTTATAAATAAGAGCATAGAGCAATTGATCACTGAGTCTGATGGGAAGGTATGGGGTCTTGTTTCTTCAAAGGTCATTATATTTCCTGGGTTAATATTATATATATATATATATATGTTGTATATTTTTTAAACATTTTTATGCATAAAGGTCTTTGTTAAAACCTTACTGTGAATTTCAAGATGAATATCAAACAATTCATGTCTTTGAGGTGTTACATGCTGACATCAGAGTTTCATAAAATAATGTGTGCACGTTTAGGTAAACATATATGATAAACACATAATTATTGATTTGCCATTCAGATGAAATATAAAAATTCAGGTAAAATAAGATGTATCATAAATTGATTTCCAACACTCCTCTCAAATTAATAGTAATAAAAAATGGCATGCCTCGCTTTTAAAACTCTGTATTCGGAAGTGTTAGTGACTAATTCAGAATTCTGCCTTCATTGCATCTTCTAATTGGGCACCCCTGGAACAGGAGAGAAAAACTACAATTTTTCAGCGAGCTTACTCTGCCTTCCCTCCTCAACCTTCGCATGTGTTAGTGGGAATGACACGAATTAGGTGTTTGCTATTATAGTCCTGCATTACAAACAGCTCCGAAATCCCAAGGCGACAACTGGCTGCTTTCTTATCCACAAGAACATGATTTCACTAACCGTGGCTCAGCCCGAGTTCCAGGTTGCTCCGCTCGTGCGAGGCGAGCAAACCACACCCCCGGTAACTTGTCTGCTACTCAAAGTTCACCTCTGTGATTCGGGGGAGACTGTTTTGTTGCACATGTTTAAAGGGAGCTATGAAATCACTGTTCAAATAACCCTTTGTCTACTAAAAAATCAGTAGCAACTTTTAGACATTTGACACCATAATCATCTGCTAAAAAATTGAGAGTCTAGCCTTTAGGGAAAGAAAAAATACTAATTTAGAAGTAAAACCTTCACCCACGGCCCACCCTCCCTCCCTCCCCGCCGCACCTGACCTGTTTCATGAAGGTCCTCAGTTTCCAGCCAGAGTCCTGGCCTCTGAGAAGAAGAGAGACACCCTGGCAGAGAGAGCGCTTCCCACGTCATGTGTGAGAAGCCTATATATATACTCCGTCGTCTGTATTTGGGAAAACGTTCCATCAGGGGTGTTGTTACTTTGGAAAAAGCAACACTTCAGGTGCTGTTCAGAGACACAAGTCAGGGTCAGGAGGACACTCTGTTCTTCTCCAGAGGAAGGAGCTCGGGGAACAGAGGTGGCCTGGGCCGGAGGAATGGATTTAGAGGCTCGATCCCATGTCTCTCGCTCATAAATACACAGACAGGCTCATGACAGCCCATCTACTTATAGAAACTGCTTAGGCAGGTCCGGGAAAGTTAAGAGTTAAAAACTAGAAAATAAACGTAGGTGCAGTGTATTTGATTTCCACGGCAAACTCAGTTCAATTTAAATATCAGATTATTGTGCTAAATTCACTGGGGAACAATTTTATTTTTCATGTTCTGTTGCATGGGGTTTTAAAACTTTTTCTATACATTTCTGCATCGCTGATTCCAAATCTGAAATCTGTTTTTGGTGCATGCTCTAGTTTTAATGCAATTTTAATTTCTTTTTGTTACAGTTAATGGCATGCATTAGTTTTTAAATTGGAGTTAAAGGGAAACGACTCTTGGATTGAACATACCACAAGGCAACTAATGTTTTATAAACATCACTTTTACATAATTGTAGTTGTTTTCAAATGTAAAAAAGATATTATCTGATAAAAGCACCCAATTCTTGTTTTAAGATTGAATCATGGCTTCTTGGAGTAGGCATAAATGTAAGAATAGTCCTGACATCTTCTGTTATATATGTGGTTGTTACACACTCAACGTCAAAGGTGCAATATTTCATCATTTGTGACATGTGCATATATTGCCTATTTTCAAGTTCTCCTTGGCGATCAAGACAAGAATTGGGCTCCTCATATTGTGTGTCATAATTGTGACGAAATGCTTCGTGACTGGACAAAAGGAAAATGCAAAGAAATACCTTTTGGTATTCCCATGGTTTGGCATGAACCTAAGGACCACAGCAGTGACTGTTATTTCTGTCTGATCCATACAAAGGGCATCAACAGAAAAAACGGCATATGATTGCATTTCCTAATATTCCTTCAGCAACACGACCTATCCCACACTCTGAGACACTCCCAGTTCCGGTTTTCAATGGTTTTATTTCTTCTAAGTATGAAGAAAGTGAACATGGTGATCAAGTGTATTTTGATAAGATGCATGAGGAAATAGTTGTAGAATCTGAAGGGTCTTCTTCTGATACCAAGCAGTCATTAACTCCTCAGCAGTTTAGCCAACCCGAATTGAATGACTTAGTAAGAGATTTGGGCCTATCAAAGGAAGCAGCTGAGTTATTAGCCTCCAGGCTTCAAGAAAAGAATGCACTTCACCGGTCAGCTGAAGTATCCCATTTCAGGAAGCGTGAACAAATTTTTGTGGACATTTTTCCAAAGACAAACACTTTATCAGTAGTCTTCTCAGCCAGCTGGGTGTTACCACTTACAGTCCAACAGAATGGCAGTTATTTCTTGACAGCTCTAAGTGATGGCAGACTACTGATGGAGCATCAAACGAGATTGTCCTCAACAAGTACACAAACGCAAATTTTTCCCTGAATAAAATTTAAATAAGTTTTGTGCAAATTTTATGATTAAAATAAGTGTTTTAATATGTTGTTTTGAAATTGTAGACAAATTCTGATGCAAGCATATCTTTCAGTGTATTAGTGTATTTACTGCATTATATAAATCATTATATTTTCACAAAGATGATGCCCAAGAAGACATTCTACTTCATTATGTTAAACTAAATGTTGAAAATTTTACAATAAGATGAAAACCTAAAATCTTGAATTGCAAAAACCTGTAGCTTACAGAGAAAAACTAATGTCAGATTTGAGATCAGCACACTCGAGTTAGGTAAGAACAACTGTTTTTGTGGATGCAACAAAAACTTTGTTCCCCAGTGTTATGCATGGATGTCCTAAATTTATACGAAAAAGAAGCATTTTTGGAAATGCAGGAGGATGCCTCACGATGAAGACAACGGTTTCTTGGATACAACGCCCAAAGCGCAAGCAATGAACAGAAAAATAGCCACGTGGACCCCACTCCACTAGAACGCTTCCCTGCAGGAAGAAAAAAGAGAAACAATCACCAAGATGAAAAGGCAACCTTTTATAACAGAAAGTATTTATACAGAAGAGCATTTTCAAAAACAGCTTCTGTGAAATGATCAAGGAAGAATGAAGCATGGTGGGTCCTCCTTAGTGGTACTGATTACAAAGTAACCACTAAGACCTGGTATTTGCATTTCATCGGAAATGCTGACTTAGCTGGTTTTCCTCCCTGTGATCTGGTGACCCGCCCCAGGGGAGCGGCAGCCGTGACCCCCAGTCAGGAAGTCTCAGCTCTGCAGCGTCCTCCCCATGCTGCGGACAGTCCATCGGCCTCGTGCTTGCCAGCTTCTCTCCTAGGCTTTATCTTCCAGCGATGCCATGTCCTGTGTGTGCCCCGTGCCCTGTCCCCTGCTCATTCCCCTAGGAGAGCTGCTGTGGCCGTGTCTTCCTATCCCAGCGTGGTAAGATTGCAGTTGATATAGGATGCCGAAAACACCGAATGCTGTACGTCTGATGTCACGCCGAGATCCTCAGTACGTCCTAACAGGAGCTTTACGGTGTGGACCCTCCGTTCCCTTTGGGGGTCCCAGACACCAACCACCATAATCCTACGTGACCCATGTCCTTCCCTGACTTAGCTGCAGCCTGTCCACACCCGGCTTCGAGCAGGACCTGTGGAATCCTCTGAATCCCAGTGTAAGAACTCCTAATAAACCTTCAATAGAACCCAGCAAGGAGATGTTTACTGAACCATTACCTGTCACATAGTCAATTAACTAAAAAGTGGCAGAAAATAGAATATATATATATATTTTCTTTGGTATGTCACAATGAATTCTTCTTTACCATTCACAGAATTGGTACCCGGACAGAGTCCCATCTACACTGATGAAGACAGGGTCGCCATGTTCTCGACGTGCATTTTACTCTAGGTCCGTGATGGTGAACCTATGACACGCGTGTCAGCATGACACACATAGCCATATTCGATGACACGCGGCCGCATACCAGAGAAGCATGGGGCCGCATGCCGAGAAGGACGATTCATCCCCGGCTCCTGCATGGCCAGGTGCAGTAGCCGAGGATAAACCATTTGCTGTAGTGTAGACACTCTGTGCCAGAGGTCTGGAGGCCAAAACAACAGAACTCCGGCACAGAGCGTCTAGTTCTGGGACTTCCGGTTAGGCCGTTTTTCTCCAAGTGACACACAACCCAAGTGCTGCTTGGTTTTTTGGTGAATTTTGACACACCAAGCTCAAAAGATTGCCCCTCACTGCTCTAGGTGACCTTTTCCCACGCTCATGCTGGCAACAGCCTTCCCTCTGTGCCCTTGGGGCTCTCCTTCCCTGCAAAGCAGCCCCCCGAACCGACTGCACCTCTGTGTCCAGGAAACTCGCTCACTGGTTAGTTCCGACGGGTCAGGCTCACACGCCAGAGGCAGCGTGGTGATTGAGACAAGACTGGCCACACCTTGGCCACACCTTGGGTTCTAGCTCTGAGTATTTCTGCCTTGTTATACTATTGAAATTCTTAAAAGCACACTTATAAATCTGTCAAACACACACTTAGGACGATCTGGGTAATTAATTTTTTTTTCTTTTTTTTTTTACAGGGACAGAGAGAGAGAGTCAGAGAGAGGGATAGATAAGGACGGACAGACAGGAACGGAGAGAGGTGAGAAGCATCAATCATTAGTTTCTCATTGCCGTTGTGACACCTCAGTTGTTCATTGATTGCTTTCTCACATGTGCCTTGACCGCGAGTCTTCAGTAGACCAAGCAACCCCTTGCTGGAGCCAGCGACCTTGGGTCCAAGCTGGGG
This sequence comes from Rhynchonycteris naso, assembly GCA_037038555.1. Taxonomy (NCBI): domain Eukaryota; kingdom Metazoa; phylum Chordata; class Mammalia; order Chiroptera; family Emballonuridae; genus Rhynchonycteris; species Rhynchonycteris naso. The sequence continues at coordinate 3,058,471 of CM072998.1, forward strand.
AGCTTTTACTCAAGCCAGATGGGCCTGCGCTCAAGCTGGCGACCTCGGGGTCTCGAACCTGGGTCTTCCACATCCCAGTCCGACGCTCTATCCACTGCGCCACCGCCTGGTCAGGCTGGGTAATTAATTTTAATTAGGTCTATGAAAATGCTAAATAAAGATTGAACCAACAAGAAAAAATAAAAATCTCCGCCTCCTGGAAAAAACACAACTGAAAAATTACTAAATTCTGATTCTCCTTGACTAATTTTCTGCCAAGTTTAGAGTTCACTATAAAATTAACTCTGTTTCGCATCTTTCTGGTTGGAAGTGCTTATTAAATAAACCGGCAGAAATAAAAGCAATAGCTATTCATTCCACTTTCCTCCCAATACACTCATAATCTTCTTTCGCTGAAGCTCCTCAAACTGCGTGCAGAACGCGTGAGATGACTGAGGGGGGGGTCTTGGCAGAATCTTTCATCTTCTGTTGGACTCCTCTTTGTGACACCGATCTGGAAGAAGCTGGCGCTACATGACTTTCAGCCCCCTTCAGGGGCAGCCGAGAGAGATGGGCTTGTTAAAGACTGAGGGGAGTTTTTAGAGAGCTAAGTCCCCTCTGCATTTGGGGAGGCTCGGGGCTCAGTGCGGAGTGGAGGCTGCCCAAGCCCCGCGAGCTCCGGCAGCTCAGACGCAGTCGACAATGAAATAACAAAGTCTGTCTCCTCAAAGCAGAATTCAGTTGTGGAGAGTTCACTTCCTGAGGCAGAAAAAAACAACAACGGATATTTCTCAGTTTAATTTATTTTAAGTGAGGACTAGTTTTATACTTTTCCCAGCAAATGCTAATTTGCATCGAGTCTTGGTTTGGGGGCAGACAGTAAGCAAAATGCGTTTTCCCACGTTCTCATCAGACTCGTGTAGGGAGATATATATATATATATATATATATATATATATATATATATATATATATATACATACATACATACACATATATATATGTATACACACACACACACACACATATATATATACATATTTTTTTTTTCTGAGAGAGCAGGTCGCATACAACGAGCAAGGAGTCCAGACTTCCATCCGGCCCTACATCTGACTCACGGGGTCCCCTCAGAGACCTGACTGCTACCAGAGCAGGCTGTCACCAGAGGCGGGCTGTCTCTGTCCCCGCAGGGGGCACTGTCACTATGACCAGAAGTGAAGTATTTCCTAGGACCACTGGGTCATCAAGAGGGACAGCTGACGAAGTTGTTCGTGCTGCCCAGGGGTCCCGCCTTCTTACATATTCTTACTGCAGGGAGACTCAGAAAAGATCATTTAAATAGACGTGTAGCTGTAGGTTTGAAGGAGGCCTTCAACGTCTAGTTATGGCAAATTGCCAAAACATAGATAGAGAAATAAAGAGAGAGAGAAGAGGGAGTGCAAACCCAGCCCCTGGTCAAGCGTGTGACAATAAAATGTTTTCTTTTTTCAATAAGTGAAAATAAACTAAGAAAATAAAGAAGGAAAATGACATGACAAACAAGATATTTAATAAGGAATTATTATGTGTGAACTGTTTTAGATATTTTAAATTGTCCTCTAAAATAATAATAGCAATCCTTTTTTTTCTTCATTTAAACACTGGGTAAACTGAGGCTCAGAAAAACCCAGCACCCTTACTCACACACACACACACACATACACACACTCACAAACACACTCAGATTTTTTAGTTGCAGAACTGGGGAGGATGGACCAGGCTTTTCAACCAGACCTTTCTGACATGAGAGTGTGAGTTCTTTCCACTATCTTTCACGACTTTAAACGATTCTCATCATTATACAGACATATGAATTATTTAAGCTTAATATTTTAGACTTTCAAAATTTCTTTGCATTTTTAACGATACCTTTCATAATCCGTAAACTGGGAAAACATCAAACCATCAAGAAAACAAGAAGTTACGTATTTATCCACTGTGTGGGGAACTTAGTCTTGAACTACACGCTAATCCAGGCACGTCTGCTGCTCCGACCTCGTGTGAACATGCACTCAATATTCAGATTTCTAAATGTGCGCAGATAAAGGCATACTCAGTCCACGTTCTACGGGATGAGGAGAGTGTGAGACTTTACCGGGAAACGGCGTCAGGCGCTGCATTTTAAAGTATGATTTCTAAGCCACAAAATTGTAACATTGTTGGTTTCTAAACCTGAAGAGAGAAAAATGCCCCTGGGCCCCCCACACAAGATTGTAGGTCCCCTGGGACCACCAAAGAAGAGCAGAGAAGAGCGTGAGGTGACCCTTAAGCAAATACCTGAAATCTTCACTTGTGCCTAAACACCTGGACTAGGGCTGAGGTACAATTTCCACCCTAACTACAAAGTAAGTTCCGCTCTGTGCAGTACAATCAATCCATGATTCACCGGTCGGGAAGAACGAGGGAATGGATGAAGAGCTTTGTGAGACTGAAAAAGAAAATGAGGGTAGTGAGGATTGGGTTATGCAAAAACGTCAACAGAGTGAGCTACGGAAGAGTTCTGGTTCCAGACTAGAAATGACCGCTCACATCAGACAGCCGAAAGGCATTCTGGAGGAAAGCGTGATAGAATGGCCACATTGTAGGAAGTGCTGTTGTTGACAGAGGGACCTGCACCTGGGTAAACCTAGAACCCCGGAGTCCAGGCTGCTGGCTGGGCTCTCGCCACCTGCCCGGGGCATTGACGAGAGGGGGATCTTGGCAGGTGCTGTCACCCCTGGACTCCCCCCTTCGCTTCCTTGCAGATGGAGATGAGGACCGTGGCCGTGTCTCCCTCGCAGGGCGGCGGTGCGCGTTAAATGAGGCAAAGCACGGAGCAGGCTGACCACCTACGGGCAGCACGCAGCAGTGAGCAGGAGCCAGACCGGCCCCTCTTCCTGCGCGGGCTCCAGTGGAGAGAGGAGGTGATTGGGGAGGAGCAGAGAGGGGCTGCTAAGGGCGGGACAGGAAGCTCGGACACTGACCAGGTGCACCCCGCTGGACAGAGGCACGGGGGGGCCCATGTGTCCCCTCTGAGTGCACGCCCACCCCGTCACGGAAAGACGTGACAGCAAATGATGAGCACGTACGTGTGGCTGGGTGCATGTGGGAGGTGTGGTGAAGGAAGTTCAGGGGCACGGTGCGAGCTACTGACCTTACCCCAGTGGACTCCAGCCTCCTGGGCTGTGCCTGCGTGGTCAGGTCCTTGTTCGCAGACCGGGAGAGTGTAAGATCCCCAATAGCCACTCCCCATTGAAACACCACCCAGGCAGTAATATTTCTGCACACTTCTTTTCCAAGGATGTCATTATTTTCACTTGGAACTTAACTTCCCAACACGCCAACGAAAATGGATTCCAAGGACTCTACCAGTTGCCAGGAACAGCCCTGTTGAACTGTTTTATGGGACAATAATCTGGCATCCCGGTGGTGAAAACCAGCCACCAACCTCAGAGCCAGTCCCCCAGGGATGTATATTATTGCTTCATAAAATATCACTGCCGTTTTATTATGAGTAAATGCTAAGTGAAACTTTATTTGGTATTTCAATTGCGATTTAGCAAATATATATATTTACAGTATACCTGACACCATGCCGACCATCTACATACATAGTTTTTTTTTTTCTCTAGTAGATTTAAAATACAGAAACCCCAGGGCTGTGGTGTGCATCCAAGTTGTAATTAAGTTGTAAATCCTGAACTTGGTAATGCTGATGACTGGTTTGCTAGAAATAAATTGCACTTAACCGCATTTAGGATGCAATCCACATAATCAGAAACGACTGGCAAATTAGCACCAGTCAGAGGTCTCAGCACGCAGTCAGGAATGGCAGCTGAAAAAGCGGAGGAAGCCCCGTTGCGTTCCCACGTGCACGCACGAAAGGGTCGGACCTCAAAATCACTGCGCGCTGCCTTGAGTCTGAGACAGCCTTTTCTCCGCGCCCTTCTTTTCATATAATGATCTCCGCGTTGCCATTGGCTCTCTCGGCAATGTGGTCTGGGGGCTCAGAGTCCTGATGAAAGAAATGTTCTTCTCAACCTCAAAACTTAACCCCCTCAGCCGTAACGGGAACCCACGTCTGCTTTGCGACCTCTCAGCAGGAATGAACTTCTGCTCGCCACCCCCGGCTGCGCTGGGGACCACGTTGGAGTGACGTAGAAGTACGGTGTAGACGTCCCACAACACGAAAAAGGTAAGTCACAGAGAAGTCAACAGAGGGCATGGGGTCCCCTCTCTTCTTGACTTTCATCCATTTTAACATGAACATGTACGACTTCCTTTCAGAAAACCACTCGCTTCCGATGTAACATACGACATGTCCCGCAGTGGTTTTGCTGGACTTTGTTGTCTATCAAGATACTGTGAAATTATTGGTATCTTTTTAATGTTGCCGACCCTGGCATAGAAAGGGCGCGGCTGGGAAACACGGCAGTGTGCTGACTTGCGTCCCCCTTCACCGCGGTCCTGTGTGCTTTCTGCCAGCTTGGCTGCCCACAGTCAACCGGGCTCCAAGAATATTAAATTGAAAACTCCACACATAGTTTGCAAGTTTTAAGTCTTGTGCCATCCTGGCTCAGTTATCAAGCCCCCTGTGGGGGTGTCACAATGTCCATGTTCAACTCACTCGATGTTACTAAATAATGGCCCCAAAGCGCAAGAGCAGTGACGCCAGTGGTGCAGATGTGTGGATGGGAAGCTGGGAGCACTGTGTGGAGGGGAAGGTGAGTAAGTACAATGTAACGCATTTTGAGAGAAAGAGACCACATTCACATAACTTTGATTATGGCTAAAAGCGCCACCTCACTCTCCCTCCAATAGGACTTAATGGTCACCAGCCCATGCTTCCTATAATCGTCATCACTCAGTAGGCTTCTGTGAAGACAGATAAGATGCCCACTGGTGAACAGAAGTCCACATTTGATCGTTATAATTGTCAGTATCTACTAAGGAACAGCTTTCGCAGACTAGCACTCAAGTTTAATCGGTTTTGCCAAATCAAACTCTAGGACCGAATTTTTTTTTTTTTTTTTTGGAGCATATTGAATAATTAAATTCCCAAATGTAAATGCAAAAGAGTGTTCCTTGGAAAATCCCTAAAGTATCAGGACAACTCGATGACGCCACCAGAGTGGACCTGTTGGGTCACACTGCTCTGCCTGCCCCCACCCCCCAACAATTTCACCTTTATTTCATTGTGAAGTTCAATCATCAGAGTGAAGTCTCACCCACACGGGGAACCTCAGTTTTCTCTCTGGTACGGGAAGAGCTTGAGGCGATCAGTTTCGTAATTGCCGCTTTCCACACTGTCCCTTCCCTAACTTGTTCTCTCTGAGAGCACCCTCCCTCCCTCTTCCCATTTCCAAAGCCAGGCATGCCTCTCACCCACCCGGAGTCTCATCAGGGATGCCTCATTGCCTGGCGTGGAAACACACAGGTGCAACCCAAAGAGGAGACCTCGCGGAAACCATTGTGCCCGTGGGGAGAGCCCCTTGAGAGCAGGAGAGTCACAAGAGGCGGTGGGAAAAAACGCAGAAATGAGAACCAATTGATTTCAGGCAGGCCAGGAGGACGGACGGAGGGTGGGGCGGGCTGTCCATCCAATCAGACAATCACGCATGCAACAATCATCTCCCGTCTGCTCTGAGCCCTCTCTGTTCTAGGCAGGCTGTTCTTCTCCGTGCTTTCCGCTGTGTTTAGCCCCAAGGTTTCCAATCGCTCGGTCCATCCACGTTAGTGATTTGGAGGAAAGCGTGAAACGCGTACGCCTCCCAATCAGGTCACACACAGCGCTACCCACCAAGCACCTTATTTTACGGAGGATCGAGTTTTCACCCCAGGGCTGCACTCCGTTGCACATGGTGGCAAGCACTGGAAAGGCAGGGTTTGTTCTTGCTCCATTGATAGTTTTCTTTTCCGGACGACCAGCTGTAACCCTGTGGTGGCCTCTCCCTGTATGTATTGTTCTTACCACGGCAAACATGAATAATTTCATTTTCGCTGCTCAACATTTTAAATTTACGGTAGAGCTATTAGGATGTTTTATTACATCCAATAGAATAAACTCCAAAAAGCATTATTTTATTCAGTGGATTGGGTTTGTAAAAGAGGAAAAATTAATTGGAATTAACTGATAAAAAAGCTAACACCATTTAAGTGCCAAGTTCTTCTGCTAATAGAGTCAACATATTGGCAGCGGCGACTTGGGTGCCTTCTGTCTGCGCCCAGGGGGACACCTGTGGATCTCAGGGAGACGCCGCGGTTTGCAGAGGGCCGGGTGGACACGCCGCAGCCAGCCACACGGGCTGTACATCCGCTTCTGGCCCAGTCTTCATAAAATAATTACGTGCCTCTGAAGGTGGGAATGAGGCATTGCATCTTATTAAAGCCCATCAATAGAGGACTGGATAAAGAAGATGTGGTACATATATACTATGGAATACTGCTCAGCCATAAGAGATGATGACATCTGATCATTTACAACAACATGGATGGACCTTGATAACATTATATGGAATGAAATAAGTAAATCAGAAAAAAACTAAGAACTGTAGGATGCCTTACATAGGTGGGACACAAAATTGAGACTCATGGACATAGATAAAAGTGCAGTGGTGACCCGGGGGAGGGGAAGGGAGGGGAAGAAAGGGGTGTAGAAGGGGAGGGGATTAAAGAGAAACAAAATATAAGGTGACAGAGGATGATGTGACTTTGGGTGACGAGTTTACAGCATAATGGACTGTCCAAAGGATGTGGAGATGTTTTCCCTAAATCTGTGTACTCTGGTTGACCAGTGTCACCCTGTTAAATTTTTTTTTTAATTAATTTTTTTAAATTTCTTTTTATTTTATTCATTTTAGAGAGGAGACAGAGACAGAGAGAGAGAGAGAGAGAGAGAGAAGGGGTGGAGGAGCTGGAAGCATCAACTCCCATGTGTGCCTTGACCAGACCAGTGCAGGGTTTTGACCTCAGTGTTTCCAGGTCGACGCTTTATTCACTGTGCCACCACAGGTCAGGCTGTTAAATTTAATTGTCTAAATAAAAAATAAATAAATGAAGCCAGTGCCAATTATTCTGATGCAATTGTTAACGGCATGCTTCACCTGAGACTGAGAAATGCCGAGAAGTCTCCACCCGGCGCGTGCCAGGACATCGGTTGGGAGTGAGCCGCGCGCGCGGTCAACCCACGCCCAGGCTTTCTCAGCCGGCGGCGCTACAATAACCACTCCTGAGTGTTCCCCACCTGCTCTTCGTGCGGTCAGCTGCCGGAGGACCAGTGTGACTCGGCTGGACGTTGTTAGGACCGGACAGGCTTTGTCTGATGAATCCACATGGAAGACAGGCATAGTTTAGTGTTTTGTTTTTCATTCCTTTCTCCGCCTGTCTGAAACCAGCACGCCGTCGCGTGCCTCAGCTCGGCGTCAGGGGTGACCCGGCTGTCAGCCTGCGTGCGTGCCAGTGCAGGCGACAGGAGAGCTCACGCTGGGGCCCACAGTGTAGCATCATTTGGGGAAGGGATATGAAAATGAACGGGTTGGGTCCCTTCCGCGGACACTGCGTGGGAGGAATCAAGGGCAGGTGCGCGTGTCAGCGACGTGTGTGGCATCTCGGAGTCTCAGGAGAGCCCCGTTTCTTGTTTGCTGTCGCTGTGAACGTGCTGGGGACAGCAGGGTGTGACCCAAAAGCAAGGACATGGCCCCCGGAGTCGGGGGAAGCATCATCAGCCTTGGGCTCCAAGTGCCGGGGACTGAGTGTGAGAATGTACTGTGTTTCCGGCACTTGATTTCAGTCGGATAAAACATAGCAGGAATAGACAGTAAAGCACAAAACGATTCTAAGAGAGCTCGTTCAAAAGACAGAGCGCAGCAGGGGAGGTGAGGACAAGTCCCCGCGGGACCCCGTGATCAGCGTTTCCTCCTCGTTGCCATCTAGCCTCCGCCTCTTCTCTCCCTGGTAACAGGTCCATCTCATTTTAAATCCTCTCTCCTGGATGGGGACTCTTAATGCAGTGTCTGCAGAGATGGGAACTTGCAGACCCTTTACGACAGTGCCGGCGCTGGCCGAGAAACCCAGTGGCCCCTTCGTGCACGAGTCCTGGACAGAAAGGGAGAGGCGATGAAGATTGCGCAAGGAATGGACACTCGGGCCGGTGGGAGCCCCCCTTGCTTTTTATCACGCTGCTCTGTCGTTTTCCTCTCTATTTCTTGCTCCTCCCATCTTCCCGTTCTTCCCTTCCTTCTTCCTCACGCCGGCCTGAACTTTCCGCTATGAATGCGTCATCTACACGGTAAGGCAGTTTACAGGAAGCGGGCAATTGAAACTTCCTGAGGATCTACTGAACGGCTCCGGCCGCTCAGGACCTTGACCCCTAGGCTGTCCTTGAAGTCATAAAGGAATCTTCTCCATCCATTCACGTCCGTCAAAGAAGTGGTCGTGGCATCTCACACCCCACAGTCCCCCCTACCCCCAAAATAAGAAAAAAAAACTATCAGAACTCCCTGCTGAATGTAAAACGTTAAGACATCTACCACTAGACACAAGCAAGTCATACAACCGGACACCTTTACAAAAACTGGACACAACAGGTTAATACGTGTTCAGCACAAATGAAGTTTGTTAGTCTCACACATCGGCTCATTGGAATATCTTTGAAACTCCAAGTAAAGAATGGTCTTCCCTTCCTCCCCCCCTGAATCAGATACGACATAATGAACATTACGACAAATGTCATAATGACACAGACATTTTGAAGACAAGAGGACACGGTCCACCCTGACGTGCACTTTCCACAAGCATGTCGTCAGCTGCGCCGCCGGTGTGTAAGGAGTCCAGCGGGAACGCTGTCACGTCCACGAGTTGTTGGGCTGGGGCGGAGTCACACCCACACCGGGAGGCGCTGCGGGTAGAAGTCAAGCGTTGTCCGAGCCTCTGGGGTCCTGTCAGAGCTACGTGAGGAACAGAGGGTAACTGCGGCCTGACCTAGGGGCGTGTTTTCTAGGAGGAGCGGATCTGTTCAGAGATAATAGTTTGACAGGAAAACGACCACAAGAGGGATGAAGAGGTCTTAGAAAAGCGAGAGCCTGTCACTGAAATGACCAAGGGCGGCCGAGCGCAATGGCTGTAATTAGCCCTTCAGGAAACACCCTCCAGGCTTGGCCTTCTCACTCCCCCGCGCTCCCATCAGGACTCTTAGTTCTTCACTCTGGGCTTTGCCTTCTGGGTATTCAAGGCTGACACAGCCCTGCCCTCCCCACCCCTCCCCTCTCCTCCCCTCCCCTCCCCTCCCCTCCCTTCCCCTCCTCTCCCCCCTGCAAAGCCAAATGGCTGCAGGGAAAGCCTTGCATACTGGCTGCACCCAAGTGGACGTTTGTAACTGGGTCAGAGCTCTCCAGTATGCCCTCCAGATTGTTGATGCCTCACCTGCTTTGAGCCCCAGAAACAGACCTCCCTAGAGGCCACAGACAGGCCCTTCTGCCGTCGTGGCCGCTAGGTGTGTCCACCAGAGATCGCTGCGGGAGGAGACGGAGGGCCGGCGTCTCCCCTCGTCTCCCCCCCCCCCCGGGGACGCTGTCTGCATCCCTAGGACAAGTGCGACTGCCCTGCTCGGGGCACCGCCTGGACATGTCTCTCTCCCTCCAGATTCCGGCCACTGCTCTATTGTCTCCCTTTGTCCATCAGATCAGGGGCAGTGACCGCTTAGTCTCTACCTGTCCAGCTGTCCACTCTACATCCTGTGGCTGCGCTATGCCCATGCTAACCTGAACAGCTCACTCGCAAACACTCTCTGGATTTTTCCAGTTGCAAAGAGGCTTCTGTTTCCCAGGAGGACACAGAGCTGATTCGGGGAGCCCTCTTCTGCTAAAGCTCTAGACACACCCTGGAAGCCCCACCGTGGTCCCATCCGCCACCCCTGCTGACCCGGGGGACTTCTGATTCTCGGTTTGTTGTGTCTTTCTTCCTCACTTTTCTAGTGTAAGTGTTCTGATATTTCTACGTCCTCCTTTTTCATGTTATTTACTGTTCGTAAATAAGTTTATGCCCTGTGTGTTCTTCTGAAATGGACTTCTTTTACTCGTCTTTATACCCCAGCGATACCTCTGTGATGCTGCCCATGGCATATGTCTCTGCTACTGCATTTTTTTCTTTTTGTATTTTTCTGAAGTGAGAAGCGGGGAGGCAGAGAGACAGACTCCTGCATGTGCCCGACCGGGATCCACCCGGCATGCCCACCAGGGGGCGATGCTCTGCCCATCTGGGCTGTTGCTCCGTTGCAACTGGAGCCATTCTAGCACCTGAGGTGGAGGCCATGGAGCCGTCCTCAGTGCCCGGGCCAACTTTGCTCCAGTGGAGCCTTGGCTGTGGGAGGGGAAGAGAGAGACAGAGAGGAAGGAGAGGGGGAAGGGTGGAGAAGCAGATGGACGCTTCTCCTGTGTGTCCTGGCCGGGAACTGAACCCAGAACTTCCACACGCCAGGCTGATGCTCCACCACTGAGCCAACCTGCCAGGGCCTCTGCTACCGCATTTTGTGACTTCCATTGAATGTCCCCTACATTGTGCATTCTCTCTACTGCTGAGGACCGTCTCCTTGCTGGGAGCCAGCTTGCAGCTTCAGGTCTGCCTGTATACCCTCCTGAGCACACCTCTCTAGGTGTATTGCTAGGATGGTGCGTCACATAGCACTCAAACATCTTCATTTTTATCAGACAATGAGACAGCCTCTTGCAAAGCAACCACAGCATTTCCAAACCAACAGAAGTACAGAACAATACCAAAAACTCTACTTCCATTATTTTACAGGATCCAACTTTGAAATTTTTACAAAGTTTGTTCATATAAAACTTTGTTTATGGCAGATTTTACTTGCATTTCCCTCATGAACTAATTAGGTTGCAAATCTTTCCATGTGATTTTTTTTTAGTTTTCTGCCCATTCTTTTTTTCTAATGGATTTGTTGACTTTTTTTTCTTACTAATTTGTAAGACTTTCAGAAAAAAAATTTTTTCTAGATATAAATCTCTGTGTAAATTATAGGTTTGATAAATAATTCTTCCTAGTATGCAATTCTACCTTTTTATTTTTATTTTTTTACTTTGTTATGGGAGCTTTTAATGAAGAGAAGTTCTTAATTTTAATGGGGTTAAATTTACAACCCTTGTTCATTTATGATTGAGAATTTTTATGTCTAATTTAGAAACATATCTGGCAATCATGAAGTCAACAACACATTCGACTTTGAATTTTAAATTGTGTCATTTTGCCCTTCTTTCGTCTTGAGGTTGAAGTTGACGCCACAGCAACTTCTGTCTGGGTATGTCATCCCCTTCCCAGATGGGTAGTCCTTGGGAAGAGATAGTTTACCAAATGTCACTTCTCTCTACCCTGCTGGACAAAATATACCTTTTCTGCTTTCAGGTGACATATAAACATAGATGCTGAAATGTTTTGATTCCCCTTCCCACTTCCGGTATGCCTCATAATCTGATTGGCACTGAGCACACGTTACCTTATTCGCAGTCAGCTTTATGGCAATCGTGTAATTAGGTATTATCACTATTTTCCCACATGCAAAGGTCAGAAATGGGTCACTTACCTGGGTCACAGCCACAAAAAGCCAGCCGAGCTGGGACTGAGACCCAGGGCTGACTCCAAAGTCCACCCGCTTCCTACCCAAGCACTGACTGCAAATAGCGCCCAGAGCATGACCCTTGCACTGGTGCTTTGCCTGGCCACGGGGGCAGAGAGCTCGGACAGGGTGAGCTTGGGGAAGATCCCTCATGTATAAAACACCCACCCCCTCGAAATAGGATTTTCTTCTATGGACACAACTTATTCCTCCTGCCGGGGTTTTGACCCCCTGGATGGATAACGGCTCACCCTTCAAAAGAAACTGGGAGCTATGAAGGAAGCATCACAATATGTACTGTGTTGCAAAATCACCGCCTAGCAACAACACTCGTTTGAAGCCAGAGACCAGGCTAACTGGACGGCACTCATAGAACCAGAAAATCAATGTTCCCTTTTCGGAAATGACTATTTATGACAGTCTTAGAAAATCTGTCCGGTAATTTAATGAAGCACACTGAAAAGTACAGTTAGTTAGTTAGCAAACTAAGTTTAATCAGTAGAAAGAATGCCTCAAGCCATTCACACCTTCTACCACTGCAAACCTCTCCCCCGGCTGGTTGATTTCAGGTTTAGCTGTCATGTAACTCAAAGCATTGGTTCCAAACAGCACAGCGTGAAAAATAACCTGAGGTCTAAATAACATCTCTCTCTTTCTCTTAAATGAATAAGCAATATTCGAGCCTTCTTGCATAAATAAAACGGGGGCGTCAGGTCTTCAAACCATGTCACTTTCCTGTCGACATTGACCACAACGTGCCATCTACAAAAATTCCAAATAATTCTTCATTCAAGTCTCTAATCAGGTGAACGGCCTTTCGGCTGAGCTGGCTTCAAGTTGATAGCATTATGTTCAAGTGTGATTACATTTTTCTGCAGTTTTATAACCCTATATTGATCAACAAATATCACTTTGTTGATGGATGAATAAAACTCTATTTGTAATACAGAGTGTCCGTAAAGTCCGTGTCAAAAGTGCACCATGACTTTACAGACACACTCTACATGGAATTGGCCATTTTAAAAAATGGGACTGATGGGGAAGGGAATAAAATGTCACTAAGTTTTATAGAGGGGTAACCAAATGTTATGTGTATTTTGCAACATTTTATTTTACGTACATAATTTAACCTTCACAGCAACTCTGTGATGCTCTATTTATTGGCTTTGTTCTCACATTGTAGAAGATAAGGCTGAGTGTAGAAGAATTGTAATAAAATGATCATATACAGCAATGTCTCCCTAATAACCGGAGTTAGTAGAAGGGAGTTTTGGAATCTTCTTGAATTTTTTACTCAAGTACTCTTTAAAGTTCTTGCCTATTATACACATACCACAATAAAATGTAAACAATATTATAAATGCATTTAAACTTTTTTTTCTGTTGACTTGAGAGAGAGAGAGAGAGAGAGAGAGAGAGAGAAAGGAAGGGAGGGCAGGAAGGGAGGGAGAGAGAGAAAGAGAGAAGCCTCAACTTGTTACATTTTCAGTTGTGTATTCATTGGTTAATTCTGGTATACACTCTGACTGGGGATCAAACCCACAACCTTGGCATGCCGGAATAAGCCTCTTATACACTGAGCCACCTGGACAGTGCCTAAATGCATTTTTTTTTAAAGTGAAAATATTAATCAACCTAACATTTCTAATGAGTCACACTGTGCAAAACTTGAAGTGTGAAAGGTGATGATGTATTTATCTTTGTAATCTCGCCGTTGACTGGAGCCAACTCTCTTTTCCCATTGTACCCCGTGGAATTCTAAATAAACAGACTAACTGTGCTTCTTAAATGTATCTCTCTGTTGAAGAGGACCAAAGCAAGCTATCGGAGCAATTTTCAAGGTGTGATACGAGCAAGCCCTGTGCTAACCTTGAGGACAGGAGGGAAGCCTCTGGTGCCAGCACTGCTCACAGCACCATGGAGGGACTGGACTAGAAAACAGATACCAAGAGAACAGCGGAAATACCTGCTCACGCAGCACACCACCGGTCTGTTCTCTTGTCTCCTCTGTCACTACCATGAGCCCCCAGGGGAGCTCATATCTTCTCTCACCTTCTGCCCCTCCCAGAAATATCCAAGTCCCTCTGGTCGGTCTAGCGTGTTGTTGAAGTTCGATATTTTTCTTGCTGACTTTTCTGTCTGGATGTCCCCTTCTTTCTGAAGATTGTCGCAGGGACACTGCCTCCCCTCCTCCACATGTCATCCGGCCACGGTCGCTCACACGCTATCCCCTGGCCCCCACCACGACCGCTTCTTCCAGGGTCAGTTCCCTTCTCAGCCCACCTGGGAAAGTCTTGGCAAGTTCATTCTGTGTAGCTTTACAACTTGACTCAGCATCTACTCTACCGACGATCATTTTCTACTTTATTTTAAGCAACACATGATAGAGACTTATTTTCAAACTAGAATTCAAGATGGTGGTGTTTTAGCCAAAATAGGTTCCTGAGCTGTGAGTTCAGTTGTGTGAGTTTATAAGGGCATTAAACTCAAATCACATGTTCGCGTGGGCATACTACCATCCCAATGTGAAGGCGCTCACGTTGCCGTCTGGTCAGCTTATAGAACCCCATCTAGGTTGTAGATTGCAGGTACAGAATTGGCTTTCTCTAAGCAAATGCTGGGTTGTTCTGGTCCTGGGATGGAACTTTAAATGAGGCCTTATTTACTTAATAACTTTGAAAGATATTCTTTCTAAGTCCCAGTGCTCTTGACACTAAATGAGTACAATCGTAGGTCTATATCATATAGCTACTACTTTAAAGATTACATCGCGATGATGCACGGAAAAATAAAAACCATGAGCGGATTGTAAAGACTCAGAAAATGCCAGCTTTCATCACTATCGGGGGATTCCTCAGTAACTATGTTTTGAACTTGTATGGGTTATAATAACAAAGCACACAGACAGATTCTTACATAAAATTCTTACATAGAATTTTAACAGTGCACCTGAAGAGCCTGACCTGTGGTGGCGCAGGGGATCAAGCATTGACCTGGAACGCTGAGGTCGCCAGTTCGAATCCCTGGGTTTGTCTGGTCAAGGCACATATGGGAGTTGATGCTTTCTTCTCCTCCCTGCTTCTATCTCTCTCTCTCTCTCTCCTCTATCTCTAAAAATGAATAAATAAAATCTTTAAAAATTTTAAAGAAAAAAATATTCAAGAAAAATAATAAATAAAAGTGTACCAGAACAGTCAGTCACCTGCAGTTTTGGCTGATGGCGGGTTTCGATGTTTCAAACACATGTAGCGCCAACCCGTTCAAGCCCTCTGACCATGAGACGTACTTCAATGCAGGTAACAAAAGACTTACTCTTGCTCTGCCTGCGGATAGATGAGCGACAGGAAGAGAACAGACACAGAAACAAAGCGGTGAGACTGTCAGGTGAACGTCTACTCTCTCTCTCTCTCTCTCTTTTTAAGGATTTTATTTTTATTTATTGTTTTACAGGGACACAGAGTCAGAGAGAGGGACAGATAGGGACAGACAGACAGGAACAGAGAAAGGTGAGAAGCATCAATCATTAGTTTTTCATTGCTGTTATGACACCTTAGTTGTTCATTGATTGCTTTCTCACACGTGCCTTGACCGCGGGCCTTCAGCAGATGGAGCAACCCCTTGCTGGAGCCAGCGACCTTGGGTCCAAGCTGGCGAGCTTTTGCTCAAGCCAGATGGGCCCGCGCTCAAGCTGGCGACCTCGGGGTCTCAAACCTGGGTCTTCCGCATCCCAGTCCGACACTCTATCCACTGCGCCACCGCCTGGTCAGGCTACTCTCTCTTTTTAAAGATGTGCTAATTTAGTTTCTGTAAAGGTCAAAGGTACTGCAGAAGCGCTGACGGTCACTCCACGAGCTAATAACAGCATTTTCATTGTGGTCCTTACGTTCTCCCTTATAGACTGATGGTGTATTTTGATACAAATATTTATAACTGTTCTCAGAGACGTAGGTTTTACTGAACACGCCTGTGTTTGGGACAAGGAAACTTCTTTTAAGGACCAAGAACTCGGGTAGTTTTTCAAAGACTCTTGAACACGTCTTCAAACTACTAGGAAACCAGGAATCCGTGGCCCACGCCTGCACCCTGTCCACATGGCTGCTGCGTCATCCATAATAATGTTTAAGAGCTGATGTGTGACCCTGGGAAGTTGGCTCAGCGGTACACCATCGGCCTGGCATGTGGAAGTCCCAGGTTTGAATCCCAGCCAGGGCACACAGGAGAAGCTCCCATCTGCTTCTCCACCCTTCTCCCTCTCCTTTCTCTCTGTCTCTCTCTTCCCCTCCCACAGCCAAGGCTCCATTGGAGCAAAGTTGTCCCGGGCACTGAGGACGGCTCCATGGCATCCACCTCAGGTGCTAGAATGGCTCTGGTTGCAATGGAGCAACAGCCAGATGGGCAGAGCATCGCCCCCTGGTGGGCATGCCGGGTGGATCCCGGTCGGGCGCATGCGGGAGTCTGTCTCTGCCTCCCCGCTTCTCACTTCGAAAAAATACAAAAAAAGAAAAAAAGAAGCTGATGTGTTTCCATCAATTATGGTCCGGTGTGATTCATTTTACCTTCTTCTATTGTTGTCTGCACACACGAGGCAAGTATGTGTCACCGCAGCATCCCAGAATAACAAGCATTAGCTCAGGACAATCCACCGAGCTGGTGAGGTTGACCCAACACTCCGCTTCTGGTTCTCCATCACTGACTAGAGGGACCCATGCCCTTCCCTCAGGTAAGTCTCCAGGTAATGACCAGCTTCCGTAATTTATACCCTCCAGCCATTTACAGTGACTACTGAGTATAGTTTCATAGCCTCCGGCACTCGGGGTCCCAGTCTGACCATCACGCTGCCTGGGGAAAAGACTGAACCGTCCGAGGAAACATGACTGCGTGGAGAATTGTCGCCATGCAAACAGCCACCAGGAGGAAGGGCTGCCATCACGTTTTTACCAATGGCTCCGCGTAGCCAGGATGCATGCCTTCACTGCTGGATGTGACACCAGGCACACTCGGGCATGGCCACAGCCGCACTCTCTGTGAACCCGAGGTCATGCTGAGCTTTAGATCTGAGAAACGTACTCCCTAAACCTCTGTCTCAGGGTCCAGGCATGGCGACACGTACTATCAGCATGAGCAAGGGGCAGCTTTGGGCTCCTATGCTCATGCACTGAACCCCCACCCCCCAGGGTCGGCCTATTGTGGGGGCAGTCCGAGCTTCCACCCCATGCAAAAACAATAGCAGGAATCTAAAAGAAAGTGTGAATGACAAAAATAAAAAACCCGTAACCAGCAAGCATGCAAAAGTTAAACACGACTTAGACAGTTCTGGAGACGTTCTGGAGCTGGTCTGGGCACACCTGGGATTTGTGTGATTTGGCTCCAGGTACCCAGGACAGGGGGTGACAGCAAGCTCATAGGCAATAGAGCTTGCCCACGGACCTCATGCCTCAACAGGACCATTTCCTCCACGCCAAGAGGTCCTGTCTGCTCCTCACCATCCTGCCCCGGACGGCATAAATGGGAGGGCGGGTGGGAGAGCTGAGCTACCCTACCGGTGTGCTCCCCGGACCACGTCGAACCTGCCCATGGCTTATTCCAAGCTCCGACGACAAACATGCATTACGGTTGACAGATGGAGATGGCTCGGGTTGAGGCCGGAAGTCTCTTCCGTTTAAATGCAAATCCTGAGGTTAATTTTAGAAATGTACAGGCTCACTGAAATTATACAGGCAGCTGCCGTCATTTTACAGGGGAACGGGCTGAAGGTCAGAGACTGCAAATGCCTTGACCAAAATAACGCCAGCAAAGGGCTAACCACGAGGATCTCTTGATGACCCTTCCGCGGGCATCCAACCACGTCCGTTTGCCTATGTTTTCTGATCAGTTTCTCCTTCCACTTTCCAACCAGCTTTTACAGCCTGTCATTCCCTCTTCAGACACCTGACGTGTCTCTACTCATTCTCACTTGACGGATTTATCCACAATAATAGTAAAAAAAAAAAAAAAAATGTCAGTTTCTTCGCTCAACTTGTCAATACTGTGTTCAGTTATCATTCATTCATTCATCTATCTATCTATCTATCTATCTGTCTATCAACTAATTACCTACCTACCTTCCTACCTGTGTTTCTCTTCACTTTCGGCTGCATCCATTCATTTTTCTCATAATACCAAAAGCAGGTTTTACTTTTTAAATTTTTTAAACTTATAGTTGACATTCATGGTTATTAGTTTCAGGAATATAGGGTAGTGGTTAGAAATTTATACCCCTCATGAAGTGGTCACCCCATAACTCCAGTCCCCGCCCGGCACCGTACCTAGTTATTGCAATAATGTAGACCATAACCCCTATGCTGTAACTTTACACCCCCAAGTCTGTTTTGTGGCTACTGGGCTCTACCACTCAAGTTTTACTTCTCTTACCTGGTGTACACTAGCTCCTTCTGCACTCTTGAAAACATTCGGTGAGCCTTTCTTATCCATACGTATGACGACGACTCGTTGTAAATCCGCGACCTGAGTCTTTCTGAAACGCACGTGGTGTTGCTTTAAGCCAATAACCCCTCTGGGTAGCAGAATATGTATCACTTTCTTTTCACAGCCAAGTTCCTTAAGTTTTACATATTCTGTTTTACATTCCAAGTCACCTGCTGTCTTTTATTTAGACAATTAATTTTAATGGGTGACATTGATCAATTAGAGTACATAGATTCAGGGAAAACATCTCCAGATCATTCTGACATTTGATTATGTTGTATACCCATCACCCAAAGTCAAATTGTCTTCCAACACCTTTTATTTGGTTTTCTTTGCGCCCCTCCCCTGCCCCACCCCCTCCCTCTCCTCCCTTCCCCTCCCTCTGGGTCACCACTGCCCTCTTATTCATGACCATGAGTTTCTATTTTGTGTCCCACCTATGTATGGAATCATACAATTCTTAGTTTTTTCTGATTTACTTATTTCACTATGTATAATGTTATCAAGACCCATCCATGTTGTCGTAAATGATCCGATGTCATCATTCCTTATGGCTGAGTAGTATTCCATAGTATATATGTACCACTTCTTCTTTATCCAGTCATCTATTGAAGGGCTTTTTGGTTGTTTCCATGTCTTGGCCACTGTGAACAATGCTGCAATGAACATGGGGCTGCATGTGTCTTTATGTACCAGTGTTTTTGAGATTTGGGGGTATATACCCAACTTGGCCATAAAGATCTCTTTATGAATTTGACTCCAAAGGAAAGGGAAGTGAAGGCAAAGATAAATGAATGGGACCACATCAGACTAAGTCGCTTTTTCACAACAAAAGAAACTGACAACAAAACAAACAGGTAACTAAATGGGAGATGATATTCTCAAACAACAGCTCAGATAAGGGCCTAATATCCAAAATATACAAAGAACTCACAAAACTCAACAACAAACAAGCACACAATCCAATAAAAAAAATGGGAAGACGACATGAACAGACACTTCTCCCAGGAAGAAATACAAATGGCCAACAGATATATGAAAAGATGCTCATCTTCATTAGCTATTAGAGAAATGCAAATCAAAACTACAACGAGATACCACCTCACACCTGTTAGATTAGCTATTATCAACAAGACAGGTAATAACAAGTGTTGGAGAGGCTGTGGAGAAAAAGGAACCCTCATCCACTGATGGTGGGAATGTAGAGTAGTACAACCACTATGGAAGAAAGTATGGCGGTTCCTCAAAAAATTAAGAGTAGAACTACCAAGCCACCTGCTCTCAAAGCACTCTGCTATCCCTTCTACCCTGCCCCCCTCACCCCAACAGTAGCTCTTGAGAGATGTCAGGAACCCCATGCTGTGAGCCAGTCGGTCCTCATCCCACGTGACTCCTCAGCAGTGGCCTCCCTCATCCATCACTCACATCCCTCTGCCAAGCTTCCGTCCGAACAGTCACCTGCTTTCAACCCATCTCCTTGTCTAGCCTCCTATTTCAGGACTCCCCTTTTGAGAAAAAAATCTTTCAGTGCTGCCTGTCTACTGACTAGCTCTTTAATGACCACACCTGTGCCCAGTGTAATCTAAGTTCTGCCCCCCAGTCCTGTGGGAGCTCTTTCCCTTGGTCAGCAATGTTGTCCACATTGCATTGAAAAAAAATAGCTCTGGGTGGGCTGTAAAGTGAGTTTACTTGATGTTTGAGTTTTGTATCAGCCTGATGAACATCATCCAGGAGGTTATTATAACTGGTCCGTTGAGAAATGGTGGTGTCCTCGGGCAGAATGGCAGCGCCCGGAATGAAAAGGAAGGGGCAGGTGTGAGAGGTACACGGAAGAGAGAATGAACAGGACGTGATGGGACGTCACCAGCCAGAAAGAGGGTGGCATCCAGAGTCCAGACGGAACAACCGGACCGATGGGAGTGGTGTGTACCGAGACCTCGCACTGTGGAAGAGAAGAAGGTTTCACAGGGACGGCACGTTGGACATGTAGAATCTCAGCACTGGGTGGGAAGGCCCAGGACACGGCTGCACAGGTGTGATCTGAGACCGGGAGAGAAGGATGAAATAGAACTCTGTCTGGGAGTCCTCTGACGTCCATCCACTCATTCAAAATGATTCACTGAGTGCCTGCTCACTGTATACCAGGTCCCCTTGTAGACCTTAATGGGGGGCTGGGGGGGGGCACAGTTCTGTGTCTGTGGCTTATACGTTTGACTCGGTGAGATAATCATTAGACACATTAAGCAAGGTCACGTAGAATGCTATTAAAGGACCCGCGTGTTGGGACGGAGGTAGGTTGGTCAGGGAGGCGGAGCGCCCCACGCGGATCCGGAGCGACGCCGTCTGAGACAGACAGACAGCTGGAAACCGCGGCCATGGAAATGTTCCAGCCACTCTGCAGACGAGGAAGGAGGGTTCCTTAGGGAGGAGATGGGGAACTCGGGTGTGACAGCCAGGATAACAAGGAGCACATTTCCCACCGGAAGAATGCTGGCGAGGCGTGGCGGGGAGACCGGAGATTCGGGGAGCATCACGGGCCTCCCGACGGGATCGCACAACACAGTCCAGTGTGCTGAATGAGCAAGTCTGGACTCAGCAGGTTCTGGTGCTGACTTCCCTGCAGCCCATCCAGGCTGTGCATCCCCTCCCTCCTCATGCCGGCCGGCTGCCACCCACTCCCCCTGGTAGTTTACATCCACAGCCTCCTTGCTTCCAGCCTCGAGCCCGTGCCCGCGCCCCCAAGTTCCCTACAGCTCCCCGTGACATCCCCGCCACCCTCCCGCCCCCACCAGGGACTGACTGATGGCAGCCACCGCAGGTCACCTGCCAGCCTCAGATCCCCTTTGCAGGGCGGCCTCCTCCCCAGCCCCAATGCCAGCCCATCACGTGGGGACCACCTGGTCACCTGGGCTGAAATCAGCGGGTGCCTTTCCTTGTGCACGCCCCTGGGGTCCTCCTGGGGTTCAAAGTCTTCTGCCTTTTCCTTGGTTCCGTTTGCTTCGTTATCTGCTGAATTCCCTTCTGGAGGTTCCAGAATCCGCCCTGTCCACCTCTCACGTTTTAGGGTGTAGTTCCTACCAGATGGACCCTTGCCTTGCTCTGTCCCCTCCCCTGTCCAGGAGGGGTGAGTGGGGGGAGGGAGGGGGGAGGCGAAGAAGGGAAAGAAAAGGAGGGAAGGAATTGTAAAAGGGGGGAGGGAGACGAAGAGAAAGAATTAGAGCAACAGGTAGCAGAAGTATTTACTGTTCATTCTTTTTTCATACGAATCACCTCTACTTTTTAAAGATGGGGATTAAAGACAAAATTTGTGAACGCTACTTTTGATTCTGTTCTTTTCCTGTCGCGCAAGAATCAAGTGAAGCGTCAGTACGAAGTGCAGGTGAGTGAACCCCGAGATCACTGGGCAGCTCTCCAGATGTCCACCGTCCCCGGGATTTATGGAGCGAGGCGCAGGACAGAGGCTGTGCCCTGCAGAGCCCGCGTTTCTGCTGACTTTGGACTGACAACCGCAGACAGAAGGAAATAACTACCTCCCTTGTTAAAACACTTGCCCACACGCGAGGGACTGAGGAGTCAGAGGGAAGGTTGAATGCTCCCTCTCTTGCAGATTCACAAACATTGGGAGAAAAAAAATCAAACCACCTTCCGTCCTTTTAGGCGCCAAACGTGCGTGGGATGTCACCCGCAGGCAGGTGGCAGGTCTAGCCCCAGCTCAGCCACCAGAGTCATAAGGATTTGAAGGGTCGCCTCCTCCCTGTCACCACCTCTGCATCTCAAAGGGAAGTTTTCCTATACAAATATACTTTTAATATATGTGAAGTGCGTGTGGGCGGTGGGTAACTCCTGGAAAAGGCCTGGCCTGTTTCCTTCTAAAGCGGTCAGACTTTCTGGAGACGCAGATGCGTCCTCCTCAGACAGGGGACAGCCAGGGGGCAGACCGGCCTCAGCACGCCGTGCACAGGGGGACAGCGAGGGAGCAGACCGGCCTCAGCCCACCGTGCATGGGGGACAGCCAGGGGGCAGACCGGCCTCAGCACACCGTGCATGGGGGGACAGCCAGGGCGCAGACCGGCCTGAGCACGCCGTGCATGGGGGGACAGCCAGGGCGCAGACCGGCCTGAGCACGCCGTGCACGGGGGGACAGCCAGGGCGCAGACCGGCCTCAGCCCGCCGTGCACAGGGTTGCGGGTGGGAGGGAGGGAGGGTAGCAGCGGCCATCATTCTTCCTGCTGCACGGAACTCCTGCCGCACAGAACTCCTGCCGCAAGGCGGATCGCAACAGCAGAACAGGGACTCGTTCTGTCCCAGAGGCGCAGCGGCAACCACAGAAAGCCGTGGAAAAGGACTCCAATGACCCTGTGCATGCTCCAGCACGGGGCTTAAGGCCTTTCAGATGGAACACGAGCACCCCAGCAGAGTGAGAAAGGGCAGAGAGGCCCACGGGCACCCCACTTCGGAGCTTTCTCTTCATATTGCAGAACCCACAGGCCTGGTGTTCCGTCTAATGAGGGGGGATGTGTGGATGCCGGGTTCGAAAGAGTCCGGGGCAGGACGATTGGATAAGACAACAAAGGCCTGCGTGCCTGTCACCCCAGGGTGACCCTCCTGCGACCCTGAGCCGAGTCCTCCTGACTCTGCAGTCTCCCGGGGTTCAGCACACAACACGGCTGCTGCTATCCCGCCCGCCCCGTCCTCGATGGGAAAGGTGCCAGGGGACACCCGTTCCTGTGTCCCCGTCCCCAATGATATGTATCCCCCCCCCCCAGGGAGAGCCTCATCCCTCCTGCCCAGAGACGTGCTTTTACTAAAATGAACAGCCTTTTGGATCCGAGCACATGTCTGGGGCTGCTCCCGGTTACGCAGGAGCGCTGAGGCTGAGCGGTCACACCTGTAAAGCATGGTCCGGCGATGGGAAGAGAAGGAGGCGATGGGCAGGTGCAGTTGTCCACAGAAATCTTGCAGAGAAAAGGTCATTCTCCACAGTCCCTCGCTGCCCGAGGCCGGGGACACTTGCCCAGGGGACCTAAGCCCCAGTGCCATGCTCTTCCCAGTCCTGGACGCGCCTCCCACTTAGGTCGGGACAGGGTCCCAGGAAGGTCTATGATGAGAAGACGGGGGGGGGGGGGGCAGCTCTGTGGGGGACGGGAAACAGAGAGGTAGCGGAGACGCTGGACAGGATCTGTCGGTTCCCCCTCAAGCGACCTGTGTCACTTTCCTTACAGGAGAGAGAGGGCGCGGAGGCAGCTGAGAGTGACAATATGCGAATAAGAAGATAGAGCGGCGTCTACTCCAAGTACGTGGAGATCTCGTGAAGGGTGCGTGGCAGCCTCAGTAGGTCCTTGTTAGAATGAACCCTCCCTGTGACGCACAGGGTGGACCACAGAACGCAACAGGAACCAGCCCGCAGCCCCGGGGACCGGCCGACGGTCAGGCGCTCACCGTCGGCCGGCAGACACCCCCTGTGCCAATGTACTCTGCCTACAGCACACGCTCCGCTGTCGTCAGTGGCCATGGCTGGGCGGGCGGATGGGCACTTGCGGATAACGCCTGTTGAAAAAACCGTCTCTTTGCGTTTTGTCCTTGGGACGTCGCATAAACCTCACCTGTGGCCATGGAAACGGGGCTCTCCATTCGTTCTGCATGGGAGGAAATTAAAATGCAACCAGCAGTTATTCTACCTACGGCAGACTGGTCATTCTCAGAGCTTGTGCTGAGAACCCGCCCAGCCAGAGCCTGGGGATTCTGGGGCCGAGGCGGCTGGCTCGGTGAGCGCTCCCGCGGGCCGGCGCCTGAGAGCCAGTCCTGGCCGCGCACCTAGAAAGCACTCACTGTGGGAGGAGGAAACTCTCCGCCAAGGCTAGACAACGTCAGGTCTGCGATGAAAACATTAAAATAAAATCGAGAGGAGCGACGACCGGCCGGGCCGACGTTCTTAGCGGAATGCTGACGTACGTGGCGCTTTCACATGAAAATATAAAGCTGCTGAGCAGGGTGGTTTGATACCAAGTTGTGCCACATCTCCAGTGCTCTGGTGAGTGCTACTCATGGTGACGGTCACAGTCACAGCGTCCCCTGCGTGCTCGGTGCTGCCCTGACCACTGCGCGGCCAGGGGTGTAAGCAAACACTTCCTTCTCTGTGCTTACTGGGGGAGCAGGGTTTGCAGGTCTGGCCGAGGTCACTCGTTGTCCAGAGTCTCGGGACGGTCCCCAGACAGCACGGCTCCAGCACCAGCTCCCATGTGCTTCCTCCCCGACAGCCCTGCAGAGGAGACAAGCCTCCTGCTTCCACACGCGAAGGAAGGACTGGGGGCCCGTGACGGCCGGCGAGGGGCAGAGCGGGATTCCAGGTGCAGAGGGAAGGCGGCCAGCCTCGGGTCCCCTCCACGTAACGGTGGCGTCCCCTGAGCCGGCACGGTCCATAACAGCACACCTGCAGACCGCCGTCAGCACAGCACCGCGGTGCAGCCCAGGGGCACCGACTGGAATCGCAGCCTGGCCCCCCACCTAGGTCCATGGAGAGGGACGTGTCCTCTCAGCACTGACTGTCCTTCTCAGCCAGTCACTCTCATTTCCGCATGACTTTCTCAAATGTGTCTCCCTTAGAACCCACCCCGACACAGAATCCTGCAGTCAGGACCAAGGTACAAGGAGGGGATTTAAGCAGAGACGTGACAGTGACATGACCAGGTGGTGTTCACGAAAAGAACGCTCTGGCTGATGTTTTCAACACGGTCCAGTGGGACGAAGAGCAGAGGGAGGGAGTTTCACTGGGAAACTTGGGGATGTCACACGGGAGCTGGCCGTGGCTGGCAGTAGGGTGGGCACAGGGCATGTTGGGAGCAGGAGGAAGGAAAATAGAGCTCCCAGAACCCCGATAGGTTGGATGTGGGCATGAGAGGAAAAGCAGGCCAGGCGGACCCAAGGGCTGTCCCAATGTGTTCAGAAAGACCAAGCCACCTGCCTGTTAACAAGACTAGATAGACAGCGGGTGGGTGAGTTGAAGAGAGAGGAAGGGACACAATTTTAAAATGTCAAGTTCGAGATTTTTGCCCAACCAGGCGGTGGCACAGTGGATACAGCATCGGATTGTGATGCGGAAGACCCAGGTTCAAAACTCCGAGGTTGCCAGCTTGAGCACAGGCTCATCTGGTTTGAGCAAAAGCTCACCAGCTTGAACCCAACGTCGCTGGCCTGAGCAAGGGGTCACTCGGTCTGCTGTAGCCCCCCAATCAAGGCACATATGAGAAAGCAATCAATGAACTAAGATCCTCGGAACAAAGAATTAATGCTTCTCAACTCTCCCTTCCTGTCTGTTTGTCCCTATGTGTCCCCCCCCCAACCTCCATGTCTCTGTCATACACACAAAAAAGAAAAAGGAAAGTATGATATTGTTATTGGACTTTCCAGAAGAGACACCTCTTATATAAGTCTGGGCAGTAGAGGGACTTCTGAACTAGGTAGAGTTCAGTCTGAACTATGACTGAAGCTCAGGTTTTTCTTTTAAAAGGTGGTGGTCGATAGTGCCCAGATGCTGTGCCCAGCCCTGAGAGAGGGAGGTCTGGGGCATAAAGAGAGAAGCTGCCAATACTGTGCCCCAGGGAGCTCATCCTGAGGGTTTACTGCCCGGTGTGCCGGCCCCAACCATGCGCCTATGTAAGTTTAAATTAAGTAAAATGAGATGAACTTAAAAATTCCATTCTTCAGTCATGTGGGCCATATCACAATTGCTCACTAGTCATACGTGGCTGGTTCCGACCACTGGGGCAGCACGGGCTATAAACAATTTCTTTTTTGGAAAAAAAAAATATTTTGGGGGGGCAGTCACTTTGATAAAGACAGCCAACACCACCAAGGAGGAGGGATCAGTCCAGAAGGAAGAATTAAGCCCCAGCCAGTGTGCGTGTCTCCAAAGGCAAGTGAAAACCCCATATTCTAAGGTCCTTAAAAGGGGGGGGGCAGTCAACAGCTGAATTAGGTCCATTCAGATAGGTGCTAACATTTGACTCTGGGACTCACTCACGTGGAAATTAGGGTGACCGTAAACACTGGTTTGTGGGGACAGATCTGATCTGTGCGTGCAGAAGGTCTATTAAAGCCAAGCATCACTCTGACAGCCTCGTATATCAAATGTATCAAGGCGTAATGACAAATCCCATGGTTCTCCTAGACTGAGCACCTCACAAGGTCCCTTTCACTAGAGGAGAAGGGTGCGATGCTCGCTGAGACTCGTGAGGGATTAAGAGAGGAATTGGAAGACCTGGGACCGGAAGGAATACATCAGTTTTTAAGCAGTTCTGCCACGGGGGCAACGGTAGCTAGAGAAGAATGGAGAGCCCGGAAACAAAGGGACTGCTGTTTTCTGTTGCTTTTGCTTGTGTGTCTGTTTCTAAGACGGCAAAGGTAAGCTGGCTGCTTGCAGAAGGGGAGGCTGTATTGAGGAGACAGTGGTCTGTCAGCATGGAGGCTGGAAGGACCAGGGAAACGGACCTCACGCCTGTATCTCTGAGCCCACTGTGGTCAGCGGTCATGACTCAGCGTCCACCTAACAAGCGCCGTGGTGGACTTCCCCCAACCCGGTGTCGCTGCACACGGAGGAGGCAGATGTTTACGTAGAGCCACGCTTGCCGCTGAGGCAGAAGCAGGGACCGGGACCCGTGCCCAGTGGAAGGAAAGGGGCACAAGGAACAATGGTGGCATTTACGAGCACCGAGGAGAGGCTGAGGACAAGGACGCACCATGGGAGGCTCTGAAAACATGGCAGGACCGATCAACGACAGGGGCAGAAGAGACCGGAAACAGCTGGAGTCGAATGACTGAGGACAGAAGGACGTGGCGTGGCTCCCGTCTCCACTGAAGCTGGGATTGTACGGGAAGTGACGTCTCCACAGACAGAAGGTCTGTGCTATGACCACGGGAATGAATGGCCAACAGAGGGTGGACAACCACTGGCAGAAAGGTCAAGTAAGTCAAAGGCAAGGGTTTTTACAGACCATTTTTACGGATATTCAAATTTTAGAAGGCTTTTCTGTAGGATGATTGATGGTAAGATATGAACCAGAATGGAAGGTTATCCAGAACAGTGAGGGTGTGCATAAATACAAATTAATAAGGGATAAAAGTCAACATATTAAGGATGTCTCCCCTTCTCATTCTCACTTGGCTTTCTCCTAATATACAGCCAATCTGCCCTGACAGAACTCACTGATGTTCGCGTTCACCATGTCACCGTAAAGACTGCGGCAAATAGGTGCTAACTGCTGATCCTGTGTTTTGGCGACAGAGTCCTTGGTCGCTGGTCATGGGGGACGGAGAAATGAGGACGGGAGTTAGGGTGCAATTCGAAGTGAACTCTTCCCTGCTGGCCCCAGCTCCACAGTGACCCAGAGAGGGGCACAGTCAATCACTCAGAAGGGGCTCTCTGCCGGCCACCTGAAGTCTCTAAGTAAACTGCACACCTGAGGAGGCTCACCTGGGGTTGTCACAGGTGGTGGTGGAGGGGGGGGGACCATGCCTTTGAGCAGTCTAGAGGGTGCCCGACTTGCCCTCTTTCCATATCCCCTGATGGTCACAGAGTGAATGCATTTCCAGGCTCTCTGACAGCACAAGGGGAGCGGGTTGTGTGTTCTGCACTAGGATGCGTCTCCTGAGTCCAGGTGTAGCACAAGGAGCCAGAACACCAGGGCAGCAGGCGGCAGTGACAGGGAGGGTCCGTGGGGTTTCAGGTAAACAGGGGCTCAGCCCTGCAGCGGCACCGCGGGGAGACTCACGGGGGAGATCTCTATGGTGTGACGCACTCCACGAACGCCAGGGACTGCTTTATGGCTTTTCCTTGGATGATATTTATCTCCGCTTCAAGACTCAAAAAGAATCTTCAGGAAGCACCTTTAAGAAATGCATCTATATATCTATCGTATCACACAATAAAGAAGTCATAATGGAGGGAAGTCCAAAACAGAGTGATAGAAAGAGTATACATATATATACGTGTGTGTGTGTGTGTGTGTGTTTATATATATATATTTATGAACTATCCAGACTTCTGCTTTCAGCCCTGATATATTAAGACCTTGGATATCAGTTTCATTCTTACCGCAAGAACTATGTAAGCACACTGTCCCTCCGTGGCTACTATTCTTGGATGCATGGTGGCTTGGAATGCCACCCCAACTCTGCAAGGGCAGCTGAATGACTACAACGTCCAACGGGGATGAAACTCGTCTGGCTTAACCAAGCAGGGGCTTACTTTTATCCGGTGACAGAATGTCACCAGGAGAGCACGGAACAGCAGCACAGTGGCTTAATGACATTATCAATAAATCATTCTAGCTTCCTCGACATGAGGTCCGTACCCTTGTAGTCGCAAGGTTGAAGAACTCCCCACAGGTCTCGCAGCTGTGGCCCCGGGAAGGATGCGGAGGGGAGGCGGAGGCGGGTGCCCGTGCCAGGTGTGCCCGTCACTGTTCCTCAGATGCCCAGGCGCTCTCCCAGACCATCCAACCTCAGACCTGCCCCCACCACCAAGGACAGACTTCATTTTCCAAATGAACTATATGTCTTTCGGAAAACTAAAGTGTGCCCCCCCAAATCAACTCTGTTTACCTTTTTCTTAAAAAAAAAAAGCTGAGGATAGCACCTTTCTGAGCAAATAGCAGAGTCCATTAGTGAAGACGGCAGCAAAAGTGGACGCTGGTGGACAAATGGTGGTGTCCACCACGACCCACCTCTGCAGGTGGTGACAGGGTTGACACTAGGAAGGACCAACAACTATGTGTGCGACACTTGCACAGCATTTCTAGCGGGCTAGACGTTACGATAAGGCGTCCACACCCCCCCCCCAAAAGGTTATATTTAAACTTCTTGTTTTCACTGGGTCAGGCAATCACTTTTTTTTTTTATCGACTATCAGCTACCTTAAGGCGGGACCTGTCGCCAGCCTAGGACTCTGCCTCATCCCACAGGACGAAAGGGTGCTCAGCTGCTCGTGAGGAGATCTGGCCAGAGCCTCCCTAGACCTGGAAGGCCTACCTCTCCAGCAGAGCCCTTACACACGGGGGTTCTGCGTCCCTGCTGGAAAAAGTTCTCTGAACAGCATGAGCATCTGTATTTACGGAAACTCGGCACACAGGAGATACGCCGGATGACTGAGCACCACTCGGCACCAACGGGGCTAAAACCGGTGGGAAGACGCAGGGCTGGTGCCCCATCTCTCTTGCCAGTTTGTGGGGGGCTCTGTCGAGCCCATGACTCTGCCGTTTTCAACATGCTAGAAGGCGAAACATCAGAGCCTCAAGGAATGTGAGTGCATATCCGACCCCTGCCACGACCTAGCGACATGGTTTTAGGGACATTGCT
Organism: Rhynchonycteris naso; assembly: GCA_037038555.1. Classification (NCBI taxonomy): domain Eukaryota; kingdom Metazoa; phylum Chordata; class Mammalia; order Chiroptera; family Emballonuridae; genus Rhynchonycteris; species Rhynchonycteris naso. The sequence goes on from CM072998.1 coordinate 3,087,908, forward strand.
TACCCTGTGTTGTCCTGAGTGCCTGCGTGAATGCCGCCAAGGGCGTATGTAGGCGGGAGGGTATCCATGCTCTGGATGGGCGTTTCACCTCTACGAGGTGATGACCACAGTCCTGTCCGCCGTGACTGTGGTCAGGAGCTTTCTACTAAGACCAACAATCACTCAGCAGCAGACAGTGTGATCAATCACTGTTTACACTTAGCACTAACCTGAAACACTCCTTACCTGCAGTTCTAATTCTTGGTAACCTGCTCGTTGAACAGCTTGCCGGGTGACCTGATGCCATGTCATCAAGAAAACGGTTGTTCGGGAGTCTTACGTCCCACACCATGCCGGTCCCCGGACCGTTATCCCGGGGAGACCCCCTCTCATTCTCCCGGCTTTGGCATCTTGCTCCACCAGGTGCATTGGTTGTGGCTGAAACAGATCCATTTGTCCTTCTTGCTGGACCCGGTAGGTTCCGTCTCCTGGCAGGACATCAGAGCCCCTCGGAGGGAGCCAGGGCCACCGCTCCGGTGCAGCGAGCACTGTCGCGGGAGAAGGGGTCTGCGCTAGCCTCTGAGCCCGCCCGGAGGGCGCATCCAGTCTCTGCAAAGTGTCAGCTCGTCTCAGCTGCCCCGTCTGATGTCAGCACAGAGACTCCGCTTTCGCTTCTCCACTAACCTCCACCCTCCTGTGAAGAACGGCCAAGGTCCTGAGGGCCTATTAGTCACTCTTCTAGAAGGCTCTCAAAGGACATCCGCCAAACGACCATTAAACCACGTCCGGCGCTCTGAGATTTATCCACTCCGCTGTCTGCTCAGCCAGACTGCGTTTGCCGAGCGCGGGCGGAGGGGCTCGTTTATTTCCCGTCCTCGGCCCCTCGCGTGTCTTACCTGACGCGGATCCGGCTGAAAGGTTACTAGGTATCCATCCGCTGCGTGAGCGAGTGAGTGGTGAGCCAAGGACCCTCGCCGCCGTATCCTGGAGCGTTCTTTCCCTCAAATGTCCCCCCCAGATTGCCAACCCCTCTCTCAGCCTAGTCTCCAGTGCCACCGAGTCTTGAGGCTCAGGAACACTGAAGTGTCACCTGCTCTGCATGTGCCACCCCGCCCCCTCCAGCTCTGTCACGACAACGTCCATCTTGCGCTAGGCTGCATGGATTCCCACCAGAGAGGGAAACGCGAGCCAAGCCGGCTGCTGTTAGGCAGGGGGCGGGGGGGGGGAACAGCACCGCCCCCCGCGTGGGCAGGAGGCTTTGAACAGGTGCGTACAGGTGAATGCCTCATGCCCTGGACAGAGGTGGCGCGTGTCAGGACGCACGCTGCCCGCTGCCTCGCAGGCGAGCCCGCCAAGTTGCCGTTGCAAATGGGAATGGACGTGAGGTTGGTGAGAGAATGACCATGGCGGACCTTGGTGAGTAAGCATGTGGCAGTGACAGTGTGTTGGGGGGACGGGATGAAGTGATACAGACAGCGGGTCTCAAAGCGTGGTCCCCGGACCAACGCAGCAGCCCCGGGGAGTGTGTGCAAAGGGCAAACAACCAGGTTCCGACCCAGACTTACGAAAACAGAAACTCTGAGGAGAGAGCCCTCATATCTGTGTTTTGTATTTTGTTATGAAAGTCTAAGATATCGCCATTTCCCTGCGGTCAGTGTGGCTGAAAGAAGTGTACGTTAAACATTGCCGTTGGCCAGTGCTGGCCGGGGCCACCTGCTCGCAACGTGACAAGCCAGCCTCTCGGACATCTGTGGGCGGGAGAAGCCCCCACGCTCTCGCAGCCAGGGCCGTATTCTGCACGCACAGATGCGAAACGGATCTGTTACAGTTTTGTCTCGATTTGCTGGTCAAGATGTGGATAACAATGACACAGCCGTATGTTAGAGGATCAAATTGCTGGGCTGTTTGGTGACAGAAAAGGTGACAGACTTAGCTACGTCCGTCGATGCTTATTTACAGATATTAGACTGCTGGCTTGCTCCCATAACAAAGCACCACAACACAAACAGCAAATCAACACGGAAGGTTCGGAAGTCTACCCGTCCACACCGCGGTGTCGGGGGGTTGGTTTCCCCTGAAGGCTCTATCCTTGCCTTACATCCTTGTCCTCTCCCTGTCTCCTCACCTGCCTTCCCTGTGTGTGCTCTTCTGATAGGGGCACCAGCCATACTGGATTAGTGTCCCCTCTAAACACCTCGTTGTCCTTTAATCTCTTGAGTAAGGGCCTAACTCCAAACACGGTCCCAGGTTGAGGTACTGACGTACCTCATAGGAAGTCCTAGCAGATGTGGCTGTAATTCAGCCCATAACATGGACTTGACTGAAGTGACTCCACCACCCTCCTGGCACTATCTGGAAGCAAACTGGTTATCCCTTAAGACGTGTGCCATGTTTCCAAGGTCCTTAATTAGCTCGAGAGTGGAAGCCACGAGCAGCGTGTTCGTGGACGTTTGGACCATGACGAAGGATGAACCTAACTGTTTAACCTTTCAGAATGAAGTTCTTCAGACTGGTTTCACTAAAGAAACAACACGATACAATGCTTACTTACTACTCCAGGGGGTTGATTCATTGAGCTCGCCTGTGGTTTTAGCCAGTTCTCAGGGACGCAGTTCGCCCTGTGACCCCCGTTCTCCGACGGATCTAAGAACAGTTGTCAGTTCTCACTTTGTTGGACATTTTTCTTGTTACACGGGCAGGACTGACAGCCCAGGCTTTTTCCTGTTGGCCCGGGAACTGTGAGTCTAGGAATACAGGGTGAAGGGCAATTTAAAGTGAAATTATTATTTTTCACAGAAACTGCCACTCATATGTAGTCTTCGGCATGGTTGGTGCCTTTTAAAACCACTTGCCCGTTTTTTTTTTTCAATAGGTTGTTTGTTCTCTTTATTATTGAATATTGAAAATTCATAATAACTTCTGGACATAAGTCTGTTCTTAAACGCTCGCTTCTCGGAGAGATTTCCCCAGCCGAGACTATTTCCCTTCAGCCCCCCGACAGTGCTGCGGGAAGAGCAGGAGGCCCCGACGCTTGGGAGACTCGGGGCACCAAACTGTGCGTCTGTGGGTCTTGCTTTCGGCGTTATAACTAAAACACATCCACCTAAATCAAGGTCCCAAATGTGTTACTTTGTATTTTTCATAGAAGTAGCATAGTCGTAAGTTTTGCACTTAGCTACGTGGTCCATTTACTTAACACTTTGTATCTGGTGTCAAAGCCTGAAAAGCACTTAGCTATGTGGTCCATTTACTTAACACTTTGTATCTGGTGTCAAAGCCTGAAAAGACTCTCTCTCCCTTCCACCAACTCACCTTTGTGTCTCTCTCCAGCATCGTTACCTCTTTGTGGGTACCCCTCGTGCTGTGTGCCAGGGAAGGGCCAGTGTGCCTGGCCCGTCTGCCTACATACCCTGCTTGCCTTGAAATGGAATAGCCCCACAGTTATTCTCCAGACTCAGTCGGCTTCCAGGACTCTCGTTGTGGCAAAGACTGGCCAGGGGAAACAGTCACGAGCAATCTAAACTTTGCTTCAAGATATCTATTGAGCTCTGTGTTCGGGATGTCAGGACATGCTGAGAACAGCACGCATGAGTTTTTCAGGAATCAATTAGAGCACAAGATGAACCCGGACCGCCGAGCGATATTGTTAAAATAAGGAATTACTCAAAAAGGGTGGAAGCTTGTGGAAAGAGAACCAGGAAAATAACTGGAAAGAGTTCAGTGACCAACACTGGAACAATTGGAACCACAGATTAAATGGCAAAAGTATTCAATTGCGACGCACAGAGAATGAAACAAATAGGGTGTGCGTCCATCCGTACGGACACGGCCATTGTTTCAAATCACACATTTTTCGAGAAGTAGAAAGATGGAAAACAGCACGGTGGGCTTTGCATGGTGATAACCATTGCAGGCAGACCCCGCTAACGGAAGCTAAAATTGTTGGGTGAAAGTTTGAAGAAGAACAGTATGTGTATATTGACAGAATCTAGCAACCCCTCTCCCAAGGCAGTTATTAATGAAGTAGTGAAGGAAAATAAGAGCTTCCCAGTAGACAGCGAGCAATATCGCTTTGACCAGAGGGAACACTTTCACCAACAGCCACAGAACGTATTCATATCCGTGAGGCTGTCTGGAGATGACACACCCACACAGGAACACCACTGCCGTGATGTTCTTGTCAAAACCCATCACCTCAATCAAATCGTTAGTACACACCAGACAGATACAAACTAAGGGGCTTTCTATAGACTAACAGACCAGTACTCTTCAATGTCCCGATCGGAAACTTTAAGGAAGAAGAAGAGCGCGCCGTGGAGGGACCGGGGAGGAACAGCAGGCGGGGGTACGGGATGCAGAGTGGGATCCGGGATCGGATCCTGAAACAACAGAAAAAGAAAGGCATGCTGGGAAATCTGGTGACATCTGACCTGTCCCCAGTGACCATTTGTTTACATTTTCGATCATCCCTGTATCGTTAGGGAAGACATGTTGGAGGAGATCTTTGGTGATGTGACTGTTGGTTGACCTGCAGGCTGGACCTGTCCCCTGTCCCTGGCAAGAATGCCCCGCCCACCTTCCTCACCCAAAAGACCGAGAATGCTGCCTTGGGTTAGTCATGTCATGCTGTCACCACGCGAATGGTGCACATGCCTGCATCCAGGTAAAGCCGGTGTTCAAATGTATAGATACTCGTGGGCAGGTGCAGAGATCTAGTCATCTTGTGGCCACCTCAGGCAAATGCTGTAAGGACAGTCCCTTGCTTTAGTAACTCTGCCACTCCTCCCTCAGAGTGGCCCGCCTCTGTTTTCCGTCTCTCCTCACTCTTTGTGGACAAGGGGGGCAGTTTGTAAAACCACTGATGTTTCACGTCAACAAAAGCCAGGTGAAGGGTGTATGTGAACTCTATTATCTGTGACCATTTTCTGTGAGTCTAACGTTATTTTGAAATAAAAGTGTTTTTTTTTTAAAGGCTATCTTCCCAAATGTTCAAAATCCATAGTAAATAATATCAGCATTTATCACATGAATGACATTTTTGAGGTAGAAGCCCATTCTTTCTCATGTCCCCGTTAGAAGGAGAAAAATGATTCCTGGCTTCTATTTATGAGCACCTTGCTTGTTGCAGGAATCGCTGATTTTTCCCCCCTGAATATTGTATATACATATTAATAAAATATTCATTAGTAAAAATAAAAAAAAGGCTATCATAAAAGCGTATGATCTAAACCAAGTGGTTCCGCTTAGTTTTTGTTTGGAAAACCCTGTTCTCATTTTAAAACGTGTTTGTTGTTATTTGTGTCTCAGAACCTAACTTTTATTCTGTTAAGAGCTTTTACTTAATCTACATTTTTTTCAAAGAAGCAGCAGAGTCTCGACTCTTGTTATTAAATGATATCCCCAACGATATTGCATTTCTAAAGCAAGAAAAGTGCACCTGTTCACCTGGACAATGAAATGGAAATTTCACTCCACAACCAACACTCACTTCTACTCAGTGACATCTTTTATTCTTCTTTTTCCATCACACACAAAAAAAATCCATACACGATCTCACTGTAAGTTCAACATAATGCAACCCCTCATCTAATTAATGACACCGAGTGGATGGAACGCAAGGTCACTGGGCCGGGGGTCACTCTGCATTTTCTGGTTCCCAGTCACCCATGTGCGGACAGGGACTACATGTGGTCACTCGGCACGTTCTCTGGAAAAAGCACTATGTCTAATTCTTGTGGCAGCCAAGCTATTTTTCTCTCAAAGAGCCAGGGAAATATTTTCCACACCACAAAGGATGTCAATGCACCTAGACAATGCCTGGAGTAAGCAACAATTTCATCGGTTTTTATAGGTCCCTGGGGAGCCAACGTAATTCAAGAAAAGTTCCAAGAAGCCTCTGGCGGAAATCAGAGGACCGGGTGCGAATGGCTGTCTACAACAATGCCTCAATGCTTGGCAAGCGTGAGATTTGGGGGGGAGTAGAAAGCGGAGGAGCTGTCTTGGTGCTGACACTGATTAGAAAGAGACAGTAAGCCTTTCCAGCAACAAAGCCGGTACAGAGGATACAACAGAGGAAACATGGCGGGTGCTAGACTCCTATCGTCTGCATGGCCCTTTATGACTGTCGGAATGCATCGGTGGCCGAGTAAGATTTGCACACACCTCTCTCTCTCTCTTTCTCTTTCTCTCTCTCTCTCTCTCTCTCTCTCTCTCTCACACACACACACACACACACACACACACACACACACACACACACTTAGTGCCCTTAAAAAATAAAGCAGCAAATGCAGATGTAAATCAATTGCCGCAGTTCTCAGGAAAGCACCCATCTCTACGGACCCATGCAAGGTTTCAATCCTACTCCGTCTGGAACATTCCACGATCAGTTAGCCCTTTTTCTGGACTATTTAACATCTTCTTATCAGTCCTGTTCTTCTCATTAGCTTTTTAATCTACTCAGGCATCTCCAATTATGATTGCAAAAAGCTCGACTTTGTCTCAGCCGCCCTCACCCACATCCCCTCGGTCTTCGATTCCGAACTCCCTCCCTCTCACTTTCCCACCCACCGCCTCACCATGGTGTCAAGGTCTGCTGTCTTTCCCGATTATGGATTTCCCCATCCGGGAAAGGTTCTCTGGACGGGATCCGGTTTCTATTCCACATGGCTCTTCAGCAATGGTCACCCTTCAACACGTCCTTCTCTAGTCACCCACTCCTGGCTGCATTTGCAATGGACCCTCTTCTCTTGGTCACTGAAGAAGGTGACTCTTCAAGGCTCAGCCCCAGTGTGCTCCCCCCATCCTGGCACACTCATCGGAGTCCAGGGCTAGAATCGCCATGTAGGTGCAAGCACAGCCACTGCGTGGATTAGCCTGGCAGGGTAAGTGATGGCCAGTATTTTGGTTCCTAACTGCTACTGCACCTATTCAATTTAATTCCCAGATTTGTGACAGGGACGGTCTGATATGGAATAGATCAGATTGTGTCCTAGTTTGTGGGCCAGCTCCTCAGGATGATTCGTCCATGATACATATGTCCTCTTGCTGAAGAGGGGGTTTGTATTATTTATTCACACAGGGAAGCTGCTTAACTTTGGTGATAAAATCATTATGGAGAATATTCCATTACCGGAGAACTATGGGAAGAGGTTCTAGCTAATACACCTCTAGCTAAAACACCTCATAGATAATTTAAAACAGATTAGTATGTTAGACTGTCACTTAAATGACAGGCAGTCCAGCCTGACCAGGCGGTGGCGCAGAGGATAGAGCCTTGGACTGGGATGCGAAAGACCTAGGTTCGAGACCCCGAGCTCACCAGCTTGAGCGCGGGCCCATCTGACTTGAGCAAAAAGCTCATCAACTTGGACCCAAGGTCGCTGGCTCCAGCAAGGGGTTGCTCAGTCTGCTGACGGCCTGCGGTCAAGGCACATGTGAGAAAGCAATCAATGAACAACTAAGGTGCCGTAACGAAAAACTAATGATTGATGCTTCTCATCTCTCCCCATTCCTGTCTGTTCCTATCTATCCCTCTCTCTGACTCTTTTTCTCTCTCTGTCCCTGTAAAAGGAAAATGACAGGCAGTCCCCAGGTTACAAACCAGACAGGCTCTGTAGGTTTGTTCTTGAGGTGAAACTGTACGTAAGTTGGAATGGGTACATTTACCTATTAAGTGCAACTTAGATGTTTCTCTTAACATACTATTTATCCTTTCCTTTCTGTGACTATACATACGTATGACATTTTCAAACCTACAAACTTATCTTGCTCGTAACCCGGGGACTGCCTGCACCTATTTGTGTCAGTGAGAGCTTGTCATCCCCCTATCCTGTTATTTTAATATCATAAAGCTTTCTAAAAATGATGTCTTTGACCAGAAAAAAGTTTAAGATCAGTCTGATCCTCTGTAAGCCACACACAAGCTATTGAGGAAGTTTCTACCACAAGAAAAGTGAAACAGAATCGATCCACGTCCTGGATCAGATGCGTCCTTACCTACCCCAAGAAGGGAAATCACACCTGCAATTTTCCCTTCTTCTCTCCCACACCATTGTTCCCGCCTTCTTGTGTCTCCGCCGGCCTTGAACCAGCATGCCGTGCTCTGTGCACCCTGCCTGAACCAACATCTGGCTTAATTGTGGAGGCTGACCACTCCCACGCTGCACCCATCACTCCATTTCTGCATTCGCGTGTTCAGGTCCACGGTCTTACCTTCCACTCACACACCCTCTTCTCCTCCTGAATTTTCACGTAAGAGGCTTTGACCCCACACCTGTTCCTGCCCCGGTCACCAACAACCTCCCCACTGCCAGCTAATGGGTGGTTCTCAGATCTCTGCTTGGAAAGCCGCTCAGCGCCCTTCACACGGGCCACTACACGCCGCCTGATGACACACGCTCCCTTTGGCCTGCAGACTACCATGCTCTCTATTCAGTACAGGGTATAATCTTCCTTCCTTCCCCATTGTCCACCCCTTCTCAATGTCCTGTTAGGATTCTTTGCCAACCCTTCATGCTAGAATGCCCAGGGCTGACTCACTCACAAAAGGGACACAGTCTTATAAACGAGAAAGCCTCATGTGCGTGTGCTTTTATTCTTAAACTGACCTCTACACTTCAGTCTTCTACCACTGTCCCCCTAAACGAGTCTGTGTAGAGGTCTAAGCGCATCCACTTATGCACCCGGAGGAATCACTTCCCTACGGCAACATAATGCAAACAGGAATGAACTAGAATGTGGAGCAAGTATCACCACTTGGAAGATGAGCCTGCTATGTCCTTATCCAGCATCTCAAACTACAACTGCACACTTAGCTTTATGAGATAGCTGAGAATCTGGCTGTCATGTACGGGGACGTAAAATCCTCTTCCGGTTCATGCAGTCACTTCTCAGTCTCTGAACTCAAATATCTGTTGAGCGAGGGTCCACGGACATGTGGGGCCTTGGGAAAGAGACAGTGGTACTCGTGAGCACTGCTGCCTTGGCAACCCAGAGGGCCTAGGGAATGAACCTTCTTCTGACCTGTATGCAGCAGAAGCTGGCGGCCCTCTGAGTTGGTGACAGAGAGAGAGGGAGAGCGGAAGTGAGATGTGGTCTACGTTCTCGCCGTTGCTGGGAGTTCCCCTCTTCCTATCCGTCACCTCCATCCACCTGTTACATGGCTCGTTAGGGACGGGGATCAGAGTGGTACAGCCACACCAGGGTGGACCGTGACAGCTAAGCAACAATGTCTCGTCATAGGCACTGGAATCTTGACTTCCGCCATCACTAAAAAACATGACAATTTTTTTTTTTTAAATATGACAAATTTAATGCAAAAATTTTGAAGTAACTACCATGAATACCATTTTGGAAATGGCTTGCTAAAACGTGTTCCTATGACATTCTCCTCCCACTGTTTCTAGTCACATAGCTTAAGAAATCAAGGGCCTGACCAGGCGGTGGCGCAGTAGATAGAGCATTGGACTGGGATGAGGAGGACCCAGGTTCGAGACCCCGAGGTTGCCAGCTTGAGCGCGGGCTTATCTGGCTTGAGCAAAAGCTTGTCAGCTTGGACCCAAGGTCACTGGCTCCAGCAAGGGGTTGTTTGGTCTGCTGAAGGCCCGCGGTCAAGGCACATGTGAGAAAGCAATCAGTGAACAACTATGGTGTCACAATGGCAATGAAAAACTAATGATTGATGCTTCTCACCTCTCTCCATTCCTGTCTGTCTGTCCCTATCTACCCCTCTCTCTGACTCTCTCTCTGTCCCTGTAAAAAAAAAAAAAAAAAAGAAATCAAGGGGTGGCCCAGTGTCTACTCCCTCGTTTAATCAGTCCTTCACCACAAGTGTGTGGAGCATCTACCATACAGAACACATTATGCATACAGCAAGGTTACAGTCTTTTTCTTTTAAAGAGAGTTTAAGAATGCATAGTCAAATTCTAATTCCCATTAATGCAATCCTTGGGAAATAGAAGTGATTTGGAGAAATAAAGAAATCAGATCTAGAAACCCAGGTTACACACGGTTTCTGCTTCTAATTTTTCCGATTTAATGAATGTACAAAGAGGGTTGAGTAAAAATGAAAGTAGTCAAGGTTCTCTTGATTAAATGTAAAACCAGATTTCTCTTCCTGTTAATGTTCTGCATATGGATAAAACATTGTCACCTTGAACCCTGCAGTCCCGATCGGATCAGTACCCAACTGGGAAGAAAAGACTCAGCATGGTAACGACCCAGGTGCCTGGTTGGTGTAGAACCCACTTTCCCATGAGGCTTTGCGTCCCCTACTGTAGCAAATCGGGCAACGTAGAGATATAAATGCCAGATCCAACAAGTAAGTGCCCTGTGATTTAGGCAGAGGGTAACACGGGTTGAACAAAACTCCCCTGCCCCACCCCCACATGCTCAACAACGCCCACCTCAAGTGTGACGTGCTAACCAATGCCGTCACTTAGACCCCGGTGAGAAAATAACGGTAATGAAAATGCAAAACTCACTCTTCTTCATATCAACTTGCAAAGCCCCTGTTCACACACCACGCGGATTTCACAGTATCGCCCTGACCTGGCTCTCCCTGACTGCATTTTACTACAACAATCCATCATTTCAAAGCTGCCTGCATTTGTCTAGTAAAAACTGTATAAAATCATGAATCTCTGTGTCACACTAAACTGTCCCAAATCCCAGGGTTCATTCCTGGAAGCCACCTGCCCTGCCTCCTACTCTTACCTCTCGGGCTCCGTGCTGCTGAGGTCTGGCTGCCAGCAGTGCCAGCCCAGAGATGTCAGAGTGCCCCTGCCTTGCCTGTGCCCTGAACTCCTCTCGGGACTGAACAAACACCCTTTCATTGCTCAGGTCAAGTGAGCTCAGCTGAGCTCCCAAGAGACAGGAAGTTTGAGGCTCATGAAGAGGAAAACCCAAAATGACCGGCAGGGCGCAGGCCTTGACTTTTATTCCTATTCATAAGAACCCTAACAGACTCCCTAGTATTGCATCATTAGAAGGGAAATGCTGCCCTGGCCGGTTGCCTCAGCAGTACAGTGACGGATCGACGTGTGGAAGTTCCAGGTTCGATTCCCGGCCAGGGCACACAGGAGAAGCGCCCATCTGCCTCTCCACCCTTCCCCCTCTCCTTCCTCTCTATCTCTCTCTTCCCCTCCCGCAGCCAAGGCTCCATTGGAGCAAAGTTGGCCCAGGCACTGAGGACGGCTCCATGGCCTCCACCTCAGGCACTAGAATGGCTCTGGTTGCAATGGAGCAACAGCCCAGATGGGCAGAGCATTGCCCCCTGATGGGCTTGCCGGGTGGATCCCAGTCAAGCACATGTGGGAGTCTGTCTCTCTGCCTCCCTGCTTCTCAATTCAGAAAAATACAAAAAAAAAAAAAATCTTAAAAAAAATTTAAAAAGGGAAATGCCTAATCACAAATAAAGTCTGCTTAAATGATTCCGGGCTCTTGAGTTTAAGTGCTCAAAGCATACTTATCTACGATATGACAAACTCAAGTTGTTCCTTTTCATGCATAAAACAATTTAATCCATTTTTCCACTTCTAATGTTTCTCCATATTTCTCCCACTTTGGTACATGCAGCACATTTTGAGCCCGTTGTTAAAACCTGATGGATTGACTGGGACTGTTCCATCTTATTTTTTTCTATAGACAAAGTGAAGTGAACAAGCTTCTAATCCTAAATTGTGTACCTGCACAAAGAACTCTGGGGGGTATGACCCACTTTCAGCGACGGGGAAAATAAATCAATGTTCACAAGCGTCATATAATAAGTTGTACTGTCCACACTTCCTGGGCACTCCAGCATGATATTTTTAAAAGTCCCTCCCTGACATCTAGCAATTATATAACCTTTATATGCGATTATTATTTTTAATAATTAAAATCAAGATTTGTGCATGTCAATGGAGCCATCAGTCCCCTCACCTAAATCAGAGCAACATTTACATGACCAGGAATTCGGACCAAGCCAAACGAATACACAAAAACCCAGGAAAATCTCTTTGATGCATTGTTACAATGCACAATAAATAACATCTACGGTGCTAGCCCCACCTTACTCCTCTTGTCTTTTCTGAATGCTCATTAGTTTACAATGCTTTGAGGGGGAAAACGTGGGTTTGTGGCTTGAAAGAGGGGCCGGAATCTGCTTAGATGACTGACCTACTATCTCAGACAGTCGATATCTGGAAGCACAGCCTGCATAAACACTTTACAAGAATGTCTGAAGTGTCAGTGAGCTGCTTGCGAAATCACGCTGAGATTGAGAACACATAAATATTCCTATATATGTAAACGTGTGCATGTATGTGACGTTATGCTTGGTCATGGTGGCTCTGCATGATGTCACATCAAATATGCCCCCAAGGATTTTTTTTTCCAACCTCTGCTCATTCATCTGATGTGTCCTGTTTTGACTTCCTGTACTTGAAGAGGTCGGATAATTTCATGGTTAAAGGTTCTGGAGCCAGGAAACAAGTATTTTCATTTTGCATCTGAGGTTATGATTCCCAATCATAGACTTTTGTGAGCATTAAATAATAATGGGCATAGTTCCTAGAAAAGGGCCCAGCACAACCAACACTGCATCCGTGTTAGCTCTTACGATCGTTGTCACAATCTCAGTTCAGTGTGCAGTCAGGTCTCACCCTTGGGGACTCCTGTAATGTCCCCCATCTGAAGTCATGACCGCCAGGCCTGGCTTCCAGACTTCCACTGGTGGAGTTCCCTCCTCCCCTACCTGAGCTCTTCCGGCTTTAATGAGAACGGGATACTTGGCTGAACTCATACTGTTTCCAGTCGACTTCCTTTGGCTCTTGTCAAATGCCATTACGACGATGGCCATAACGCAGGGAAGTCAAACTAAGGCAGCCGAGAGAGTCAAATGTGGGTTCCTACTTTATTTTCATCTGCCTTTGGCATTCCGGCTAATGTTTTCCATTTCATTTGCTCCAACCCGTATCGGGGTGCAAGCACGTAGATTGCGAGGGCGCTGAGTTCCGTGAGTAGGACTTCGGACACGTTGGTGCGTAGCTAGGGAGTCCTTCTCTGCAGATGAATCATTTGGCAATCAGTGACTACTCAATAGACTTTAAGTAAGACAGAGTGAGAAGGGGCCTCAGGAACCGCCTGACTCAACTCCCTGTGTCACGGGGGAGGAAATGTGGTCCCGTGATGACAACCTCACAGAGCCACCAGGGCGCCGTGGCTTTTAGGACGCAGCTCCCGGGCGTCTGGGGGTGCCCGGCTCACTTTCCATCTCATTTCCCACTCCCATGCGTGGAAGACGCTTGTCCAGAGCCTGAGCCCAGCCCTGCGGCCACAGAGGATGGTGAAGGGTCACCGAGTAGAATGCACCGCCCTCGCCTTGGGTGGGAAGGAAGAGTGACTCCTCTCCACATCGCCGTCATTCTCTTTACGTTGTAGGAACACAGTGGCTGTTCATTCGCAGTTTGGTCATGTGTCAAGTGCCCTCTTTTTTTTTTTTTTTTACTCTGCACTAGAAAGGCATTTACGCACAGAACTCCATTTCTTCTTTTAAAACGGGGACGTACACTAGAACCGTAGAATGTGACCGCTGGCCATGGTGTCCCGGCTCCTCGCCGCCCATGTCCTCCTTGCCGCTGCAGCCTCCTTTAGAAAAGACAGAGATGTGAGGTGTCACTGGTCTTGAGTGGACACTGACATCATGGTAGGAGCACACAGAGTGCTGGAGGGAAACAAGGACAAAGGACAGGCAATGCTGAAGATACCCACCCTTTCCTGCTTGATTTCTTTAAAAGCCCATACACCACTCTGGTCAGTTTGCTCAGTGGTTAGAGCATTAGCAACCTGTGTGGATGTCCTGAGTCTGATTCCTGGTCAGGGCACACAGGAGCCATGACCATATGCTTCTGTCCCCTCCCTCTCACCCTTTTCTCCCTCTTCTCCCACAGCTAGTGGCTTGATTGGTTCAAGCGTCAGCCTCAGGCACTGAGGATAGTTCAGCGGTTCGGTTCGAGTGTATCAATCTTAGGCACTAAGAATAGCTGGGTTGATTTGAACATTGGCTCTAGATGGGAGCTACCAGAGGGATCCCGGTTGGGGTGCATGTGAGAGTCTGTCTCTATCTTCCCTCCTCTCACTTAAAAAAAAATTTTTAAAACCCTATACACATAAGGCAGTGTTAATTTGTTAATTCCTGTGCCTGGTGGTGGCTGAGAGATAGAGCGCACATCTGTTTTCAAAGTAATTACAATCTTGCCAAGTTAAAAACAAAACAAAACAAAACAAAAAAACTATCCCTAAAGAATATAATAATAAGACTTTTCTGGCAACATCTGAAACAAAAAGAAACTTTTAAAAATAGGACATATCCTAATCCTCTTATCTCTTTTCTTGCTATGCACTGTGGTGCCTCCAAACTCTAGAGTAATCCTCACTCACTTATTAGTTCATTTCTCTTTAGGCTAATCAGTTCTGAGTGTGAGAACCGCAGTGAGAAATGATTGTGAACCCTTGAGCCAAGAAGTCATGAGTTTGTCAAAACCTAATCTCAGCAGAGATCCCGGTTTTGAATAAAGCTTTTGGGAAGTGTTAGTCCAGAAAAAATAATAAAGAGATACAAAATGGATACTTATTTACGAGCGGTGTGCGATGTCAGGGCCTGGGCTTTTTCCGGGTGGTAAGAAGCAGGCATCGCTCCGCCCTCTCTCCCTCTCTGTCTTCTGCATCTGGTGTTTATCCAAAGTGGTCTGAATATGTGACGGCCACTCCTCACGTGGCACTCATTCCGACCTGACCCACGAGGACTCTCGGGGGGGGGGGGGTCCTAACGCAGCTGCGAATGGCTCCCACGCATCTGGAGCTGGGTATTACAGCATTTACTGAAACACTGGGCAATCTAATGCGTCCTCCCCCCGCGCCCTGGATACTGACATACCGCAATGTGCACACCCTGGTGAGCCTGACGTGATGGCCTCAAACCAAACCTCGGTGCCCCGGCGCAGTTAGACTATGTGCTGAGTGAGAAGCTGGCAGCCAGGCAGCGAACGTGCAGACTCTCTTCCTCACAGTGAAGGGCAGTCACGGAATAGGATGATGAAACAAGACCACAACTTGGGGCAACAGGACCCTCCTCCCCTGAGACTCCTGGCCTTCCCTTAGGTCCCAGGATGAGTTTTCTAACACCATGCATCCAGTGTCTTACCTTATCCATCAGAACCCAGCACGAAACTGAGCACAAAACTCACGGGACCAGAGAGCAAACCCAGAGAAGACAGGTGGGGTGGGACAAAAAGTCCCCGATGAGCCCGCTGTGCCCCACGCCTTCTGGAAGACGTTCAGAAGCCGGGAGGACCAGCTCTCTGCTGTTAATTGTCGGCTAGACCTGGAGATGGCTCCCTCCACAGGGTGTCGACTCCTCGTTTAGACAGATGTGGTTTATTTCCTACATCTCCCCAGCGGTCCGACCAGTGAGGCGGCTCTCTGATTTAGTCTGGCGCGGACAAGGTTTGCCACTAAAAACAAAGATTCAAAATTACGGCCAGTCTTCAAGATAGTCAGTTACGTTTTTGGAAACGCAGTTCTGCATGACTTTATCCAAACCACCTGTTTGCAAGAGAGACGGAGAGATTGGGAACTGTTTTTCTTCCAGTAGCTCGTATATGCAATTTTATGACTTCGATCAATACCCCTGTATCTCAGAGTGGGACATGCCCGAGCCTCCCCGCGACCCAGTATGATGCACGTGTAATCAGAATTAGAATGGAAATGGGCAGAGCGTAAATACGGACGGACAACTGCGCAGCCCTGCGTGAAATGTTTTTCTCTTAAAGGTGCAGAAACTAAACCGGAGGAGGTCAAACCGTGGCATTGAGTCAGGAGCAAGAAGCCATGCTCAGGAAGGATGGGATGCAAACGCTCCCCGTCCTCCGTTCCCCACTGTGGACACTCGGGGTCTTCCCTGAACAGAGCTCAGGGGTCTGAATCCGGGTGACCCCTCTGCAGGGCTGTTTCCCTCGTGGGTGTGACTGCCCTGCAGCGGTGGGAGTCATGGCGGCAGCAGGTAACAGACCCACCAAAGGGAAGTCTGCATAGGAGCAGGAACTCCGAGGGGACCGGGCGCCTCTCTGGGGGGACAGGCTCAAACATCTCGCCACCGCCGCCAGTCGCAGACGGGAGCAGCTTCATCAAGGGCACAGACGGTCATTGCGACATGCGCCAGCCCACAGCCATATTCCTGAGAACAATCAGTTCCGGAGTGACGTCAAATCTTTGGAAGGGTGATAAGCTGGGGAAACAAGTGAATAAATCAGGTGCTAGAATCATGTTTGACTTAAAGCAAAATATGAAGTCAGAAGCTAAATGCTGCCTACAGATGACCCAAAAACGCATGCTTTCAGACGGCTCGGCCACAGTGCGTAACAGAAGCAGGGAGCAGGCTTACGGGCTCCGTTTGATGCAATGGAGAGAAATGGGGGCAGGAGAGGGGCTCTTAGCATTGCAGGGATGAGAGCTGGTTCTGCTTTAGGCAACGTGGATACAGGGATAGATCCAGGCACAAGCTTAGACGTTATTCACGGAAAAACTAGACTGACAGACCTTTCGGTTCATCAAAGATAACACTAGCTCAGAAGTTACAGTGGTTCATAAAATGATTGGCCATAATATGGGAATCAGAGAAGCCCAAGAATTCGGAAAGATGTTTTCAAATGCCATTTGAATATTTAGCCATTTTTGCCCTCAAAAGTTGATGGGCAGGAGGGCTGGCGGTCTGCCCCCTCCGGAGAGTGCTGGCTCCTCTGGGAGGTGTGACATGGCTCATGCAGGAGACTACTTGGCGGTGATAGTTAAAGATTCTATAATTATTCTCTAGGAAACTGACAAATCAAGGAAATTTTAAAAAATTATACAAAAATTTGTACAAGTAAAATTTCATATTTATATACATATTGTATACATTATATGCAAGCATGTACATATGTTCTATCTGTGCATGTATGTACGCACACATATGCACACAGAATTTTAATCTAACGAGGACTGAATAATATGAGTTTTTACCGTATGTGGAATAATGGCAGCTATAATGGTACACGGGACACGCTCAGGTGAGAGTAATTGTAAAGAATTGCTGCACAGAATATCTTCTTTCACATTTAAAATCAGTAACGCTTGGAAAAAGAAAAAATCACTTAGAAACTTTCAAATTTATAAAAAACAATTAACCCTTTTAAAAATAATTTAATATAGCCCTGGCCGGTTGGCTCAGTGGTAGAGTGTCAGCCTGGCGTGTGGATATCCCAGATTAGTTTCTCGGTCAGGGCACACAGGAGAAGTGGCCATCTGCTTCTCTGAACCTCCCTCTCCCCTACTCTCTCCTTCTCTCTCTCTTCCCTTCCCACAGCCATGGCGTGGCTCAATTGGTTTGAGTGCATCGGACCCAGGCACTGATGCTGGATTCATGGAGCCTCCATCTCAGGCACTAAAAATAGCTCAGTTGCAAGCATGGCCCCAGATGGGCAGAGCATTGGCTCCAGTCGGGGGTTGCCAGATGGATCCCGGTCAAGGCATATGGGAGAGTCTGTCTCTCTATCTCCCCGCCCCTCATTTGGAAAAGAAGGAAAATAATAATAGAAAAACTTAAGAATTTGTTGTGTACTTTATTCTATTTCTTTACACCTTATGTTAGTACCATACTGATTTTTAAAATGAGAAGGGGAATCATAGCCCCATTTTACTTTAATTCAAATTGCTAAATTTGTCCTTAGAATATTTTCATCTTATAACCGATGATGAAAGAGATGGTTATATTGACTCAAGAAATGTAAGAGTAGTTTAATATGAGGAAATATATCAATAAGATTGAAAGTATTAATAAATATTAACATGGTTCTCTCTCTAGACACAGAGAGTATCTGATGAAATTCAACATTTTTATGATTAAACTCTCGAAAATAGGAAATGTACTTAACTTGATAAGGTTTACATACCAAATTACAACAACAGAAATACAATCTCATAAATACTTTAAAATAACTCATGTTTTTTTTGAAAACAAGATTAAAGTGTACTTACTATCCCTGTTATTTTTTAATATGGGATTGAGGACTCTGACCACTACAACGCAGTAAACAGAAAACAGATAAGAGGTTTGAAAGGAAAAAAGAATAATTACATTCATAAATGATAATAACATCAATCATAGTGAAAATTTAACAGAATCAAGAAGCCAGCTCTCTGAACCAATAAGGGAGTCAACAAGTCTGATGGATACAAGATCCCTTTACAAAAATTAATAGTTTTATGTATACTCAAAATATATTACCAGGTTAAGTAATTTTCATAAACATTTAAAACGGTATCTACACACAGAGAGCTAAAGTAGGCGACTGCTATGCTGTACATTAAAATTCAACGCAAAGAAACAAAGGGAATCCGTAACTGGAGGCTGCTATGATACAACTTCCACGGATCGGTACACTTAATAAGAGATGTCAGTGTTAAAGTTCTTCACGTTAATGTGTTATTTCAACGTAATTTGTATCAAAATTTCCACACGTACTATCCCAAGTGTATTCAAAGGTTAAAAGCCTATATTAATTTTGAAATAGAAGATTCATGAGAATACACTCTACTGGCAGATAGCAAACCATATTAAAAGGAAATAATAATAATAATTCATGTAAAATACAAAATAGAAATAATTATAAAAAACATTGCAGCACTAACCGAGATGAAAACATGGACGAGAAAGGAAAGGTCAGTATCAGCTCCATGTGCACGTGACAACCTGGCCCATGACCCCTACAACACAGACAGGTCAACGTGGACCGAGAATCCTTGTGCAGTCTTTCTGGACTGAGCTCCACGGGATCCATGAACACACGCCCAAGGGTTCCCAGGGGCTCCATACACAGGCGTGGTCCTCGTACATACTCCTGCACACATTCGCAAGGACAGCTGTCCTTGGTTGTCCACTGCACTAGTGACCACCGTGATGGAGCCTGCAACATCACATGTTCACCCAACTTGGGGGTTTCATGAATAAGGTAGAGAATTTATCATGTACCAAGAACTGTTCAGCTCCACATGTATATGGTGAACTCTTTATTAGCGCTATGGACTATTCTTCAGTTATTAGAAACAGTGTGCTGGAAGTTCAGAGATTTGCACAAACAGAACTTCAGTAAATAGTCCTGATTTTCAAATGTGTGTCTTCACTCAATTCATAGAAAGTGTGAAGACATACATCTATGAAACCACAGAGCAAAACGACATATAATTGTAAGTCACGTGCTTAATCCAGTAAGAGCACAAGGGGGGTTAGAGTATTACTGGGATAAGAAAAGGGGTGTGTTGATTACAAATGAAAAATAAAAAAGACAAAAATACAACGAGGAAGCACTTCTGGAACACAGGTGTGAGGAGCTCAGTGGATCACCTGCCCAGCGAAGCAGTCACAGCTTGTGAAAATTATAAAAACAACCACTGAAGGTCTCTGGGTCGCTTCCGAGAGGCTCACAGCCAGTGAGCCAGTGGAATGACATTTATTCAAGAAAACCTATTCAGCCTCGGTGAGAACAAGAAGCATCTCTAATGGGAGCCATGATGGGCTGAGTAACAGACCCGACAGGCAGAGGATAGCAGCTCTGAGTTCAGGAAAGAGAAAGTGAATCCCTCCCAAACCAAAACGAAACAAGAAGAAAAGGAAACAAAAAACAAGAGGGAACAGAGAGGAAAGAAAAGACTGAAGAAAATTAAAACCAAAATAGGCAAGGATTGCAGACAGCCACAGAAGTGTACCATATGGACAATGGCATTACCGAGAGGAGCAGGAAGAGAAACAGGAAACATGTGGAACAATAAGGACGAATCACTTCCTCCCAATTCATGTCAGACACCAGAACACAGACCCATGAAGCTCAGAGAACACCGGACAGGATGGGTGCCAGACAAACAAACAAACAAAACCCCACACAGGTATATATCACTTTCAAATGATAGACAATCTAAGAGAAAAATGAAAGTAATCCTGAAAAAATAAAAAGCCAGAAGGAAAGAGCACATCTCTAGACAAGAACAGAGATAACAGTTGAATCTGACTTCTCTTCAGAGACCATACAGACAAGATGATGTAGAGCCAAACACTCAAAAAGCCAAAGAGAAAAACAGCCACCAAGGATCCATCCTGAACCCAGTGACGTTGACTTTAGAACAAACACAGAGACAAATTCGAGGCTTTCTCAGACAAACAAAATTGAGCGAATGTGTGGCTAGGAGGCCTGCCTTGTAAACGATGTTAAAAGAAGCTCTTTGGCAGGAAGTACGATCATATGGGGGTCAGAACCTCACATCTCACAGAAAGAAAGCGCCGCCGATTAAGAAAAAATAAGTGAGGGTAAAATAAAGGTTATTTCTCTTCGTTCTCATCAACCGAACAGATTCCAACTTGTTCAAAGTAATAGCAACAATGTGTTCTATTCGGTATGCTTATACCTAAGTGGAATGAAGGGTGGCGATGATGTGGGGGACAGAGGGGAGCAACTTGCTTCTTTTGTTG
Organism: Rhynchonycteris naso; assembly: GCA_037038555.1. Classification (NCBI taxonomy): domain Eukaryota; kingdom Metazoa; phylum Chordata; class Mammalia; order Chiroptera; family Emballonuridae; genus Rhynchonycteris; species Rhynchonycteris naso. The sequence goes on from CM072998.1 coordinate 3,108,426, forward strand.
TAAGGTTTCCAAGCTACCCATGAAGTGATACAGTGTTACAGGAAAGAGCACTTGGATTAGTTCCAAATGCATACTGCAAACTCTAAAGCAACCACTAAAAAAATAAGTAAAAAAGAAACAAAAGAGATAGGCTAAGAAAGGAGGGGGAAGGCACACTTCCCTTGCCCTAAATCAACCCGGAGTCAGGTAATAGACAGCTGAGGTCACCCTTTAGCCCAAAGCCTGCTGACGTTATTCAAACTAGCCAGCCCTCCCTTGCTTCCCCTCCCCTGTCTGCCTGTCCCATAGAAAGCACAAGAAAGGCTCTGGGGCGTGCATCCTTCCATCTCTACAGCTTCCCGGTTGAACCTGGGGCTCCCCCACGTGGTCCTCCATGGCATGGCCTGCCCCCTCCTTCAAGAAATGGAAGTCATGACCCAGCGATTCCACTTCTGAGAATATATCCAAAGAGACCCGCAACACTGGTTTTAAAGATACATGCACCCCGATGTTCAGTGCAGCACTGTTTTACAAGAGTCAAGATTTGGGAGCAGCCCCAGTGCCCGTCAGTAGATGAGGGAGTAAAACGCTGTGGCACATTTACACAATGCAACACTAGCTACTCAGACATAAAAAAAAAAAGGAAGGGAATCTTACCTTTTGCGACAGTGTGGACGGCCCTAGAGAGCATTGTACAAAGTGAAATAAGCCAGTCAGAGAGAGACCAGTACCCCATGACCGCACTCACACGGGAATCTAATGAACAAAAGTAAACAAGCAACATAGAAACAGATGCGTAGCAACAGAAACTAGACTGACAGATGTCATCGGAGAGGGGTTGGATCGTTGGGGAAGAAAGGAGGAGGGACTAAGAAGAAATACTCATTAACAGGTAATACTGGGGTGATTGCCAGAGGCGAGGGTGTGGGGGAGGGGTAGAAGAGGGTAAAGGGGGACAGATGGAGATGGAGGGAGACTTAACTTTAGGGGGTGCACACACAACACAATACACAGATGATGTATTGTGGAATTGTACACCTAAAACCTATATCATTTTATTAACCAAGGTCACCCCAATAAATTCAATAAAAATTTTTCAGAAAGAAGCGGAAGTTATAAAGTCTATTCCAATGACCTTAGCTTCTCACCGTAGACCCTCAGTCACCTGTTTCAATTAAAATCCACTGGGTACAATTTCATACAGGATCGTCCCAAGCCCCATGCCTTTCTTCTTTGTGACACTTGCCACATTGCACTTTTAAACCTCTAGGTGACAATTTCATAGCTGTGAACACTACTAGGATGTGAGTGTCCAATTGTATGTTTGCTCCCGACTTTATTCCAAGCACCCCCAGAATACTACCTCCCATGTAGACTACAGAGACCATTTCTTTCAAATTACTGCATGAACACCTTTATCTAAATAAAAATAGAAACACTTTATAACATCGCTTTTGAAATCCAAGAACAATTTCACTCAGAAACAAGCATTTATCCTTAGCTTCTTCCTTAATTAACTAAAACGAGTGCCAATTAATCTATGCCAGAGTCCGTGTAAGAAGACCAGTAAAAAATAACAACCCAAGGTAAGGAAAGCGAAAAAAGTAAAATACCTTTAAAAATATATGAAAAATGGGCCTGACCTGTGGAGGTGCAGTGGATAAAGCGTCGACCTGGGAACACTGAGGTCGCCAGTTCAAGACCCTGCACTGGTCTGGTCAAGGCACATATGGGAGTTGATGCTTCCAGCTCCTCCCCCCTTTCTCTCTTTCTCTCTCTCTCTCTCACTCTGTGTCTCCTCTCTAAAAGGAATAAAATTTTTTAAAAAAGGAAAAAATATATGAAAAATGAAAATAACTTCATTGAAAAAGTATCACAATAATTACTCTCTTTAAAATTGAAAAATCTGTGAGTCAAACTTCTAGCATAATATCTCTATATTCTGAATTTCAAGAGCCTATTTTCTCACTAAAGATTTCTTTTTCAAAGATCGGGTGGTTGTCATGCAATGGATATGTATATTTAATTGATAATGTATGATTTTTCCCTTTCCAACTTACTACTTAAAAGATGAGTCCCCTTAAAATGAACGAAGTCTTTCAATAAAAACACTGCTATAATTAAGAAAAAAGAGAATACGCAAAATGTAACCTGAGAACAACAGAAGTCAGTAGAGAGTTTTGATCAGTCGGTGGTTTTCAAGAAAGATGTCCCTCTGGCTTCATACGGAATTACGAATGATTGAAAAGAAACCAACTTTCACTCAGAAAACAGGGGAAAAAGAAACCAGTGCTCACGGGAAGGCTGTCTTTGCGAAAGGCTGGGTGACATGGTGACAGGAGTAAGAAGTACTAATTGGTAATTACAAAACAGTCAGGGGGACGTAAAGTACAGCCTCGCGAATATAGTCAGTAACACTGTAACAACTCGTATGGTGTCAGGTGGGTACTGTGCTTACAGAAGGGGTCACTTTGTAAGTTAGGTAAATGCTTACCCACGATGCTGTACACCTGAGACCAATATATAATAATGTTGAATGTGAACTGTAATTCACCAATCAAAAAATTACACATCTTAAAAGAAAACGATGGCTTCAATTATATGTGTTATTTAAGAGAAACTGTTTTATCCAATGTGTATTTCAGAATTCCTTAGCATAGTCAGATCTCTGTAAGAGAAATATTCTGAGTATCCATCCTAGTGCTGTTGATATATTTCCGGTATATATATTCTTGCCTATTTCTTTAAGTTCACAGCGGGGGGGGGGGGGGGACTACTGGATGCGATGAGTGTTTGATAAGAGGAATAAGAGAATAGAACGTAACTCATAAATAGTGATCTTGTACAAAGTTACCAATAATGTAAACAAAGGATTTCACCCAATCATCTAAAACGAAACTGTATTTGCAAAACCACCCACCTTTGCACGGCACCGCGTGGGTTCCCTGAAATTGATTGACACACACCGCGTTAGAGTAGGTGGGGCCATGTATCGGTCAACTGACTGGACAGAGGGGTAGCATTCCCCGCCCTCTGAGATAGATGCCGGAGAAAAGGCGCCTCACAACCAGAGCGGACGCTAGGCAGACTGGAAGGATGAGAGACAACATAGGAATGTTTGCTAGTCTTTGAGTTCTTTATAAGAAATAAGAGGTAAATGAAGTCAGCATGCGTGTACACACACACACACACACACACACACACACACACACACACGTCCCACATGCTATTATACGTGAGAGGGGAGAGACAGAGAGCTCCCTCGGCACCCCTGCTGTCAGAGTAGTAAGTGGATTCAAGACTGTGATCTGCCCCGGGGGAGAAAGAACACGCACTCCGTGCCCTGGGTGTCCCGAAGAGGCTGGGGTGCAGGGAGTCTGGCCGGCACACTAGGAATAATTCACATCTCGCCTGTCTTCGGAAGAGGTGTTAAGCTGCCCTTTTGCCACGTCTGTGGCTCCTGAGGAAGGCTCCACACGTCATCGTCACGCCGTGATGGGCTCCCGAGAGAGTACGTCCTTGTCTTCCGGCCAAGGTCTTTGTCAGCCCTGCAACGCACCATTTCAGGACAATACGGGTTCCCCAGTGACCCTGAGGGTAAGAACTCCAGAGGAAAAGTGGACAGTGACAATCCCCCCTTCTCTTTTACAGCAACTACCATATTTCCCCGCGTAAAAGACGAACCTTGATTTGGGGGCCTGAAATTTGAAAAAAAAGAAATATGTTACATAAAGTTATTGAACTCAAGTTTTTTTATTCATCATAAAATTCATACAACTCCTTATTTGCATGAAACAGTGGGAAATGCAAGTAAAAAATGTCTACAACCACCATCTAAGGTGCACCCAGTTTTTAGACCTCAAATTTTTCAAAAAAAAGGTGCATCTTACACCTGGGGAAATACGGTACTTTCTTCCAGCATTTGCTTCCATCAGAAATCATTTACTTAACCTTCAAGTTCCTCCAAACAAAACAACACTCTGAGAGGGGCAACAAAGAAAATTACTACTTATTTCCAAAACGTGGTTAAAAGGTGCTCCATGACCTATCCACCCAAATTTACGCACCTCCCCACTACTACCCACCATTCACTGTGGAGCCGCCAGGAGCCGCCCTGAACTATTTTAGACCCTTTCATATATTATTTGTCTTATTTCCATGAGCTTCTGAACAACCTAAGGAGGTAGAAATTGCCTCTCTCACAGCCTAGACATCAGCCCCCTCAGGAAAACACAGCCAGGGAGTGACGGGTCAAGGGCTCTCTTCAAAACGTGTCCTAAGCCAGTCCGGGAGACTTCCTCCGAAGACCTTCAGGGTCTCAGACCTGAGGGCCTCCTTTTGGGTCAAAAGCCGTATGCTCTTGAGAAGTCGCCACAGTGGTATTTTCAGACCCTGAAACACCCTGGGCCACAAGCAAAGTTCAGGACAGAAGTCAAGAGGAGTGCATGGAAGCATGGTGGGTAGTGTGTGTGTGTGTGTGTGTGTGTGTGTGTGTGTGTGTGTGTGTGTGTGTGATTCTCTGAAGGTACGTGGGCCAGCTGGACGTGCAAGCAGATGGCGTGGCTCGTCTATTTGTGAATGGGGGAGGGGGCGGAGGGAGGGTCCAGGTAGAGCAGCGAGCAAGACATACTGCAGTCTCCAAATGAGAGACAACCCGGTTACACCGCGCGCAGCGAGGGAGAGAGGAGAGACGAGAGCGGCACTGAGGATGCCCTAGAAATGTTGCGTTCGCAGGTTCTTGTGATGGAGTAGGGAGGAAGGATTTAGAGAAGCGCGGTGTTTAGACTGCGACCCACCGGGTGGAATGCGGACTAGAAGACGGCCAGATGCAGAGGGAAGACTGTTCAGTGTGCTGTTGGATACGGTACGTTCGAGTTAGAGGCGTGGGATTGGCGCTCAGAAAGACGGGAGCAGATCATACAAACACAGAAGTCATCTGATCGCAGGTGGAAATGAAGCTACTGACTAATGAGAACGTAAGGAACAAGCCTCATGGGCAGTCCCTGGGAAGCCAGGAGCACCCCGAGAACCCCAGGGGCTGAGGCTGAAGCCACCAGCGTGTGTGGGAGGGGCAGCTGGTCCATCGGAGCATTGCATTCAAGTTTAAATACGATCTCGGGTTTTAGTATTCAAGAAAACAGGCTTCCTCTTTTAATGTGGACACCTCGCCACTTGATTCGATGCTTATTAAAGTTGCATCACAGTAACAGGGAAAAGTAAAACAAGCAGGTCTGGGACCCGCTACATGTTCGACACATTCAAGTATCTTCAAATTTCTCTCGTTTAAAACAAGCAAGCAAGCAAACAAACTCTTCTCTGCACCCCTACTGTATAACTCTAAATAGATGCTTGAGCAGATGGATCCCTAACTCGCGGCCACACTGAAGACAGTTAGAAGCCAAGCTTGCTCGCTGACGCCATGGACCATCCCTCCTCCAGCCCGCTTTCCTGGGGCTCCGCCTACAATGCCCCCTGACTGAGACATCTGAGGGGTAACCACTGCCTTGTTGCCAGAGCAACAGACCTGGGCAGGAGAGGAGGTGAGCAGAGGAGCAATCCCTGGGCTGCCCTTGGCCACCCACTTCCAGTGTGACCCGGGGACCATCCCTCAGCTGTGCCCCAGGTTGGGGACAAGGGAGCTGAGTCTAACACAGGAAGGTGTGGGACATTCCTGCATCCTCAGAAGGTTCAAGGGACTCTGAGGATACAAGATATTCAAAAATAGTATCTCGTTTTACCGCCCCACGAGGAAAGCATTTATCTTCTTACAAAACTATGTGGTAGGAAACTTTTATAATTAACTTTGGGGACTGTTCTCAGCATTTTTTTTTTTTGCCTACTTTTTGAAAGAAATTAAAATATTATTTTCATATTATAATGGAACCCCTCTGGCTTCCACACAAATAATTGCCGATTAATCACTTTCAGATTAACTGTTATCCCCCAGGCCATTCATCAATACTATCACCTCCATCCATTCTAAACGTCGGATGCAGCCCAGCAGGTAACACGGTTCACAGGAGAACCAGCCTGGACCGCCCTGACCGCTGGACTTGGGGGTCTTTATTGCCGGGCAGCGGTGATGGGTGGGAGAGCTGGATGCAAACCCCCACTGAGTGACGACTGCTTTCTGTCTCACTTCTTGCACCAGCTGCAGCGGGCTGGGCCCCCGGAAGCCAGCTCTGAGCTGGGGAGCAGTGCACACAAGGAAGACTGGGACTGCTCTGAGCATTAACACCTGCGGAGGCAAGACCGGGCAGGGAGGCCGTGCTGGAGGCTCAGGCCGGCTTCGGACCACCCGGAGGGGGCAAGCCCGGGCAGGGAGGCCGTGCTGGAGGCTCAGGCCGGCTTCAGACCACCCGGAGGGGGCGGTCTGACAGAGCAGAGGCCCTTCTCAGCTCTCTCCCCACAGCATGCGGGCTCGGCCTTCACACGCCCACACAGATGGGTTCTTGGGGACCACTCGAGGAAGGGCTATGACCTTGTTCATGACCCTGCCTTCCCTTCAGCTCTGACGCGTCCCTCGGAGGACTAACAACGGAGGGCTCCCTGCCAGTGGCGTCACCGTCGGCCAGAGTTCTTCTCTGTCCTTCAGAACTCAACCAGTCACACAAACACCCGAGTTCACGACTCCCACCTGTGAGTCACAGTCAAGACATTCTCTGCTCACAAATCCTTTTTCCTACTCTGTCAAAGGACTTGGTTTTGCGTTTTGTTTTCTTACTCTCAGATATAACTTTTAACCCTTGTTAGTTTCCGAAAACGACAACCACAGTCCCCCCTTCCCCTTGACCAATAAGCCAGTCCTCACTTGAACAGTGGAACCTGTGTTCCCTCCTGCTTCTTCGCTTAGCCGGGTGTCCTGCCTTGACTAGCAGAACGCAATGGCCGTGACCCAGACATAAAGAAATACTTCCGAGTTCCCCCGTCCTTGGAAGCGAGCCCGTTCAAACTAGCTGGGGCCGTTTTATGAGGTCGCCCAGACTAGACGCGTAGGAAGGGAGAGGCCACGGAGAAGAACACTGAAACATAAGCAGTATTATAGAATTCCATTCACACTTTTATGTCATGCCGCATTAAATGTGTTTATAAATGTGAAAAAAAAAATTAGAGTACTTTAATAGAGGTTAATTAGCATATTCATTAAATAGAGTGGTTGTTCCTGAGGCTGTGCTGTTTATAACTCACAATATTACTCACCTATTAGATTTCTCTTACATTTTCCAGCTGCCATGTTCATTAAATAGGGGTAGCTTGTTAAAATAATATTTATAATCTACTATCCCCTTAAATCAAGATTTATCAAAATCTTAAAAGAACCCACCCTATAATTGTGTTATTTGAAGCATGGCCGTGCCTCTAGTGAATGTGTCAAAAATCAGACAGTAGAGGAAACTTGCAATAATCTCTTTTGCTAGGCTAGGATCGTGAAATCCTGTCTAGGGCTGTTTCGTGCTACAATTTTCATTTTGCAGAAGTCAAGAAACTCAAAGTTACAGTCCCTCCACAACCTTTGATTGAGTCAAATATGCTATTATATCACATATTAAAATTTAGTCCGATATAGAACCAGGACCCACCTTTTCATTCATAAGAAAGTTTTGTAGTTACCTTGGGATTCATATAACTTAGATTCCCATGGAACTCCAGTGCTGGAGAAGATATTCATGTCAATATAATCTGATTTCCCTGTTGTGCCAGGGTGAGTCTGAATGGGAATAATCTTTAAGGCCACTCTAAATGGGCGCTGCTTTAGAACTGATCATAAACACCTAGGTTGAGAAAAATCAAAGAGAGTTCAAAAGACATAATCTTTTCCTTAAATTTCTAAATTCATTAATGTCATTATAAATGGCCATCTCCAGAATGAGAAGTACGGGGGTGACCAAAATCGGTTCACAGTGACAAGCGCTCAAAACCCAGAGCTTGCTGTCATATTACTCATTCCTGTATTACGTGTGCTACAGCTGTAAACCTACTTTTGCCCACCAGGATATATTGGTTGAGTAACCTGAATCTAACTTTGTCAAAAGCACCAGGCCTTTAGAAGTAGCAAATCCTTATGCTGGAGCCAGATTCAAATTAACGAAGCCGGTAAAAGCAGTTTCTTCACCTATGAATGGGTACAAAGGGGTAATTGGTCCCATTGTGACACCAGCCTTCTCCCCCCTTAACAACTGTGTGAAGTCATAAAGCCTTTGTCAAGGTAAACAGAATAAATAATGCGCGTGGGGGAGCAAGAACAAAGCCTGCGGGCTGTGGCTGGAGGGAAAGCCCGTTTTTTGCTGATCGAAGCAGATACTGTTGATATAATGCGAATATCACACACAAACTGGAGCTCTCACGTGATACCTCTGCTCTGGAAACTCACAATGAACAAGAAAACAGAAGGAAAAATCCAAAGGGCCCCGTGGAAGGAGTCTAAGTGGCAGTATCTCGCTCTAATGCATACATATATGCAGTCATACAATAAGCAGTAATCCTCCACTCTGGGAAGGACAAGACAGCTGGTGGCAGAAACACTACAGCGACCAGACAGAGATGACGCCGCCTTCCTTAGACTTCTGTTTTCATTAGGGAGCATCGTTGAGAATAATGAAAACATTCTGACGGCTTTCTTTCATCATCAATGTAAAGATCAACACACCTAACACTGCCCTCAGTCTTCATATTTACTTTTGATCAGCTCGCCTCTGCATGGCATCACCGATGGATGTGCAGTGAGATTGGAGAGGGGAGCGACCTGTGGCGGCATCGACCTGGAAAGGGGACCACAGTCAGGTGGACTGAGTAAGATATGATTCTCTTGAGAAACGCATGGAGTCGGATATGTTGAGAAGTAGAGCAGCAGGGGGTTGGGACGCCCTTTAGAGTGTTAGTGAACAGAACTGTGGTTCCTGGGAGCCCAGTTCTCAGAACCAGCGTTATCCCTTACCTGGGGTATGGCACTGGACATGGTGCCCAGCCTGTGGAGCTGCTACAGGGTCTAGGAGAGTGGACTCACATAATGGTAACTTAACAGTGCTAGCATTCGTAGAAGTTCAGTCCGGTAGAAATATGATACAAGCTCCATATGAAAACTTACGTCTTATACTCTTTTTTTGTTCTTATCCTGGTTCACCCCAAAGAACTTCTTGAATCTCTGTCCTCAGATTAGAAAAAGTCTTGGCTAATTCTTTTTTTCCCAGATGACTTTTTATATATATTTTTTCTCTCTACTGCCTTTGTGTCTCCAATGATACAAATTTTAAAATTCTATAACATGGGTTTCTTCCTCTCCTCAAACTTTTCCAAAAAATTCAAGAGGAGGGGAGATTCCCAGGCTCATTTAATGAGGCCAGCAATATCCTGAATCCAAAACCAGATAAAGACACTACAAAGAAAGAAAATTATTGTCCAATATCCTTGATGAACGTAGATGCTGCAATTCTCAACAAAACATTAGCACACTGGATACAGCCATACATCAAGAAGGTCATACATCATGACCAAGGGGGATTTCTTCCAGGGATGCAAGGTTGGTGCAATATCTGCAAGTCAATTAACATGATACATCACATGATCTTATCAATAGATGCAGAAAAAGCATTTGATAAAACCCAGTATCAATTTATGATAAAAAAAAAAACTCTCAGCAAAGTGAGGATAGAGGGAACACACATCCAAATAATAAAGGTCATATATGACAAACCTACAGCCAACATTATTCTCAATATGCAAAACTACAAGCATTTCCATTAAGATCAGGAAAAGGATAAGGATGTCCACTTTCACCACTCCTATTCAACATCATACAGGAAGTCCAACCACAGCAATCAGAGAAGAAGAAATAAAAAGCTTCCATATTGGAAAAAAAAAGAAGTTCTTATCATTTGAAACAACATGAAACTGTATATAGAGAATTCTATAAATGCCACCAAAACACTAATGGTACTAATAAATGAGTTCAGTAAATTTATTAAAGTAACAGAATTCAAAATAAATATCCAGAAATCAGTTGCATTTTTATACACCATTAATGAGCTGTCAGAAATGGAAATTTAAAAAAAAATCACACTCACAATTGCTTCAAAAAGAATAAAATAGCTAGAAGTAAATTTAACCAAGGGTGTAAAAAACTTGTACTTGGAAAACTATAAAACACTGAATAAAGAAATTGAAAAAGATACAAATAAGTGGAACATGTACCATGTTCATGAATAGGAAGTTAACATTAAAACATTTTGTTTTGTATTAAAATGTCCATATTAACCAAAACAGTCTATAGATTCAATGCAATTCTTACCAAGATACAAATGGTGTATTTCACAGAACTAGAACAAATATTCTAAAAATTTTTATGAAACCATAAGAAACCCTGAAGAGTAGTAACAGTGATCTTGAAAAAGAACAAAGCTAGCCTGACCAGGTGGTGGTGCAGTGGATAGAGCATTTGACTGGGATGTGGAAGACCCAGGTTTGAAACCCTGAGGTCGCCAGCTTGAGCACAGACCCATCTGGCTTGAGTGAAAGCTCGCCAGCTTGGACCCAAGGTCGCTGGCTCCAGCAAGGGGTCACTCAGTCTGCTGAAGACCCATGGTCAAGGCACATGTGAGAAAGCAATCAATAAACAACTATGGTGTCGCAACAGCAACGAAAAACTAATGATTGATGCTTCTCACCTCTCTCCGTTCCTGTCTGTCTGTCCCTCTCTATCCCTCTCTCTGACTCTCTCTCTGTCCCTGTAAAAAAAAAAAAAGAAAAGAAAAAGAATAAAAAAAGGAAAAGAACAAAGCTGGAGGAATCATACCACCTGATATCAAACAATACTACAAGGCCACAGTAATTAGGACAACAGTATACTGGCATAAACACTGACATACAGATCAACGGAACAGAATGGAGAGCCCAGAAATATACCCATAGCTTTATTGTCGATTAATCTTTGATAAAAAAGGACAAGAGCACACAATGGGGCAAAGATAGTTTATTCAGTAAATGGTGTTGGGGAAATTGGACGGATACATGTAGCAAAGAAATAACACTGGACCACCTTCCTTCACTCTACACAGTAAACCCTCAATGAATTAAAGACTTCAATGTTACACTCAAAATCATAAAAATTCTAGAAAAACACATAGCAAAATGTCGAACATATTTTGAAACAATATTTTTTAATGATATCTCAGGTTGGGCAAGAAAAATAAAAATAAAAAATAAACAAATGGAACTACATCAAACTAAAGAAGTTTTGAACAGCCAAGAAAAGCACCAACAAAATGAAAATAAAACACAAGGAATGGAAGAACATATCTACTAACACATCTAATAAGGGCTTAATAGCAACATTTACAAGGGACTTATAAAACTCAATGTCAAAAAAACCCAAAAACATCCAATTAAGAAAAGGGCAAAGGACTTGAATAGATACTTCTTCTCCAAAGGAGACATACAGATGGCCAATAGGCATATGAAAAGATGTTCAATGTCACTAATCATTAGGGAAATGAAAATTAAAACCACAAGGAGTTATCCCTTCGTACCTGTCAGAATGGTTGTCTCACTAAATCAACAATGTGTTGGCCAGGAGGTGGAGAACAGGGACCCCTTGTGCACTGTGGGTGGGAATGTTGATTGGTGCAGCCACTGTGGAAAGCAGTATAGGTTCCCTCAAAAACTGAAATGGCACTGCCTTATGACTCTGTGATTCCACTTCTGAGAACACACCCGAACACAGCTGAGACACTAATTTGAAAGAATCTATGTGCCCCGTGCTCATGGGACAATATTTAAAAGCAGCCAATATTAAGGGCATGAAAAATAAGATACTTCTAATAATAAGTATAAAAGAGGACATGATCAATGGTAGAAAATGAAAATCAGAGAAAAAAATAAGAAGACGATGAAAATGTAAAACAATGACAATACCTGTGGTGGTTAACACATATTTTAATTTAAAATTTAAAACTTTTAGCTCAAGTAGCATATGAAAATAGTTTATGATGGTGATAAATGTAGTTGAAAAACTGTAAGGTCCTTGCATTTTCTGGAAAGTTGTAAAAGTAATAATTTAGGCTAGAATAAACATAAATATTGACTCTAGACTGACTATTGAAGAAATAAAAGCATGAAAAAAAAATAAAAGCATGGGTACAATCAAGTGACTATGACATGGAAATTAAAAAATAATAAAAAATTTTAACACAAAAGAAAAAAAAGTAATTCAGAGGACAAATGCAGAATAGGGCAAAAGTAGGTAAAAAATTGCATCAATAAGTAAATAATATAAAACCAGTAAAGAGAAATGATACATTATTTCATATAATATGACTGCTAAAAATATATTAGAATATTGGCCCTGGCCTTTTGGCTCAGCAGTAGAGAATCAGCACAGCGTGTGGAAATCCCAGGTTCAATTCCCGGTCAGGTCACACAGGAGAAGCACCCATCTGCTTCTCCACCCTTCCCCCTCTCCTTTCTCTCTGTCTCTCTCTTCCCCTCCCGCAGCCAAGGCTCCATGGGAGCAGAGTTGTCCCGGGCACTGAGGATGGCTCCATGGCCTCCACCTCAGGTGCTAGAATGGCTCTGGTTGCAACAGAGCAACAGCCCAGATGGGCAGAGCATCGCCCCCTGGTGGGCATGCCGGGTGGATCCCGGTCGGACACATGTGGGAGTCTGTCTCTCTGCCTCCCCGCTTCTCACTTCAGAAATATATATTAGATAAATTATATATAAATAATATATTATATAATATATATTATATTAGATAATATATAGTATTAGATAATATATATATTAGAATATTAAAACATAAAAATACACTGAAAAAATTTGTACACATTTGTTTTTTCTCAGAAGAAAACATAACTTTCAAAACCATGTACAATAAGAAATTTAAAATCATCACGGTCTATAAGTTCCAAATAATTTAAATTTGCAAAGTACAAGCTTTTACCAAAGTAAATTCTAAGCCAAAGTATCTTCTTCAGTGTAATACTTCCTTAGATATACTCTTCCAGTCCACAACATCAGGGAATTCAGACAGCTTAAGCAGAATGCCGAATCTTGGTAATATCCCCTTAGAAAGGCTTCCATATGCTCGACTAAGTCATGGACATGAACTAAAATTTCACATAAAATAAGGCGAGCTTTCCTCAAGTGGCCAACGCGGGTTCAACGTACAAGGTGAACAGCAGAGAGCGTTACGGTTGAAAGCTACGCCCTCAGTCTTCGGCTGGGAGAGGTCCCCTTACATTGACACATGGCCAAGTCAAACAATGAAATAATCATTTTGTTGTAAGGGTTGTAATTTAAATGAGAGAGGGGCATCAGTGAGTACATAGTGATGTTGATGGAGAGAGAGAGAGAGAGAGAGAGAGAGAGAGAGAGAGAGAGAAGAGGCAAGAGTTAGAGAAGGAGAGGGAAAAGAAAGGCAAGCTCTAACTTAAAAAAAAAAAACATCATTAACTTTTGACCGTGTGACCGGTCAAAAGTGCACCATGACTTTATGGACACACTATAGAAAAAAAATTGAGAGTATCAGAAAATAATTTTTTTTGAAGTTTATTAATTTTTTATTTTAATGGGGTGACATTGATAAATCAGGGCACATATGTTCAGAGAAAACATCTGCAGGTTATTTTGACATTTGATTATAATGCATACCCATCACCCAAAGTCAAATTGTCTTCCGCCACCTTCTATCTGGTTTTATTTGTGCCCCTCCCCTCCCTCAACCCCCTCCCTCTCCTTCCCCGTACCCCCCCCCCCCATAGCCAGCACACTCTTGTCCATGTCCTAAGAACACCATAGCACTGTTGGAAAAGAAGAAATGTGCCCCCATGTTCGTGGCAGCATGTTCACAATAGCTAAGATCTGGAAACAGCCCAAGTGTCCGTCAGAGGACGAGTGGATTAAAAAGCTTTGGTACATATATACTATGGAATACTACTCAGCCTTAAGAAATGATGACATCGGATCATTTATAACAAAATGGATGGTCCTTGATAACATTATACGGAGTGAAATAAGCAAAACAGAAAAAGCTAAGAATAAATGATTCCATATATAGAAAAATTATTTTTTAACTTTCTCAAAGCAATAAGTATTTCAGGCAAGTTTCACATCCAGACAGAACCACTCAGGAAATAACGGGGTACTAATCACCCCACAGTCATAGCACACCACCCCGGATAACTGCAGAAGAGGACAGACCTCTATGCTAGTTCCCTCAAGAAGCCATGAGAGAGTCCCACAGACTGGGGGGCGTAACGAATCCGTTTTCTCACAGCTCTAGAGGTCAGAAGCCCAGGATTAGCGTATTGATTTGGTCAGAGTCTGATGAGAACTTTCTTTCTGTTGTACAGCTAGACACTGTCCTGCGATGTCCTCAGATGGCAGGGAGACAAAGGTAGAGAGACAGAGAAAGGGACAGCTCTAGTAAGACACAAATCCTATGGGGTCAAGCTGCCTCCCGCCCCCCACTCATGACCTCATTTACCCTTAAGGACTTCCTGATACAGATGATCCATCTGCACACTGTACAGCCACACTGGGGGTTAGGGCTTCAACATAGGAATCTGTGGGGGTCGGGAGGAGGCGACACAAACCTTCCCCCCAGAACAGCCTCTTTAAAGTGGAAAGATCTGAAAGTCGCCATCCGGCCCATTAACCCAGTGGTCATCGTAGCACCAGCAATCCTGGGGTAGCCAGACATCATGTGCCCCCCTCATTATGCGGAAAGGAAGTGCACACTCCCCACCACGCAGTGTTCTTACCCGGGCTGTGCGCCCCAAACCTGTTCCCGAAGTGAAAACACAGTGGACACTCGGTCAAGGGAATCGCCCGGATTATTAAAAGTAATCTCATTAAAAGCAGAATGGAGGCTGAAGGAACTGGAAAGATTAATATCCTTCCGAGACAGAAACCTAACGTGTGTCTAGCGACGGTGGAACACGTCTGCTCATCTTAAACGGGGGTGACAGGGGGTATCAGATTATATCACCCGCTATAATTCACGGAATTTGATTGGATCGTGAATTGCACAATGTTATTGAAAATAACCATCGGAGCGACTTGGAACATTTAAATATATGGGCTGTATTGATGTGTAAAAATACCGCTAAGTTCATCTTCACTGAGATGCAATAAGGTTATGGTGATTATATATGTTCTTACTTTTAGGTGACTCAGAATGAAGTAATTTGACATGACAAATGTGGCAAGATGTTAGAAGAACAGTAATTTGATATTTCAAGCTCTGTCAAGCATAGGAATTCTCACTGGCTGGGAGTATATTAGATTCGGACCCCTGTCTACATTAGTAGGTACGAGGCTTCTCCTGACATTTCCCGTTTCCTCGGTGTTTAGGCCCAGGTGTGATGAATTTGACTTTGTAAATGAATGCCCGTCTTTATAAACAACTCGCAGGTAATCAATACATAATATAGGTCATGTACGAATGTGACCATCACGTCACAGTAGATAGCCTTTGCTGTACCGTGTACATTGTGTAGGGAAAAGCCATTAAAATCAAACAGCTGAGGGCATAGCAAAATGTCTCCTTTGCCAAATGTGATCCATGACCTAACACATGCCGATCACAGCTCTCCGTGTGAAGGCTACACTGTCGTCCAACAAGAGACAAAAGTCCATTTGCATGGTTATCAGAGGTCCGTTCTCCCTGGTGGCCATGCTTGCCCAATATGATATTGGTAACTCTTAACAAAACTGGGGAGCGCCTGGGTTAGAAATAGTCAATCTGGTTGTTTTACTTTTATGTCAAAAATTAATATTTCATCAAATAACTTTTTTTTTTCTCTATAAACTCACCCTCTCTGGCAGACCGGACTTCCATTTCGTCCACTGGCACTGCACTTGGAAGCTTAATGGAGCAGACCAAGGAGTCGAGGGGTCCCCCTTGCTCTCTCTGGTCTCTGGGGGATCGTTGTCCTTCACGATTTCATAGCCTTGCTCAACCACCACCATCTCTCATAGTTTGTGTGCATATGAAATATTTTGTTTGCTAATTCGGACATTGCTACTCCATTTTTGCTTGAAAGATTGCTTTGACTTGAAACCAAGTATTGTATTTAAAGTAAAAAGACATAGGATCTGACCAGTCAGTGGAGCAGTGGATAAGAGTTTCGGACTGGGAATGCAGAGGTCCCAAGTTCAAAGCCCTGAGGTCTCCGGCTTGAGCGAGGGCTCGTCCGGCTTGAATTTTATCACACAAATGTGTCAGATCTTGTGAGACCATTGTACAGGGCACATGCCAATTTTATAGGTGACTATTTTCCTGAATGGCATGCACAACTTGACCTATTTCAACGTCATTAAATAGCACGTCTCAGGCAAAATTCAGCAGTTGCTATAGTAGATCATTAGACAGATAACAGCAAAGACAGGTGGCCGTTGCTGTGCTCTAGGAAAAGCAAATGCAGGAGGAAGTTCTGTGAATAGAATATGAAGTCTTGGGTTTTATTTGCTTTGAATATTTATTAAGCATGGGTAGGTGATGGAATTTTCTTAAGTGAAAAAAATGGGATCAAAGAAAAGCTTTCTTTCCAAATGGAATGCAAAATAAGAAACAATCCACTATTGTTATGTTGAGTAATAATGCCTAGGAGCATCTAGGCAAATATGAAAGTATCTTGTAAACTATGCTTTAAATACAATGATGCCATGTAGAAGCTACCTGTCCAATATGGACAATTCTTTAGAATTTATACCGAGGTGAAGGATTTCTTCATGGGAACACTAATAATATATCTCATAATTACTATTTCATAGAGAAAAGTATAGTCTAATGAGATATTCTATTTAGAATAGGAAAATTAATTTTTTTAAATTCGTATGCATACATTTGCATAAGTGATGACACAAGAACCATTGTTAAAATTAAATTCAGCAAATTCTGGACTACAATACTAAACTCTCCAGCACAAAGGGAAAATAAATTGCACCATATCACAATTAAAATCTGTTATGCACATTATGCTCCAAAGGACCCATTACGGAAGTGAAAAGACAGCCCGCAGAACGGGAGAAACTGTGCCGTTCATTGCTCATGTCTGAGAGGGAACTAACTGTACCTAATGACCCAGGAATCACCAATAATCAACAAATCACAATACAATCCTGTTCTAGAAAACATGCATCTATATCAAGCTAACATAGAAAAAAAAAAGAGACTACCTTTCAATGTGAGGGTGGGGAGAACTAGAAGAAATATTTTTTTTCATTATATAGTTTTTGTTAATAATTGCAACTTAACTCGATAAACATTTACATGCTTGCAAAAAAAGGTAAACATTTAAAAATAAAATTGGAATAGTTCTCAAAAAATATGTATTCTCCCTCTGAACTGTTTTTTTTTTTTTTTTTGGTTCTTTCTTTTTACATTTTTGTTTAGATACTCTTTTGGTTTGTTTATGTTTTCTTAAAAAAAGAAATAAAGTCCTGCAGATAAATATGAGGGCTTATCTCTTTTTCCACTTTCGTGATGGTTATTATCAGGAGGAGGAGATAGGGTCTTTCTAGCATAATTTAATATTTTCCTATATAATTTGTTCAGGTATAATAAAACAGAGTCACCGTTTTTAAATTTTTACATACACATTAAATAGTTTCAAAAGTGGGGGGCTGGGTGAAGAAGCAAAGGGATGAAGCAGTGAGAAAGAGTTCACAGACACAGACAGCAATGTGGGGACCGCAGCAGGGAAAGGAGTGGGCAGGTCAAGGAGGGTGCAGGGGGGGCAGATGCTGACGGAGCGAGGTGAGCACACAATGCAGCTGTGTTGTACAGTTGTGTACCCAAAACCTGTATAATTGTGTCAACCAATCCCATCCCAATAAATTCAAGCATTTTATTTTCATAAACGTAAATCGAAGTTCTCAGGGAATTAACCTAACGCAGTACAGATTTTGAAGGCATATTTAGAATACTTAGGAACAACGTTAAACTAGTTAAATTTAAATTGAAGTTTCTTGGTATTACCTTATGGAATACATTCCATGTACTCTCCTTATGAGATCCACCGTCGCTCACTGTGTACTGATTTCACGCAGTGGAAATATTACGCTGCCTTCATCTCTTGCCCCCGGAGCAGATAGCAGCCGTGAGGGCTGTGATAACAGCAGGAACAAACCAACCAACCGGAAGATACAGGACAGGCAAATTACCCGACAAAGGCACAGAAATCTGTCGTCCAGAGTCCTTTAATGCACAGGCAGACCTGGACACGTGCCAACAGCGATTTGCTGTCCACCGCGGTCACGGAATCACCGGGGAGAAAACGAATCCATTCCATTCACTCAAGGAAGATTGGAAATGATGTTTGACATGAAAGGCTGACACTTTAAAGTTGCTCTGTTTCGTGTAAGTCTTCCAAGTCATTTTCCAAAGGACATCAGAAAAACTTCTGCAATAATTACCAGGAGTTTTTTGTTTGTTGTTTGTTTTTTTAGAAGGCAAAGTTTCAGTTGAAATATGTACCATGTATGCTCAAACTTAGAGGCGTGAAGTAGAACATTTAGAAAGATCTTGCAAAAGTAGGGAACAGAAATCTTCTTGTAATATTCTTTGAGTAATAGAAGGCAAGCCAAGTCTGTGAAATAATGAAAGCTGTCATTGTGGTGAATCGCAACTGTTTGTTATAAAGCATATTGAAAAAAACAATCCCAGCCTGACCTGTGGTGGCGCAGTGGATAAAGCGTTGACCTGGAATGCTGAGGTTGCCGGTTCAAAACCCTGGGCTTGCCCGGTCAAGGCACATATGGGAGTTGAAGCTTCCTGCTCCTCCCTCCCTTCTCTCTCTCTCTCTCTCTCTCTTTCTCTCTCTCTCTCTCTTTCTCTCTCTCTCTCTCCCTTTCCTCTAAAATGAATAAATAAATAAAAATAATTTAAAAAAACAATCCCAATTTCCATGTAGGAATAAGTACCCAGTTATCTGATTTTGCCTTAAACTTTCACATGTTATCAGTGTTGACTTCCACCCTGTGTCTACCTAAGCTGATATCAAGTGATCTGCCCCTCCGGCCAGATGGGGACCCCCGTCCCTGCTGTGGTCCCTAACCCGCCTCTGTCCCGAAACTGACAGAGAACCCAGGGAAAGATGGGAGCCTGTGTCCCAGGAAAATGTCCTATCAGTACATGAAACAAAACGTATTTTCATATACGTTCAGGCAGATCAAGAATTCACAAGATTCCATGTGTGGAGTGTGGGGCATTTTCTTTAAGCTTCTAACAACTGAAGTAAAGTGCACCCTCAATTTGAAAGCAGTTGTTTGGAAAGCTCTATTTAACTTGAGGTTCATTCAGGGCAGGCAGAGCCTAAGTCACGTGCCGGGCATGGGCACTACCTCAGCCTCCCTTGGTCCTGAGCCGCCCTGCTTCTGCCTCTGCGTGTTCACGTCCGTCCTCATTTGGAATAGTCTCTCAATGAGTGGTGTCCTTTCTCGAATGAATGGAAGAGTTGAATAATTTGAATAAATAATGTATTTCTATCAGCCCATCATTTGGTAATAGGCCGTCATCACATTTTAACCAAAGCTTACGAAGGGAACATTGAGTTAACTAGAAAATGTCCCATTTCTTTTTGCAACAGAGCCACCTGTGTTGATCAGCGAATTGACTATGACAAAGGACCAAGAATTAAAGAAAGAGGAAGAGATGAAAGCAGGGTGGGGGAAAAACAACACGCGGAATGCAGCGTGAATGCCCCCAGCCACCTAGGAGGGTAGCACACCATCCCACGCAGGCAGAAAGCGACATGGACTGTATTCAACGTAGTGAGTACACTGTCCCTTTCTAAATTACTTAGGTCAGGGAACGGGGTTAAACAGAGGTTCATTTCCAATAGCAAAATGACGAAGATGCTCACAGTGGCAGCTGGTCGACGACGAGGAATCCCATGGGACTCCTATTCTTCTCACTTACCTATTTTCTAAATTTTCTGTATTCATTTTGTTCGTTTACTACAAAATGGGCAAAACTGACCAATAATATACTTCAATAATCATTGCCAATTATTTTTTTTCTAATTATCTTAGATGTGAATTATTTTTAAATACAAAAATAAAAACATTTTAACACATTTTTTTAAAAGAAAGTGTTCACATTGAGGCACCCAGAACTGCAGTTCAAATGTCCTCAAAAGGGGTAAGAAAAACATTGAGTCAAAGCCATTTCTAAGGATTTACATAGTACCTAAACCTGGACCTGCCGAAATTATACCCCGTGAAGAGAAGAGCCCCTCTCTCTTTGAGATCGTGTACGTGGACGGCTGAGCCCAAGGGCAGCTCGGAGCAAAAGGCAATGTCTGAGCAAAACAGAGGGAAACGTGGGCGCTGACTGCCTGGGACTGGAAAGTTTACGCTCTCCGTTGGCTTTGAATGCTGCAAGTCATAAGCATCTTCGACGGCTTTCTAAGAAAACAAATATATTGACAGATTTCCTTGCTTTGAAGGGGGCGGTTTTTCAGGAGGTGATAAGAAAATACAGAGAGAAAAGTGTAACAATGGCTCCAGTCTCAGAACCTCAATAATACGGGGACAGAACCAGGGTCTCCTTAAAGGAGCCTGTGGCATGCCGCGTCCGCATTACACCCATGACTACAGCAACCTTTTCGCCAACAGGATTTAGCAAGGTGACTTAAAAAATCAAGCGTTTCCTACTAAATGAGGACAAAGGATATCTTTGGAGGGCATAACCCTTTTCTCCCGAAGGAAAATGAACCTGAGTCTTTCGAATGCAGACAGAATGAAGTTCAGTAAGACGCTGGACTTCAGAAGTACACATATGCTTTGGTTACTTGTCAGCAGACAGGGTTAGGAAGCAGATAAAACGTGAAATTCATACATTTTCCAAAAGTCACAAATGGAAGGTACTTAGGGTATTCTTCTTAATTACAGTAAATACAGTCATTTTATCCAGTCTCATGTGACGTGAGAGTTTATCGATCGGTACAGAATTCATCTGTGATAATCTATTTATCCAGTAAACTCTTATTAAATGTGGATTAGGTGAGCTTTAGTGTTTGTGTGCTTGCTGGCTTATTGATTTTCCCCCCGCAAACAAGTGCCAATAAAGACTGCCAAGAAAGAATCAGATACGTTTGAACTGTCCTACTAAAATCCATTCATTTGTTTATGTATTATTCATTCACTGTGCTTTTTCCCCATAGTTACTGTTTATCACATAGCACCCCAGGTGTGGAGGTGACGCAGGTGAACTAGCTCATATCTGCCAATGGGAGGCTCGCAGATGTCAATTCAGGGGACAAGATCTCAAAAATTCTTATTGGCCATGATGAGACTGGAAAAGTTACGAAGAGATAGAGGTTTAACCAGAGGAGCTGGTGCTGACGTGCATGACACAGTCGAAGAGGACAAGGCCTCCGTTAAAACCGTGAACATTAAAATAAAGATGAAATGGATGTATGAGAATATTTAGGAAAAAAAAAGTGCTTGATGAGATTGAGGCTGTGTGGATTTAAGGAGACATAGCTGAAGATGTGAGGGTTGTGTCTAAGTTCTATCCTGACACCCGGGATAGATAATGGTGCTGACTGAAGTGAGAATCCCAGGAGACTCTAACACGTGTGACTGTAAATTTGTAAAAAGCTATCTCGGGATGGGAGGCAATTAGCCATGGGCATCTGGACCTTACAAGAGAATGCTAGACAGGAGAGAAAGACTTAGTGGTGTGGAGGATAAAGCCACAGAAAGATGAGACTTTACAGAAAAGATGGGCAGTGAGCACAGAGATGTGTGGGACACTACTGACGACTGGCAGAGTGAGAATGTGGTCATTTTAGAAATTCAACATGGAATTCATTCTAAGTAGCAGTCAAATTTAGTATAAGATGTGATACTAGCCTGACCAGGCGGTGGTGCAGTGGATAGAGCGTCGGACTGGGATGCAGAGGACCCAGGTTTGAAACCCCAAAGTCACCAACTTGAGTGTGGGCTCATTTGGCTTGAGCAAGGCTCACCAGCTTGAGCTCAAGGTCACTGACTTGAGCAAGGGGTCACTGGCTCTGCTGTAGCCCCCCCCATCAAGGCACATATGAGAAAGAAATCAATGAATAACTAAGGTGCCACAACAAAGAATTTATGCTTCTCATTTCTCTCCCTTCCTGTCTGTCTGTCTGTCTCTATCTGTCTCTCTCTCTGTCCCTCTCTGTCTCTGTCACACACACAAAAAAGATGTGACACTAATGATACTCATTGTGATTGTTTTTCTCCATGAAGATGTAAAAATGATTATTATATTCTGAATAGCTATAGGTATCTTTTAAAAATAATTTTTTAAACGGACCAAGACTTGACTTGGAGGTGTGTAGAATTGGGCATCTGAAACTGGTATAATTGTTAGCCATTGTCATCCCAATAAAAAAAGTGAGAATAATAATTCTCACAGAGAAAAATTTAGAGGTATCATGCATGGGATATATTTAGCATGGTGCCTCATATGTGGGAAGCATATAAATAATTATCATAAACAAACTGTGGAATGAAGAGAGGGACCGGTGTCCCCTCCATTCCCAGGCTCCAAGAAGGAAGCATTTCTAAGTGTCAGAAACATAATAAAAATTGTCAAGTACAAAATAAAAAAAAATACACCATAATAAAAATTGTCAAGTACAATAAAAAAACACAATAAGTGCTTTTCTTTAATTATTAAAGAAAAGCACTTATTTTGAAAAAAAATATATGGAAATGACAACACAATGAATCTCAATCTTACTGTACACATTACTTTTCAAACTTTATCTGCATAGAAATTCCAGTTTAGGGAAGATTAACAATTAGAAGAGCTTTGGATGATGCCAGGAAACCGACGCACACAATGTATATTATGTTAGGTACTTGCTGTGCTATGATGTGGGAGAGTACATTTTCTTCAACTACATTGTGTATCCCAGGCATCACGCCAGGCATTGAAGACACAGCACTGAACAAAACCAAGTTCTCACCTCCTTGAACTACACTCGCTGGGTGGGGAGCAGAGCAGGGGATACGGATAAGCAAATGATACACGTATTCTATGCGTCAGCACAGAACACCGACGTCTCTGTTTCACAGCCTTGCTGGCTTACTTATAACACAAGATGCAAGAATTGACGCTCCTGGGGAAAATAAAGAACAGTGGGAGGTAAGGTGGACTGGGAGCCTGCGATGGGGGGGGGGACAGTCACGGACCCCCTCCCTGATGACAAGCTAGAAAGCAGTGACTACAATGAGCAAACAACCCTGGAGGGGAAATGTCTTCACTTTTGGAGAGCTAAAGATGTAATTCCTGAAAACACTGGGCGGGATTAGTAAGTGTTCAACAAGGACATCTGTTGAAACGAACTGAAATGACACGGGTAACAATGCTCAACCAGATCACGCTTACGGGTGCAGTTGGCTGGCGCCCGGTTCTCCACCAGGGAGAGACGGTGTTAATGAAAAAAAAAATCGTTCACAGACACTGACTAGAGCATGAAGATTTTTATTTAAAAGAGCACGAGCATCACAGGTAGAGACCACCACGGTGGACTCTTCTCATTAGGGGGCAGAGATTGGGCTCAACTCTGAAGTCACACGGGTGAGTGAACATTTACAAGGGGAAGGATGGACTTTGGTAGACAGACACTTGCTAAGAGGAACTGTCAGCAGGAAGGGAAAGAGGCTGGCTGAAGAGACCTGACCGCGTTCTCGTCCGAGGCAGGCTGTGATCAGACGTCACCTGAGGGTCACCTGAGGGTCACCTGAGGGTGGAGGGGAACGGAGAACTGGTCTGGCACCCAGGGACCTGGAGTGTGGTTGGCATGACCTAGCAGGATCACAGAAAGTGGTCCAAGCAGAAAGGAACACAACATTTCCAAAGTCACACACACACACACACACACACACACACACACACACACACACACCCCAGAGGCTATCTGAAATAGGTGGGTCTATCTGGAGACGTTCTGTGTTGTCACAAATGGGGAAGGAGTTACTGGACAAGTAGTGACAAATGAATGTGTAAATGGCTGAATGAAGAGTGGTCAAATTCATTGCTTGTCCAATGATTTCTTTGTAATATACTAGAACTGCCTTTGTCATTACAAAACATTTAATTAAAAAGAATTAAATAATAATATCTTCCTGTATCCCAATTATTATTCTCTTTAAAGAAATAAAAAGGCATAGGACATATACCCGGACTCAATACTTCAAAAAAGATGTAAGTAAATACGTTGTAATTTTAACTTATTTTAAAGGTGAAAAAGCGCACTTTTCCAATATGTCCTCATGTTTCAAAGCTGGAGAAAGTCTTATATCAATTACAGAACATTCTGCTTATGAGCTCTGTGATCTCAGACCACAGAGTATGGACATTTTCTCATCCCAGACAGAGATGTCAGAGAGGCGCCTGTGGATTATGGATTCCCTAGTCCTGGGGAAATGTTCTGTCATTTCAAAGAATAAATATGAAAAGGCAGAAATGTTGTCAAATTCTGTTGTCTACAAGTTCTCAAAAGTAATTTTTTTTTACTAAATGACTTCACCTTAAGCATGACCTTACATCTTCTATTCAGTATCATTAAACTGTTTTCTAGTATATATTTCTGATTATGAACATGCATAAAATAGTTTTTCTCTTATCAATTAATATGCTTGGTGTTTATTAACAATTATTTCTTTGCTATGCCCACAAGTTGCTTGTGTTTCAACCATTTAGCTACAGAATACAAATACACTTAAAAACAACAACAGTCCATTACAATGGGACAGACTTTGAAAGCAGAATCCATGTTCTTTTCTTGGTATATCCAAATTTGTCTTCTTTCTAACCTGAGTTTCCTTAGAAATTGGCTATTTTCTTAAATGACTAATTACTGGAAAAGAAAATGTAAAGAAAGTGTAATTTATTTTTCAGGTTTCCGGGGGTTTGGAGGGAATCAATCATTCTCCATTTATTATTTATTTACTTAGTAATTATTAGTCAGAAATTGAATGTTGTCTGGACTCACAGTCAACTGGGTTTTAGTTAATTGAAAAATTTTAATTAAGGTAACTGAGCTCCATCTTACCAAGTATTAGCTGTACCCCAAAGGCAATGCTTGTGTAAACAGTTAACCAAAATGAACACTTGAAGTCATGCACATCCCCCGATAGGTTTGCAAGGAAAATTAATTCAGAGGTTAATAATGGTGGCTTCCAGTCCAATGGCTGGAGTTTAATACCGCTTTTTAGTTTAGGTAATTATTCACATTATGTGACTCCAGTTCACAAGCATAGAAAAATTGTGAGTTAATTATAAGTAAAAATATTTATATTGCAACTACTAATATTTTCAGGGAATAGAAGAACCTTGAGATATATATAAGTTGGTCTCTTGAATTTTAAAGTTGTATTTTATTGCTCCAGAAGATGGCCAGATGGGTTCTGTGTACAAATCAAAGTGGGTTTTTATATGCTCTGAAAGTTTCTAATTTCAAACTTCTCTTGAGTTACAATCCACGCTTGCAAAAGCTGAAAGGTAATTAAGAAATAAAATACAGCAGGCAACACGGTCCTTGCTGATGAATGATGTGTCTCCACATGAAGTAGGTAGCTGAGCCCAGGACACGGGCTCCACCACGTCGTTAATCAACATATTCACCCTGTCTGGAGTGCCTGACTGTAATAACAAATGGAACAGAACACATTCCAAGTTTCTCATAGAAGATTAATTTTATTGAAATTCTACCACTAGACCCAACACAGAGACAGGCCATCTAAAAATAATTCCGAATTATAACCGGAATCGCCAGTGACCTTCCTTGGTCAACGAGCTGGGGCCACGTTCCGCAGACGGAAGAGACAGCTGCTTGAGTGATGAGAGCGGCATGACAATGCGGGAGACGGGATGGAGACGACGTGCGTCACCACCGACCCAGGGGATGCCGATGACTCCTACCATTTACTAACCAAAACGTCGGCAACAGAAGACGCCCTGGAATCCTGGAAACAGAGGGTGCCCATATTAGGACGGGACAAATGAAGTTCTTGAAGACCTTCACGTGGAATAATAATTCAAGTCATTTCGAGGTGAGTTTTCAGAACACAGTCTCAGGGGGATAAGACAGACACAGATCAGTAAGTCGTGAAGAAGAAAAGGAAACAAGAGTGTAGAATGTTGGGGGTGAGGGCAGATCTTACAGAACAGGCCAGGCTGGACATGGAGTGATACCACCCAGGTCATAGGGTCCGGGGGTAGGGGTGGGGGGGAGGTTGAAAACGGGCTGAGCAGACGTCCTGCCTGCCTCAGAGCTAACCTTCCTCTCTTGGGCTAGTATTCTCCCCCCCGCCCCCATCTGCAGAGAGAGTGTTCCGTGTGGATCCACTGAGCTTTCTGCTTTTGCCAGGGAAAGAAGGTGGGTGCGGGCTGCCATGTGACTTCAGAGCTGAGGGAGACCAAGTTATGGAACCCCATGTGTTTGTTGCTTACACGAAACCAGACGATATGAACAATATCAAGCAGGCGGCTCCAAGCGACTGAGAGACCTCCCAGGGTCCTCCTGTGAACTGCTCATTTAATCCTGACTAGTTCTAATTCTTCCACAAGGGCTGTGTGTTAAGAGACGACGATTTCTGACCCCCCCCCATTTTTACCTGGCAAGGGGAGCATGGCGTGTTTACCGAGATTGGCAGGGGGGCCTTTGATTTCACGCAAGACAAATCGGATCTCTAGAAACGGAATAGGCTGTGTGCCTCAGTGTCAGCCAGTGAGAGAAAAAGTGAAGTTTGCTAGAAAAATAAAAAGAGGTTTAATAAGCAGGTACCTATGGGTATAGTCCAAGCAGGCAGGGTTGGTAACGATTGCCCCTGACAAGAATTCAGCAGTAATTGGATAGCTATCATCACTGGCTACCACTTATAGATGATGAGACTGGCTGAGTTATTAGTTTTTGTCAGGGTGGAAGAGGAGCTAACGTTCATTAGACAATGCACTGAGTTCAGTATGTTAGTAGTCGCTTGGTTTGGAGGAAAAAAGAGAAATTGCAAAGTATAGTGTTTGCAGTTAAAATCTAAATGTAGTAAGAGGTGTTGCAGATTTTTAAGAAGGGGAACAGTTTTTAAAAAGTATATATACTTGCCACTAATGGTTCTAATTGATGAAAGAGCTTAAACATATTTAGATTAAGAGCACTGTCTTAAAAATGAAAATGCAGAATCTAAATTGTAAATAGTAAAACTAAAACTAAGACACCTCAGTCTTAGTTTTTATACAGTTTGATTAATGTATCTTATAAACTTAGATGTTAATGAGAATATAAAAATAACTCATGGCTTTGGTTTTGAGGGGTTTTTTTTTTAAGCAAGAGAGGGGCGGAGGGACAGTCAGTGACAGACAGACAGAGATGAGAAGCATCAATTCATTGATTGCTTATTCATTGATTGCTTTCTCATACGTGCCTTGACCAAGGGGTTTCAGCTGAACTGATGACCCCTTGCTCAAGCCAGTGACCTTGCACTCAATCCAGTGTCCTTGGGCTTCCAGCCAGCAACCTTTGGGCTCAAGTCAGTGACCATGGAGTCATGCCTATGATCCCACATTCGAGCCAGCTACCCAGCGCTCAAGCTGGTGAGCCCACACTCAAGCCGGTGCTCAAGTGGGCAACCTCAGAGTTTTGAACCTGGGTCCTTAGCATCCCAGGCCAATGTTCTATCCACTGCACTACTGCCTGGTCAGGCTGAAATGACTATTCTTAAAATATTTTATTATGGCATATTTTATAGTCAGTAAAATAGTGATCCAGTGTGCATTTCAACGAGTATTCACATTGTTAAAAACAAGCCAGCAGGCTCAAAATGGAGGTGCTTATGCTAAGCCCCACTTCACCAAACTGAGACTTAATTACAGTTTCTGCTCTCCCGGAAATGAAAATGTAAACCGTTCAATCAGGACTCACCTGATCGGCACCATGTAGGCCATCGGCCTGGTGGACCCTGTCACTCCTGAAGGAAGTGACCTGTAACACCAGCCTGCTTTTCCTTTCTCTTTCCTGCCGAGTATAAGTTCCTGACTCCTGTTCCCTTTTGCCTGTAAAAGCTTTTTATTCCGAACAGCTCCTTGGAGCTCCTTTCTCTCTGCTAGATGCTGCTCCTGTCAAATCAATTTCTGCTCAAATAAACTCTTTCAATTTTAAAAATGCCTCCGTTTATCTTTTAACAACAAACATAGTTACCCGTGTGGCCGTAGGCAAGATACAGGGCATTTCTAAATAGTCTGTAATCTCTGTTTT
Organism: Rhynchonycteris naso; assembly: GCA_037038555.1. Taxonomy (NCBI): domain Eukaryota; kingdom Metazoa; phylum Chordata; class Mammalia; order Chiroptera; family Emballonuridae; genus Rhynchonycteris; species Rhynchonycteris naso. The sequence continues at coordinate 3,136,652 of CM072998.1, forward strand.
TGGCCAATCGTACCAGTCCCAATATTTGTCTTCTATCAAGACAGATTAGTTTTACCTATATTTGAATTTCTTTCATATAATGAGTCAGTGAAATTATTTTCTTTTCATTTTTCTCTTGTTCTTGATTTTTAGTCTTATACCATGTGGTCAGAAAAGATTACTCAGCCTGACCTGTGGTGGCGCAGTGGAGGAAGCGTCGACCTGGAATGCTGAGGTCACCGGTTCAAAACCCTGGGCTTGCCTGGTCAAGGCCCATATGGGAGTTGATGTTTCCTGCTCTTCCTCCCCTTCTCTCTCTCTCTCTTTCTCTCACTCACTCTCTTCTCTAAAATGAATAAACAAATAAAAATAATTTTTAAAAAAAGATTACTCGACATAATTTTGATCTCCTTAAATTGGTTAAGGCTTGGTTTGTGACCCATCCTAGAGAATGTCCCACGCGCCTTGAGAGAAATGTGTGCCCTGCATGGAATCCCTGTGTGCATCTTTTGGGTCCATCTGGTCTCTGGTGTTACTCAGCCCTGCAGTTTCCTCGTGGACTTTCTGTCTGAATGACCTATCTACCCAGTGCCGAGATGGGGCTAAGGACGTCCCTACCCCAGCTGCACGGCTGTCCCCTTCTCACGTAAGTTCTACCAGTATCTGCCCTCTATATTAAACGTGCTGATGTTGGGTGCGTATATACTGTTAGTTGCTGTACTATCTTAATTAACTGACCCCTTACATGTTAGATGCTCCAGTGCTGGGTGCAGATATGGTTGCACTTCCTCCACGGTGTCGATGAACTGACCCCTTTGTCACTCCCGAGTCGCTTCGTTGTGCCCGGTGACAGATTTTGAACTAAAAGCCTATTTTACACGTCAGGGTGACCACTTCTGCTCTTTTCAGTTACCATTGTGTTGGAATATCTTTTTCCACCTCTTCACGTAAAATTCAACGCTTATAGGCAGCACATTGTTGGTTGTTGTTTTTATTATTTAAATCTATTCAGCTACTCTGTGACTTTGGATTGGAGACATCAGTCTATTCATAATTTTCCCATATTTAATCAGACTTTCAGCATATTACTAAAATAACCGTCTAATTCTGTGGGCTTCCCCCAGGGACATTTTCCCCACATCTGTATCTCTAGCCCAACTGTTACTTCCGGTTAGCAGAGCGATGCTCTTTAATAAACATGAAGAAAAGAAGGATTATCCTTGGTTTCCCTTGAGAGGCATGGAAACACTGTTCATTTTCTTGAATTGTGAGTTCCTACTGTGATATTACTTCACACTGAAACTGATGACATCATATTTTTTACATCTAGAAATGACCACAGAAAGATCTAACTTTATTTTATTTTTAATTATTTACTATCAAATAGCTTTCTAAATTTTTTCATTGATTCCTTGCTCTTAAGACAATGTATCTACAAAAATACTATAATCATAAACGGCAAGTTTTAAAATTTATGAGGTATCTGAAGCTATTAATCAGATATGTTTAACATATGCAACCTGTTCACCATGTTTTATGATTATATTTGACACAACATAAACAGAAATCAACGTCTATGTGTTAGCTTTTTAAAAGACTGGAATTAAATTCTATTCTTAGGTTTATCTGAGAACCCAGACCTCAAATACACTAATCTAACCTCAATTTCTTCAAAAGTGAAAGAACGGAACCTCAAGGAAATTAAAAGAATGTCTTCAGCTCTTAGAGATACTTAAAAGTCAATTAACATTATTGAATCAATGTAATTACTAAAAAGAAGAAAATTCTCCTAGTATTGTATTTGATTCAGACTTTACAGTTGAGTGTTTTATATATAATACATACACACTCCTCTTTACATTCAGAATGAATACTCTGGCCATACTGAAAACGCACTGTTCAAGGCGGTTGTTAGTGTCATCATGAAGACCAGAGAGTGTTACAGTAATCCACACGAGAACTATATAAATCCGTGTACGAATCACAGTAAGAGAATGAATAGCATCCAGGAGAGTGTTCTCCAAAAAGCAAAGCAAAGCAAAGCAAAGGACAGTCAATAGAAAAGAGACGTGAACAGGGACAAATGCAGGAGAGAGATCAGGAAACACATTGCTGAAATATTTCTCATGGCATTGGGTATCACTGCACGTAATGACAAGAATCAGCACAGCATTGTGAGAAAATCTGCGTTACAATGGAAAATGTAACGCAGATTTTCCATTGTAACGCATGGAATGACATAATGGGAGGTTGAAAGAAATAATCATGAAATGAGTGCAAGTGACATTTTCAAATGTTTTGCTGTGAATGGGTTGAAAGAGCGAGGGTAGAGGAAGTCAGAACTAAAGGCAAGGTTAAAAAATTCTGGTTACTGTTGTTGATTTTAGGATGGGAAAAAAATTGCCATTTAAAACTGGTATAAAGGAGTCATCAAAATGAGAATTCAAAAATAGGAAACATTAATGAACCCACATGCGTATTGGCAAATAATTGACAAAGAAGCCAAAACGCACAATGAGAAAAAGAAAGCGCTTTCAATAAACGGTGCTATAGGAAATTGGAAAGCCACATGCAAGAGGATGAAACTAGATGACTGTCCTCATGTATAAAAGTTAATTCAAAATGGATCAAAGACCTAGATGGAAGACCTGAAACAATAAGTACATAGAAGAAAACGTACGTACTAAACTTATGGACCTTGGTCTTAGAGAAGATTTTAGAGATTTGACCCCAAAGGCAAGAATAGTAAGGTGAAAATAAATGAATGGGACTATATCAGACTAAAAAAGTGCCCACAGAGCAAAAGAAAACACCAAAACAAAACAAGAAGGCCACCAACAGAACGGGAAAAGATATTGGCAAACAACAGTTCTGACAATGGATTAATATCCAAAATATATAAAGAAATCATACAACTCAACACCAAAAAAAAACCAAACATACAATTCAATTAAAAAATGGGCAGAGGATCTGAACTAACACTTCTAAGAAGATACACTCACGGCCTATTTTCGCTATCTTGACAGGCTGAGCCTGCACAAGTGGGGGTGTCTGTTAATCCTCGGGCGATGCACACTTAAACGTGCTTCCGATTGGAAATGTATGTTACATTAAAAGGAAGGAACTCTAGTGGATAACATGCATGGATTTGACTGCAGTGAATTTTGTAATTTGTGTAGAGATAATTAAGCAGCAGCTGACTGACGGGAAGCTAGGATAAGTAGCTAGAGAGAGAGACACATCAAACAGTGACTAGTAAACTAGTCAAGTTGAGGTGGACAGTGAATCCTTCCTCGAATTCAAGGAAGAAATAAGGCTAGTGTCATGATCATGATTCCGGAAATCAAAAAGAGGATGGAGTATCTGAGGATAATGTAAACTTCATACCAGAACCACAGAAAGATTAAAAATGCATATACCAAATGTCTCCCATGAATATAGATGCAAAAACGCTTCCGTGAAATACTAGCCGATCAAACATAGCAATGTATTGGAGGATGATACCTCGTAAGTACAAACATTCAAAATCCAAAACAGAAAACAAGGGTCCACACAAAGAATAAATATCTCATTATTTTTTATGTGTTTTATGCACATTTTAAAAAGTAACACAATTTACTGAATGAGCACGCAACCAGAATGTGAGTTGTATCACAAATAATTGGCTTCGAGCTTGTAGAAACAGAAAGCAATCTTACCTTTTACGTGGCTAAGGAGAAACACCCAGTCCGTGCATGCTCAAGAGGAAAAACAGCTAGTTCGCAAGTTGAGGGACCCCACTGCACCCCTGATCACACAAGTTCATCCTGCATTCTGCCGATGATGGGGGGTGACCATCTGTGTTAGCTAATTGACTTTACCCAGAGGACAAATAAACTTGTCACGTCTTTACGACAGGAGATAGTTTGTGCTTGGATCTGGGACCACCCAAAGGAGGCTTCTTTCCTCCCACAGACACAGAAGGAGAACTTGGGTGGTCCTCTGTCCTTGAAACTCACATTTCCAGGGAGCAACACTCACAGGAGGCTTGTCCGAGGGTTTACCTCTCAGAGACACAGAGAAAGAATCTACAAGTTTCCTAAAGAAAACACTCCGAGGAAAGGAAGAAGCAGTTCTCTTTCCCGATCTCTACCGAAGAAAATGATTTCTCTTTCCTGATCCGTGTTCATCCTTATACTACAGCGAGTTGGCAGCTGCTCTGGACACCTCTCTCTCTCCGAGAATAGTAAGAACATCCTGGACAATGCAGGCTCATCTCAGCAAACTTTCCAAATTATTATTTTTTCTCTGCACGTTATCTTTTCACATTGCTACAAACTTCATGTCACCTCAGGCGAATGAAATGGAAAAGAAGGAACCGGGGATTTAATAGATATTTTAATATCTATGATCCTATGAAGAATTAAAAACAGGTTTTATAATGTATCTCTAATTTGAAAACTTCTTTCTAGCATTTCCTATTTTAGCTACCTATACTTCCCAAAAGCAAGGACCAGCTTTAGAAACATTGCTTATCTAAATACCGAGCATCAGATGTGGGGTAGACAAACTTTTATTCACTCAAGAAAAGGAAAAAAAAAAAGTCCAGATTCAAGTTAGCTTGAGAGTGAGTAACAACAGCCTATGAGAAACATATGTAAAGGTGGTCCTTCTGATGCAAACAATCACAAATGACACATTTACCTGGAAAATTCTTTCACCTTGTATTGTCATTGGGCAGAGCTCACTACGTATGTGGGAACACAATAGCCTCACACTCCGTATAAAAGTCTCAAATTCTGCCTTAATTTAATTCTGCTAGCCAATAAATACCTAGGTTTGTCCTGCTGTCAAGAGATTAAAACTCACGTCCACAGAATTCCCTGTGACGCACGTTACTTTTGACAACAACTATTTATCAATCCCCTCTGGTCTGCAGACGGAGCATGCTGTTGTAGCTTCCCAACCAACACGCAGAGGGGGTACTACTGTGCTGACTTCATAGAGGAGCAAGGAGGAGAACACAGTGTCCACAGTGTTCACACATAAAACTACTATTACAGATTACACATGCATGTACACACGTTAATCCCTTGCGGTGCTATGGGCAACTGCAGATCCTGGAAGTCAACGTGTCCATCAGTAGAGGACCACCATACTGGGTGATGCTATGGTCTTAAGAACAAGAAAGAGGGCAGTTGATTAAATGAAATGGAATGATCTCAAGAATTGCTCATTAAAAATAGTAAGATCCAGCCTGACCAGGCGGTGGCGCAGTGGATAGAGCGTCGGACTGGGATGTGGAAGACCCAGGTTTGAGACACCGAGGTCACCAGCTTGAACGCAGGCCCATCTGGCTTGAGCAAAAGCTCACTAGCTTAGACCCAAGGTCGCTGGCTCCAGCAAGAGGCGGCTCGGTCTGCTGAAGGCCCACAGTCAAGGCACATGTGAGAAAGCAATCAATAAACAACTATGGTGTCGCAATGGCAATGAGAAACTAACGATTGATGCTTCTCATCTCTCTCCGTTCCTGTCTGTCTGTCCCTATCTATCCCTCTCTCTGACTCTCTCTCTGTCCCTGTAAATAAATAAATTAATTAATTTAAAAAAAATTGTAAGATCCAGAAGTCTCTTATAGCCTGTTATCACTTTTTAACCGGGAGTAAATTATGTGTATATTATATATATTTATTACATAAATAAGATATATCATGTAGAATTACATATAAAAGTTACACGTAATAGGACACATTTATTTTTATATGTTTATATTTGTACAATATATCATAATCAGGTTAATTAATGATTATAATTGATTCTGCTTATTAAAATGTACTAAGTGGACCATCATTATGTGCAATTATATGCAATTATTTGTATACACATATGTATATGAATATATAAGATTTACATAAATATACGTAATTTTAGATATGTAAATTTGTTAGTATATAAATATTAGATGTTAATAACCTTTAGAGGAAATTGGTGGAAAGCAGTTGGTAGTGGGATGGAGAATTTTCACTCACTATCCAATCGTATATTTGAAGTTTTGATCCATGAGGGCCTATTATTAATTCATAAAGTAAACAAAATTTATAAATGAATCAAGCATGCAATATATGATGAAAATAAAAGTTAATTTACATTAGTTTTTCACTCAGGAACCTATGCTCTTTACTTGGTATCTTGTATATTTAACATTTCAGAAATAAGTCCTAAGGCATTATGAATAATCACATCATCTAAATTAATATATTTTTTCAAGTTCTGGCCACCCCCATCGATCTAAACCACTGTGTCCTAAATATACTGCTCACGAACCTTAGGGGATACTGTAAAGCTTCATATTAATTTTGAAATATCCCCAGATGTTTATGAGCAGTATATTATCATGGATTGGATGTCCCAGGAATATTTGGAATATCTGTTGGTTTTCAGGCATATTACTGAAGTGACCGAACTGGGCAATGAATCAATTCTTAACTAGTCAATGTACCATGAGCATTAAATCATCAGAGAAATGTATCTCTCCTGGGTAGCACAGTTCTTTTCTTCAAAAAAAAAATCCTTCTCTCTGAGTTCAGTCTGGTAGCATTGATTCCCTTTTCTGGTGACAATTAAGAACTGTGTTAGGACGCCATCATGCTTAAATGCATGCCGTTCCCAAAAGATACACATTCTTTGTTTTTATTTCCATCCATAAAACTAAGTGAAATCACACTCAAGTTGTTCTCTGCTGAGAACATTTGGCTTTACCTAGAAGCAGTTCGCATGATGGCGAAACTGGCCACTAATGAAAACTGGGCATCAGAGAAACACCTGGAGTCTGAGGCTGATGGACAGATATTCATGACACTGCATATTCAGTAGAAACAAACAGCTCCCAGTCCTGCATCAGAATCAGGGGATTTGGAAGAGCAGCCTCCAACCTATCATCCAGGGAGAAGGCCAGCTGGGCTCTACAGGTGTTAGCAATTAATTCTAAACAGACGCTGGAAATAGATGGAAAAATACATCAACGTGTTTTTATCTACATACAACATGATCTGACATGTTGTGATTACAGTTTCTGTTTAGCTTCCTACCGTTCCAAAAGAAGTAAAGGAGGATGCCTTTACCAGTCTGAGACATACACACTAAACAATGGGAGGGGGTGAGTAAACACGTGTGTGTGTGTGTGTGCGTGCGTGTGCGTGTGCCTGAGGAAGGAAGGGTTTGTGGTCACCCGGGATGCTGTGTAGAAGGCACGTAATTGATTAAAGGAAGCGACACGTGTGAGACATTAGGAGAAAATACCTGAGATCGTGGAGGTGGGAGATGCTTTACGGCTCTGCCACTCACTGTTTCATCGTCCTCTGGAACAAACCGAACTGCTATGAGAGTTGGGAGCTCCAAGCTGATTATTTTAAGGTTCCCTGTGTCTCCCCAACGAGCGCGTCAGCAGCGCGTGCTGACTCGGAGGCGCCCGGCAGAATAGCGTCCCAGGCTGAGCTCCCAGGCGCCCCGCAGAGATGACAGCCCGAGTCTGTTAGTTTAGGAGGGAGAGTGGTTTTTCTGGATTCTGAATGTCTTCTTTCTGTCGCCTGTGAAAACCTCCGCGGCCTGGAAGCGGTTTTAAATGAACCACAGGACAGGAGGACAGAGGGAAGGCGAGAGGTGTGTGAGCAGAGAGGGAGCGGGCAGCTGTCCTGGCCGGGGAGGCCGATGTGGACAAGGAAAGGTGAGACAAAGGAGATGCTCCCCACAAGGGCAGGTCCCCACGGGGGAGTCCAAGCAGACTCAGGCTCAAATAAATGACCCCACCCACCCAACCCGGGATGGGAGAGGACCCTGAGCATCCGCAGTGCGACTCAGGTGAGATCGGGGAGACCCTGCCCCGTCACCGCCTGCGCTCAGACACCACGTCTCTCAGGCAGACCGTGAAAGGAGGGAGACGGTGCCAGAGAAAGCGTTTGTCCAAAGGAACTGAGACATCTGGGCACGAAACATGTCAAGCAACTCAAAACGACCTCAAGAGGAAGATGGCGTCAGTTTTAAAAGAGGGCCCCGTTCGCCTTCTGTACATTTGAATTGTAAATATGAGACTATGTCACTGGTGTCACAATGTTGCCCTGAGCCTTAGTTTGCTGAGAAGTGCAGACGATTCAATATTTGCTCCGCTGTCAGCGGGAGAAGGGGTTGATGGGAGGATAAAACGCTATCTTTTACATCTTTGCAAACTGATTTGCGCCCTACAAAGCAAGCGCTTATTATCACGGGCCCGATCACAGGATAAACATGCCACTCACCTGATCCAGCACCAGAAAAGTCTCCATAAAACAAATACAAATGCAATTGAGCTTATTGCTATCCCAGATGTTTTTTAAAATACAGCAAAACGAGCTTTCTTTCGTTAGGAAAGGAGCAAGAAGCAAACGTATCGTTTGCCCTTTCTGGTGGAGAGGTATGCACAGTGAAAACTCAGGAGAAACAGGAACGCAGGAGGCGGACAGTGTTCTTACCACCCCAAATTCCTTTCCAGCAAACAGTCCCCAAAGCCGGGCTGCTTCTCAACCCCCACCTCATCACAGGCCACTTCCCTTCAATAACCAACGGTTTGTGACTCAGAAGCATGGAGAGGAGACGGAGGAGCCCTTCAGAGCAGCCACACCCACAACCTGTCCCGGGATTGGGATTTACTCTCCTCTGCGTAGGGCCCTAGAACTGGCGCTTTGAAATTTCTAATGCGCACCCTCAAAAATTTCATGATGTGAGGCGACCTCTCTCCTTTGTCCTCTGCTGCCCGCCCTCCTTACTGAGCAGGGAGAATTCCAGCAGGTGGACGTCAGGTGTCCTCGGGCTATTCAGAGTCACACGGGCACCAGCACAGCCCGGTACCCGCCCTGACCCTAAGACTTGTTACTTCAGTACAGTTCATTTTGATTCAGTGTTTACTGCATAAAACGCTTTCAAACTCTGTCCCGAGGCAGTATTTTAATACACTTAAATATGTTCGGTCCAATTCCAGACAACGAGGCATCTTATACCTCCTGGGAAAAGAGAAAGCTTCATGCAAAAGCAAACAAACAGATCTAACAATGATAAACATTGCCAAGGTAAGTATATCTTAAATTCATGACTAATAACAAGGCAGGAACAGGAGCACAGAGATGGAAGGAAACCCCGAGGTTAATAAATGCCATTCAGAAAGAGTTTAAAAATGCCTGTGGGCACCAGGATGGGCGTGCCCAGGGTGGACTGTAAGCAGGACTTCCCGTAGAGCCGGGGACCAAAGGGAGCCCGGGGTCAGCCGAGGAGCAGGACAGCCAGCCGCCCGCCCGCCTCCCCTTGAGTCTGGAAGGATTAAAAGGTTTCTCTTCAGATCCTAGGAAGACAATGCAGTCCTCTGGGGGCCGACGGGGGGAAGAGCTGGAATTCTAATGAGATGATCTAAAAAATACCGGGCTGGAATTCAGGCTGAATTCTCCCTTTGTGAGTATTCACCCCAAGCATGCACCCAGAAGACGACTCCTCAGAGGAAAATCATCACTCCAAGCCTCCAAGAACTTAATACAGGACAAAAAAATAATAATAAAGCATAAATAATTGAGTGGTCATATCACAATCGACTAGAAAAAAAATTGTATCATAATATATAACAAATGACTATACACACGGGTTATTAAATGAACATAAAAGTAGGAAAAATCAGATTTCACTTGAAATTATGATTTTGTCTACATTACTGGCTTTCTTTTCTTTTTTACATAGGGGCTATTCTTTACAGAACACAGTAGTAATCATCGTAGGACTAACAATAATATGTGAAAGCTACAGCTACATCTTACAAATTTCTTTCTGTCCCCTGATGCAGACATTGGCTTTAACTCTTTACTCTCCTCACTAGACAGTTAAAATGTGCAAGCTATATTTTTGTATGCCCTTTCCCTAGATGTGTCTTCTTAAAAGAGTGTCAGGGCTGCAGGACTAATTAGGCAGGCATTTGAGCATTTAACAACGACAGAGTGACAATGGTGGCGTATCTCTTGCTGGCCCGTGATCAGGAGGTTCTCTCTCCCTGGCTCTCCCTGGGGTACCTGAGGGCTCCCCCTTCTCTTTGATCTGGGGGTAACTGGAAGCCAGCCCAATGTCATGTTTACTTGGACATCCAGCTTAACCTTTACGAGGGCTAAATTCCTCTCGTTAACAGCACTGGAGTACAAAGTCTGTAGGAACTTACTGGAACACCGCGTCTGTCACTGGTGGGAGTCAGCTTCCCGCTCTCCGGACACGTCCGTCCCTTGCCTGTGGCCCCCGGCAGGTCTTCCACGTCCACACATCCGCGGTAGAGACCACCCACCTCTACAGTGTCAGTTATCTGCAAGCATCCCCCCCAAACATCTTGAAGATTATCAATCGCTAAAACCCCTCTTTCTCCAGGAAAATGGTTTTAGAACATGGACGCCATTGGGATTCATAAGGCTGAAGTTGGTTTCCAAGTATTTTACAGTTTCAATGAAAAATTTTAGAATGTCCTCTTCCGTTCCGCTGCCCCTTTCTTATGAATTTCTTTGAGTTCGGGGGGTTGGGGGAAATTTTCCCGTAGCCAAGAGACTGTCGAAAGACACTGGCAATGCCAGAATCCCATCAAGAGATCGTTAAGGACACGTGCGGACAGAAGCCAGGGCTCCCGCAGCAGTGAGCTAGTGGCTCTCCGAACCCCAGAAGGGAGGGGCCTGGTGTGAACCGCCACGTGGCTTGGGCTAACACAGGTGCTCAGAGGCACGTCACAGGTGCTGGCCAGGAGCTGTTTACTCCAAAGTGGTGAACACCTTCACGGGCCCAAGTATGTTTGTAAGAACGTTCTTCCTCTCAGGTGAAATGGGTTCAGACTTCCCAGGGTGAACTGTGGGCCAGCTTGCTTTAGGGGGCATTGGTCAGCGGTCACGCTGAGCACCAGGAATCACTTAACCCTGGGGAGTGATACGACAGTGTGCATTTGTTGTTGGGGGGGGCAAGCTGCTTTTGCTGGAGCACTGGTGTCTTCTCAGAAGACAGAAACCCTGATTCAGAAGTCCTTGCCCGCCTCCCCTGCACTGGGACCATCAGTGTGCGGGTGGGCTTCTCCGCCATGCCCAAACCCGCCTTCCTCCCTGCATCCTGGGTAACATGCTCCCTCGTGGTGATTGAGCTCCCTAACCGGGCACCTGTGACCTTCCAACGGCCATGGAAATGACACCGTGGCTTAGAGTTCTTTTTCAGTGAGGCCAGCGTCGGGCAGGTGGTGTCACTGTAGCCATTAGTATCTTCAGCATACCTGCACTCTCATAAAACGTAGTCACCATCTTGACAACGTGGGCAGTGAACTAGCACTGTGCCCGGGGACAGCACAGCGGCTAAGCCACGACACACGAGGGAGGGACTGCTCACACTCACGGCCTCCGCGCGCGCGCTGTCTACTGCAGCACGTGAACGTGGAGGGACACCCCCGTGGGCCGCGGGACGGAGGGCGGGGCTCGTGGTGGTCAGTGTCAGCGGTCACGGACCCACGGCAACAGTGACCATGGGAGGCCTCCATTCCACACTCAAACCACGGTGGCTTTTGGCACCCAAGTTTAGGGCCACCCCATGGGGTTTTTACTTTTTCCCAAAGTTTTGTAGTCTTGTGGTCGTACCCCGTACTGGACGTTTTACATCCCGGAAAGAAATTTCCCAAGACCTGGGACTTTTACTACTAAACCCAGGACAGTTCTGGAAAGATAAAGAAGATCTGTTCCCCATGTGGAGAGTGAAACACAGTGAAAAGTGAAAAGCACCTTCCTACAGTTTATACACACACACACACACACACACACACACACACTACAGCATGGACCCCCAGGGCCCACCTCCAAGAAGAAGGAATATTGAAGTTTAATTGCAGAGAGGTTATTAGAAATGATCTGAGACCTTTCAGTTAGCCAAGAGGAAAGGAGATCAAAACAAGACAAGTGTATTTACTCATATGTTGCATCACTGAAACATTTGGTGTTCAATTCAATTATCACATCACAATGTGCATGTCAGTTTCGCCCTTTCATCCCACACGACTTTAAAGAGTCGCAAAAAAGCTCTCTAGTACCAATGAATAGACTAGAGGCTTGTGAAACTGACAAACGAAACTATGTTAGGTGTGGCTTGTTAATAAGCTGAATAAATCATTAAGTATTTCATTTATATCAAAAACTTTTGGGCCTGACCTGTGGTGGCGCAGTGGATAAAGCATCGACCTGGGAACACTGAGGTCGCCAGTTCAAAACCCTGCACCGGTCAGGTCAAGGCACATATGGGAGTTGATGCTTCCAGCTCCTCCCCCCTTTCTCTCTCTTTCTCTCTCTCTCTCTGTGTGTCTCCTCTCTAAAAAAAAATGAATAAAATAAAAAAAAAACTTTTGGGTCTTCATATGTTAATGACTCTGCCTGATACACTGTATTAAGTACCGTGGAACCTATGGGGCTTCTGCAATTGAATAAAGTAGAATATGTTATGGTTGAAGTATAGGATTTCATGGGACCAAACAGAAGTGTAAACAGCAGGTTGATACTATGTAAGAAATATTTCCAGTGCCTTCTGTGGCGGCTTTACTTGTGCATATTGCTGACCAATGCAAATACGGTACACAATGACAATGTTTTAAGTTCCTGCGTTCACTAAGAATAAACAATGCTATCTTACTTTTCTTAAAATTTTATTCTACTGTGTGTCCAGTTTTCAACGGATACAACTTTTTCACGAGACCCAGCTGTAAAAGAACAACAGGGGAATAACTCATGCCACATTTTTCTTGATCCGGGTTTTGTGAGGAAATAAAACAGCCGCTCAGCTGGACAGATGAACAGACTTATATACAGACAAATATCGTGCCTCCACGTGACAAAGCTGAGTGTGGGAACAATGACCCCTGCCTAACAAAACGAGAGGTTTAACTATTTCTGTCTCAATGGCTTTGGTTAGAGTACAAAAAAAAAAAAAAAAAAAAAAAAAAAAACTACAAAAGAATTAGACTAAGCCAATATTCAAGTGCTTTGATTTGGAAATCAAGAATAATTAAATCAAAAAAAGTTGTATCTGCCTGACCAGGCGGTGGCGCAGTGGATAGAGGATAGGACTGGGATGCGGAAGACCCAGGTTTGAGACCCCGAGGTACCCAGCTTGAGCGCAGGCCCATCTGGCTTGAGCAAAAGCTCATCAGCTTGGACCCAAGGTCGCTGGCTCCAGCAAGGGGTTGCTCGGTCTGTTGAAGGCCCGCGGTCAAGGCACATGTGAGAAAGCAATCAATGAACAACTATGGTGTCGCAATGGCAACGAAAAACTAATGATTGATGCTTCTCATCTCTCTCTCCGTTCCTGTCTGTCTGTCCCTGTCTATCCCTGTCTCTGACTCTCTCTCTCTCTGTCCCTGTAAGAGAAAAAAAAAAGTTGTATCCGTTGAAAACTGGACACACAGTAAAATAAAATTTTTAGAAAAGTAAGATAGCATTGTTTTTTCTTAATGAATTCAAGAACTTAAAACATTGTCATTGTGTACCGTATTTGCATTGGTCAGCAATATGCACAAATAAAGTCGCCATAGAAGGCACTGGAAATATTTCTTACGTAGTATCAACCTGCTGTTAGTCAAGAACTATCTTAAAATTAATAAAGTATGACTTAAAGATGATTTGTTTTTAAATGAGTATCTAAGATGGCATGGTGTAGGTACAACTTGATCAGTCTATAAACACCATCTCCATTTTCTCTGCAGCCCCCTACTCTGGGCTGGCCAGTCGCCTTGGGGGCACGCTTCCTGTCATGGTGAAAACCCTCCAGAGTCACTGGGCGTTGGTGTGCTGGAACTCGCCCACCTCCAAGAAGGTCGGCTGGCACCATGCCCTCCGCTGCTGTAGGAACCCCCAGCAAAACATAAAGCCTTCTCTGCTGGATGCATTTTCATAGCCGCTTGGATAATTTTAATGTGTTTTTTGATGCATGGGACGTTTATGTTGTCAGAACAACAGTTTTACGTGATTGGTACAAGAGCTTTTGATGGCTTTTAAAGATGATTCTTAAAAGCCAAAAGAGTTTTAGTATGAGTGATGGGTAAATGGGCCCAGTAGGAGAAATTGACAGCCAGGGAAAAGCATTTTCACTTGTGAATGTAATTATTTTAACTTTGGTAAGGTCCAATCTGCTTGTTTTTCAGCCGGAACCGGACACAGGATTATAGTTTATAAATACGTGATGCATTCTGAACAACAACAACAAAATAACCATTTTTCAAAGTCCTAATATCTGCATTATTTTATTTATTTTTTGACACTCATTGTCCCCTTGAGGTTTAGGCAGAGAAGATATTTTCAGTTTCCTACCACCGATGAGGAGACTGAGACTTTTCCACAGGACAGAGATTTAATGTAAATCCTTCCCATTTTTCCTTGAGATCGTTTGGGTTGCTTGGAAGAAACCTCACCAATTAAATATCCACAGTTCTATGTTTGAGAGGAACAGAAGCTTCTTATTTTCAGCAAGATGATCCTTGTAGACAAATCATAAACCGTTCCACAGGTAATCCCCATTTCACAGACAGTTACATGGAGATGACAGGGAAAACCGAGGACTGAAGAGAGGACTGAAGAGAGCCACCAAGGAGATTATGCCCTGGATTCTGGTTAAGAAAGTTTTATTGTAGGAGAAATATTATCAAGAAAAGGTTCAGAAACTATAAAAGTGGGCAGGCAATAGGGTGTTTGCCGTGGGCTGAATGTTTAGGTCCTGGCAAAATGTATATGTTGCAATCTTAACCCTAAGGAGAACGTATTAATAGAATCGGTGCCCTCATCCAAGAGGCCACAGAGAGCTCTCTCTTCCATGATCTTCTAATATTCTATCTTACTAAATACCTCCCCCTACAGGATTTAAAGGTACCTGATTTGCATACAGGAGCTGGTGTAAGTCAGCCTCTGTCTCTGGAACCTCGATTCCACTTCAGTGAATTATTTGACTATCACTGTGGTGCTGTTTAATCTCAGCAGATTTTGGGATTCGTGCGTTGATGCTTTGAGCCAATTCCCCTTCTTGACTGCTTTATATTTGTCCTGGCTTTCCTTGGCCGAGACTGTTTTATGCAAACTTTTGAATGAGTTTTTCCAAGTTCCAAGGTATTTCTTGTAACCGTTTTTCTTGAAACTGCATTGAAGGGGCGCGGGGTTTCTGATGATCAAGTCTTCGTTTTCTCACGCATCCTTCCCCGCAGGGAGCTCACATCTGTTCTTCTCCATAAGGACACAGAATTTTCTTGGAATTAAGACAATGACTACTCCAAATGAAAGAGTTTAATTCCATTGTAATTGATTCCTTTTTAAACTATTTTGGTCAATTTATGATAGATAGAATAGTAACCAAATCTCCCTTTCTTGATTTTTCATCTAAATACCATTTCAAATGCTTTTGTAAGTCATCATTGGAATATTTAAACATTTTTGAATGTAGACAATCCAATAAAGAATAAAGAGTTTTTAAAAATGGGTCATTCCAAAGATTATACAGTGGTGTATGTGTGTGTGTATGTGTTTGTATGTTGTTGCTTTGGCTGGGCTCTACTGTATGTTAAGTGGGGAAAGTGACATCATCTTAAGGCACCATTGTCTTATTTTGATCTAATAGAAACAATTCAAAAAATTTAGTATCTTTTAACATATTTTTTGTAGATAAACAAGGAAAGCTGCTATTTTTATCTATACACCTAGAGATAAATTCCAGATGAATTTTACAAAACACCAAATTTTCTGTGTCTATTGAAAATATCATTTTTACCTTCAAAACATTAACTGTTGGATTGTATTTTAAATTCTAAATTGCTTAAAAGAAACCATACTTTTCATGACACATTACTTTATTACACAATATTCCTATAAAGTTTACTATTCTAGAATCACCTGAATAATTCGTACTACGTAAAGACTGTTTTTGAAGTTTGGGTGAAATGTTTATATAAAACCATCTGAACCTGGTTATTTTTGGTATAGCTGAGACTAGAGAAGTAAGAATTTAACTTATTATAATTTTATTAGATATTAGTTTAATTAAATTATATTCATTTATAATAATTTTATACAAAATTATTTACTATTTTTTAAATTATACTGAAAAAGCTGAAATCTATTGTTTTTCTTTACACCCTCACTTTCTTAGAATGCAGCCACTTTACATTCATATATATTTTCCTCTTTTCCATTTTTATTTTTCCTAGATTTTTATATTTACACGTTTCTTAAAATAGACTTGTGGTATTATCGATCTTTTCTATTTTTTCTCTTTTTCCTATCTGACAGATTTCTCTTAATTTTTTTATTACTGTATTACTCACCTTCAACTTGCCTTAAGTCAGGTGTTGTTTCTCTAACTCTTTGGTTATTACTTGTTCAGTTTTTCTTCTTTCTTGATTTCAACCTTTTAATAGCCTTTTACATAACACTTAAATATAATACTAATGGTTTTGATACTTAGGCTCTCATCATCATTGAATTCTAAAATATGTGACTTTTTAAATATTTCTTTTTAATCCGTAATTCAATTAGAAGCCTCTTCACTCAAGTTTTAGGTCGTAGATGATCTGTGCTGTTTTCAATCATTTATTTCTGATATTACCTTGTGACAAAAAACCAATTTTGTTTTCTTAAGGCTTTCACATATGTTGAGACTTGCTCTGTGTCCTAGTAGATTTTATATCCATACACAAAAAGAAATAAATGCTGTCTAGTTAAATTCAGAATTCAAGTTTTCTATTCCTGTTATTTTTAATAAACATTATTCACTTCTGAGAGGTTTCACGTGGATTTTTCTGTAATTTTACATACCTGTCTAGCCTGTTTTACATACTATTAGTTTACTTTTTTAAAGTCGTCTTTACTGAGGTATCATTTACATGCTGCAAATGCCTCTATTTAAGCACAGAAGTCAACAACCCTTGATCCATGAAGCCACACTACAATCAAATCTCTGAATATTCCACACATCCCCCCCAGGGGGACGTTGGTCCGATCCTCCGCACCTCCAACAACAGATGATCTGCTGGTTATCAGTACAGATTACCTCTCGTTTCTTTACCACTGGATAGAAACCCAATCATACAGCATGAGCTCTTTTCTGCTGCACGTCTTTAATTCAGCGTTAATGATTCTGAGATTCATCCATATTTTCGTGTGTATCAGAAGCTCCTTTTTCTTATGTGGAGGTGCTGCATTTTATTAATTAATTCACCTTTTGACAGGCGTTCTGGCTTCAGTCATCGGCTATTGCGAATGAAGGTATTATACGTGTTGACTTTGCAGTTCTAGTAATATTTTATTGTGGTTTCATTACTCTCTAATAGAGCTATGCGAGGGAGCATATTACATGGATTTAATAATAATTTCTTTCTCTCTTTCTGTGAGCTAATGGCTGTGCTCCTTATTCACCCCGGGTTCTTCTCCTGGTTCCCCCCAGTTCCCATCTCACTTCCCGGGCCACGCTGTGGCCACAGACCCACCCGGAGGAAACGCCTCAGCGCAGAAATCTCATTCCGTTGTGGACGGAATGTTGCAACTTGGAACGGGTCCTCCCCACCTGCCGCCCAAAGCAAACAAACAAAGGAACCGGCTCTTTTTCGCCCTCCAGGGTCTTTGAACAGTGTTTGTGGTTGGTTTTCTGCGGCTGTTCACATTTCGTAGGAGATGAGGTGCCTTGCTCGGGGCGCTCGCTGCTTCAGACCTGAGTGGAAACAGCCTATGACGTCACTGCGCCGCCTCGCTCTCTCCCGGGGTAGGGGGCTCATCATTGCATCACACATTCTGAAAGTCACAAACACTAGAGCATGGGTCGGTGAACATGCTCCCTGTTGATGAGTGAATGAGTTCATGAATCCCCCTTCTCTATCCCTGTCCCCCAACCCTGTGGCTCCCCAAAATCAAGCCCTCTCAACTGTCGCATAGGTATGTGAATAAAATAGACAATCTTGTAAAACACACATTGTTGCTTGGAGTCCGTGCATTTTTAATTCCTGTAAATCGCATCTCATCATTCTCATTCTATTTCTGATTTATTTTTTTTTAAAAAACCAATTTTATGTTTTTAACATCTAATTATACTTCAAGGTGCACACATAATCTGTTTATTCAAAGACCTGTTACCATTTCCTACCCCTGGTCATTTTTCATTTCTTCATTTCCCCAAAGACAGACCAAACAATCCACCCCCCCTCCCCCACGAACAGCATGTTGATAACTATGCCCGTAAACCTTGCCTTCCGTCGGCATTTGAAATGATATGCGGAGCTCTGTACTCAAAAGGGGAATTGGAGTGTCACAGAACACACACACACTTAATTTGACTAACTCAGGTCAAGTTGCCCTCGACCATACGTGTGGATACAGTTTCAGACTATTAAGTGATCTTGGTGTGTTCTTAATCAGTGTGAATGGGTTTCACCTTAGACTCCCCTTCCGTTGATAAGTAACATTTGCCCTCATTTGCATTTCCCTGCATTGAATTTTTCTTCTCTTTACAATCTTCCTATGTCACTGTAGTCAATTGGATCTCTTGTATATACTGCATAGCTAGACTTTATTTTCCTTTTTATTTTTTTCTTCTTTTCCAAGTGAGAAGGGGGGAGATAGAGAGACAGATTCCTGAATGCTCCCCAACTAGAATCCACCTGGCCACTCCCATCTGGGGCCAATGCTCTGCCCATCTTGGGGCCATGCTCACAACCAAGCTATTTTTAGTGTCTGAGGTGGAGGCTCCACAAAGCCATCCTCAGCACCTGGGGCCAATGCACTCAAACCAACTGAGCCATGGCTGTGGGAGGTGAAGAGAGAGAGAGAGAGAAGGGGGAGAGGTGGAGAAACAGATGGGTGCTTCTCCTGTGTACCCTGACCAGGAATCAAACCCGGGACATCCACATGCCTGGCTGATGCTCTACCACTGAGCCAACTGGCTTGGCTCATAGGTAGATTTTTAAAAGCAGACTCAGAATTTCTGTTATCAGGCATATTTAATTCATTTATACTCTTCGTTATTATTGGTCCTCATTTAAAACTTAGATTCCTAGTTAAGATTTATTTGTATGACGTTTCTTCTTCCACGCTTCACTTTTTGGATTCAACTTCCTCTTTTGTGTCTCTCTTTATCAGAATTCCTTGGTGTTCTTCAGGTCATGAACCCTCCTTTGGTGTTGAAATCTATGAATCACTTCTCCAGATGATGTTTTTATATTCACACACACGGAAACACATGTATCACATCTACTTTTAGCCAGTGTTATAGCACTTGCTTCATGGTCTTGGGTTCTCACAAATTTGGGGGTGATAATTGGAGGCCTGCTCCTCTCTTTACTAAGACTCCCCATCGGCCGGCCCACTCTGCCGGCCCGTCCCTGATGAGAGCACTGGCGACCCCAGTTCTCTTCCCTGTGATCACGCTCACGGCGCGCTACTTTCTCCTAACACGTTCACTCAGACCCCACGGCCACAGAGAGAACGAAGAAGGAAAGCCTGCCAGCTGGTTTGATTGCAGCCGCCCAGGGAATTTCCTCCCCACTTTGCAGGAATTAGAAATCTTCCAGGTCCAGGGTTGTATGAAGGGAGGCGGTCAGCGGTCACCTTCACGAGGGTGCAGAGAGCACGGGCCCGACCTCATGAATCCCGTTAGAAATTGTCCAGATACCAGAAACATGAGCACAGCCAGGGTTCAGTGTGTTGAAAGGACAGCTTCTACGTCCTCTTCCCTGATCACTTACTGAACTTGTCGTTATGGCAGTGTGTTCCCACAATGAAAAGACACACACCCGTGAGGATCCCCTTTGGAAAATATAAACTAATCCATTTGGAAACAAGCTAATCAAAGGAAAACCATTGTAGAGAACTCATTCGAAAAAAAATTAATTTATGTCTCCGTGCCTGGACTGGCTTTTAGTAAGATTATGAGGATCAAGTGGATTTCTGATCTGAATCTCAGATTTATACTTGAGACATTCCTAATGAGGATGAATGATGGATGAATTTAATTTATAAGAGATCCAGAGATCAGTACTGATTTCTGTTTCTCGACCGACAGGCTCTCACCCACCCCTACGTTGGTCTAGTTTCCGTGGGCTCATTTGCAGAAATATTTCTAACAATATTACCCCATTTTAGTAGGGTAGCTTTCAAAAGTTGGGTTAATTGACGTATTTCATCCTCAATGTGCTTGGTAATCTCAGGATGGAAATTTTCCTTAAATGCTTTAAAATAAATTCATCAAATGGTCAGCAGGAGATTAGGAGCTGCTCTTCGACAACCGCGCCGTGTCCAGGTCCCTGTTCTGACGGCCGAGTCTCATCAGACGGGACAAAGGACTGCCCGGCGGATGGAGAAGCCGCTAGCTGGGAAGACGTGGAAGACACCAGCTGTAGCTGTGAAACTCATTCTCCTAGCCAACAAGCTGCAACTTGTAGCTTCCCTGACTGCACTGTGACCTGACGTGAGCATATCACTCACACACACCTCTGTCCCAATGTGCGAGGCGGCAAATTCCGTCCCTTCCTCGGGGTGGACTTGCAAGGTTGACCCTGTCTCCTCGACTGTGACTATGGAAAGTGTTCTCCTTGTCACCGTACTATTTCCTAATTACTAGCAAGTAGCTCCCTGGCTGAACATGTTCCCAAAGGTCACAGACAGACCTGGCGTTACACACACCCATTCGTTAAACGAGCAAAAATTTCAAAGAAACGATACTTGGTCTCGCCGTGCTCACGAGAAGCGCCACCACGGCTCTCACTGCTCTGAGCTATGTAGGACGACGGAGCACCTGTGTGTTCCCATCAACACAGAACCAGGGACTCAGCTTGTCTGACTAGCGTCAGGAATCATTTCTCCTTTGGCTTAAAAAAGCGTATCATTTCTCTTAGTCTGACAAATTCAGGTGAGACCTTCAGCCTTGGAGATCTTCACTTGACTTGTTTTTAGCCCACATTAATCTCCAGGGCAATTTCCTCATGGTGTTCTTCATTGAGAGTACCAGCAAGCAATAGCAAGATTCCTCCTGGACATAAAATAGCACCAGCCACCCTTGCAGGTAAAGTACCACAGGGTTATGCACACACACACACACACTCACGTGCACACACACTCACATGCACACAATCACATACTCACACAGTTTTAGCATTGACTTTATTATTGTATGACTATTTGACGTTGTTCATCCATGTAAAAATATTCGACAAATAACTCAAATTTTGCAATGTGATGTGGAAGAGAGAAAAATGACACAGAAAAAAATAGTTTGTCAGGGAAGAAAGTGATGTCGTTTGAATTTTTCCAATTTCTCTTTCCCAGCAATCTGAGCATATGTTAGCACTGTGAGATAAATAATAATGTACTACATTAACAGCTCCAAATGATCAATCTTTGTATATGTGTGTGTGTGAGTATGTGTGTGTGTGTGTGAGAGAGAGAGAGAGAGATAGAGATTTAATCTGATAGTAGCCCTTTCTAAAAGGATTGTGAAGACTCGAGTTTTAATTTTTCTTTGCTCACCGGAATAATCTGTATTCTCAGTATTTATGAAATTGTTTTCTTTCTCAACTTATTTCCCCGGGAACGGAAAGATCAAGGCTGACCCAGTTCATTGGGGCACTTCAGGAACGAGTCCTTGGGAAGGAAGGTAGGTGGGAATTTAAGAACACAGCGTTTTTTGTGGGGCTTGCCAACTACGGTCCCTCCTGGCAGACACATCAAAGAGAGCCCAAGGGCAGCAGTCCAGCCCCTCATCCGTCCTAATTAGCAAGTCAGAGGGGGAGCCTGAACTCTTACTCACAGTAACCAGTGCCCAGGGCCATCTAAGTGTACACACAGATTCTAGCAGTACTTACAGGTGGGCTGCTTGGACTCTGATGCTCCCTGTCCCGATGATCATCTATACTCCGAGTTCCATGCCCAGAAGTGTAAAAACAAAGGGGGTCAATGACAAGAACATGCTTTAGAAAAAGGCGGTGGCCCAATTGTTGGCATTTTCTTTCTGTTATTTTGTTTTTCCTCATAAACCAAGAATTTCTAGAACCTTCCATTTAAAATGGTTCGAAAACATATCTGAAGCAGCAGTTCATAATCTATCCTGTTATTTAAAAAGTTAAAAAAAAAAAACAAAGACCACTCCCAGTAATGTCAGAGCTGGGTTGACACTAGAGACTGTTTACTCCTGCACCTTAATTTTAATGCTAAAAGTAGCCAACAGCCAGAAAGTGTGGCGACCTGAGGTCACCCAGTTCATTTGTTCCAGGGGGACACTGACCTTTTGCATCTATTGGGCCAACACAAGGGCCTCACATGTGAAGATTAAGAGGCTTTCACTTTTAAAAAGTTAAAAACAAATTATCCAAAGTAGGATAAATTCATCTCATGCAAATAAAAATAGGAAACAGTCTGGAGCAGGCATCAGAGGAGAGCAGTTTGGGGTCTGTCTGTTCAACACGTCACCCCTGGCAGGTGACAGGAGCAACAGGAAAGCGAGGTGTGCACCCCACGGAGATTTAAACAGGGTCTGTAAGGGGCCCCCAGGATCTCTAGGGCTGTCAAAGCTCTCACACTGCCTTCCTGCATGGGAGTCTGCCAGGCCCTGGCGGTGGGCAGGGCAGGTGCTGCCCCCCTGGGGTGCAGGTGCAGAGTCAGCAGAGGAGAATCACTGTGTGGGGGGTCTCAGGGCCCACCCACGACCCCCCACGGTCACACCCCCCCACCCCTACCCCCCACCCCCACCCCCCCCCCCCCGCACCCAGCAAACAGGCTAGGGTGTGCCTGAGGTAAGAGACAGAATGTCCTGCAGCCAAAATCAGGACAGAGGGCGTGCTATTCAGTGTGCAAGGGAGCCTGTGTGTGGGCTCAGCTGTCAGTCTCTATGCTATGTGTGTACACACACAAGAAGAGACAGGACAGCTTGACCTGTGGTGGCGCAGTGGATAAAGCGTTGACCTGGGAACACTGAGGTCGCCAGTTCAAAACCCTGCACTGGTCTGGTCAAGGCACATATGGGAGTTGATGCTTCCAGCTCCTCCTCCCCTTCTCTCTTTCTCTCACTCTCTCTCTCTCTCTCTCACTCTGTGTCTCCTCTCTAAAATGAATAAAATAAAGTTTTTTAAAAATGAAGAGACGGGACACAAGTGTGAGAGAGCACGGGGCTCACCGGGCTGTGTGAGTGTGTGTAAAGCATGGGCCATGCTCTCAGGGGAACGTCCATGCCGCTTTCCCTGAGCTCAGCAGCCGCCAGTTCTGCTGAAAGTCGGATTCAAACACCAGCAGTAACCCTGTCCAGGTCCCCCACCCCCACCCCCACCCCGCTCCTGCCAGGCCACCCAGGGCCCTCTGCTGTCTCTGGCTGGGACAAGCAGATGTGGACAGAAAGGGACAGAGAAGAAGCACACTGACCACGGTTCTTCACCTCGTCACATCTTCCTTCTGCACGAGCCCTGCACGGCCATCAGAGCAGGGTTCGGGGTGCAACACGGTATCCCCTCTGCTGCCCTGCACCCCGGCCCAATTCAACGGGGCAAACGCACTAACCTGCTAGCTTCTGCGTCACAGCGGGGGCACGAGTCACTGCTTCCTTCCTCTTCCTCCTTGTCCCTTCTCTCCTTCACCCTCTTTTCCTTCCTCCCTTCCTTCCTTCCTTCCTTTCCTTCCTCCCTCCCTCCTTCCCTCCCTTCCTTCCCTCTCTCCTCCCTCCTTCCTCCCTTCCTTCTTTCCCTCTTTTCCTCCCTCCCTCTTTCCTTCCTTCCTTTCCTTCTTCCCTCCCTCAGCCCTGAATTCCTCGCCTCTGGTGAGAAGACTTTTCCCTCCTGGTGCAGGGAGGGCACCTCTCACAGGGGACATCTTTGACCTAGCTCAGAGAAGAAGGGCGAGTGGGAAGGAGGTCTGAGAGACCTTCTCGCTTCTGTGCTTTCCTCAAAACCCTTCAGATTAACACAGACAACTGACCACCAGGCCGCGATCCCGAGTCCCGCACCCCCCACTCCCTTCCTCCTTCTCTTCCTGCCTTCTTTTTCAATAATTAAGCAACACTTATTTTTTTAACTTCTGATCTTTGATTTATTAAATATGCAGCCCCTTGTTACTGTAAAGATCCCATGATTTTCTGAAAAATATACGCTGGTAACTACTTTCACTCCTTCCAGAAACCCTTTGAGATAGAGGCGGGGTGTGCAGAGGACCCATTATGTCTGCCCTAGAGCTGAGCTCCAGGAAGACGTCACACTCCGCGTCACGTGAGCTCCCGGCGGGCGTCACACAGTCCACGTCACGTGAGCTCCAGGAGGGCGTCACAGTCCGCGTCACGTGAGCTCCAGGCGGGCGTCACACTCCGTGTCATGTGAGCTCCAGGAAGGCGTCACAGTCCGCGTCACGTGAGCTCCAGGCGGGCGTCACACTCCGCGTCACGTGAGCTCCAGGCGGGCGTCACAGTCCGCCTCACGTGAGCTCCAGGCGGGCGTCACACAGTCCACGTCACGTGAGCTCCAGGAAGGCGTCACATTCCGCGTCACGTGAGCTCCAGGAGGGCGTCACACAGTCCGCGTCACGTGAGCTCCAGGCGGGCGTCACACACTCTGAGTCACAAAGGGTAACGGAACACGCCACTCCAAAATGTGCCTCTCTGGCCTGAGGGCTACTTTCAGATGACCATGTATGAAAATTCAGACACAGGAGGAGCAGCTCTAGAAACATGTTTTCTCTACAAGGGAAATTTACATTTCTGTAGGAAGTCTGCCTTTGCATGCATGTCCCCTGGAGCAGGAAGAGAAGGAGGGCTCTAGAGCAGGGGACACTCTTGGGGGTGAGGAAGGCACTGACTGAAATCTGCCGACGACCTCCCCTTTGTCCTCTCCGCTTTCCTGCCTCCCCCCCAGCAGACCTCCCACTGCCACACTGTTCCTTCCTTTGTACCTGGAGATGGCTCTTCAGGTGGCGCCTTGGGCCACTCAGGGACTTCCTCAGTTTTTCCGGGTCCTCCCCATGTATACAGAAGGCATGCATGTGAAAAAATGGTTCTTTTTCCCCCTCTTGTTAAACTGTCTTTTGTTGCAGGGAGATTCAACTAAGAACTCAGAAGGGTAGAGGAAAAATTACTTTTCTTTCCCTTTAGTAAACTGTCCATTCCAGGGCTGGTGGCTACAGGAAGAGCTTGTGTCTTTCAGACATGTGAGCGTGCGCACGAGGACGTGCACATGGGTGTACACACACACACACACACAATGTTGCATGAAACAACGTTTCTGAGGTTTCACGCCGGCTGGAGTATACTACTTTGCCGAGAGGTTACCTTTCTTCTACGTGTTGTGTAACTTCATGCTCTTTGTAGAAACTGGGGAAAACCTGAAAATTTCCTAGATGCAACAAGCCTTTTGTGGCATTTTCTGGTCATTTAAATTTTCTTTTTCTTTTTTTTTTTTAAGAACCCCTGTTAATGAGATATAGTAATGGAATTTCAATTTGCAATGTTGAACAGAAAGCCTACTTCTATTCCTACAGAATTGGTTGGTGGACCATTTTTTAAACTGCTAATGCGAAGTTAATTAGTTAGTGAATTTAGCTGGTTGGGGAGCGATCAGCAGAAATTCTCTCCTTGTCCCAAGGCCTCTCCTGGACGTGCAGACCCATCAATTAGAAACAAAGTGTCTCTATCTAATGCAGGAGACACATCGCCTCTTATTGTAGAGCCCTATGGTGGCCCGGCGCTTTTCCAAATGAGCTCCCCTCTGTTATTCATAAATATTATAAAAATAGCGTGTTATCTCCTGGCATGAAAATTTCCCCTAAGCACCTAATAACTCACGGAATAAGTTCATCCTAATTGTGGGCCTGTTGTTTTACATGGAAAAACGTTTCCAAGTTTTCACGTATTAAAGATCACGAGGGTTTGTATGTACAGGCATCCCCTGTGGCAAACCATCGCTGAGGCTACTGCCCCTCGCAGTCCCCACTTGGAAATGGCTCTCCACTGAGTCGCCCCCAGTGTCTTATCCCGCCACCTCCGGTGGCACACAGAGGCCATGTGGGGTCCAACTCCGGCATACTCCACATGGCCGGGGACAATGCAGCATGGGTGGTCTAGGGCCCACCCAGCTGTTCCAGCCCCAAAGCCTTTCCCGAGCCCAGTATCACAGATGGCCACGTTACACCGTGCACACACTCAGCCCCGTCTGACACCGGGGTGTGGACTTCCACGATGCCCCCGGCCCACGCACAGAGACCTGCTTCTCACTCACCTGAGGAAAACTTTACATGGTTAGTGATTATGTCTGCTCCCAACTCCTGTTTCTAAAACTAATGGTGTATACATTTTAATCTGGCTCTGTCCCTTTGAGGCTAGGTGTAGCTATTTGTAACATGTGGAAACAGCAGGGACCAGCTTACATAGGGCGGGGAAGAAGGACTGGTTCTTTTCTTCCTCCTCCCTTTGTCTCTCTCTGTCCCTCCCTCCCTCCCTCCCCACCCCTCCCTCCCACAAGCATGGGTTCCATGCCCAGTGGGCCCCGAGGATGCCTGCAGGTGACTCTCAGGGACATCTGCAAACCTCACCCACCTGAGTGAGGAGTGGGGTGAGCTGTCCAAGCTTCCTGCCTGGGGTGGGATTTCTGGATTTCAGTCCAGAAGTGCACCTTGTACGGTGAGACCGTAACATCCGGCCAGCAAGGCTGCACGCGGCACCATCCCCACCACATGGAAATCCTCCCCATTGTCTTACTTAAAATTAAAGGTACAGAGCCCTGGCCAACTGGCTCAGTGGTAGAGCATTGGCCTGGTTGTGGAAGTCCCGGGTTTGACTCCCGGCCAGGGCACATCTGCTTCTCCACCCTTCCCCCTCTCCTTTCTCTCTGTCTCTCTCTTCCCCTCCCACAGCCAAGGCTCCATTGGAGCAAAGTTGTCCCCGGGCACTGAGGACGGCTCCATGGCCTCCACCTCAGGTGCTAGAATGGCTCTGGTTGCAACAGAGCAACAGCCCAGATGGGCAGAGCATCGCCCCCTGGTGGGCATGCCGGGTGGATCCCTGTCGGGTGCATGCAGGAGTCTGTCTGTCTGCCTCCCTGCTTCTCACTTCAGAAAAATACAAAACAACAACAACAACAAAACAAAAGAAACAATTAAAGATACAGAGACCAGACAAGGCGAGTTGACCTGTGGTCTCCCTTGAATGTAACATAGCCCCGAACGCGGCCTAATTAGGGGTCTAAGTTTGAAAACCTCACAGTTTTCTGTTCCCTTTCCAACCACAACTTATTTTTCCTCAGGCGTTCTGCTCGGTCTTGAACCAACACGTCTGGCAGGACAGGGCGGGCGCTGCTTGTCCCCACGGTGCTCCCTGGACACACTCAGTGCCCACTGGCCAGCAGGACCGCGCCTTCCCAGCAGACCTGAGCACAGGGAGCCCGCAGACCGTTCTGCCTTCAGTCTTTCCCAGAACTGTGGACACTGACGCCTCGGTTTTCATCGATAATACGTCGGAAAACAATTGGCAAAATCCAAACCGACGAGAACCAAGGCAATTATTTGCATATGATTCAGTGTAAATCCAGTTACTGTTGGCAGTTACCACTGACAGGTCATTGTAGCACCAGCTCTCTCAATCAATGGAAAAGGATGGAGAGAGCTGGAAGCGCTGGACGGCAGTGGAATTGTCTGAGTAGACGCGCCGGGTGATGCTCACACAGCAGAAACAACGCCACACGCAGCAGAACGCGTGGGTGGATCACCCCTTTGTTTTCACAAAATGAGCAGCGAGGTCACGTGGGCATGTCGACGAAATCCGAGACAAATTTTTCGTGGAAAAAAATCGACGAAAACTGAAACCGACGATAACCAAAGTCAATGGAAACAGAGGCGTCATCACAGTCCCTCCTCGTCTGCAGTTTCTTCCAGCACATTCTAGCGACAGAGAAACTTCCTCAAAACGGTAACGTAGAAGGAACGCCCCTGCGTGTCTGCGGGTGAGCTGGGCTCGAACCCCTGAAGGACCATCCCAGGGCTGCCTGGCCTTTCTTTCCTAACAGTCCCCTTCGCACCCTCCCACCCCG
This sequence comes from Rhynchonycteris naso, assembly GCA_037038555.1. NCBI lineage: Eukaryota > Metazoa > Chordata > Mammalia > Chiroptera > Emballonuridae > Rhynchonycteris > Rhynchonycteris naso. Next base: position 3,164,688 of record CM072998.1, read on the forward strand.
AGCCTTCTAGAAGGAACCGCCCTGACGGCCTGTACCCAAATCCCCACTAGGCGTTAGCCATGGAGGTAGGTCGCCCCTGCAGCTGGGGTATATCAGCCCCATGTCTCAGATGAGGAGACTGAGACACAAAGGTCAGGGACTTGTCCAATGTCACTACGCGAAGCAGCAGCAACACCACCGACTTCTACCCGGCGCCCGTTCCCAACCTTCAGTTTGTCTGTGTCGCCCTTAGCATGTTTCACTGCACACGCACACGCCTTCTCAAAGGACGGGGTCTGAGAGTGACATCTGTCTCCGAGAGCTCAGCCACAGAACACGGCTGGGTCGCATGTCACGTGTTCCCCACAAATGACTCTCTCTGAAACATACGAGTGATGCAGCCGCCCCGTGATGTCATCGCTGCAGGGATTACTATTTCCATCTTAAAGTGTTTTTTTTTAAAAAAAAAAAAATTAAAGAATCCTCTTTGCCGGTCGGTATTTTGATCCAGACAAAGCAAGAGCCAGCCACCCCAGCTCAGTGACGGAAGTCACTGCCCTCCCTGGATGGAGCCATCGTGCTGTGGTTTGTCCTCGTCACCGCTCCACGGACGGGTCCCTGCTTTATAGTCGTCACACGCTCCGTGTCGCGTCTGAGGGGATGGAGAGCAGAGGGAACGGGGAGAACCGCGGGGCTCCAGTCCTGGTTTCTCCCGCACGCGCTGGAGAAGGACGCCCTCGCCTTCCTCTCAGACGTGACTGTCCTTCCCCGTGTGCCCGCTCACGCGCCATCGTTTTTCTTCCGTCTGTGGCTTCTCGTCCTATTATCTCATCCACTCCTCTGCCTTCAACCCACGGGGCCCAGTGTAATTCAGTCTCACCTTCTCTTCTAACGGCCCATCCAACATTGTCAACGGCTCATCCACTTAGATGACCTCACAGGCGGAAAGCCATGCTCAGCGGCCCCCCACCCGGGAAAGGCTGGGTCTGGCTCCATTGTTTCTGAAAATGCTGCCATCCCTCACCCGTGTGCCCAAGGACGGAACTGCCTTTGGTTTCTCCTTCACCCGTCCCCCGCGTGGGACCACGTCTGTCTCTTTCCAAAGTGGTTCTGTCCTGGCCCGGCAGAATGAGAATGTGCTGCTGAGGTTCACACAAACCAAGGTGTTGGCCATCTCTCTCTTTTCATTGTTGACCTGAGACAAAAGGGTGGAATTCTGGGCCTCTTGCCTATGTGGATTGGGAGGTTACTCCTTCCCTGCTTTTAAGAAAATGGGAGTCAGGTCTGACCAGGCTGTGGTATAGCGTGTAGAGCATCAACCTGGAGTGCTGAGAACCCAGGTTTGTAACCCCGAGGACGCTGGCTTGAACGCGGGCTCACCAGCTTGAGCGGGGGATCACTGGATTGAGTGTGGGGTCATAGACATGACCCCATGGTCACTGGCTTGAGCCCAAGGTCGCTGGCTTGAACAAGGTGTCTCTCACTCTGCTGTAGCCCCCCCGCCCCCCCCCCCGTCGAACAACTAAGGTGCCACAACTATGAGTTAATAATTCTCATCTTTCTACCTTCCTGTCTGTCTGTCTTTCTCTCTCTTCTCTCCTTTTCTAAAAAGAAAGAAAGAGAGGAAGGAAGGAAGGGAGAGAGTGAGGGAGGGAAGGGAGGGAAGGGAGGGAGGGAGGGAAGAAGGGAAAGGAGGGAGGGAGGGAGGGAAAATATGAATCAGTTCTCGTTCATCTATAATGGTCTCAGTTTCATGGGCCATAGATTGAATGACCACATATTTGGTGTGGCCAGGACAATTCCCATTTATGCTTTGTTTGTAGCGTAATTATTACCAACACTCTCATTTTCAAAAAATGTCCTAACTGGGTCCTTAAAATGTATGCTTTATAAAGGAGCGTCGATTGTAAGACTTAAGAGAAAAGGAGTTGTACCTAAAGACTACTGTAGTTGATCAAGTTGTGTCCTGTCGGCTACCAGTTAACAATCATTGCACACGCATATCGGAACTAACCATTAAACATGAATTCCTGTCTAGCTTAATATATACACTCATGTTTACAAATAAAAACGTTTATAGGTCCATGCGTATGCATAGGTTAGCGTGTAATATTTACTTTTCCTTGCCCGGCAGCCGAACGGGCATAGTAATAATCAGAGTGCTCGGCAGCTATGAGCACACCTAGCCACCAGATCTCACTATGTGATGCCATTCCCAAATTCAAGGAGCCAAGGCTCCTTGGCAGGGTGGCTAATTCTAGGACTGAAGTGGAAAATATAAGCAATTTTACAACAACCCAGGAGCATCTTGTGGTGCCAGAAAGTTAAGAAAAGATTGCTTAAACACACAACACACATGCACAATGATACGCACATGCCAAAGGGACACAGCTCCCAACGAGAGAGCTCCCATCAGCCAAAACTAGAACAGCCTGAGCCACAAATTAGTGTTGGGTTATACCCAGTCTATAAATGAATACCCAGGACTCCACACTGCTACAAATTATTGAACAGATAATAAATAGATGGATGGAGGGAATAGACACATATCCTTGGTAGAAGAAGTCTAAAAGGTTAAGTAGCTATTCTTCCCTCAACGCCTGACTCTCCATGTCATATGTGTGCCTTGTGTGTTCTGTCTTCTCCCCAGAGAGTAGAGAGTGGAAAGAGGCAGAGGAATTGTCCAGCGGGGAACGCTGAGGACACCACCCCTGCCCAGGGATTGGGTGAACCTCACCGTACTAAGTCACTTGGGAGCACGGCAGTACTAGTACTAAGTCACTCGGGAGCACGTCAGTACTAGTACTAAGTCACTCGGGAGCACGTCAGTACTAGTACTAAGTCACTCGGGAGCACGTCAGTACTAGTACTAAGTCACTCGGGAGCACGTCAGTACTAGTACTAAGTCACTCGGGAGCACGTCAGTACTAGTACTAAGTCACTCGGGAGCACGTCAGTACTAGTACTAACTCACTCGGGAGCACGGAAGTACTAGTGCTAAGTCACTCAGAAGCACGCTGTACTAGTACTAAGTCACTCGGGAGCATGGTAGTACTAGTGCTAAGTCACCCGGGAGCACGTCCATGCTAAGTCACCCGGGAGCACGGCAGTGCTAAGTCACATTGGGAGCACGGCAGTGCTAGTGCTAAGTCACTCGGGAGCACAGCAGTACTAGTGCTAAGTCACTCGGGAGCACGTCAGTGCTAAGTCATCTGAGAGCACGACAGTACTAGTGCTAAGTCACCTGGGAGCATGGCAGTACTAGTGCTAAGTCACCCGGGAGCACGTCAGTGCTAAGTCACCTGGAGCACGACAGTACTAGTGCTAAGTCACCCGGGAGCACGTCAGTGCTAAGTCACCTGGAGCATGACAGTGCTAGTGCTAAGTCACTCGGGAGCACGTATTCTTGACACCAGGTGGGAAATGGCACGTGACCTCCGCGGTCCTCCTCCAACAGACACCAACAGCGTGCTCAACAGACGAGCCTCATTAGGGAGACATTCTGTTAGACCCCTGGCCAGCTGTCCTCAGAGCTGTCGGGGTCATCAGAAGCATGGACAGTCTGAGACGCTGTCATAGCCGCGAGGAGCCTGAGGAGGTAGGATGATTGAACATAAGGTAGTAAAATGTCCTGGAACTGAGAAGGACATGGACTGCGTGGACGCTGAGGAAGCTGGAGGCAGCGTGGGGTGTACGAATGTAGTGACAGTAGGGTTCACAGAGCCACCATTTCAGGTAAGATGTCAACAGGACGCCCCCTGCGGCACACCCGTGGGGACTGCATCAGGACAGCGGAGAAGCCGGGCGTGGGGGAGGCAGGCTTTGCCGTGTGGACAGCGTGGGAGCCCTATTCCCACGGGAAGATGTGACATCGTGTCTGAATTATTTGAAAACACGACACTCAGACACCAGCAGCAACTGCGTCTGGCACGGTGCTTTGGCCAGGGGACTTTGTCTGCGGGGATGGAGTGGGATGGGGACGTGAGGCCGGGCCACCCCGACGTCCAGGCAGCACATGGGACAGTGATGTTAGGCGGCCTCGTGGCTGGTACAGTCCACGTGACCTCTCTGGGTTACCTATGTAATTCCTACGTGAATCGACAAATGTTCGAATCAGAGTTCCCTTATGAATAATGAGCTATCCGGACCAAGGCCAAGCCCACCACTAGAGAGCTCCAGCAGAGCGAAGGCCTGGGGGGACCAAGGCCAAGCCCACCACTAGAGAGTCTCCAGCAGAGCGAAGGCCTGGCGGGACCAAGGCCAAGCCCACCACTAGAGAGCTCCAGCAGAGCGAAGGCCTGGCTCGGATCCACGGCGGAGTCGGGAACGTGTGGTCCCGTGGCTTGTGCGGCGTGTAACTCAGTGTGTGAGCTACGTGGCTGATCTTATACTCTGACACACACTGCCGGTGGAGGCCCAAGCTCTGGTTCTGGAGGGATATTCTGGAAACCGCCAGGCTAGGTATCAGCTGGGTGTCCTGTTAGCCTCTTTATCTTCCATCGGCCTCGGCTGACTGATCCAGATAATGGGTACATAACAGAACAAATATGACTTGGTGTAACAGGTATTAAATAAAACACTCTCCAGATACCCGTCTCCCTAGCTGTCCACATGCCCCCCTTCCGTTCGGGCTGGCTACCCATGTAAAAATACACACGTTCTTTGTAATAACTTGCAAAACTCTTCTTCTACCCATGAGATCTCGCTCTCTCCACCTCATGCTGCTTGATGATCTCACTGCTTCTGCTCTTTGTTTGCCTGCACGTCCTTCAAGCCTTTCTACCCATGTTTCCAAATAATGACCCTAAGTTGTTGAAATGTTTTCAACTGAGGACGCTCCCACCTCCACACGTGCTCTTACTAACGCCCTTCCTCCCGTCTTATCCGCCGTCAGCACCCAAGGGAGCCGCGCCCATCCTGGGTCCAGATGCCGCCTCCTCCCTAAACCAGGTCCTGTCTTCCCAGCAGGAGTGGGGGCCCTCCTCCTCGCCCGGGGGGCCCTGCCCGCCCCCTCACCGCGTCCCACATTGTAGCTGTGCGCATGCCTTGTTTCCACGGCAAGGCACACCCTCTGCGTTTTCTCCTGTGCGTCTTTCACAGAATGGGGCCGGCTCTGGGCCCTGGTGGCTTGAACGGGCACCCAGTGAGCCAGAGCTACGGAAAGCGATTATACCTCAGAGTGCTTTGGTCGCATATGGTCAGTATCGCTGCAAAACCCTTTGGGGTGTTGGTGCATTCCTGAGATGAGAGACGCTTAAAATGCAGTCGCTGTCAATTTGGCACTAAGCCTCCTTGCTACAAGATCAAGCCTCACCAGCGACAGACGCCGACCAGTGTCGAGCTGTCAGGTTCAAGCTAAATCACAGCAGAGAGAGCGAGACAAGTCAGTTGGAAAACATAGTATTTGGCTTCGTCACTTCTTTCGCTCACGATGTCGTGTTGGGTCCCTGTCAGCGCCAAGGATAAGACAGCTCGTGCAGGGCGCTCCCTCGGGGAGGTCTCCACATTTCAATGTTCGTCCCGGCCCTGGGGTAGCAGTCCCTGCACTGCAATGACACCAACCCCCAGACCAGTTATTTCCTGCCTTTCCTCAGTGCGTGTTGGTGTCCCGGCCCCTTTGAAAGCCGCATCAGAATGCAAGAGCCACCTCCCTGGAACTCTTCAGGTCCTTCGTTCCCATGACCACATACTGATACTGAGCAAGGATATGTGTTTCTACGACAACAGCCGCCCGCCTCTCTGAAAGGGAAGGCATCCCCACGGCCAACTGAACCCATCGGGAGCAGGCTGTGCTTCCCGCACACACGTCTTAGGTTTATGGTTCCAGATGCACTCCCTGTCACAGGGGGTGTGGCGAGACTTCTAGAATGATGGGTAATGCACACAAAGATTTGAATGTACATTTTTTTTTTTTTTTTACTAACTGTCATTTCTGGGTAACCTGAACTGTCGTTGACGTGGGACACGGACAAAACAAAAATCTTGCTGATAACAGAAAGCATTCTCAACAAAAAATTCATAGGCTCTAACATAGGCCAAGTAGACTTAAATATCTTAGAAGCACCCACTGGAACATTCTAGAAAAGTCTCTGAGACATTCTGGCCAACACGTAACTAATATATGTGGCACATTTCAAATAAAATAAAGTTACCTATGTAGTTTATTCATATGTGTACAAATAAAATTACACACGTGCTTATATCTTCATTTGCTTTTAAGACACAATGAATTCCGTAATTTTAAGTATCCATCCGACAGGATCACACTTATTCCATTCTAAAAGCAATTAATACGATTCAATATATTTATAATAAATAGAAAATATTTTTGTAATACATGAATCCAAAAATAGCGTCCTTATTTTCATACTTTTGGTCTGTATTAAAATACACTCATTTTTAACACTGTTTATCTCTTTATTATGGTGTTTCTCATAACCACCTTCTAATTCATATTTGTATGTGGGTGCACGTCTCACTCAGAGTTATAGAGTTTCCACCTATGTCAGGAATTTGGGGAACCAATCATTTCTCAACTATCTTCATTTTCGTGATGAGAAAACAGACCCTTAGAAATACACCTGACCTGCCTGACCAGGCGGTGGCGCCGTGGATAGAGCATTGAACTGGGATGTGGAGGACCCAGGTTTGAAGCCCCGAGGTCACTAGTTTGAGCGAGGGTTCATCCAGCTTGACTGGGGGCTCGCCAGCTGGAGTATGGGGGTCGCTGGCTTGAGCGTGGGATCATAGACAGGACCCTATGGCCGCTGGCTTGAGCCTAAAGGTCGCTGGCTTGAGCCTAAAGGTCACTGGCTTGAACAAGGGGTCACTCTCTCTGCTGTAGTTCCCCCCGCCCTGCCCCCAGTCAAGGCACATATGAGAAAGCAATCAATGAACAACTAAGGAGCTGCAATGAAGAATTAATGTTTCTCATCTCTCCCCCTTCTTGTCTGTCTGTCCCTGTCTGTCCCTCTCTCTGTCTCTATCATAAAAAAAACTAGAAAGAAGAAATACACCTGACCTGCTCAAGATCATACCATGCTACTGATTCATGGTTCCTGGCTCCAGCCCCTCCCCAGAAAGGTGATAAAAGCGGGAAAGGAGGGTCTCAGTGACAAAAGAAAGGGTCCCCGAGGTCTCACAGGAAAGCGCTGCCCTACATTAATCCTCAGGACACCTCAGAATCTATTTCCAGGGGGCGTTTTCCACACCGCGTGCCTTTCTAACCGGAGCCTGCTGAACGGAAGACCCCACGAGGATTCTAGGGCAGTGGGGATGGGGGAGGCAGAGACCCGCAAGAAGAAGAAGAAACGAGGTCTGAGAGCTCAGGAAAACAAAGTGTATATATAAAAAATAAAATGTTCCTAAAACCCCTTATTCTGGCTCGTTCTACGTAGAAGCAAGCCAACAGACAGGGTCCTAGCCCCCGAGCTTTGGGCACACGGCTCTGTGCAGGGACTGTGGCCTTGGGTGTCACAGATGCGGGGGAACTGGCGGCACGTGGGTGGCGGCGCCCCGACAGACGGAAGGGCAGCGCGTGAGAAACATCGGCTCGGGGCTATCCGTAGGAGGTGACATCAAACAAACCTTTGGGTGAGGATCACTCTCAGTTATCCAGAAAATGCCGTGAGATGGGCTACCTTCTCTCCTGACACACGTTTTGAAGGCTAAGCAACTGAATTAAAGAAAATAATAAACACACACACACAAAACTTAATAATTTTGTCATAGGGTTGACTGTGGATGCGTTGGCTAAGCCTTTCTTCACAGAACGTGTGTCCATGCGTGTGTGTGTGTGTGTGTGTGTGTGTGTCCGAGAAGGAGAGAGGGAGAGGGAGCGAGAGTTGGGGACATATTTTCATTTTAATTGCTGATTTATGTCACCCCCATGCTCCCCCCTCGGCATGCATATACTTGTTCAGTCTTTTGGGAAAAAGAGAAGACAAACTGACAGACTCAAGCCCCGGGCGAGAACGGTTCAGGACAAACACATGCTATGTGCACTCCGTGTATTGTACGACTTCACCTTCAGCTGCCTCCGTATCTACCTTTCCCGTCCTCCCACACTCCCCTGGCTCCCGCGAGACGCGCCAAAGAGTAACGTTTCCACCAGCTCCACCACAGACCCAAAAGACCCGTGACGAGAGCAGGTCTCTAGCGCCTGTGCCCACCCCCCAACAGCGTGAGAAAACTGCCCACCAATTCCGTCTGTCATGAGAGTAGTTGGAACAGCGTGGAAGGCGGGGTCGGGGTTCTGCGAGGGGGCCCCAGCGGGGACAGGGAGACGCCAAGAACACCAGGGTGATTGGGGGTTCCCAGAAACCACCTGCGGAGAGCAAAACTCAGCCAATTCACCACCGGAACCAACGTTTCCACCTATTTCTGCACCGGTTATTGTATCTACTTACAGTATTGAAGGTAATTTCTTCAAAAACATATGAAGAGAAAAATGGTATTTGTTAAAAAAAAATACCTTACAAAAGCCTCACCTTACCTTTCTCATGGTAGAATCAGGTTGTAAAAAGTAAGTCATTGAAGAATACTAGATACTATGAAGCCACCTGAGCCCCAAAGATAAATCATGATAAGGACGGGAGTTCCAAATATAAATGACATCATTGATAATATCATAATCCTGCATTTTCGCTGTGTTAAAAGCCTGCATTCTCTCGGGTAATTACATTGTGTATAGATTTTGTTTGTCCTTTCCTTGTTTAAAAACATTAAATAAAAAATATATATTTTTTAAGCTATTTAAAGATATATATCTCTACAGCCTCCATGATTGCAACTCTAATGATATCTGCCCTCTCCAAAATTCACATATGGATTTAGGTGTGTTCCCAGTCTGTCCGGGACCAAAAAAACCCACAAATGTTTAACTCTAACCAGATTATGTACGTGTCCTTTGCCAGCAGTGTCTGGGAACAGACAAAAGTCTGAAAACAGGGCCTTTGTCATTTTGACTCTGAGGGTTTGCAAAGTCTACAGACAGGTCGGACCTCGAAGGCGACAGGCATGAATTCACCTGATGACTCAGCTTCCAGAAACCCCTTGTCTCTTCTTCTAGCTCAGCTTTCTGTCTCTTAAACTCCAATTTTCCAGGCCAGGCGGGAAGGTCAGTCTCAGTCACTTCTGGGTTTCTTTTTCGTCTTCCCTCAGCGAGCTCCTCACAGAAGCTCAGTGGCAGGTGGTCGCAGGAGGGGAGGAAGACACCATGTCCTGGTGGGAGTGCAGGGCGCCCCCCCAGACTGGGGTCCCACGCTGCGCCCCCACCCTGCCCAGTGGGCGCTCTCACGGGTCTCCCACCAGTAGGCTTGTTCTCAGCGGGTCCTCACAGTGCCTCCAACACTGGAGATTGGATTGCCACCTTGGAGGGCATGTCACGGTCCCATCAGAAGTCCTACAGCACCCAGACCTGGGGCCACTTCATGGGGTGCAGCCAGAGCAGTCTAGGGGGTCCCGCTGTCTGAAGGGCCCTGCACTTAGAGGTTAATGCTCTGTGGTCCAAGTCCTAAACTTCTTAATATTGTTACCTCTGCATTTGTGTCACAGAAGTGGAATCTGACGGGACAGTGGAGAGGAGCGGGGGCTTGAGCCTCGTTCCCACAAGACGCCCCCCAACCACAGAGCCCTCCCTCTCCTGGACACACCCTGTGGTCCCCAACCTTCTGGCACCTGGAAGCCCACCCAACTTCCCTCATATCCCCCCACCATCTACTGTGGCCGTCCATCCCTAGCCCAGCATACCTCGGTGAGGTGTGTGAAGGTGGCTGTCCCAGCGCCCACTGGGGAGGGGACATCTGAGATGTCCTGATGCAGTGTCCAGCATCTCCCAGCACGGAAGGTGCAATCCCTCGGTGGTCACCTCTCTGCTTTCGGTGGAGACAGTGGTCCTGGAGGAAAGACTGACTGCCCCTTCCGCTTGAGGTCTCAGTTTTATTCTGACCTCTCACAGATCCGACCCTTTGTTTTTATTTGATAAGCATCATTATTCCTCTCTGCGTCTAAGCAATGAATTTAATTCATTATACATTCTGCTGAATTAACGTATAGTCACCTAGTTAGTGAGCTTAGTTAATGGAGACAATCTAGGCTGTCGGCGCCTACTCTGTGCCCGGTGGAGCTAGGCAGTGAGGTGCAGCACTTACTACGTGTGGACCCCACACGCAACGACTCAGCGTCTGTGAGGACAGCCAAGGGCTCAATGCGTGGCAGAGCGACACACAGGTGCTTTATAACAAGGTAGATTAGCGCATCCCGCTTCTGTCCACACCGGGTAGAATTCTCCAGTAAAGCAGGAGAGTGCCGCTTTAGGCGATGCAGACGGACTGTCCAGTCGAAGAGAACCGTGCGGGCGTGTGTGAGAACGTGGAACATGAACGTCTCTTCCGAAGCAGTTTTCTCTCCGCCTCAAGTCGTGTCATCTTCCCAAATATATATGTATAAATAGATTACTAATGCTGCCCACTAGCCTTCCTTTCCCTTCGGCTCGTCCGGCTGGTCTAGTCACGTCTGTCGTTCACTGGCGCTCATGTGCACTGCACTAGTGTGCACTGACTGCCACTGCCTTACCTGGATCGCCTCTCTCATTGAAGGACGGTGGATGAAATTTTGGCGAAACAGGTTAAGTGATCTTTCAATTGTTGGGATGGCGAAGCCCCCTTCCAGGAGTCTTTACTGTGTCCCCTGTCCCCCTGGACAGGACATCTGTTTGGATCTCCATCACCACCGCCGAGCTTTGCCTGTTCTCGGAAATATCAAGGCGCGGCACCCACCCATAGCTATTTTCTTCTGTGTCTCATTCCTCTGCTCCTCTTATTTCAGAAGTATTTATGCCGGCAGTCTCATAGAGCCGTAGTTTCTTCAGTAACTTTTGTATTGATCTACAGTGTTTAATTTGTAAATACACCATCATTTTTGTTTTGCCTACTCTGACAATGCACCCTTGAGTTATTTCTATGGGGGGGGGCCCTTATGGGAAAAAAAAATCAACACACCACTAGCAGCATTCTAGCGCGTGTCTCCTGGGGACACATACACTCACTCCTCTTAGGTTTGTCCCCAGGAGTGGACTCACTGGTCCACAGACATCACTGGCTCTCAAATTTTTGTTTCAGGAAACCTTTATACTCTTTTAATTCGTTAAGGCCTCAAAGACCTTTCGTTTATGCGGACAATACGTACAGATTTTGTATATGTTAAAAATTAAACTAATTCTGATTTTACTTATTTATTTTTCCAAATACAGTTTACCTTCAGTATTATTTGGTATTAGTTTCAGGTGTACAGCTTAGTTTTAATTTGGGGGGGGGTCTCAAAAGTGGGAGAATCATATTATAGTTCTATTTTTAAATCTTCAAGGGACCTCCATAACGTTTCCACACCAACGTTACCACTTTACATGCCTGCCTACAGCGCACACGGGTTCCCATTTCTCCACACCCCCGCTGACGTGTATCTGTCATGTAACAAGTGCCATCCCCACAGGCGCGAGGTGACACCTCACTGCGGGTCTGACTCGCGTGTCCCTGAGGGTGCGTGCCGTCGGGCACCTGGTGGTGTACCTGGTGGCCACAGACAATCTTCTCTGAAGAAATGACTGCTCAAGTCCTTTGTGCATTTTTAAAATCAGGGTATTTGAATTTTCGGTATTTTGAATTACATGAGTTTCTTACAGAGGCAGATTTAATGGTGGGCGTACCAGGTGTGCACCCTGAGCCCTGACTTCTAAAGGGTCCCACAAAACTCCAACTTGACACTTTTTTCTAATGACACCAAATTTGGTTTTTTATGTGCAATTTTAAGATGAATAGTATATAATATTTTTTATTTATTTAAAAATATGGTTAACGTGTATTTTTATTTTCCCTCTCCCCCCCCTCTCTTTTTACAGGGACAGAGAGAGAGTCAGAACGAGGGATAGATAGGGACAGACAGACAGGAACGGAGAGAGGTGAGAAGCATCAATCATTAGTTTTTCATTGCCGTCGCAACACCTTAGTTGTTCATTGATTGCTTTCTCACATGTGCCTTGACCGCGGGCCTTCAGCAGACCGAGCCACCCCTTGCTGGAGCCAGCGACCTTGGGTCCAAGCTGGTGAGCTTTTGCTCAAGCCAGATGGGCCCGCACTCAAGCTGGAGACATCGGGGTCTCGAACCTGGGTCTTCCGCATCCCAGTCTGACGCTCTATCCACTGTGCCACAGCCTGGTCAGGCTCCCTCTCTGTTTTTTTAAGGGGCCCAGTATTTTCTTCTGCACCCAGGGTCTCAACCGACCTTAATTCACCCCTGGTTCCTTGTCTGTTTTGGGCAGTGACCCCTAACAACTGTTACAGATGTGCTCCCCGTCCACAGGCGGCCTCCTCACTGTGGGGACGGCCCTTGCAGTGCAGAGGCTGTTCAGGGTGACGTTGTTCCTCTCTCCTGCTGTTGATTTTTCTGCCTGTGCTTTCCATGTTGGTCACTTAAAAAGTAGTTAAGGAGTAGACACCACAGCAAATGCTCTTGCGACAGTAATTCCCTTTCTGTAGCAACATGTAACGGTTTCATCACTGCTATTTTTGAATTCATATACACAATAAAAAAACCAAACTGAACAGAGAATGCTAACTATTCATTCATTTGACAGTAACAATAACACACTCATGGATGTATACAGTATCATCATACGTCACATAGTAACAATAACAAACTCATCGATGTATACAGTATCATCATACATCACACAGTAACAATAACAAACTCATCGATGTGTACAGTATCATCATACGTCACACAGTAACAATAACAAACTCATGGATGTATACAGTACCATCATATGTCACACAGTAACAATAACAAACTCGTCTATGTATACAGTATCATCATACGTCACACAGTAACAATAACAAACTCATCGATGTATACACTATCATCATACGTCACACAGTAACAATAATAAACTCACTGATGTATATACATTATCATCATACCTCACGTAGCTATATTTTACAGGTTGTCCCACTGTATCAGTATGATATGGGTGGGCTAATAAAGGAAAACAAATGCCCATATTTACTGAGTTCGATATTAAAAATGAGAAGATAAAAGGTTTACCATCCAGGCTATACCTCAGAACAGAAAAAGTTAAAAAGACAATATGAACACCAATATATCGATGAAAGAAGATAGAAAGAAATACTTCTTTTTTTTAAAGTTTCCTAATAGGGATATGTTCAAGGGTCTCTACGATTAAAACATAATCACACTGTAGGCACCTTTGCAAGTACAAGAGCAGCTAAAAAACTCACTAAACGAACGATGAGGTAGGTATTCATCCTATGGCTCTCAAGAACCTACCATCCATCATTTATCAGATGTATGACGTTGAAATTTAAGAACACGGTACATGTGTGGAGGTCGCCAAAGGAGTGTCACTAGTTAGATCATCCTTTCTTTCTCTCTGTGCTGCAGACAAAGGTTAAAGGTGACAGGTCCAGAGGGAAGTGGCTTTTCTTTCCAATTCCTCTGCTGAGTTTGATGGTTCATTTACTTTGGTTGTAAAGGTGAAGATTCTAATATATGGCTATGAGACTAAGAAATAACAGAAATAGGCCCTGGCCACTTGGCTCTGGGGTAGAGCATCAGCCTAGCGTATGGAAGTCCTGGGTTTGATTCCCTGCCAGGGCACACAGGAGAAGCGCCCATCTGCTTCTCCACTCTTCCCCCTCTCCTTTCTCTCTGTCTCTCTCTTCCCCTCCCACAGCCAAGGCTCCACTGGAGTAACGTTGGCCCGGCCGTTGAGGACAGCTCCATGGCCTCCGCCTCAGGTGCTAGAATGGCTCCAGTTGCAACAGAGCAACACCCCAGATGGGTAGAGCATTGCCCACTGGTGGGCATGCCGGTGGATCCTGGTCAGGCACATGCAGGAGTCTGTCTCTCTGCCTCCCTGCTTCTAACTTCAGAAAAATACAAAAAAGAAAAAAAAAAAAAAAGAAATAACAGAAACACTGCCAATCACCAGTAAGATAAATCATATTCTGCCTTGGAGCAGATGGAATCCTAACACGTGTGTTTACTTAAGTAGTATAATTTTACCACGTGCTTGGCTCTGTCCGGTTTCCTTGACCTGGTTTGTCGAGAGTGCATGTCCTCATCTTCAGAGCTCCGAGCCCTGCATGCTGAAGAGCCCGGAACACGCTGAGACAGGGACTGGCTCCACAGAAATTCTGCAGCCATCTAAAAGTCATTCTGGTTGATCTCTAGATAATATATATTTTTATTTTTACCATAGTAATCCTTGTTTCCTAGGCAGGTAGCAGTGTTAGCATAAAAGCTAGGCTAAAGTTATGTTTACGAAGATCCATTGTAACATGCAGTGCTTTTACAGATTCTATACATTTTTAATCCTAACTTTATTTTCAGGACAGAAAGTAAAGTAGTAGCAATTTAACTTTAAATTGCACTTAAAAGTATATTAATAAAATGTTCTGCATTTCAATACTGTGCAATTGTGCAAAGTATACTTTTGCAGCCAACCCTATGACAGGGACAGCTTAGCTTATACAACATTCTCAGCGAAGAAAATTGAAATTCATAAGACAGAAGAAGAAAAAATTATAATCATAGGAACTTGAGGCTGAAAGAAACCTTCAAGCTTTCATAATACTTTTTTTACTTTAAAGGCAAAGTTTTAAACGTGTAAATATGTATGAATGTAGAGCCCGTATTGTGAAGTTCCCTGTGTCTCGATACATTTAAGAAGAGCCTCAGGACATTATTTAATTCATTTACAAAACTGTTCTTTGTTTAACTGCATTTACATAACAGAGTCTCTTTTTGTAATCAAATAATGAGTATGTCTAGTCTAGGGTAACCAAAGCTGTGAAAATGGAAACTTGAAAGCAATGAACGAATTTCTTCTATGAATTCGGGTTACATAGCTGGTCATCTGGACGCTGGTCACTGGGGGGTGAGGTGGCTTCTTTTCTTCCTCCCCCTGCTAACTGCCACCGGCACCAGCTTGGGAACTGGGACTGCTGCCCCTGGGAAGTCACGGCGGGGGCGGGGGGTGGGAGTACCCAGGGAGCTGTAGTCCCTTGTTAAGAGTTACTGGGTGTGCAAATTCGATTCCTTTTTCTGAGAGGAGGTTGCGAAGCTTACACGCTGGCTTTGGAGATGGAGGCAGGGGTGCGATCCAAGGAGCAGCTTCCAGAAGGTGGAAAAGACAGGGGAATGCGTTCCTCCCTTAGAGCCTCCAGGGGCAACGTAGACATGGGAACGCATTCTGCTCTTCTGCCCCCCCACCATACCCGCAAGAGGATGGATTCAGCCACCAAGTTAGAGGTCATTTGTTTCAGCGGTAACAGGAAGGTAACCCGGTCCACACCCCGCACTCTTCGCCGAGGAAGAGGAAGCTTACAACATCCGTTCAGATGGCTGAACGCTGGTCCCCCGGGGTCCGGGCCACATGGACACCGGTCACTGGTCACATGTCAGCGGTGTAGATGCAAACTGTCTGTGGTCGGCCACGGAGACCTGAGGCCAGGTCGAGGACGTGACACCGGGCAGGAGGTGACTGTCCGGGAATGTACAGGTATTTTCCATGAGCAGATACAGAACTCTTGGTAGAACATTAGCCGTGAGCAGCTCTGAAAAGTGCCCACATGACGAGCTCCCTGCCAGGGGTGAGGACATGGCAGAGCAGAGGCTGCTACAGAATGGGCATTGGAGGGAGGCGAAGGTGCCACGTGGATGAGTTTCCCTTGTAGGACAGTTTCATTTGGAAGCCGCAGCAAGGACAGGCGAGGAACATGCCTGAGCCCAGGGGACCATTGCTACAGAGTCAGAGGACAGCGAAGGTGTCACAATTGTTCAGCATTTTAAGTGGGAGAGCCGTATTAAAAAAGATCATGGCTGCCTTTGATCCTTGAGTGGCTACTTTGAGAGGGATGACGCAAACTGACTTCTCTTTGATCTTGAAGGAAGGTGGTCACAGTGGCTGGTCAAGCCAGGAGATGCAGTGCCCACGTCGCAGATGTTCAAAGAGATCTGGAAGACCACGTGTAGCGGATGTCACAGGAAGGCTGGACATACTTGAATGGGGGTATCAGACATGATGACGTACACTCTTGTCTCTGTTTCATTGATCCAAGAAATAAAAAACAATGATCTATCATCCAGAATGACGTCCCGCTGCATATAAGAGAACACCCGCAATAAAACTGGCATGGCCTGACCTGAGGTGGCGCAGTGGATAAAGCGTCGACCTGGAACGCTGAGGTCGCCAGTTCAAAACCCTGCACTGCTCTGGTCAAGGCACATATGGGAGTCGATGCTTCCAGCTCCTCCCCCCTTTCTCTCTTTCTTTCTCTCTCTCTCTCTCTCTCTTTCTCTCTTTCTCTGTCTTTCTTCTCGAAAATGAGTAAAAATAAATAAAAATAATTAAAAAAATAACTGGTGTGAATATATCAATCTTTCGCTTGCCCATGGAAACAGAATGTGAGAACAGGCTCCTGTGGATTGTGTGGGGACTGGACCAAGTCATAAAGGGCCCCTCCAGTTCATCCTCACTGGTCCTCTGACTCAATGTCAGTCAGGAACAGCTTCTCGCTGGCTCGACTGATCCAGAATCCCCCCTGTCCCCTCTGAACCTCACCCAGGCAACACCTCGCAGACTCGGGGACGGAGGAGCAAAGCGTGTGGAGCAGTGGTCTCCTGGGGAGGACTTCCTGAAGCCTCCACTGTGGGTTTACAGGGAGAAGTCACCACGTCGTCCCCTAACAGCGACGGAGGCTGGGGGTCACAGACTGTGTTCTGTGCAGCCAGGTACCTAACTGACACTGTGTCGAGGGGACAGGAGGGAACGTTAATATTGAGAAGCACAGCAGCAAGTTTCCATGTCAGCTAAATGACAGCCGACATGCTAGTCCGGAACTAAGGCAAACTCCTTCCGAAGGAGAAGCAGGGAAGCTGGAACGCATGGCTCGAGACGGAAAAACACCATAGGAACTCGGCGAAAACCAGACCTGCGAGCCCACAGTTCCGAGATGACCCCTGCTAGCCCTGAGCCAAAGAGTGCACCAGAGGGTTGAACGGAAGGTTGCACAAAATTCACATCAGGCATAAGACAGCGGGTAGTCACAAACGAAATAATCAACACTCTACCATGCCAACGGGCTGCTTTTTAAAAGAGAATATGAATGCAGAGCCAAGGAGATGTTGACACAGGAAGGCAGGGCACCAAAATCAATGGGCCCCATCGAGCCAAATCATCATCTGTCTGCACTTTTCTACCGAAGCATTAAGCACCGCTTTGCTCTTGATTGAAAATATTTTCACAAAAGAAACTTCAGAAGGACTGATTTGCCAGCCACAGGAGAGGGATACAACTTCACTGATGGCTGGTTTGAGCACTATTATTAAACACACTTGACGGGTGACGACGAGGACATCAATAGAACCCCCTCGTGACAGTGGTGTCGCAGAAGGCTCACGGACCCATTTCCTCGTCCCAAAGCAGCAGGAGACACCGGGAGAGGCATAATGTATGAAAGTGGCTGGCAAGTGGCCAGAGCACAGATCGAAGGGTCAAGTACAACATTGCCGATGACTTGTCACTCGTCAACGCTTCACACTCGAAGGGACACGGTTCCATCCAAACACTGAAGCCGACTTAGGGTTTGAGTTTCCAAACGCTGCTACCACTTACACGTCCCAGGTGAGGTCTCACATCTAATCGGCTGGAGCGCAAGTCCACCTGCTCGGATGGTACAGGAAGAGGTACCGCGATGATGCCTGGCCGAGCACGTAACGTACAAGGACTGTGGTAGCGGTACCAAAGGAAAGGCCATAGTGTCACAGACAGCCATGTTGGGGGGGGGGGGTAGAGCTGGGGCCGTTCAAGGAGCAGCTGGCTCTAATCTGTCACATGCATGCTCATGCTCCATTGGGGACCAGAGGACACGGCAGCTTCAGGAAATGCCTATGGTGTTGTACGTCAGACCCGGGAGCTGTGGCCGATGCCTCCTTCGTGGACGGGAAGGAGGAGCACAACCCCAACCCCAACACGAAGGGACAGAGCTCAAGGCCCCGAGTGTCAGACGGGCTACAGAT
Organism: Rhynchonycteris naso; assembly: GCA_037038555.1. Lineage (NCBI taxonomy): Eukaryota > Metazoa > Chordata > Mammalia > Chiroptera > Emballonuridae > Rhynchonycteris > Rhynchonycteris naso. The sequence goes on from CM072998.1 coordinate 3,182,763, forward strand.
GGAGGCCAGTCCTGTGTGAGTAACGTGACATCTGACAGCTGGAAGGAGATGCCTCTCTGAAGAGTCAATGTGACTGTTAAAATGAAGATAAATCAACTCTGGCCAAATTCAGCAGAAAAGGGAACTCCTATGAAGGGTGTGGACTATTGGTCAGGGAGGTGGGGCCCCTCGTTGGGGGAAATACCACAGGCCCTGCCCCGGGAAAGATCTCTCAGTGCATCGTTCCTGGACCCACATGATGCTGGTGGCACCACAGACCCTGGACACCTAGAGCTTCATGCCAACCTCGGTCACCTGGCACCCTTCCGTCAGCTTCCAGAGCCCATGAAGTCATCTCTGAGGGTCCCCTTGGGCACGAACCTAAGGCCAAACCTGGCACTATGTGCCCAGGCTGATCTCACCTGCACGGGTGTGGTCTTCTGGGGGACACCGCACCTTGGGTCAGGACAGTGTGGTGCGAGGTTGGCTTCTCTGGGAAAGGACATTATCACGGCATCACTAAGGAACTCCATGCCCATGCAGGAAGTGAGAGCTAGCAGGAGTATCATCCAGGATAAATGCTTGTCCCGGGGAGAGGCAGCTGGCACTGCCATGCTCGAAGCAGCCTGGTATCACCAGGGTGCCGACAGATGTGTGGCACCCTCGACTATGACAGCACACTGGTACCTGGATGCTGGCTTCTTCCCCTGGAGAGCGAGGCTGTGTGCAGTGACAGCAGCTGAACCGGCCACAGACACTCTGTTCCCGGGCGCGGGTCCCGCCCCAGCCCTGTCCCGAGGAGGCTGTGTACATGAGCTCATGGAACAAGGCGGGGAGTCCGGCGGGGAGTCCAGCGGGGCGTCCGGCGGGGCTGGCCGCCTGTCACCAGGCTGCGGGGGGGGCCGTTCTCTCTCCTCTGAGGGCCTCCTCTGTTGGGACAACCTTTCACTGCTCACTTACGTGACCAACTGTCTCACCATCTGGTGGCACAACCCGCTGTCCACATGGGCCCAGGACTGAAGGGCTTCACATGATGAGGGACTTTCTTTCATAGAATTACAGAGGTTCCAGGAGAATAGGGACCCACAGGTCGCCCTGCTCTCCGGCTTGTTCTGAGGGCCTGTTCACACCTCTCTGAGCCTCGCAGACACCTTCTCTCACAGGGGACGGACAGGAAGAAGAGAGGGCGGCAGAACAAGAGAGGCGTGTTCAAACTGGGCACGCACAATTCCCCGCCTGTTACCATCACGGATTTTATTTCCGTCAGACCTATGAGAAGAGGAAGAGGGGTCTTCCCTGAAGCTCTCCGTGGCATAAGACAATACCAAAATATACCGACAGTACATTTTTATTGTTTTGGTAACAAAACATGTATTGACATTTTGACTCAATGACAAACTCCAGATTTATTTTTCACTTGAGTTAAGTATTGACCTCACTCACCTCAATCAATATTCTCTTTGGTACAAATGCAAGTAGATATTTATGTCACCAAGAGTCCAGCAGTGGTTTTACCGTAGAGCGTGCCAAACACTTTTTCAGATTATTTTTTGAAAATTTTTATTTAAATAATGTATCTGATTCTGTAAATTTCCGAACCGAAAACTGCTTGGATTGACTTTTGTTTGACTTGTCAAAGCTTTCATTCTCATCGCTGTTAATATGCTCAACTAATTAAGCTCATGTGTACCTCTCAAAAACAAGATACTTCACTGCTAAATATTCAGAGAAAACGAATTTTCATAATAACTCACAGAAAGCTCAAAACATTTCTCTAAGAATAATTGAGTTTGACGTGTGGAATACATCATACCACCTTCAACTTAAAGACAAAATTCAATCAAGAAAAACGAGTCAATAACCAATCAACGAATTAGACACGTCGATAAGAGGGCCCGACGCCTGGGTTTTAATGGCCAGTATTACATTTTTATTATGAACAATGACTAATATTAGCACACAGGTTGAAGTTTAATGCTTATGATTTTCTGATTCTACACACACACAAAAGTAATACATTGAGCAATATCGCATTCTATTATGGGAAGGCTTAAGGCACAGCTTGATTTTTAGAATTCTGGCTGAAGAATAGCTTCCCAGTCGGCTCAGGTATTAAGTTTCTCTCACTCTCCTCAAAGTCTGCCGCCCGTACTGTGTGCTCAGAAGAGCAGGAAGTTCATGACTCACCACCAGGGGTGCGTCCCGGAACACCCCCGAGTTAGACTGTGCAGACCCCGGTCAGAGGGCCGGCCACACAGGTACTCTGCTGCCACAATCTGAAGTCCAGTCCCCGCAAGGGAGGCGACGCTTGCTCAACCCACCCATTCCTCGAGGCGACTTCCTTCCAACAAAATGCCTGCAGTGCGAAAATGCTCCATCTCGGCGCTGCCCTGGGGGCACACACTGGACACCGGAGGCCCCTGGGCTGCGGAAGCTGACCAGAGTGACAGGAGAACTAAGTTTCTAATTTTAGTTACTATTTGTTGATTTACATTTAAATAGGCACATGTGGCTCACAAGGAGACAATACCATAGTCACCACACAGGCGTGGTTCTGACCTCCCAGGCCTTGGGAACTGTGTATTCAGACAACCTTATCTTAGTCAGGTGGTGCCTGTCTCTCCCTCTCTCTCCCTCTCTCTCCCTCCCTCTCTCTCTCTCTCTCTCTCTCTCTCTCTCTCTCTTTCTCTCTCTCTCACACACACACACACACATTCTCAACATCATACTGTTTTCACAAAGCCGGGTGGTGACACTTCAAAATCTGTTCTTATGGAACCAGCCATTGCATTCACCGCTGCAGATTGCTGAAATAGCATTTCTCTGAGATAACAAGGGCCACCAAAAAGTTTTCGCTTTTACAACCTGTGTAAGAACTTTGAAAAAAAAGAAAAAAAGAACTGTCCATTCACACATTTTCATTTGAATCTAAAATGTTTCTAATGCATTGAAATAATTGCAAAGGATATAATTCCTGGCACTGTAAATATCAAGATTTTAAGATGTAATTGTTCTATCATTTTTAAAGATATCCGATGAAATCTGAATACCACAGCAATTCTGAAGTCAATGCTTCCCAGTTAAAACAGGAGCAAGCTCTGCTTCAAGAGCAGGAAATTATAGATCACTACTGTTTTCTCACTAAATGTGTACTTCTCTGCCATTTACCCCACATAATTTTACCCTAATGTAACACATCTGTATGCTTTGGAGTCTTTATCGATCACCCCATTATCCTCTTCAAAAAGTTGCTATTCTATTTCATGAGTCCATAAGGTTTCATAAGAAAAACTTTCCGGATTAAACAATAGGTGATTTTTCAGCCAGGTTGGGTCTAATAATGAGGACCTATGGATTTCAGTGTCACAAACTTGACAATTACAGTATATATATATATATATATATATATATATATCATCTGAGGGCAAAACACTGAAAGGAACAATCTGAAGCCTGAAAGTGTTAAACAACACAACAAACAAAAGAAGAAAAATATCACAAATAGCCCCATTGTAGTGATTTAAGTAAAGTCTTGGTTTTGGGGGGATGGATCACTCATGGTATAGGCATGGGAGAAGAGAAGGTCAGGCTCAGGATTCCCTGCGACCTCCTCAGGACACTCTGGTCTCCTTCCTCCTGCCGGGGACGATTGCTGCCTGTCCAGGCTGACAGGGAATGAGGTCTCTGGTTCTTCCCGGGTCATGGTGATGCCGGCTATGCAAATACAATCCATCTAGATGACACAGTATTGCCTGTGTTTCTCTGGTGTCCCATTGTCAATGTGTACGCTAACGATGGCCGCCTCAACACACTTTAGAATCACGTGTGTAAAGATACAGATAGGAGAGAGAGTAAAAATTAATCTACATACCCAACTAAGGGATATACCTTTCTTGTGAGACTGCATGTAGAATAGTATTTCAGGGTATAACGGACCAACAATGTCTCCCACACTCACCACATCTGTATTGGGGGGTTCACATTTTATCTGTGACCCTCCCCACCCCGGGCAGAATTCTACATGACAATTACAATAAAATACATAGTACCTGAGTGCAGAATGGGATCAGAGTCGTCCGAAAGCCTGCCACCATCACAAATCCTTGACAAAGCTTTCATTGACAAAAGCAGTTCACAACAAAACAAACAAACCAAGGGTGAAAGAAGAAAATAAAACAGAAACCTATAAGAACCACCACCATTCTGGGCCCTGGCTGGGTGGCTCAAGTGTGGACCTGGCATGCTAGAGGTCACGGGTTCAACCCCTGGTCAGGGCACGTACAAGAAGCAATCAATGAGTGCACAACTAAGTAGAACAACTAAGTGAAATAATGAGTTGGTTCTCTCTCTCTCAAATCAACAGAATTATTTTTAAAAGGAACCACAACCACTTTGAGATGCAAAATGATTTCAAATGTATGTTCAACACTCCTACAACGAGCTGAATGGTAATGAGGAAGTTACCCTGGGGAGGATGCAGATTAGTAGAAAACTAATTCCTAATAAGGACAACGGGCCTTGTCTGTTCACGTGGAGAAGAGACAGGAGTTCACCCCGCAGCCGGCAGGCTTCACCGCCTCTCATTCTTTATTGATTTTCTCTACGTTTCCTTCCACTTAGCGGGTCCGTGGCTAATTATTTTCCGATGGCTTAGGAACACAGGGCGATTTGTTTTCAAAGAATGCTGACGCAGGGTGTGTGTCTAATGTCTAATGTCTTTCTTGTGGATAAAGGGGCATATTTATTCCAAGGTCTAGAAGGTTATAGTCACTCAGCTCCTAATTATCCAGAAATGGATCTTGGCGTGGGACGTGTTTTTACTCTGCCACCCCCCCCCCCGAGGCTGGAGTTGCATCTAGTCCACACTAGTTGGCTTTGAACTACATATTGATATGACTTTGAGTTATAACAAAACAAAACAAACAACCAAAAAACAGACAAGCACGTACACACACTCCCCAATAATATCAATAAAACGCAGTACTTTCTCCTGGATTTGCCCTAATGCAACTGTTCATCTCTCGTGCCTGGCTCTCCTGACGCTCTTCTCAGGTGCGAGTGGACTGAGAGCCCTTCTGAGCCCAGACTGACCGTGGACATCACTGCACCGGGACAAACACGGAAAGCACAGGCCCAGCGGTGTGTCCATCACTGGTGTTCCAAGCACGCCCCCTCTTCCGGACTCCGAGCTCGAGAGCCAGTGCACGGGACCACCGGGTTTGACGTCCCCGGCCCTTGGATGAAGGCGTTCTTCTCCAAGGGCATTGACAGCATACCGTTTTATCTTTTGAGGCTACAGTATTCTCAATCTGGTATATGCAATTAGCACGGTATGCTTCTTACGTAACCCTGTTTCTATCAGATAACATCAAATCAGAGAACAGCTGGCCAGAGATAATTACAAATATCTGTCACTCTTTTTAACAACTATCAGATGCCTCTTCATGAGGGAAGATGGTACATTGTCGGGGTTGGCATCCGATTTGTTTCCGCCCAATCACATGGGAATGGGTGCCCTGAGCATCCCACCTGGCCATCAAGAGAACCTTTCCAATATGAAGCTGGTGGTGAGAAAGGGATCAGCACGGGATGTCACTGGGTTCTCTGAGAACTAAATTCAATGGGCTTAAATTTCGTCACATGCCTTGTCACTAAATGGAAACACCTCCCAGGTCTAGTTAGTTCCAGCCGTTCTGTGTAACCACCCCCCGACTCCTGGAAAATAGCATCTCTTTCCCTCCTGGCTGTTCGGAGCTCAACCCCCTCTCTCAGCCTCACCTTAGGTCCCACCTTGGCATTTTCTCGACCACCTGGGAAGCCCCTGCAAGAGGGAGTACTCCCTGCCGTGGCCTGCACAACACCCAGCACCGTGGCTCTCTCCACGTATGTCCCCGGAAGCGGGATCGCTGGGTCGTGAGACAGTTCCATGTTCAGCTTTTTGAGGTAATTCCATACTGCTTTCCAGTCTTCATGCCCACCCACAGTGCCCGGGGCTTCCTTCTCGCCACAGTCTCACCAGCCCTTGCTGTGTGTTGATTTATGGATGATGGCTGTCTTCCATAAATCACTGCATTCTTCTGATGTGGAACAATGCAGTCGTACCGGATAGAAGCTCTTTTTAGAGAATTTCAAATAGCTAAGGTAGCTCAGGCAAGGTGTCGGTTAGAAGGGCCTCCATCATACATAAAACCATAGCTGTATAACTGAGTCCTCAACCCCCCCAGGCCCCTGCCCCCACTTCACAGGGGGCACTGAGTAGGCCGAACTCAGCACAAGAGCAAAGGGGTTGTAGCAGCAAATGCCACAGAGAGAGGTCACCCAGGCCACCCAGCCGCGAACACGGTGGGTCTGCAGACCCGACGTAAGGACCAAGTCCGTCTCATTATCAGTTAACTGTGGAGTGTCTTATTTGTACTACAGTATTAACTAGACACTTGCCAGTGCTTAATAAGAAAAATGTTTTCTTTGCTTTTTTTTTAACATCTGGTTTTATTTTCATAAGAAGCTAAATTTATAAGCTCAGAATACTCTTTGTTCTGTTACAAAGCAAGAAATAAGTCTTTTGCAGTTAAATTCTGTGTTAGGCAAGCATTCTATCAGACCAGCATCCCCCCTCCTGCGCCCCGCCCCGCCCCACTCAGCGGGGTGAGAACGCAGAAGGTGAGAGTAGCAGAATGTGTCCCCTGCCCACCCCGCTCGGGGTGACTGCAGGAAGTTAGGACATCACGCCCCAGATAACACGGCTTTGGCAGAGCGACGGTTCGGAGCTTACAGAACAGCAACTCAGGGCAAGGGCTTCTCTCAGCTCCCCTTATCTACCCGGAGACAGACCCTCCAAAAGGAATCACGTGTCATAAACTCCCTCCCTGGGAGTCTTATCAGCCAGGGAAGGCTGACTCTTGTCACACGAGAGGAGACTAGAAGTCACACCCAGACACACTTAGTCACAAACCATCCTACCTCCCATCTAACCCCCTAGACACACTCATCTTTCCTAAACATTGTTTCCTCTGGGCTAAGAGGCCAGACTCCTCCCTGTCCCCATCAAGATGGCATTGAAGTCTGAATTCAAAGCTACCTTGGACAGTTACTCATTTTTCTTCAGGCATCTTTGTGCACACGGGGCTTCTCAAGCATCTGTTGTGGATCTGTCTTTTATTACGGGTTTTCCCACTCAGAAGGGTAGAGGGAAATAATTTTTCCTCCCTCCATAATAAAGAAAAAAATAAAAAATAAAAATAATAATGGATATATTCTGATTTTTTTTCTTCTAATACTGCTTAATAGCATATAAACTTCAAAAAGGAAAAGAGCTCTTTTTCAGGCTTGAACTACCCAGCTGTCATTACCACGCCCATAAATTGCATGCTGGGCACGAAGCGAAGGCTAACCTCTCAGAGAACACAGACCCTGTCTGCAATTCTGATAGTGAAGTTAAACAGTGGGAAAAGAAGAGGTGTTGAAGGGCAGCACAGGAATATGTTAATAAAATAGGAAACAATTTGCATAATTATGCTACAGTGTAGCATTTGAGGTGTAAGATGGAGAGAGACAGTCACTATTTGTATACATTTGTATACTCAGAAATCAATTGCTCAGAAAGAAAAAAAGCTTGCAAAGGACACCTCGCTCTCTGAAGCTAATTGATTTCTTCTCATTCTAAGTTTCATCGTGTGCCAAAAGGTGATAAGAGAGAACAGAGTTTGCGGGTCACGACACTGCTGGAAAAGGGGAGGGAGGAGGTGGTCCGGTGCACCCAGCTGGTGAATCTTGGTTTACGACCAGCAGGGACGTAGCGGGGAAGCGTTCGTCGATGCTTGATTACATGTTTACGTAAAAGCCACTGTTTCAAACTTACAGAGCATTGATCCGATGTAGCTTTTCCTTGTACACATTATGCACGTTATACAATTCCATTAAAATGTCTATTAAGATATATACACAAAACATTTAAAAGTTGACATAGAACTGTGAATTCACTGGGCAGCTCTGTGTCTTCTGTGTTCCGGCTTCATCATTCAGGAGTATTCCGAAGCTCCCCTCCCCACCCCACCCCCACACACATAACCAAAACACCAGTAGGAAGTATCCTTGGGTCAAGTCATGAGAGCTCTATTGTTCTAATTTGTGTTTGTCTCTATTCAGTACCATGTGCTTCCAACAAACATATGTGGATGTACCTTTTATAATAACACCCCCACGAATGAAGCCTGGGTCCGTGAAGAAATCAGCACTATACATTAAATATTTTACTAAAACTGGGCACCTAGACCTAGGGAATGGTAGCCAACAAGGAGTCAGAGGGAAGTGCTATCATCTGAAGTATTCCAATCATCCAAGGGAGGAAAGTATCAGTAAACTAAACATTCATTCATAAGAGTCCATGACAAGAACTGAAGTCAAAAAGAACCAGGATGAAGAAAACAAGATTCAAAGACAAATAGATTTGAAAACAAGTATATACCCTATCACTTGAATAAATGGATAAATGAAATTACTTGAAACAACCAATGGTATATAAACCTGTAGCAAAGAACTAGGGAAGGTGAATAAAATGAAAATACACAAGAATAAGAAAAAAAGAACGTTATAACAACAGACATAGGGATTTGAGGCAACATAGTAAAAACAGATGTTTGGTTTGAAATAATCGCTACAATCGACACTTTGTAAAATACGCACTTTTAAGTACATGGATTTTATTAAGATATAAATATTTTTGTGGGTGTGTGGTGTATGTGTGTGCGTGTGTGCGTGTGTGTACGTGTGTGTGCAGAGGAGTGAGCACTGGGTCAGGAAGAAGAATCATTATGGAACAGTTAACTCACGTATGGAGATCCTGGGCAGGATTTAAACCTCCAGTAAGTCCTACCTCCTGTAATTCTCAAAGCAGCCTCTGGAGGCACGTGCACTGATCTTGGGTTAAAATGTAACCCCTGAACCCAACTGCCTACGTCCTGGGAACCCACTGGCTGGATCCCAGTACACATCTCTGCCACAGAAGACAAGCCCAAAACACAAATGATTTCCACTCTGAATTCCTCATCGCCCAGCACGGGACCCTCCACACTGAAACGACGCATTTGCACCGCACTTCACGGGCCAGCTCACTCTCCCAGTCCTGAAAGGGCTCATTCCCAACACCTTGGACCCCCAGAACTCTGCTCACCTAGGAAGGCGCCCGGAGCCTCTCAGTGTAAAGAGGGAGAACCCGTCAGAAGGGACGTCACCTTCCTAACAACAGGCAGAATTTTTACAGCTCTCCGGCTCCTGACCCGTTGCAATACCGAGGTTAATTCTGCCTCCGAGGCTCATTTTCCACCTGCACTTTGGAGTCGAACTACTCTGGGTTGTCCAGGAATGTGATATTTTCTACCCTTTCCATTGGCATATTCGTTCTCTGTCTCTCACCCGGAGACTTCCCAGTGCGCTACTTACCGCTCACGGCACCTCCTTTCCAACGACCACATCCTGACTCAGCTTACCTCATCCTCGGGCCACTGGTCTGCCTGTGTCTCCCTGTCCTGGGCAGAGTCCCAGCCCACCACACTCACCTTCTTCCTTGTTTGCTCGCCTAACCTTCCCTGACGAGCTCGCTGACACCGGCCTGGGGGCGTCCTGGGAGCTCGGAGACAGCGGTCGGTCAGTCAGCAGGATCCCCAGGGACCTCTAAGTAGCGGGATCCAGAGGTCACTTCTTTATGAAGAGGACTCTTCTTGCATATCTTCCTGTCGTACCAGTTAGACATGATCATTGTAGAATCTTTAGAAACGGGCAGATAAGCAAAATGACAAAAAATAAGGAACCTTTCCACCCTGATGACTTCCTGTTACCGAGGAATTTCCTCTCGTTCACCTCAGCCTTTAGTGTGAACTCCTTATTGCTAAGTATCTTCCTGCAGCACCACGTTGAGTATCAGTGCAGGGCGGGGACAGTATCCGCATACCTTATAAATATCATCCTTTTGAAAATAGCCTTTTTTTTTTTTTGCTACAGTGGACAAAGCTGCTGTGAAGGGCCACCCTGCAGTTGAGCAAACATACCCTGGGGTCGCTTCCGTGTTCTTGGCCGGCTCTTAAACCTCACACAAGTCCTGTCTCCGCGGCGGGCAGGACTGGCGGCCACGCCCCTAGGACCCGCGCGCTCCATGCTGATGGCCCAGGACACGGGGGTCTGTTTCACGACTGCTTCTTGGCGCCTCTGTGGCTCTAGCCTCCTTCACCACACACTAAATGATGGAATTCTTCCCACTCTAAATCTCCTCCGAAGCCTCCTCGTTGCATCCGTGGGGTCTTACAGAAGTCATTTCTCGCGTGCTGAATGAACAGACAATACCCATAACGCCTAATCTGCCCGAGACCCAGAGAAGCACTTGGATTATGCCATGAAATCATGAGACCCCAATATTTAGAAAACACTGCCTAGTTCAGTTTAAATAAAATATTTACCTATCATTTCCATTGGAATTTATGTTTTGAACTCCAAAACTCATATTCACCTCAGCGGGCGGGAGTTTATTTGTAGAGCGGTTTGTCATTAGGTAATTGCTACTATTATGCGTTTCAAATATATGCTAAGTACGAAAACAGAACAACAACATAAAAAGCGGTATCTCTTGAGAAATTGTGACTAGTTGCCTAAAACTTCACGGGTTCCCCAGCCTACCAAACAATGAAAAGAATATGAACACGCCCTCAAGCCTGGTGGTCCTTGTGGTATTCTGTAAGGGCAGGTGTAACAGTATCATCCTAAAAATAAATATCATCCTAGCTTAAATCGGATAAAACTTCCCAAAGGAAAGATGAGAAAAAGTTGCGGTTCCCTAAGAAGACGCACAGAGAGGACCAGCCCGAAGTTGTCCAAGCCCACACGCAAGGACTAAGTGATTGCTTTCAAGCCAGCCTCAGGAATGTCAGAACTCGCCTGGGAGGAATCTTAGGTAACAAATGCTTAAGTGTGTATAAGATCAGTCGTAACATATAGCTGTTCTTTTCTGATAATGGACAATGTGTGACTGTTTGGCTGGCACCAGCTGGATTCCTGTATCAGATGAAAGAGCTGCACCCCCGTGGGCAGCATGAGCCCTGCTCTACCCGTCCTTCCCACGCCTGTCTGTCCAGCGGGGCTGCCACTGTTCTGCCATCTGGGTTGCTCCTTTTTTTTTTTATTTCTTACTTACACACCTTTTCTTCTTCTTATTATTATTTTTTATTTTTATTTTTCACAGGGACAGAGAGAGAGTGAGAGAGAGGGATAGATAGGGACAGACAGACAGGAACGGAGAGAGATGAGAAGCATCAATCATTAGTTTCTCGTTGCTCTTGAGACACCATAGTTATTCACTGACTGCTTTCTCACATGTACCCTGACCGCGGGCCTTCAGCAAACCAAGCCACCCCTTGCTGGAGCCAGCGACCTTGGGTCCAAGCTGACGAGCTTTTGCTCAAGCCAGATGGGCCCGCGCTCAAGCTGGCGACCTCAGGGTCTCGAACCTGGGTCCTCCGCATCCCAGTCCGATGCTCTATCCACTGCGCCACTGCCTGGTCAGGCGCTTATTATTTTTTTAAACCAAAAGAAACCATCCCATTAATTTTTTTCAACAAAAACAGTTGAATAGTACATTAACACTTCGAAGAATTAAGTGTTCACCACAGCCCAGCTGTAGAGGGTCGTGGCTGGTGCCCATGGGGAGTCACAGTGCATGTTGAGTGGGTCTTCATGGAACCACTGACCCCTGAGGGAAGCAGTGTTTTTCCTGTGACCCACGCGGCACACTGGGGACAGTGCGTGAGATGGCCAAGGTCACACTGTCACAAGCGTGGTGACGAAGCTGTCCGCATGGTCCCCTGCCCTCCGCAGCACCACCTCAGTGACTCTGTGAGAAGTCACCACGGGGTTGTTCCAGCACAAAGGTCTCCAGAATAAACGGCCATGCTCCTTAATTGTAGTTGCCAAAGGAAATGCCACAAAGGATTCTGACTTCTGAGACTTTGAAGTGTATTCCAAGATAGATATGCTCATTTTATTCTTTTATCATTCAGCCCAGCAATCTACAAACTACAGGTTTATTCATTTACAGGTGAATGGTCACTGCAGGCAGCGTGAGGTGAAACAGCTGAGATCATTATCAGAAAACCAGTGAGAGTAAACAATGCGATTACTCGCCAGATAAAAGCCTAACAGAACAAGAGTGCAGGGTGAGGGGTGGTGGCGATGGGGAAAACCCAGTGTATGTATGCATGTATGTATGTGTGTATGTATGTATGTGTATGTATGTATGTATGCATGTATGTGTGTATGTATGTGTGTATGTGTGTATGTATGTGTGTGTATGCATGTGTGTGTGTATGTATGTATGTGTGTATGTATGTATGTATGTATGTGTGTATGTGTGTATGTATGTATAAATGCCTGGAGATTTAATCATTCCACTATGGCTTTGATCAAATACTTTTCTCTTCTCTGTAATTAAAAGGGAATCATTTTCAAACAAATAGCATTCTCACAAACATATTCCTGAGTCATTTCTTTTTTATTAAGTTATAGCACACATCAGCGTCACGAGCCAAACCCAACTGGGGACGGTTTGAGTAGAGGCGACACTGAGGTGACACAGCAAGTGGTTTAACTGAAGAGCGGCAGACGCTTCCAGAGCTTGCGTTTCCCACCGCGGCCCTGGCTGTGGACTGCTGGGCTGTTCCATCTGCGTCCCCCTCCCCCGGGTCACCTAGGTCACTGTGAGAGGACTTCCCGAGCTTCCGTATGCGTTGAGCGCGTCAGAGGCTCTCCTTCAATGCAGGTTCTTGTGCGGCGGGTCTGAGCCGAGCTGTGGGTCCTCACAACCCTCAGATAGATGCCCTCAGGTGCGGCCGACAGGGAAATCCGGGCACCCAGGGAGCCTGAACTTCAGGGACACAGGGAAAGATGCCCAGCTCCCTCTCAGGTCTTTCAAACTTCAGAGTTAACATGGTGGGCCATGTTTTTATTTGCTAAACGCAGCTCCCAGGTGACATGGATGCACTTGACCCTCGGGGACCACCTGCCTTCACAGAGGGGGCGGGTGACAGAGATTTGTGACGCCGCCCAACTTGGTACATTACAAAGCCTCGCATTAATGCATTAGGAATACGTAACAATAATAACCGTCTGCAAACCAAGCTAAGGGTCCCCCAAATTTGTGACACAAATCCGCCGGAATCTAAGAGGAGGCGTAATCAGTTCGATTCCGCCATGTTATTTCTATTCTCCTCTACCATCGATGAATAAAACAACAGGATAAAAGTTATTAGGATAGATAACTATATGATCATGAAACTTGACCTAACTGATGTCTACAGAGCAATTTTGTCAGAAAAACAAACAAACAAACAAAAAAGTCATGGTCAATAAGCTTTTTAAGAGTGTGTATAATGTTCTCCAGCACAGACTGGAAGCTAGGCTGTGACCTAAGTTGCACTAAACTTAGGAGGATTGGAATAATACAGTCTATTCCCTAACCACAAGGGAATCAAAATGAAACTCAACCCATGAAGAAAATTTGGGAAATATTTAAATATTTGCATTGAAATAGCACATGTCCACCTAGGCTATGGATTAAAGAAGAATTGGAGTAAAATTTAAAAAATATTTTGCACTGAATAAAAGTAAAAGCAGAACTTATCAAAGTTTATGGAATGCAGTATAAGCCATGCTTAGAAGAAAAAATGTGTATGTGTTAAGTCTAATAATACAGAAAAAGAAAGTCTAAAATCAATAAACAAGCTTTCTTCCCTAATCATGTAGAAAAAGAATAAATAAAATATTTTACATTTGTGATATGGGTGTGTCAATGTTTCAAACTCATCAAAATCTACACTTAAAATACATATATATATATATATATATATATATATATATATATATATATATATATTATCTTATTCAGGGCACATTCTTCCTCAATATTATTTATGTAGAAATCATCAAGAAGCAATCACGTGAATTACGCCCTGATTATAATAAAGTCACAGAGGCCCTTCCAGGAGGTTGTTCGGTGACCTGCTCACCTGAACTCCAAAGGCCGTCCCCTCTCTTGATTCTTCCCACAGGTACACAGAGTCCCTTCTATTTGTCTGTTTCCTGGCTCACCAAATATATTATATTTTCTAGTATATCTCTTATTCTTATCTTGAAATATTTCCATTTTCTACTTTAAATGAAACCAACATTGTTCATTCAAAAACTTTGTTATCAAATGAGTTATGTAATCCAGTAGAAATTAACCTTATATTACAAATGCGGGGACACATCCCATGTTTACGATATCTCCAAGTCTCTCAGGGATAATTGGATACACAGAGAACACATGTTGAGTCTGTCTCGTTGATCCTTTCTTAAACTCATTTGGGATATTAAAATAAGTATAATAACAGTGATGCATAATCAAGTGTCTTTTATATGCTTGGCGATATGCTCCAAGCATTATGGACTTTACGTTCTTTAATTATCCTAACTTTTTTTTTTTTATGATTTGTAATTCCATGTTCACTTTAAAGATGTGGGGAATAAAACCGAAAGTTCACATTTTTGGCTGGGCATAATGCTAGTAAGGTGTGAGCTGGGTCTTGAAACCCTGTTCACCTATCTCCAAAGCTTACGTCATGGAAATAACTTGATAAAGTGCTTCCTTCTACATAGAACGCAATAAATGTCTTCAGTACGTGATTTGCAGAATGCACAATGAGCTTTCGGCCCGTTGCTTTTGAAAGCACCTTTAATTGACCAGGTAAGCCATTCAGATATGCATAAGAGTTTGCTCTGCAAGTGCCCTTTGTCTTAGAGAGATCTCTTGACATTTCCAGGGTGGTCCAGTTCCAGGGTCCCCAACGAAGAAGAGGATGGGGTAAGAGGCATAGAGTATTACCAGAGACACACGGTGATACTGGAAAGAGAACAATCTGTACATCTAAACCCCACCTGCAGAAGGATTGTCCATGGCGTGTTCACCCCCTTGTTCACAGAACATTCTCTGGCACGATTAGCTCCGGCTGTCCTTGGAAACACAGTAGGTGCCGCCAGCTTTATGGAATGAGTGGAATGATGAAGAAATTAGACTATGAGAGAAAATATAAAGAAACGCTAGAACATGGAACTCAGGGTGCAGAGAGCCATAGGAAAAGACAGTCAACATCAGCTTTTATTTAAGCAACGGCGGATGATCGCAATCGCCCACCATGGCTCACCTATATGGATGCCTGAAATCTGGAAGCTAAGAGCGTCCCCTGATGGGCAGGATGAGAAGCGGGTGGAACTGGCCGGGAGGGCGCATCGGAAAGAGAGTCCACAAAGCCACACACACCTTTACTATACGATTCAGTGATCGAGCTCCTAGGCGTCTACTCCACAGACTGGAACATGTGCGTCTACACAAAACCTGCATGCAGGTGCTCATAGCACTTTTACTCAAAATTATTAGCAACAAGAAACAATTGGCCCTGGCCGGTCGGCTCAGTGGTAGAACATCTACCTGCCATGCGGAAGTCCTGGGTTCGATTCCCGGCTAGGGCACACGGGAGAAGCAAACATCTGCTTCTCTACCCCTCCGTCTCCCCCTTCACTCTCTCTCTCTTTCCCTCCCTGAGCCATGGCTCAGCTGGTTCGAGCACATCAGCCCCAGGTCCTGAGGATGACTCCATGGAGCCTCTATGTCAGGTGCTAAAGCTCATTTGGTTGTGAGCATAGCCCCAGATGGGCAGAGCAACGGCCCCAGGCAGGGGTTGCCGTGTGAATCCTGGTTGGAACACATGCAGGAGTCTGTCTCCCCTCCTCTCACGTGGAAAAGAAAAAAAAAGAAGAAAAAGCAAAACAAGAAACAACCAAGGAAGTCCTTGAATCGAATGAACAGAGAGACTGATGTACACTCATACAATGCAAAAAAAAAAAAAAGTTTGGTAATGTAAATGAGCTATCAAGACATAAAAAGACACGTCTGACATCTTAAATCATACTGCTAATTAAACTAAGTCCATGTGAACAGGCTACAGCACCGTGGGGTTCATGTTATATGACATTGGGGGTGGGGAGGAGAGCCGTAGGAAGACAAAGATAGCAGCTGTGTCCCTGGGGCTAGAAAGGGGGGGCTGAGTAGGTGGAGCGCAGGGTAGTGTTAGGGAGGTGATGTCATCCTGTGCGATAACTTGTCACGGTGAAACCCACATGCCTTTGTGGCGCACAGTTACCTTAATGAATAGAAGCTTTAAAACATCATGAGACGGTCAGAGGGTCATAGGAAGGAAAGCAGAGTGTGCCAAGAGAGTCCAGCCGTGACACAGACGTGTGACACACCTCACCGGAGGCGGCAGAGAGAGTGCCCCTGTGCTATCCCTGAGAAGGAGTGGAGTCCGTCAGACAGAAGAAGCAGACGGTGCTGCACACCAACACGCATCGCTGTGGGTGGACCTGTCCCGCGGTGGCCGCAGCACACACCTCCCGGGAAGGTCTGCACAGACACTGACATGGAGCAGGTGAATTAAGTGGGTGATGGGAAACCGCAGTTGGGGTTCTCGCTTTCTGAGTGAGAGTTTACAGGTCAGCCCCGAGAGGAAGCCAAAGTGATCCGCGTGGTCAGATGCGAGAGTGAAAGCCGTCAGTGGGAATCCACGTTCAGGTTCCTACACACATAGAAATGCGGGTAAACACGTCGAAGAGCTAACGCACCCCCTGTCTATTCCTTCTTTGTAAGCAGAGGAGGCCTGACGTCAATGAAACCCCAACGGTGACGCGCACACCTGGTGCCCAGGTCACGCTGTCTGATCCCACACCCTCCCCAGGGCTCCGTGGGGACCCAGCTGGGTGTAGGACTGAGTCAGGGAAGGCACACGGTGAGTATCCCCTAGTCCTGCGCAAACCCACCCACGCTGACGAGAGGCAGAGGTCAGGGCACGCAGCAGAGAATGCAAACACCCCCCATGCCCGGCACTGGCACGACATGAGGACAGAGGAAACAAAGCAATGGAACAAGAGCCCCAAGTACAGAATACGCATCGTCCTGGTACACGTGAGTGACCCAGTTGACTAATGAGCAGGTGAGAAAAGACAAATCTCGCACGCACTAAGATTCCAAATAACTTAGTTGTAATAAAAATCATATTCTGCTCTCAAGGGGGATGGGGAGTTCCTCCAGTCCTGCTGTGCACGGTGATGTCCTTCCGAGAGCACAGAACGCAAGCGGTCAGGGAGGGACGAGCTTCCGGCCCGAGAAACCTGACAAGCTGCCCTCGCGGGGGGAGGGGGGAGTCAAGGTCAACATGAACAGCGATTCTCTGTACTGACAGGATGTCCCCTCGATCTGTGAGGTGAAACGTCACTCCACCTCTGTGAACTTCCTCCCAAACCCTCGTCACCTCCATCTAATGACGAGCAAGCACCAGGCAAATCTCAGCAGATCGTAGAACGTCACCTAATATGCGACCAGTCCTCCCGAAATATTCAAGGTCATCAAAAACAGAAACTCTGAGAAACTGCCACAGACCTGACGCCCCTACGCAGGCCGGACAAACGTAACTTGGTGTTTGGAGGGGAACCTGGAATAGAGGGGTATCTTAGACAAGGAAAAGGAAATCTTAATAAAATATGGAGATTCGCTAATAAAGGTCTATCTATCCTTCTTGTTTCTCTAGTAGGAACAAATACGCCGCAACAATGTAATAACACGAGAAACCGGGCGAGAGGTATATGGGAATTCTCTGTACTATCTTCGTAATTTTTCTACAAACCTAAGACTGTTATAAAATCAAAAGTTTATTTAAACACATAATCCAAAGTAATTTATTTTTCCATCAAAAATAAGACCAAGTGATTAAGAGTAAGCATTAATTTTCCAAAACCTTTACCCTTACTTTTAGATTTGAGGATCATGGTAAGATACGACAATGAACTCCTCTCTCTCTCTCCCTCTCCCTCTCCCTCTGCCTCTCTCTCTCTCTCACTCTCTCTCTCTCTCTCTCACACACACACACACGCACACACAATTATCTCAGTAAATGGTGTGACGTCCAGCTAACTGGCATACAAACCACGTACTCTCCTAAGTAACCTGCAAACCGTAACGGCTGTGGCCACGTAAACAGTCTTCCTCTCGCCCACCTTCCGAAGGGCGCCCCATCCTAGCCACCCACCCATCCTCCCAGCTTCTCCCGTGACAATTCCATGAGACCCAGAAAGGGCCCTGGGTCTAAGCTGTGAAAACCACGCAAATAATTGGTCTGCCTAATGAGATTAAGTGGCTTAGACTATTTACCAGCCTTAATTTCCTGGGGTGGATTAAATTCCTCTTCACGAAATATTCTGGGAAAGGCGAGGCTAACAGACAAAGCAATGAGCAGTCACCGTGCGTTCCTGAGGGTCCGTCCCTGAGAGCGGTGGAAGGCACACACCCGGACACGCATGCTTCTGGACCCATTCTGGGGTCTGCCCCCGCCCCAGACTGTCACGTGAGGAAATAAACGCCTTGTCACTGAAGCCCCATGAGTGCCCTCACGACTCGTCCCTCTGCATGTCTCTTTCCCAGCCACGAGGACATGGTCACGGCTCTTTGCCATTACTCGCTCTGTCTTCAGACCAGAGTGTATGGACTCAGCTGGTCAATACTCACTATCTTGCTAAGGCTCAGTCTAAACATGCCTTCTTGATTCTCAGCTTTTTCCGACCTGTCTCCCTAACCAAGTAGAAAAGCACGTTCCCTCTCTTCCCGGCAAACGGTGCAGACACTGGTCCTAGCATCTGTCACAGTTAATTTCAGGAACAGGCTGCATAAGCACCCCTAGGAGACGATAAGCCTGTAGGGATTGTGGATACTAGAACTCACTGTTGTAGTTCCAGTGTCTCGGATGGGGCACCCAGGGTGAAATCGTATCTGGCTAAGTTAACAAAGGGAGGAAATGCAGAATGGACCCGTCTACATCTGTGCTATGTGTTCACCTTCTTTTTTCTAGCCATTCAGATAGTCTTGACAATGAAAGAGTTATTTATAACCACAATATGCAGGAAGATGTAAAGTGAGCTGATTTCTACGGGAGCCTCACACTGTGTCCAGTATTTAACCTTGCTCTCCACACACAACGCATGAACATGCAAGCACACACGCATGTGCAAACCTGCTCACACACATATGCCAGTCTACCAATAAACAAAGTGGACTTGCACGCCCCCTCAGTTGTACACAAAGAAGTCCCATGTCTGCACGCCAGGTGCAGGCAATAGCACCTGTCCTTGTGGGGACCAAACAATCCCATTTACCTGCTAAGTCATCCGTTACAGAGAGGAAGGGAGTTTGTCACATTTAATCGATAGAGCGTCTGAACACAGACATGTGATTTTGAGTAATGCATCTATTTCAATAAGCTGCTATTAGAACCAATCATTTGGATGTCTTATGGAGTTCATTCAACGTGAAGTTTCACACACTTTGAATCCCGTTCACACAAAGTTCTTTTTTTTTTTTTTTTTTTTTTTTTACAGGGATAGATAGGGACAGACAGACAGGGATGAGAAGCATCAATCATCAGTTTTTCGTTGTGACACCTTAGTTGTCCATTGATTGCTTTCTCACATGTGCCTTGACCGCGGGCCTTCAGCAGACTGAGCCACCCCTTGCTGGAGCCAGCGACCTTGGGTCCAAGCTGATGAGGTTTTGCTCAAGCCAGATGGGCCCGTGCTCCAGCTGGCGAGCTCGGGGTCTCGAACCTAGGCCTTCCACATCCCAGTCCGACGCTGCTCTATCCACTGCACCACCTCCTGGTCAGGCCGCACAAAGTTCTGACAACATAAATTTCTAAACAAAAAAAACAAAAAAGAAAGAAAGAAAAACATTTTTCTTAAGTGTTCCATTTATTTCAAATAATATGTGACTTATAAAATGTTTGATATGACAGAATAATCTGGACACTTAGATTAGTGTATGATGTGATGTAATGTGTTTATTAAAGGCAGTATAGTATTGTGAAGTAACAATTGTACACAGTATGTCTACAGTACTCCACCTCAACTGAAAGAACTTTAATCACCATAATTCCTATTGAAATTGTAACTGTAAATTACTCTAAATATATCAATTATCAAAAGAGTCACTAAATTCTAATTTTTAACTAAATTATTTTTTTTATCTTAAACATGTTCTAAAACCTCAATGACTTGCTAAACCTGTTAAGTCACAACAGGACCAAAGATGAGCCTAGAGCAGTGGTTCTGAACCTTTTCTGAGGTACCGACCCCCCAGTTTCATATGCGCATTCACCAAACCCTTCTTTAGTGATAAATAAAATATGATTTTTTTTCCAAATTCAAGACATAGGTATATGTTTCTTTACTGGTGCACAAAATGAGCCGTGCATGAACATCACCTTGCTCAAAGAACAAAACCCACAAAGTGCATGAACTCACAACAAATGACGGTATTACTTTATTCTGGCCTCCGCGGCAGAGGCTTCCCTGAACCCCTGAGACTGACTCATCGAACCCCTAGGGTTCCATAGAACCCAGGTTAAGAACCACTGGCCTAAATGAATGCTGACATCCCTGTCACGACATGAAGTTTTAGGTATGGTCAAGCTGTCTTCTCAGCAGATGCTCACTACAAGGGTGACAGGGTACATACTTTCGGTGCAGTTACCCAATCAGCAGAATTTACGGAGTTGGAGCCGACGTGTAGACATCGCTGTCATCTGAGCGCACATTGCATCAACAGCCACGGGAGGCAAGAGAGGCCCTTCCTCTTGTCATGGGTTATTATGGATCATTTATAAATGTTTCATCACATAGTATGCTGTCAATACTGAAGTAATCATACCACCAACAGAGTGATAAAATCTCTTCACAAATGAACTGCAAGAAGCACACGGGGAAGACACCCCTGCCACTCGCATGCTCCGGCAAAGCGACTGTGGATTCCACAGGAACGGGAGTCCCCAGAGCGTCCACCAGGCTAACTCACAAACGGCTCAGACCCCACGCCCAACTGCAGCGCCTGGCCGTGGATGACCCTTCCGTGTCCGACACAAGAAGAAGTTCCTGGCTACAAAGACACTCTTCTGGCAGCAAAGCAGGAGCTGGAGGGACTGGTGTTGGAAACACTGGCGTCAACAGGTTGGAAGGCGAGATTTGGGTCCTAACCCCCCGCTCACCACACCCCGGGAGGGAGGGGTAAGAACAATTCTACAGCTCACTCATCTCCTACGAAATGCTTTCAAACAAGGGCACCCAAGTACGCTGGGTTCAATAAAGACTATAAATATGGCTGACACTGCCTGACGTGTGGGGGTGCAGTGGATAACGTGTGGATGGGGAACGCTGAGGTCGCTGGTTGGAAACCCTGGGCTTGCCTGGTCAAGGCACATATGGGAGTTGATGCTTCCTGCTCCTCTCCCTGCTCTCTTTCTCTCTCACTCTCTCTCTCCAATAAAAATGAATAAATAAAATATCTTAATATATATGGCTCACACTGAAGGGACCAATGCGCCTGACCAGGCAGTGGTGCAGTGGATAGAGTGTTGGAATGGGATGTGGAAGACCCAGGTTCGAGACCCCGAGCTTGCCAGCTTGAGCGCGGGCCCATCTGGTTTGAGCAAAAGCTCGTCAGCTTGGACCCAAGGTCGCTGGCTCCAGCAAGGGGTGGCTCAGTCTGCTGAAGGCCCGCGGTCAAGGCACATGGGAGAAAGCAATCAATGAACAACTAAGGTGTCGCAATGAAAAGCTGATGATTGATGCTTCTCATCTCTCTTCGTTCCTGTCTATCTGTCCCTGTCTATCCCTCTCTCTGACTCTCTGTCTGTCCCTGTCTATCCCTCTCTCTGACTCTCTGTCTGTCCCTGTAAAAAAAAAAGAAGAAGAACATGAAGAGACCAGTGCATAACCGTGGTAAGACAATCCATGATCTTAAAGTGTAACAATAGAATTATTTTGAAAACACCTCTACCCTGAGGAGTGGAAAAGTGTGGTTACCAAAAGATTTACGTCCAGAATTCACTCTAAAATCCCTTAGTACAAAAAAAAAAAAAATCCCTTTAAAAAGGTAATTGTGACTCTGTGTGTGTGTGCACACACACACGCACACACATTCTGAAGTAATTTCAAATGATGAATCTCGTGTTAATAGCTATTAGCTTGTCAGTGGAATTAACATAGAGTTTGGTTTCTTAATTTTGCTGATCAATATTTTTATGTTTTCTACCTATAGAGTAAGATTACATATTCTATTTTAAATAATTTCAAAACAGAAAACACTGCACAAACATTATTAAAGTAAACAGGACTATAGTTTGCATAACTCCGAGGATTAACTATGTTACTTTCAAGGTCTTTCTGTATGAAAGTTACTTTTTGATACTTAAATTTTGAATTATATAAGATTTCTCTAGGGGAGATAGATTCAAGGCAGGATTTTTTTTTCTTTTGTTTTGTTTTTTTATAAGACTGTATCTTTTTAGTAATTGAAGAGTCAAAATTCAGGAGCCAAACCTTTTTTATTAATAAATAACTTGGATGGAAATCAGCCAAAAGGTTAACAGTTCCTGCCCCTGATGGGCCAATATTACAAACTCCTTCTCCTCAGAAGAGACATTGTGCCATTATAGATATCATTCCCCTGTGCTGCAATTCAGGGACGACCCTGGGGGCGAACATGGAACTCACAGGGGGCTCTCAGGAATGCTGGCACCATCTAACCGGCTGCTCAGTAAAGCAGAAATTGCTGTCGAGCAGTGACAGAGAACAACGCCCCTACAGACTTGTGGAAGCCGCCTCCCTGTCTCTGACCTGTTGAGAGTGTCTGTAGCCCAGAGATATGGGCACAAGCTGTTGCAAACGATGAGGAGCCAAAAGATCTTAGAGCGTTTTAGGCTGAAATGATATCCCATGACTGTTGCAAGACTGTCAGGAAGGGTACAGACAGGCAGCTGTCTGGCTCACACAAGACCTGGGGGAGAAATCCATCCCCTTTCCCTCCACACATTTAGAAACGGACTCATCTTCAAATTCAGCCCTCACACCTGAGCTTCCAGATAACCCCATTCTCAGAGAGAGAGAGTTAGCCAAGCATTCAAGCCTCTCAGGATCTCTATTCCAATCTTCTCCAGAGCCCCACAATTTTGCAACACAGAAGTTCTCATGATCTCCATTCCAGAAGGAAACGACAGCCCCCTTATGTCAAAGTCAAGGTCATTTATCAAACTAGCAATAGAAAGTGACCACCTGGGCATGCCTGATGCACCAAAGCCACCAAACATGCCTTGTGTCTCATCTCCTACAGAAACCTGCAGACCACACACGAAGCTCTGACCTCTGCCCCCAAACAGCAGGGAATCAACCACTGACTCTTAAAACTTTGTTTTTTGTAGTTTTCTGAAGTGAGAAGCAGGGAGGCAGACAGACTCCCACATGCACCGACCGGGATGCACCCAGCATGCCCACCAGGGGGCGATGCTCTGCCCATCTGGGCTGTTGCTCCATTGCAACCAGAGCCATTCTAGCACCTGAGGTGGAGGCCATGGAGCCATCCTCAGTGCCCGGGACAACTTTGCTCCAATGGAGCCTTGGCTGTGGGAGGGGAAGAGAGAGACAGAGAGAAAGGAGAGGGGGAAGGGTGGAGAAGCAGATGGACGCTTCTCCTCTTCTCCTGTGTGTCCTGGCTGGGAATAGAACCTGGGACCTCCACATGCCAGGCCGGTGCTCTACCGCTGAGCCAGCCGTCCAGGGCTTACAACTGGTTTAACAATGAGAGCCGCTCAGCAATGTGTTCTAACTGTAGTGATGGAGAACGCAAAGGGTAAAGTTCCAGGTATAGCACACTTGGTACCAGTTTGGGCCAAATTCATAATGATATGTTTATGGAGTAATCAGATAGATGGGTTTGAGTGTTGGACATGAGGTTTCCCTCCCTCGTGTGAGACTGTCGCCATGGTTGACAGAGGGTCGAAAGGCGGGGAGGACCCGCTGGAACGGGAAATCTACGTGAGTCGTCACCCCCTTGAAAAATTCAGAGTTGGGAGCATTTCAAAAAATGATTTTGAACGTTAATTATCATCCTCATAAAACAAACAAACAAACAAACAAAAAACTTTAACAACGTCATTAATTCTGTGTTTGGTCCATACATTGATGTGTAGCGGCAGAGTGAAGTACAGCCTTTTCTACATTTAGGGGTGAGACGTGGGAAGAACACAGTTCTGGCCACCAGCGCCCTCCCACGTTAGTGTACTGTTTACTCCGGAATCAACACACCGTTCTCCCCAACGCAGAAAGGAAATGCCTAGTCTAAGCCTCTCTAGCTCCTTCTTCCTGTCTAATTTCTATCACCAGCCAAAGAAAGTATTTAATGACTTACAATAAAAATAAAAGATGATAAGACTTGGTGAGAATTAAAACTATTCTTTTTGCCCTTGGCCTTGGCCTTGAACATCGTGGATTTATGAGTCTGTGTCTGCAGCAAATGGGAAGCCCATAACCAGGAATGAATGTGTGTCCCCATTGGTCAGAGACAGTCTCCGCTTTCTTCCGGATTCAGTGTGGGATTCGCACCCTCTTTCCCTCCCAAATTCCCCTGGTTTCAGTCATAAATCATGGGGTCATTTCCTACCTAAGGTCCAGCTCCTA
The DNA here is from genome assembly GCA_037038555.1 of Rhynchonycteris naso. Lineage (NCBI taxonomy): Eukaryota > Metazoa > Chordata > Mammalia > Chiroptera > Emballonuridae > Rhynchonycteris > Rhynchonycteris naso. The sequence continues at coordinate 3,207,366 of CM072998.1, forward strand.
GATCACCTTAGGCGAAACGTGAAATACAAATGGTCAAGTGCGCCAAGACTTGCAAACCACATCCCTGCGGATTACAGCTCTTTCCGGTTTCGGGGCCAATAGTGTAACAGCAGAATCCTGGGCTTCGTTGACCAGACTAGGGCAGAGTTTTACTTCTTCTAAGATAAGCTGGTTCACAGTGCTAAGTGACTTCTCCGTTCCCCGGGTTGCTTACCTCCCAGAGGAAGAGGTGGAGCTAAAACAAAACAAACAAAAAGCTTGAGCGTTGACTATGATTCTAGGGTAACCTTCTGAGATAAAACGAGCCTAGGGTACATCGGGGACCAAATGCCAACTACATCGAGTGTTTTTTCCTTCTTGAATAAACTTTTGGGAGCGTTCCAGAAATGTTCCTACTTGCATTTTACCCCCTTTTCATATGGCTTCAAAGGAAGGGGTCCTTCCTGTGTCAGTAGGAGGGTCCAGTAACACTAGGCTTCCCCGAGACCCCAGGAGACGGGCTTCACCCCAAACAAGGACGGGAAGCAGCGCCTGACTGCTTCTTTCTGGATCTCAAATTTCTAATTTGGTGAGACATTCTCAAAAATATTTTAACAAAATTTTAAACTACACAAAATCTTCTTTCACTGGCATATGTTTCTTCCAGCTTTTGAGATTTCAAGCTAACCAACCATCAACCTCTTGAATGTATTGTCCACAAAGCCCAAACTCCACACAGGTGGGGCATAGACAATGAAGACTGAAGGAGCCACAAGTCCCCTAGCCGAAGGGGTGCAGGTTGTCTGGAGTGATAATATCGGAGGCTCACAAATATGTATATATATTTAATTTTGTTACACTTGAAATTAACAGTACTTTAAAGGTATATATATATACGTATATATATATATATATATATATATATATATATATATATATATATATATATATATACGTATATATATACACACACACACACACATACATACATATATTTAATTAAAGCCACGAAACAGTCACTTAAGGAAACACCGTATTTTTTTTTAATTTCTTTTTATTTTATTCATTTTAGAGAGGAGAAACAGAGTGAGAAAGAGAGAGAGAGAGAGAGAGAGAGAAAGGGGGAGGAGCTGGAAGCATCAACTCCCATATGTGCCTTGACCAGACCAGTGCAGGGTTTTGAACTGGCGACCTCAGTGTTCCCAGGTCGACGCTTTATCCACTGCGCCACCATAGGTCAGGCCGAAACACCGTATTTGATAGGTAAAAACGTTTGCAAAACACGGATTTCATGTGCACAAAGCCATGTAAACAAGAAACAGAACTATCTTCATTCCCATATGAGAAGCTAGCATTAATATTCCATCAGGGCATCCAGTCCCCAGCCCACCTCCACAGTGACAGACCACAGCCTCCCCGCTCTGTTACTCTCCACGTGCCCGGTCAAGTGGCTCGTACCCGCGCGCTGCAACCACGGGAGGGATTTTCTGCTGTGTGTTCCCACAGGCGTGGGATCTTTGCTTTGCTACAGTACAATGGTGGGCTCCTGGATGACTCTCCAACGTAGTTACAGCAACTGAAATAAAATCGGTGTGTTTTATTAGTGTGTCAACTCAGTGTATTTGTAACAAAGCACCAAAAACTCAGGGGGCTTACACAACGAAAACTTCTTGTTCTGGCATCTTTTCAAATCAAGGTGCAGGCAGGGCTGCGCGCTTGGGCAGGGTCCTCCCAGCCATTCTTGGTGCTCCTCGGTGTTCTGGGCACATCACTTCTCTGACTGAGCACACGGCGGCCTTTTCCCTCTTTGTCTCACAATGTCTTTCCCCCTGCGTGTCTCTGAGTCTAAATTTCCTTTCGCCTAAAGACACGAGTCATTTTGAACTAGGGCTCACATGAATGATCTGTTTAACTCGACAGCCATTAGCAAAGCAGGCATTCGCTCTTTGCAAACACCCTCACCGACTCTTGTCATGTTCTGACTTCTTTTGTCCATCGTATGAGTGTGGCTCATGCCTCAATGTTGCTTCTTGCTCTACTTCTCTGGTCACTCCTGAGGCTGGTTGTCACTCCAGGGATATCCTAAACATCACTACTTCTTTCTGCTGAGTTTCATTTTACAGATGTCTCTTGCGTGGCCTATATTAGGCTTGTCAGTTGGCATCAGAGACTGAATAGACCTTCTACCAGTTTATTACCCCTATTTTGACTTTTTTTTTGGCCAACTGTTGAACAAAAATCATTATTTTCTATGTATTCAAATTCAGAGGGGGTATTCTCCTATGAGTAAAGATGTTTTAAAACTAAGAAATTCATCTTTACTGAAGGGCTATAGAGACATTTATCTACATTTCTTCTGTTAGTTTAAGAGATTAATATACTGTATATCATAATTCGGTCATGAATTCATTGGGATTTATCCTGAATATGTGCTATGTAGGGATTATATCTTAAAATTCACCTTCGTGAGCTAGTTCACCCAATACAATCTCCCAAGTTAGTCATCTTTTTCTCAACAATCTGGGTTGTCACTTGAGATACATACCAAGTTCTCATCTATCCATGCCTGCTCTCTAAATTTCATTCCATTTTATTAGCTTATTTGTCTGTTTCTGTAATTTCTACAAGCAATGTTTTTACTACAACACTTTATATATTCTTTGGTGGAGCTATTTTACCTCCTCCGATATTTGCGTATTAGGATACAGACTGTAGGAAATTATAAATTTTAAGATTATATAGATATTAAGATCAGGTTTTCAACTATCCTACTAAACCTATTACAGAGAATTTTACTTATTGAAATTGCATTGAATTTAGAATCAAATATAAATATAATTGCTCTCATTTATTTAGATCACTTCTGATATCTTTTAACAGAATTTAACATTTTTGCCATAAATGTTTAGTACCTACTTTATGAAGTTAATTTTTTTTCTTTTTTCTTTCTTTTTGGTGCTTTTTGTACAGGTTTTCTTTTTTCAAATGTATTTTCTGAAGTTAGTGCCATATATACTCCTTTTTGCAAATGAATTATATATCCAGAAATTTTAGCTAACTTTATTTTTAAATAGTTTATCTCAATATTTTACTATTTACATTTAATTGCAAAATCAGATAATCATGTCTTCTGCAAATCATGAAATCTTTTCCTTGTTGTAGTTTTTCTACTTCTTAATTTCTGCTCATGTCTTATTGCTTTGCCTAAAACTTTTGGTTATACATTGAACATTCTTGACTAGCCCTTGATCTTAAAAACATTCTTGACTTGTTCTTGGAAATTTCTTATAAAGTCTATAATCTCTGCATCACATAAACTCTTTGCTGTAGGGTATTGTAATGGTCTCTATAGAATGAGAGAAGCTCTCTCTTATTTTTCATGTGTGGACAGTGACTTGTATCAAATACTGCCTTGTCACGCCCTGAGAACACTGTGCCAGACCTGTATTCCATGAACATGGTAAATTATGTGGTGGTATTTTCTGATGTAGAATTCCATGTAATTATTTGAGGCACCCTATTTGTAATCTTAATAGCTTCTATTTTGAGCAACACATTTCTGTCAGTTTTAAGTTTGTTTCTGTCTTGCATAACTTTCTGCTTCTTTTTTAGCACTTTGAAAATCCACGAGCAGGAAGAAAAAGAACTAACAGTAACAGGAGGGTCTCAACAGATTATTGTGCACTTACTCTTCCTGAACTCTTCTCTAAGCCATCTTTATTTTCAGTGATAAACTATTGTAGTTTTTCAAATGACTGACTTTTGTTCCTAGACAAAAATGAGTCCAATAGCAAGCAGCTCAGTCCCAAGTGTTTAGGAAAGGAAGGCCTCGTGGTCACTTTCTAAGTCCGCACTGACTTTGTGGATGTGCATCTATCTCTTCACTCCAGTCCGGGGACAGCTCAGAGGAGTAATGGTTTGCCAAAAAAGCGTTTGGGAATTTGTCACTTTTAAATTGGCTATTTCTATGCAAAGTGTTTTGGCCTTTTTATGAGATGCCCTATTAGGATTTTCTAATTAACTTCAATTTGCAAATCACAGTTGACACTAATTTGCAAATTTTATGTATTAATGTGAGTCAAGAATAGTTCATCTTAAGTGTTGACTAATTAGGTTACAAAAATAAGGGGAGAATCATCAAGTTGGCGTTTATTACACAAAGAAGGTAGTATGGTCTCAGCACAACAACAGATGAGCATACTCGTATACACGGGAAAGGAAACAGAGTCCCAAACTCTCAACGGAATGCACCTCTCTGAGAAACGGTTTTGTTTTATGCCAGATAAAGGTTCTACTTTATAGGACTCATCGTGACAGTGACAGTCCATGACCAGTTTTTACAGTATTTTTAGCTCTAGTCGTTCATGACAAAGAGGCTGTGGTCCTTCCATTTCTTATTAATAAAACGTCCAGTGATTGTTTTCCACCTAACACATTTTATACGTTTCAATAGTGAGAGTGTCTAGGATAACGGGATTGGCCATTATTCATTTACCGAGTGATTAATACCTGCTATTTACGGGGCTGGGAATTGGAAGGCAGACAGTATGCATTAAACCATGGGCTCATTGTTGACGTGTTTATCACCTCTGTGGGATTGTAAAATCTTTGAATGCCGGGATTTTTATTTTATTCTATAATTTACTCATGCTCATATATCTATAGCCTGGCAGAGTTCTAGAAGAGGCTAAATGCACAATAAATATGTGATGAAAAGATGATGAAGACAAGGATGAAGGAAGTCTAAACAAAATGTAAGACAAGAGTGCATGTGACATTGTTGGGGACATCAGAGCCTTTAGCAAAACCAGAGCCCGTGGGTACGGAGAAGGCAAAAGTAGAAAACACTCTTTTAATCAGGCTTTACCTTTATTATTTTTTTCCAGAATAGATTCCAATGTGTTAATTTTAAGCTCCTATCAAACTGTCCAAGTCTATCAAATAATGCACCGTCTAGAGTAGACTTCTGGGGTTATAACAATATTAGCGTCACCACAGCTCAGTGTATTTATGTCGGATTTCGGGAGCCATTGAATTCTCGATATTCAATATCCACGAGGAATTTAGTCCGCTTGAAAGCAGGTCCGTGTGCCAAGAACAGAAAATCCAGACCTCGTCCCGGATGAAGACGCTCGCACTCTTATTAAAATCACTGGCGGGGAAAGAAGCTGTCCTTGACGAGCGAGAACGGGCTCCTTGGATGAGTTCTTTGGATGACAGCAGAAAACGAACTCAGAAACCATTTTCAAACAGACAATAGGATATTGAGTTTTGCTTTCAGTTTCCACAACCCCGTCGATTGGGGATCCGGCATCTGTCCAATGTCTGCTCTCAGGGTTAGGAAGGGACGCTTATTCTGCTAATCATTTGTTAATTAAAAAAAAAAAAAAAAAACAACAACACCATAACATGTCTGTGGAAGCTGAAGTGCACTGTCTACTTTGGAGCCACTAGCGATCTGCTCCACAGCTCCAAGCAGTGGTGGGATGAGAGCAAACCAGCAGGCGACACTCAGGAGTGCAAGGTGTTGCAGTGATCATAAACGCAATGATGCCGCAAAACAGACTCAGGGACATGGACAAGAGCGTGGTGGTGACCAGGGGAGGGGAAGGGAGGAGTGGGAGGGGGGCGGGGGAGGGGAGGGGCGTGAATAAAACCAAATAAAAGGTGACGGAGGACAATGTGACTTTGGGTGATGGGTATGCAACGTAATCAATTGTCAGAATGATCTGGAGATGTTCTCTCTAAATCTATGTACCAATGTCACCCCATTAAAATTAATTGTCTAAATAAAATAAATAAATAAATAATGCAATGGTGCTGGCCAGGTCTCTCTCCCTGGAGACCATCAGACTTTAGAAGAACCACATCCCACCACCTCTACCAGATCTACAAAATCAGGGATGGCACCTGGAAGAAATACGTGGACCTCAGAATTCAAAGTACTTACTGGGCTAAAACGCTACCACGTTCCTTCTGTCCTACCTCCTACGTTTATGTTTTGGCCAGTTTTCTCAGGGCCATAACCCCCTTTTCTGTACGTCCTCACTAAAGGAGACACAAAGGGTCACATAAAATTGTGGCTATTCTGGGTATTACATTTATATCAGTTTAATCTGAGGTTGCAGTGTTTTTGGACAGCTCCATCAAAAATCTCTCCTCTTCTTTGCAGTAAACTTGAGGGTCACGAATATCTTATCTAAGACAAATAAGGTTAATTGTTTTTAAGAATTACATAAAGCATTCTATATGTATCCATGTTTGCATTCTCAGCTTCAGAGGCAGTTGGTATAGAATGTGTTCCTGATGCTCTCTTAGTTAAGTATCCGTCTTCTGGTGCATTGTAACAGAATTAAAGAGGGTAGACACTAGACACGGTTCTAGCTGTTGCCAGTTGGGAACTTCCTCCCAATTGATACTACCAATCAATTCACTGGCTTTTAAAAACAGAGTTGCTAAAACCTATTAAAAATCTATTTAAACATGTGCTACTCAACCTAGATGATGTATACTCTTTTAAAAGAAAGGATAAAATAATCCTCCTTCATTTATACGAGGGGTCCCCAAACATTTTACACAGGGGGCCAGTTCACTGTCCCTCAGACCGTTGAAGGTCTGGACTATAAAAACAACTATGAATAAATCCCTGTGCACATTGCACATATCTTATTTTAAAATAAAGAAACAAAACGGGAACAAATACAATATTTAAAATAAAGAACAACTAAATTTAAATCAACAAACTGACCAGTAGGGGGCCGCATGCGGCCCGCAGGCCATAGTTTGGGGACCCCTGATTTATACTATATTCCTGAAGATTTTAATTAAGTAAGCTAGACATGAAGAAATTTACAAGAACACAAATTAAAGATGGAGAAGCCACTGCAGTATGTTTTAGCTGGTATAATTTTACCTCTTGTTATGGGTTACACTGTGCTCCTGTAAAAAAATAATAATAAAATAAATAAATAAATAAACAAATAAATAAAACAAAAAAACTGTTTCTTAAAAATGGTCAGTCAAAGCCCTAAGCCCCAGTAACTCAGAATATGGCCTTATTGGGAAGCAGGCTTCTGAGGATGTAACGAGTTGGGATGGGGGGCGGGGTTCTCTGGGGTCTGTAAGAAGACCACCGTGTAAGAAAAGAGGCACCGGGGAACAGCACCTGTGTGTTGACAAGGCAGGTGGGACTGTTTCACCTGCAAGCCAAGGAACACCAGGGCAGGTCCAGGAACCACGAAGAGCTGGCAGTGGCCAGGAAAGATCTCCACACGGGCATCAGAGAGAGCCAGGATCCTGCCAAATCCTTGATTTCATACCTTCAGCCTTGAGAATCAGAATCCAGTTCACACATGTCTAAGGCACCCACCCAGTTTGTAGATCACTGTCATGGCGGCCCTAGAAACGAATCCATCCTTAAAATCTAAGAAGGGTATTTCTTACTTTATATTGAAAACAAAATTTAATTGCAACTCCAGCTTTTCTTTTCTTTTTTCTTTTTCTTTCTTTCTTTTTTTTTTTTTGTGTGTGTGTAACAGAGACAGAAGAGAGGGACAGATAGGAACAGAGACTGGAAGGAAGAGAGAGATGAGAAGCATCAATTCTTCATTGCGGCTCCTTAGTTGTTCATTGATTGCTTTCTCATATGTGCCTTGACCCAGGAGCTAAAGCAGACTAAGTGACCACTTGCTTGAGCCAGCGACCTTGGGTCCAAGCTAGCAAACTTTTGCTCAAACCAGATGAGCCCGCACTCAAGCTGGTGACCTTGGGGTCTCGAACCTGGGTCCTCTGCATCCCAGTCCGACGCTCTATCCACTGCGCCACCACCCGGTCAGGCACAACTCCAGTTTTCCTATAAGCGCGTTTACTACTGTGACTACCATTGTTACAGAAAAATAATTGTGTGCCATGTGCTCTACAAGGTATTATTGCATCTGACCCTCACAGTAACCCACGGAGGATAAGTATTACCTCTTGCTTTACAGGTGAAAAAATGATAGATGGGTTAAAATGTCTCAAGTCTGCATAGCTAGCAAGTGGCAGACAATATTTAAAACCTCGGTTATCTGTATAAAAATACATATTCTTTATCATTATATTATACATATTTTATAAAGGCTTACAATAAATTTGCCAGTTCCAATTAAATGATAAAAATCAGTAGTTTCATATGATAATGACAGAATAGTTTTAGAAAAATTAAATTCAAACAGAAAACTAAAATACCGAGAAATAAAAGTCCAAAAAGCTCATATTCCATGTGAAAAAAATGCTAAGTTTGACTGAAAGGAAAAACTATAATTGGAATCATCGGAGAGATGCGTTTCCTCATCAATTAGAAATTTCATTAACAAGTAATTATAAAAGTTATTGAGAAGAGGACTATTCAAAATTGTCTCAGCCAATATTTAATCCACAGAGCAATTGATTAGTGCCTACATTACATATGCAAACCTAATAAGACTCAAATATAATTAAGATAGGTTTTTCGCTCATATAAGCATAAACAGATGGATCGATGAACCCAAAGAGACAGTCCAGAAAGAGATCCAAACATATTAACAAACATACAATCTGGAAGAGTCGGTGCTATAATTCATTGGAGACATAATGGTGTGTTTCACCCATATTTAAGGATCTGAAACCATATGTTAACACAAATTCCAGATGCATTAAATGTGTACATATAAGAAAGAAAATATTTTTGTTATTATTATTCATTTTAGAGAGAAGAGAGAGAGAAAGAGAGAGGGAGGAGCAGGAAGCATCAACTCCCATATGTGCCTGGACCGGGCAAGCCCAGGGTTTTATGAACAAGCGACCTCAGCATTCCAGGTCGACACTTTATCCACCGTGCCACCACAGCTCAGGTCAAGAAAGGAAGTCTTAACACTATTAGAAAAAATACAGAAGATGAGTCTATCCACTTGAATTCTAAAGCAGTGGTTCTGAACCTTTTCTGAGGTACCGAACTCACCAGTTTCATATGCGCATTCACCTAACCCTTCTTTAGTGATAAATAAAATATGATTTTTTTTCCAAATTCAAGACATAGGTATATGTTTTTTTACTGGTGCACAAAATGAGCCGTGCATGAACATCACCTTGCTCAAAGAACAAAACCAACAAAGTGCATGAACTCACAACAAATTACGGTATTACTTTATTCTGGCCTCCTTGGCAGAGGCTTCTCCGAACCCTTGAGACCAACTCATCGAATCCCTAGGGTTCGATAGAACCCACGTTGAGAACCACTGGTCTAAAGCCTCTCTAACTTAAATGGTCTCCCTGAAGACAGCTGTCTGCAGATTTCCCGCTAATGCACAGAGCAAGGTTGGCCACAGGGAAGCCATGAAGTGATGGGCAACACAGGTCCAGGGGAGCTCCCTCCGTGCTGTGAGGTTACCGGAATCTTGATCAGCTGTGCTTGAGGCAAAGAGGGAGCCTGAGAGCCCTCACTGCTCAGACCACCTCGTCCTGCAGACACTGCAGTGGGCTGTCCGATGTCCACTTCCTCCTTCCTAACCTGGTCTAATCTGAGAACCCTACATAAACCTTTTCCCAAACAATGTCAGCCGCTGAACCGTGTTCCCTGCCAGGGCTTCCCTCTCGGAATTGACGCCCTGCCTCTCCGATGGATCCCTGGTTGACTGCCGCTTCCTGACTTGTAATTCTGTTCCTTGTGTGTGATTTCTCTCTCTCCGCTGCTATCCACGTTTATTTGAAGACAGAGATGAGGCCACGTGTTTATGCTTTATCTCTTCAGAATACCAAGAGGACAAAAACACAAACTCGAGTCATCGTCTTGAAAACACAAAAGCGAACTCTATCAGCGAGAGAGGTACAGTGACCGCCCCAAACTGGGGCATTTTGTCTGTGTCACGATAGTCCTTCCGGCTCTTAGTCAACAGCCACAGAGACAGAGGAGCTGAATGCTTCATCGACCTGTGACCAGAATGCCGTTCTCCCCTGATTGTCTCTTCAGCCGCGGAAGACACGGGGCCCAGCCGTGATGGCTGATCACTGTGACAGCCCTGATGACGGCTTTGGAGCCCAGTCTGTCCACCGCCCCCACACAGTAAGGGACCAGAGCAGATCCTACATAAGTAATTTAGAAGCTATTTAAATCCTGCCGGTTTCCACAACCAACACCAAACTCGCAATAAGAAAAAGGGGTGTTAATGAGCAGATATAGCATGGGGGGGGGTCCCCAGAGCTAAGGGACTGAGCTTTCAGAGTGGAACAGGGAGGGGGCCTTGGAGCCTCACTCACTGTTGCAATAAAGACAAGTGAGCAGAAAAAGAACAGGATGACCTGAGATAATCCTAAGTCCTTATGGAGACAGCCTGGGAACCCCGATTCCCACCTGAACGTTATGACTCGATCCAGTTTCCCTCTGTTCGAGAGGGCTCCCCGGGGTAAGGATGCCCGAGGCAGGAGTTTACAGGGGAGGAAGGGACTTAATAACAGGAGAGAAGTAAACACTGAGAAGCAGCTTTGCTGACATTTTCCTGTTACTGTCACGTTCTCCCTGGTTTCCAACGCTCGTGTGATACCCCCTGTGCGCGCTCTGGGGGGCGGTCCGCCGGGGTCCTGTCCCTGACGTCAGCACATGCGCTGTCCTGCCTTCTCGGCGTGTCTAGGATGCGACACTTGTCCGGAAGTTTCTCACGATGCCCAGCGGGGGGACAGTGAGGACCTCCTGGTGTCCACCACGTTTCCGAGCCCTCGTTTCCTCTTGCTGATGATCCTAGAGCATTGTGAAAGGAAAAGAATCTCCTCTTAACCAAAAGATGGGAGGCCTCCCCAGGGGGCTGCTGACACTCCCACGTGACAAGGAGCTTCCTGGCGGGGCTTACGCGGCAAAATGATTTAGCCATGGAGGCTGTGGGGTTTGCTCCCCGGCAAATCTTTCATCTAGGATGAATTCTGTCCGGACAGAACTTTGACTCTGAATGACTTTAGAAGAGACAGGGTAGACCCTGGTTGGTGGCTCAGGGGCTAGAGCGTTGGTCCAGTGTATGGATGTCCCGGGTTTGATTCCCAGTCAGGGCACACAGGAGAAGTGATTACCGGCTTCTCTACCCCTCCCCTACCTCTTTCTTCCCCCTTCCCCTCCTGCAGCCAGTGACTCTATTGGTTTGAGTGTGGCCCTGGGCTCTGTTGGTCCCAGCATGTCATCCTCAGGCACTAAAAATAGCTCAGTACTAGAGCACTGGCCCTAGACAGGGTTTGCCGGGTGGATTCTGGTTGGGACACATGTGGGAGTCTGTCTCACCAACTCCTCTACTCTCTCACTCATATACACACACAAAGAAGAGGAGGAGAAGGAAGAGGAGGGGGAAGGAGAAGAAGAAGAAGAAAAAGACAGAGTATAGAAGTTCTAATGGTAAACATGATACGCTATGAAAAATATCACTGGTCCAAAGACAAACATCTGGTTCCTCCCAGGGCCCACACCCAACTGAGAAGAACTATACTTCTCACAAAAACTAGGGGATATGTTATCATTTCATCTTCATTTTGAAACATACCCTCATTTTTGTGAGCAGTATAAATGGAATTAAGCCTCAGCCTGAGTTCAGCACACTATAAATGACTTTTCCAGATGAGCCAACAAATCATCAAAAAGATGATTTAGTCCAGTAGTTCTTAACCTGGATTTTATCAAACCCTAGGGTTTCGATGAGTTGATCTCAGGGGTTCGGAGAAGCCTCTGATGCGGAGCCCAGAATAAAGTAATACCATCATTTGTTGTGAGTTCATGCACTTTGTTGGTTTTGTTCTTTGAGCAAGGTGATGTTCATGCACGGCTCATTTTGTGCACCAGTAAAAAACATATACCTATGTCTTGAATTTGGATAATAAAATCATATTTTATTTATCACTAAAGAAGGGTTCGGTGAATGCACATATGAAACTGGTGGGTTCGGTACCTCAAAAACGGTGAAGAACCACTGATTTATTATCTCATGGAACTTCCCGGTTCCTTAGTCTGGGTGGGTTCCAGGGGACGATGGGATGGGGACTCACCCAGCACCATCCTGCTCCACCTCTCAGACAGCCTGTGGGACTAGTTGACTCCATTGGGGGTGAAAAATAAATGAAAAAAAAATTCTCATGTCTTTAAGAAATGGCTCCTTTTCAGTTTCTGAGAAATGGAAACCGTTACTTAGTACCTTGACAGGTGATTAATAAAGAGTGAAATGGGGGTCCCTACTCCTCGTTACTCTGAACAATCAGAGATAAAATACACTAGGCCTCCCGAGAATTTATTGAGAGTAAGCCTGGCGAACGGGGGTCGGGTTGGGGGGGTGGGGTGGGAGGGAGCCTGAATTCCAGATGACAACCCAGAAGCTCGTATTGAGGAAAGACAGAAAAGATCCTGGCCTTGATCTTCCATTACATCCAAATCCTATCTCCCCCTTGACGCAAGGTTGGTCTTATTTTCTGAAGACTGTGCTTACTGTGGGTGGGTGGGGGACCCCAGGAAAACCTACTCTTTTTATAGTTACCAAGCCCTCATTGGGCTCCAATCTTTCCCTGCCCTCCCTACCTGGAGACTTGAACAGGATGCATGTCCTTTAACATAGAATATTAAGCCACATCTAAGTGATCCCTTGTTTTCTTACCTCCGATGAGACCCCGTGCTAGTGGCAGGTGCCTCATCCAACCTGAAGACCCTGGCAGTGGAGGGAAAAGGACAGGTGTCCCCAAGTCTGCTACGCAGAGCAGGGGTTTGTGAGTTACTATCCCGCTCGTCACAAGGAGACTTGTCTGCACTTTCTAGCATCACAAAGAGAGGAGGGGACAAAGCCAGACTGGACACCTCTGTTTTTTTCTTCCGTCACACCCTCTCAAAGTCCTAGGTCACCTTGCTTGTTGTTGTGCTGTGTTGTTTGCATCGTCACATCCCAACCGTGGTGTCACATTCTCTTCAAGCATTCATCGAGTGCTTGTTGAGAACAGAGAAAAAAGATGAAAACCCACTGTCCAATACTCCACGCCGTGCCCAACTGAGCGCCACGCTCGACCTTCAACCCGGGAAGATACTTATAAAGAGTCACTGGCACAGCGGGAGTGCCCTTGTTTCTTGACTGGCATCTCCCCTCTGGACTGCTATAATCCAGTCTCTCCGGTCATCTGCCGTTAGTGTCTGGCCACGTCTCTGCACTCTTCCCGATGACACTGTTGCTAGAAAACCCACAGTCGGTCCTGCCGTCCCTCTGCCGGAGTCTGCCTCCCCATTGCGGGCAGCCCGAAACCCAAGCCCCCGGCGTGGGGCCCCTGACCCACTTCCGCTGGCCCTCAGCTGGGCTCCCACCCGTGCCCCTCCTGTCTTCTCTTGCACAAGCCTGCACTACACCTCTCACCCTTCTCTGAGCACAACGGGCCCTTTGATAACTTCACATGAACACAGTCCAGAGAGCCTCACCTTACATGGTCCAGAGTCACCCTCTTTCCCTCGGTGGTCTGACACAAACCCTCCCGACAGAGGGGTGCCTCTGTCTAATTCTTGTGAGCAGGGCTGCGTTTTCGTACCTCTTTCTAGCCCATTTTCTTAAAAAAAAATTATTAAATTGATTGGGGTGACCGAGTTATTACAGGTATCGGGTTAGGATCTATCTACCTCTTGATGGTACAAGCCATTTTTCTCTGATAGGCTTTCTTTTCCAGTTATGGACTTAAAATTGTCACAGGGATGGAAGAGGAATGAGCGAGCAGGACCTGGTGGGATTTCAGGACACTGGCTGCTCCATGTGGTGCTGTCACGGTGGACATATGTCATCATACATGTGTCCAAACCCACAGAACGTACGCCACTAGAGTGACCCCTAATGGACCCCGCAGACTTGGGTACCTACAATGTGTCCATCTAGGTTCATAGATTGTGACGAATGTGCCATCTGGCAGGAGTCATGGGTAATAGGGGACGCTGTGCAGAAGGGGGGGCTGGGGTTAAATGGGAAACACATTAATTAATTGTTGTTAATTTGTTAATTGAGAAATGGCAACAATATCTCCAAACTCATGGGAGCTTGCCTTAGAAGGTTATCTTGCATACAAAATTTTTTTTTCCAGGCAGAAACAAAAATAGGTCATAATATGAGAGTTACCTAGTAGCTGGCATGCCTATTTTATGAGTTCTCTTGAAATCCTGGCAAACACACTTGGGTTTCTGTATTTCCAATCCCTAGAAAGAAAACCCCACAGATGGGACCATATGCAAATTTCACAATAATCCCATTGTCAAGAGGCAGTAAAGATAAACTCAGGGATGAAGAGCAGAACAGAAGAAACTGCCTTGGAAGGCAGAGAAAAGTGAGTCTTCTGGGAAAAACAGGAACAGCCTTGAGACATCCAAGTCACAGCCCTCCGGGTCCTCCTGAGAGAGGAGAAGTCACAGTGCCAGTTTCCCCCCAGCAGAGACGGGCTCTGCCTCGCGTGTGAAGGGCTGATGCTGCAGACCCTGGCAGAGAGGAAGCCGTGACGGAGCTAACACTGCCTGCCCCTACTTACCTCCTCCCGCGGAGAGGGCCAATGTGCCGTGCCGGCTTAGCCAAGAGCATGCCTAGCGGCAAGGGCCACAGCAGCGACCTGACCTCTGCTCTCACGAAGCTCCTACTCTTGTGGGGAACAGGCCCTGGCAGAACAGTGCCTCGATGGCACTTTGAAAAGGCAGTGCTTCAGACCATTTCCAAACTAGGCTTCCGAAGGGGTTCTGTACGGTTATAACGGACCTGGCCAAACGCTTAGTAAGAAATTTGGGGAGGCATTGGCCACACCCACATACATACACACACACACACCACAGCGCGGTACACGCGGGAACACATGTGGCTACATGGATGTCAGGCGTAGCATATGTCATCATGCGACCTCCCGGTTCCCTCCTCTGGGCTCTTAGGCATTTCTGACCGTTCCCCAAAGGCAACACCATTCCCTGTGCCCCGGGCCAGCCGCAGAACCCTCCTCACGACTCGCTCCGGTCAGACCCTGTCAATGCGACCAGGACCCTCCATGCATGCTGGGACTCCTTGTCCTCTGAGAGTAAGATCAATGAGAAGACCCCAAAAAGCCCTGAACTTGTCAGGTGCATAGTGATCCTGCACAGGAAGAAGCAAAGGTGGGTGCATGGAGGAGCAGGGCCCCCCAACGTGTCTAGCAGACACAGTGCTAGAAAGAGCAGAGGTAATGACAACGGTGCCGTCAGTAACGTCTGGCTCGCACTGGGGGGGCGGGGGGGCTTCTCCATGAGTCCCTGCAGCACCTCGCTAGACTCTCACAGTAAACTCGAGATGGATCACTGTTTCTAATCCTATTCAGTAACAAACAGAATCAGCAAGACCTCGTCACAAGCAGGTAAGTGTGAGGAGGGGTGCAATGCCAGTCGGTGGAGGGGCCAGACATGTCCACACGGGATTCGGGGAGATGGTAGAGAGACTGTGGAGCCGGAAAGCATCAGGCCATTCCGTTTAATAAAGTCTCTCAATGAAGGACAAGCACACAGGCAGGAAAACTGCCTCCCAGGTAAACATACAGCAAGATGGCCCCTCCCTGTGGCGGGTGGGCAGGCAGTCCGCCATCCACGATCCCCTGAGCGTGAGCGCCCGCCCGTAGCCTTACACAGGCCACACACACACACGTGCACTGCCACACGCTCACGCACCAATCAGGCAAAGTGCTCGCACCCGTAAACCAGGGAGCGAGCCTCACACAGCTGCCCCACGGGGGGGGGCCTGTCGGAAGCTAACGTCTCCGCTACGGAAGACGGATGACGTGTCCCCGTGCCTCACATACAAGTAACCATGGGGTTCCTAATGTCACTAATCCCACACGAAGAAATGCCACTCCGACACCTGAGGATGTCCAGTTCGCTGCTCACATAACCATGCTTGGGCTACCTCTGGTTCCCCGTGGGATTTAAAATTGGCAGAAGACCCTGACGCCCACCGCACTGCTCGATTATCTTCTATCTTTAAGAAGCCAGTGAATGGGTTCGCTCGTGACCATTTGCCAGTGTGCTGTCCAGTCCAGGATCTGAAGAGACTGGAAGAGACCGAGTTTCTAAACCTACAAGACAGAGGGCCCACCACATGACAGTTCGGGACATGTATTGGCCGCTGCCAGCCCACCTGCTTTTCTGTTCATGGCCCTGCCACACCTGTGACTTCTCCTTCGTCTCAGGAAGGTGTTGGTTGACTTATTATTGAATGATGTAAAATTGACAGGCTACATCTCGTAGCGTTTGGTTCTAGGGCTTTATAGTACATGATGTAGATTCAGGAAAATTCCTAGCCTGTAACTGATCATACAGATCAAGTCAGGAACGATGATTGTGCAGCCTCAATGTTTATTTCATTCCATCCCCCAGCCCTTCTTAGGTGGCCCGAGAAGAACGACCGTGTGAGAAGAAAGTTCCTGTGTATTTCAGCTCTCATAGTTAACAGATTAGTCTGAAGGCAGCATGCACGCGCAGCTGATAAATGTCCAAGATCCTTATACAGAGGTGGTAGTGTCTCCCTTGTACGCCATTCCACCCCTGTGCTACTCACTGTTCCTTTCATCGGCGGGGTTTAAATGTAACGACCATGAGTATTAATTGGCAGGTCTGACAGACAAGTTTGCTCTAAATCAACCTAATTAACATAGTCAGATTTTTAAAGGCCAAATTAGCATTTAAAATGCACATCATACTTTTGCCTACGCGTGCTCAGACAAGTAAAACAATACTGAGGTATCCGGAATGTGATTTCTTACTCCTCTCATAGGGCTCACGTATGAAATAGCAGAAGAATGCTTGGCTTTCTACCTGTCGTGTTGCTTCGTTCTCATCTTCGTCAAATAATAGAAATGCCGTAATCATTCTGCTATCGGGCCTTTGCTACGCTTTTACCCAGACTTGGAAAATTTTCCCATATTTCTCAGATTACAAGTAATCAGAGATTCAGGGTCTAGCTGAATCCTTCTGAAATCAGAACATGCTTCCTGGGCTCCCCTGACTCACACTGTGTTAGCGGATATTTCCTGTTCTACCTGTCATGGACAATCATTACAGATTCCGAGCTGTTTCATCTCATATATATGTGTGTCCTGTATCCACAAAGTGATTTAAACTTTTTTTTTTAAGAGGAGACACAGAGTGAGAGAGAGAGAGAGAGAGAAAGGGGGGAGGAGTTGGAAGTATCAACTCCCATATGTGCCTTGACCAGACCAGTGCAGGGTTTTGAACTGGCTTAAACTTTTGAGGATAAAAATTGTTCTTCCAAAAGCCAGTGTGTTCTGAGCTATTACGTATTTAAGAAATTCTTGACCAGTTTTATTAAAATACATGCATCTGGGTTCATAACCTACAGTTTAGTTTTACAAATTCTGTGTATTACTAACTCTAAAGTGTTACTGTTTTTTTAATGATTCACTTGGAGAAGTCTAAATAATTATTCAGAAAATCAAAGGGAGCCCCTAGCCTTTGTGAACCTTGTAAACATCTCCTGCTCCTTCCTGATGTTCCTGTATCTGTCCGTATGGTCGGGCGTCGCTTAACAGTAGGACTGTATGCTGAGAAGTGCATCGTTTGGCGGCTCCTCTGTCATAAGGACATCAGAGATGTATCCATGCCAACCGGGAACGCACAGCCGGCTACACACCCAGACTGTCCCGTGCGGCCCGTTGCTCCTGGGCTGCGAACGTGGATGGTGGGTCACTGCGGTCGAGACTGTGGACACCTGTCACGCATCGGTATTTGTGCATCTCAGCGTAGAACAGGCACATGGAAGTACAGAATAAAAGGAAAACGGAGCAGCTGTGTAGGGTCCCAACCGTGAAGGAAGCCTGCACGACTGCACGGTGCCCCGCGTGAGTGGGTGAGCGAGGGCGAGGGCGTGCGAGGGGCCGGGACACCGCCGAGCACGGCTGCGGACGTCACCCACGCGGCACGGGGCGGGGACACCGCCGAGCACGGCTGCGGACGTCACACGCGTGGCACGGGGCGGGGACACCGCCGAGCACGGCTGCGCACGTCACACACGCTGCACGGGGCGGGGACATCGCCAAGCACGGCTGCGGACGTCATCACCGAGCACGGCTGCGGACGTCACACACGCGGCACGGGGCGGGGACATCGCCAAGCACGGCTGCGGACGTCATCACCGAGCACGGCTGCGGACGTCACACACGCGGCACGGGGCGGGGACATCGCCAAGCACGGCTGCGGACGTCATCACCGAGCACGGCTGCGGACGTCACACACGCGGCACGGGGCGGGGACATCGCCAAGCACGGCTGCGGACGTCATCACCGAGCACGGCTGCGGACGTCACACACGCGGCACAGCTGGACTGGGCTACGCTGACGTCAGGAACAGGTGTCATTCTTTTAGTGAATAAATTAACCTTGGTTCCCTGTAACCTTTTTACTTTACAACATTTTTAATACATTTTTAACTTTTGTAATAACACTTAAGGCACACGCACATTTGTACAACTGCCCAAAAATGTATTTTCTTTATATCCTTATTTATAAGCCATTTTTTCCACTTTTATCTTATTTATTTATTTCACTTTTTAAACTTTTTTCTTAAACGAAGACGCAGACACGCCCACTAGCCGAGGCCTGCTCAGGGTCAGGGTCATCAATATCGCGGCCCTCCATCTCCACAGCCTGTCCCACTGGAAGGTCGTCAGGGGCAGGAAGGCGCACGGGGATGTCATCTCCTGGGATGACCGTGTCTTCTCCCGGAACGCCCCCTGGACGACCTCGACGTGAGGATCTGTCGCTCTTCCTAGAAATAGGTCCATGGGGGTCAGCTCAGTGCACCTCTTTTCTCCATCACAGATCTGCTCGCGAGCAAAAAGCACACCATAAGCGTTCCTCCCTGTTAATGCAAACGTGTCGGTTCCCTGGCCCACGTGCTCACACTTCGTGAGAAGGTCGCTGAGGTCCACGAAGGCTCCTGCTCAGCCCTTCCCTGTGCATCTCCCAGGGACAGCGCTTCTCTCCTCCCTGCAGGCCCCTTTCTCTCGTCCCTGCTTCTGCTCTGCGTCCCTGTCCCAGGTCCAACACCTCCTCACTCGTCTGCTCCTTAGGAACCACCTCGAGGCACACCTCATGTCACCCTCCTCCACGCCTGGTCACACCGTGTGCCAGCTCAGCCACCCCTGGTCAGCGCGTCACGTCACCCTCCTCTACGCCTGGTCACAGCGTGTGCCATCTCAGCCACCCCTGGTCAGCGCGTCACCCTCCTCCACGCCTGGTCACACCGTGTGCCATCTCAGCCACCCCTGGTCAGCGCGTCACGTCACCCTCCTCCACGCCTGGTCACACCGTGTGCCATCTCAGCCACTCCTGGTCAGCGCGTCACCTCACCCTCCTGCACGCCTGGTCACACCGTGTGCCATCTCAGCCACCCCTGGTCAGCGCGTCACGTCACCCTCCTCCACGCCTGGTCACACCGTGTGCCATCTCAGCCACTCCTGGTCAGCGCGTCACCTCACCCTCCTGCACGCCTGGTCACACCGTGTGCCATCTCAGCCACCCCTGGTCAAACCTTTTAGAAAGCCCTATTTTCTGATTATAAATTCTACTCTTAATCCATTAATACCATAGTGCACCATTCCTTGAGTTAGTATCTCTCTCCTTTCTCTCCTTCCCCTTCTTCTCCCTCTTCCTTCTCTCTTTCTTCTGGAGTTGTCCTCAACATTTCCACGTGCGTGCGCAGAGCAGTGCCTTAGTCAGGGTTCAGATCAGTAACTCCTCCTGCGTGAACGACGTCATCGACAGAATCTGGGAGCACCGATGAACAAAACACAACCTCTGTCTCCCTGGGTCACACCACACAGCAAGAGCCACCTCAGGATGCAGAGGAACTCAGAGGAGACAGTGTTCGTTCCCCCGTGCAGGGTGCCGGGGAGGGCTCCTCCCAGGCAGGGATACCTGAGCAGGGCTTTAACACACTGTCGCCCAGCTGGGCGGCTGCAGGAAGGGCATTTCACTGGGTGAAAGTGACCAACCAAACGTCCAGTGGCTCAGAGCGAGCAGCGTGCTCTCAGAATAGATCCATGGCAGATACTCTGTAAATAACTCATCTCCCCCTTCGCCTGATCGGGGCCTGCCATTGGATGTTGCCGGAGGGCGGAGGGCAGAGGGCACGTGAGGAG